>OX393549.1:64084765-65284765 GCA_947650365.1 Chamaelirium japonicum | reverse complement strand
AATGGATCGTACGAAGGAATTAGAATGGATCGTACGAATGAATTAGAATGGATATATTCGTGCAAATGAATTAGAATGGATCGTATGAATGAATTAAAATGGATCGTATGAGTGAATTAGAACGGATAGTACGAACGAAGTAGAATGGATCGTATGAATGAATTATAATGGATACATTCGTGCGAATGAATTAGAATGGATCGTATGAATGAATTAGAATGGATCGTACGAATGAATTAGAATGGATCGTGCGAATGAATTAGAATGGATCGTACGAATGAATTAGAATGGATCGTACGAATGAACTAGAATGGATACATTCGTGCGAATGAATTAGAATGGATCGTACGAATTAGAATGGATCGTACGAATGAATTAGAATGGATCGTACGAATGAATTAGAATGGATACATTCGTGCAAATGAATTAGAATTGATCGTACGAATGAATTAGAATGGATCATGCGAATGAATTAGAATGGATCGTACGAATGAATTAGAATAGATCATACGAATGAACTAGAATAGAATGGATCATACGAATGAATTAGAATGGATCGTACGAATGAATTAGAATGGATGCATTCGTGCGAATTAATTAGAATGGATCGGACGAATGAATTAGAATGGATCGTACGAATGAATTAGAGTGGATTGTACGAATGAATTAGAATGAATCGTACGAATAAATTAGAATGGATACATTCGTCCGAATGAATTAGAATGGACCATACGAATGAGTAAGAATGGATCGTACGAATGAAATAGAATAGATTCTACGAATGAATTAGAATGGATCCTACGAATGAATTAGAATGGATTGTGTGAAAGAATTAGAATAGATTGTATGAATGAATTAGAATGGATCGTATGAATGAATTAGAATGGATCGTGCGAATGAATTCGAATGGATCGTACGAATTCATTCTAATTCATTCATACAATCCATTCTAATTCTTTCACACGATCTATTCTAATTCATTCGTAGGATCGGATGAATGAATTAGAATGGATCGTACGAACGAATTAGAATGAATTAGAATAGATCGTACGAATGAATTAGAATGGATCGTACGAATAAATTAGAATGGATCGTGGGAATGAATTAGAATGGATCGTACGAATGAATTAGAATGGATCGTACGGAATGAATTAGAATGGATTGTATGAATGAATTAGAATGGATACATTCGTGCGAATGAATTAGAATGGATCATACGAATGCGTAAGAATGGATCGTACGAATGAAATAGAATGGATTGTACGAATGAATTAGAATGGATCGTACAAATGGATTAGAATGGATCGTACGAATGAATTGGAATGGATCGTACGAATGAACTAGAATGGATACATTCGTGCGAATGAATTAGAATGGATCATACGAATGAATTAGAATGGATCATACGAATGAGAAAGAATGGATCGTACGAATGAAATAGAATAGATTGTACGAATGAATTAGAATGAATTAGAATGGATTAGAATGGATAGTACGAATGAGTAAGAATGGATCGTACGAATGAAATAGAATGGATTGTGCGAATGAATTAGAATGGATCGTACGAATGAATTAGAATGGATCGTGTGAAAGAATTAGAATGGATTGTATGAATGAATTAGAATAGATCGTGCGAATGAACTAGAATGGATCGCACGAATGATTTAGAATGGATCCTACGAATGAATTAGAATGGATCGTACGAATAATTTAGAATGGATACATTCGTGCGAATGAATTAGAATGGATCATACGAATGAGTAAGAATGGATCGTACGAATGAAATAGAATGGATTGTACGAATGAATTAGAATGGATTCGTACGAATGCATTAGAATGGATACATTCGTGCGAATGAATTAGAATGGATCGTACCAATGAGTAAGAATGGATCGTACGAATGAAATAAAATGGATCGTACGAAGGAATTAGAATGGATCATATGAATGAATTAGAATGGATCGTATGAATGAATTAGAATGGATCGTGCGAATGAATTCGAATGGATCGTACGAATTCATTCTAATTCATTCATACAATCCATTCTAATTCTTTCACACGATCCATTCTAATTCATTCGTACGTTCCATTCTAATTCATTAGCACGATCCATGCTAATTCATTCGTTCGATCAATTCTAATTCATTAGCACGATCCATTCTAATTCATTCGTACGATCCATTCTAATTCATTCGCACGATCCATTCTAATTCATTCATAGGATCCATTCTAATTCATTCATACGATCTATTCTAATTCTTTCGCACGAATGTATCCATTCTAATTCATTCGCACGAATGTATCCATTCTAATTCATTCGTACGATCCATTCTAATTCATTCGTACGATCTATTCTAATTCATTCGTACAATCCATTCTAATTCATTCGCACGATCCATTCTAATACATTCATACGATCCATTCTAATTCATTTGCATGTGTGAATGAATTAGAATGGATCATACGAATGAATTAGAATGGATATATTCGTACGAATGAATTAGAATGGATCGTATGAATGAATTAGAATGGATCGTGCGAATGAATTAGAATGGATCGTACGAATGAATTAGAATGGATCAAATGAATGAATTAGAATGGTTACATTCATGCGAATGAATTAATGCGAATGAATTAGAATCGATCGGACAAATGAATTAGAATGGATCGTACGAATGAATTAGAATGGATCATACGAATGAGTAAGAATGGATCGTACGAATGAATTAGAATGGATCGTACGAATGAATTAGAATGGATCGTACGAATAAATTAGAATGGATACATTCGTCCGAATGAATTAGAATGGATCATACGAATGAGTAAGAATGGATCGTAAGAATGAAATAGAATAGATTGTACGAATAAATTAGAATGGATCCTATGAATGAATTAGAATGGATCGTGTGAAAGAATTAGAATGGATTGTATGAATGAATTAGAATGGATCGAATGAATGAATTAGAATGGATCGTACGAATAGATTAGAATGGATCGTACGAATGAATTAGAATGGATCGTACGAATGAACTAGAATGGATACATTCGTGCGAATGAATTAGAATGGATCGTACAAATGAATTAGAATGGATCGTACGAATGAATTAGAATGGATACATTCGTGCGAATGAATTAGAATGGATTGTACGAATGAATTAGAATGGATCGTACGAATGAATTAGAATAGATCGTATGAATGAATTAGAATGGATACATTCGTGCGAATGAATTAGAATGGATTGTACGAATGACTTAGAATGGATCGTACGAATGAATTAGAATGGATCGTGTGAAAGAATTAGAATGGATTGTATGAATGAATTAGAATGGATCATATGAATGAACTAGAATGGATACATTCGTGCGAATGAATTAGAATGGATCGTACGAATGAATTAGAATGGATCGTACGAATGAATTAGAATGGATCGTACGAATGAATTAGAATGGATCGTATGAATGAATTAGAATGGTTACATTCATGCGAATGAATTAGAATGGATCGTACGAATGGATTAGAATGGATCGTATGAATGGATTAGAATGGATACATTCGAGCGAATGAATTAGAATGGATCGTACGAATGAATTAGAATGGATCGTACGAATGGATTAGAATTGATCCTACGAATGGATTAGAATGGATACCTTTGTCCATATGAATTAGAATGGATCGTACGAATGAATTAGAATGGATCATATGAATGAATTAGAATGGATCGTGTGAAAGAATTAGAATGGATTGTATGAATGAATTAGAATAGATCGTATGAATGAATTAGAATGGATCGTACGAATGAATTAGAATGGACCGTATGAATGAATTAGAATGGATCGTACGAATGAATTAGAATGGATACATTCGTGCGAATGAATTAGAATGGATACATTCGTGCGAAAGAATTAGAATAGATCGTATGAATGAATTAGAATGGATCCTATGAATGTATTAGAATGGATCGTGCGAATGAATTAGAATGGATCGTACGAATGAATTAGAATAGATCGTACGAATGAATTAGAATGGATCGTACGAATGGATCGTACGAATGGATTTGAATGGATCGTACGAATGGATTAGAATGGATCAATTCGAGCGAATGAATTAGAATGGATCGTACGAATGAATTAGAATAGATCATACGAATAAATTAGAATGGATACATTCGTCCGAATGAATTAGAATGGATCATACGAATGAGTAAGAATGGATCGTACGAATCAAATAGAATAGATTGTACGAATGAATTAGAATGGATCCTATGAATGAATTAGAATGGATCATACGAATGAATTAGAATGGATCGTACGAATAAATTAGAATGGATACATTCGTCCGAATGAATTAGAATGGATCATACGAATGAGTAAGAATGGATCGTACGAATGAAATAGAATAGATTGTACGAATGAATTAGAATGGATCCTATGAATAAATTAGAATGGATCGTGTGAAAGAATTAGAATGGATTGTATGAATGAATTAGAATGGATCGAATGAATGAATTAGAATGGATCGTACGAATAGATTAGAATGGATCGTACGAATGAATTAGAATTGATCGTACGAATGAACTAGAATGGATACATTCGTGCGAATGAATTAGAATGGATCGTACGAATGAATTAGAATGGATCGTACTAATGAATTAGAATAGATCGTATGAATGAATTAGAATGGATCGTACGAACGAATTAGAATGGATCGTACGAATGAATTAGAATGGATCGTATGAATGAATTAGAATGGATACATTCGTGCGAATGAATTAGAATGGATTGTACGAATGAATTAGAATGGATCGTACGAATGAATTAGAAGAGATCGTATGAATGAATTAGAATGGATACATTCGTGCGAATGAATTAAAATGGATTGTACGAGTGACTTAAAATGGATGGTACGAATGAATTAGAATGGATCGTGTGAAAGAATTAGAATGGATTGTATGAATGAATTAGAATGGATCATATGAATGAACTAGAATGGATACATTCGTGCGAATGAATTAGAATGGATCGTACGAATGAATTAGAATGGATCGTACGAATGAATTAGAATGGATCGTACGAATGAATCAGAATGGATCGTATGAATGAATTAGAATGGTTACATTCATGCGAATGAATTAGAATGGATCGTACGAATGGATTAGAATGGATCGTACGAATGGATTAGAATGGATACATTCGAGCGAATGAATTAGAATGGATTGTACGAATGAATTAGAATGGATCGTACGAATGGATTAGAATGGATCCTACGAATGGATTAGAATGGATACCCTTGTCCATATAAATTAGAATGGATCGTACGAATGAATTAGAATGGATCATATGAATGAATTAGAACGGATCGTGTGAAAGAATTAGAATGGATTGTACGAATGAATTAGAATGAATTAGAATGGATCAATTCGAGCGAATGAATTAGAATGGATCGTACGAATGAATTAGAACGGATCGTATGAATAAATTAGAATGGATACATTCGTCCGAATGAATTAGAATGGATCATACGAATGAGTAAGAATGGATCGTACGAATCAAATAGAATAGATTGTACGAATGAATTAGAATGGATCCTACGAATGAATTAGAATGGATCGTGTGAAAGAATTAGAATGGATTGTATGAATGAATTAGAATGGATCGTATGAATGAATTAGAATGGATCGTGCGAATGAATTCAAATGGATCGTACGAATTCATTCTAATTCATTCATACAATCCAATCTAATTCTTTCACACGATCCATTCTAATTCATTCGTACGTTCCATTCTAATTCATTAGCACGATCCATGCTAATTCATTCGTTCGAACAATTCTAATTCATTAGCACGATCCATTCTAATTCATTCGTACGATCCATTCTAATTCATTCGCACGATCCATTCTAATTCATTCATAGGATCCATTCTAATTCATTCATACGATCTATTCTAATTCTTTCGCACGAATGTATCCATTCTAATTCATTCGCACGAATGTATCCATTCTAATTCATTCACACAAATGTATCCATTCTAATTCATTCGTATGATCCATTCTAATTCATTCGCACGATCCATTCTAATTCATTCGTACGATCCATTCTAATTCTTTCACACGATCTATTCTAATCCATTCTAATTCATTCGTACGAATCTATTCTAATTCATTCGTACAATCTATTCTATTTCATTCGTATGATCCATTCTTACTCATTCGTATGATCCATTCTAATTCATTCGGACGAATGTATCCATTCTAATTTATTCGTACGATCCATTCTAATTCATTCGTACGATCCATTCTAATTTATTCGCTCGAATGTATCCATTCTAATCCATTCGTACGATCCATTCTAATTCATTCATATGAATGTAACCATTCTAATTCATTCATTTGATCCATTCTAATTCATTCGTACGATCCATTCTAATTCATTAGCATGATCCATGCTAATTCATTCATTCGATCAATTCTAATTCATTAGCACAATCCATTCTAATTCATTCGTACGATCCATTCTAATTCATTCGCACGATCTATTCTAATTCATTCATAGGATCCATTCTAATTCATTCATACGATCTATTCTAATTCTTTCGCACGAATGTATCCATTCTAATTCATTCGCACAAATGTATCCATTCTAATTCATTCGTACGATCCATTCTAATTCATTCGTACGATCTATTCTAATTCATTCATACGATCTATTCTAATTCATTCATACAATCCATTCTAATTCTTTCACACGATCCATTCTAATTCATTCGTACGATCCATTCTAATTCATTCGCACAATCCATTCTATTTCATTCGTACGATCCATTCTTACTCATTCGTATGATCCATTCTAATTCATTCGCACAAATGTATCCATAATGGATCATACGAATGAGTAAGAATGGATCGTACGAATGAAATAGAATGGATTGTGCGAATGAATTAGAATGGACCGTACGAAAGAATTAGACGTACGAATGAATTAGAATGGATACATTCGTGTGAATAAATTAGAATGGATCATACGAATGAGTAAGAATCTATTCTAATTCATTCTAATTCATTCGTACGATCCATTCTAATTCATTCGTACGATCTATTCTAATTCATTCGTACGATCCATTCTAATTCATTCGTACGATCCATTCTAATTCATTCGTACGATCCATTCTAATTCATTCATACAATCCATTCTAATTTATTCACACGAATGTATCCATTCTAATTCATTCGTACGATCCATTCTAATTCATTCGCACAATCTATTCTAATTCTTTCATACGATCCATTCTAATTCATTCGCACGAATGTATCCATTCTAATTCATTCATACGATCCATTCTACTTCATTCATACTATCCGTTCTAATTCACTCATACGATCCATTCTAATTCATTCATACGATCCATTCTAATTCATTTGCACGAATATATCCATTCTAATTCATTCGTACGATCCTGAATTAGAATGGATCGTACGAATGAATTAGAATGGATACCTTTGTGCATATGAATTAGAATGGATCGTACGAATGAATTAGAATGGATCATATTAATGAATTAGAATGGATCGTACGAATGAATTAGAATGGATACATTCGTGCGAATGAATTAGAATGGATCGTATGAATGAATTCGAATAGATTTTGTGAATGAATTAGAACTGATCGTACGAATGAATTAGAATGGATACATTCGTGCGAATGAATTAGAATGGATTGTATGAATGAATTAGAATAGATCCTATGAATGAATTAGAATGGATCGTACGAATGAGTAAGAATGGATTGTACGAATGAATTTTAATAGATTGCGCGAATGAATAAGAATGGATCGTGCGAATGAAATAGAATGGATACAAATGAATTAGAATGGATCATACGAATGAATTAGAATGACGATCCATTCTTACTCATTCGTATGATCCATTCTAATTTATTCGCACGAATGTATCCATTCTAACTCATTCGTATGTCTAATTCATTCGTACGGTCCATTCTAATTCATTCGCACAATCCATTCTATTTCATTCGTACGATCCATTCTTACTCATTTGTATGATCCATTATGGATACATTCGTGCGAATGAATTAGAATGGATCATACGAATGAGAAAGAATGGATCGTACGAATGAAATAGAATGGATTGTGCGAATGAATTAGAATGGATCGTACGAATGAATTAGAATGGATCGTGTGAAAGAATTAGAATGGATTGTATGAATGAATTAGAATAGATCGTATGAATGAATTAGAATGGATCGTACGAATGAATTAGAATGAATCGTATGAATGAATTAGAATGGATACATTCGCGAATGAATTAGAATGGATCGTACGAATGAATTAGAATGGATCGTACGAATGAATTAGAATGGATCTTACGAATGAATTAGAATGGATCGTGCGAATGAATAAGAATGGATCGTACGAATGAATTAGAATGGATACATTTGTGCGAATGAATTAGAATGGATCGTACGAATGAATTAGAATGGATCGTATGAATGAATTAGAATGGATCGTACGAATGAATTAGAATGGATCGTACGAAGGAATTAGAATGGATCGTACGAATGAATTAGAATGGATATATTCGTGCAAATGAATTAGAATGATCGTATAAATATATTAGAATGGATCGTATGAGTGAATTAGAATGGATCGTGCGAATGAATTAGAATGGATTGTATGAATGAATTAGAATGGATCGTACGAATGAATTAGAATGGATCATACGAATTAATTAGAATGGATCATACGAATGAATTAGAATGGATCGTACGAATGAATTAGAATTAGAATGGATATATTTGTGCGAATGAATTAGAATGGATACATTCGTGCGAATGAATTAGAATGGATTGTATGAATGAACTAGAATATATCCTATGAATGAATTAGAATGGATCGTACGAATGAGTAAGAATGGATTGTACGAATGAATTAGAATAGATTGCGCGAATGAATTAGAATGGATCGTGCGAATGAAATAGAATGGATACAAATGAATTAGAATGGATCATACGAATGAATTAGAATGACGACCCATTCTTACTCATTCGTATGATCCATTCTAATCTATTCGCACGAATGTATCCATTCTAATTCATTCGTACGTCTAATTCATTCGTACGGTCCATTCTAATTCATTCGCACAATCCATTCTATTTCATTAGTACGATCCATTCTTACTCATTCGTATGATCCATTATGGATACATTCGTGCGAATGAATTAGAATGGATCATACGAATGAGTAAGAATGGATCGTACGAATGAAATAGAATGGATTGTGCGAATGAATTAGAATGGATCGTACGAATGAATTAGAATGGATCGTGTGAAAGAATTAGAATGGATTGTATGAATGAATTAGAATAGATCGTAAGAATTAATTAGAATGGATCGTACGAATCAATTAGAATGAATCGTACGAATGAATTAGAATGGATACATTCGCGAATGAATTAGAATGGATCGTACGAATGAATTAGAATGGATCGTACGAATCAATTAGAATGGATCTTACGAATGAATTAGAATGGAATGTACGAATGAATAAGAATGGATCGTACGAATGAATTAGAATGGATACATTTGTGCGAATGAATTAGAATGGATCGTATGAATGAATTAGAATGGATCGTACGAATGAATTAGAATGGATCGTACGAAGGAATTAGAATGGATCGTACGAATGAATTAGAATGGATATATTTGTGCAAATGAATTAGAATGGATCGTATGAATGTATTAGAATGGATCATATGAGTGAATTAGAATGGATCGTGCGAATGAACCTATGGTGCTGGTAAGGTCGGGACCGTGGTCGTCCGTCTCCGGTTTGCCGGCCGATAAGATCACTGAGATTGACCAGCCAGCTGGGTTGGTTTGGCTATTCCTTTCTATTGAAAAGGAGTCAGCTGTCTGTGCGAGTCACCTTCCTTCTTCTAGGCTCCGAGTCACCTTCTTCTAAGCTCCGCTGGTGACGCTTTGGTGACGAAGGTCACCGGGGTCCATTCGAATTCATTCGCACGATCCATTCTAATTCATTCATACGATCCATTCTAATTCATTCATACAATCCATTCTAATTCTTTCACACGATCCATTCTAATTCATTCGTTGGATCCATTCTAATTCATTCGTACGATCTATTCTATTTCATTCGTACGATCCATTCTTACTCATTCGTATGATCCATTCTAATTCATTCGGACGAATGTATTTATTGCAATTTATTCGTACGATCCATTCTAATTCATTCGTACGATCCATTCTAATTCATTCGTACGATCCATTCTAATTCATTCGTCCGATCCATTCTAATTCATTCGCACAAATGTATCCATTCTAATTCATTCGTACGATCCATTCTAATTCATTCGTACGATCCATTCTAATTCATTCTTAAGATCCATTCTAATTCATTCGTACGATCCATTCTAATTCATTCGTACGATCCATTCTAATTCATTCGCACGAATGTATCCATTCTAGTTCATTCGTATGATCCATTCTAATTCATTCGTACGATCCATTCTAATTCATTCGCACGATCCATTCTAATTCATTCGTACGATCCATTCTAATTAATTCATACGATCAATTCTAATTCATTCGTACGATCCATTCTAATTCATTGGCACAAATGTATCCATTCTAATTCATTCGTACGATCCATTCTAATTCATTCGTACGATCCATTCTAATTCATTTGCACGAATGTATCCATTCTAATTCATTCATACGATCCATTCTAATTCATTTGTACGATCCATCCTAATTCATTCGTACGATCCATTCTAATTAATTCGTATGATCCATTCTAATTCATTCGTATGATCCATTCTAATTCATTCGTACGATCCATTCTTACTCATTCGTACGATCCATTCTAATTCCTTCGTACGATCCATTCGAATTCCTTCGTACGATCCATTCTAATTCATTTGCACGATCCATTCTAATTCTTTCATACAATCCATTCTAATTCTTTCGTGCGAATGAATTAGAATGGATACCTTTGTGCATATGAATTAGAATGGATCGTACGAATGAATTAGAATGGATCATATTAATGAATTAGAATGGATCGTACGAATGAATTAGAATGGATACATTCGTGCGAATGAATTAGAATGGATCGTGCGAATCAATTAGACTGGATCGTGCGAATGAATAAGAATAGATCACACGAATGAATTAGAATGGATCGTACGAATTAATTAGAATGGATACATTCGTGCGAATGAATTAGAATGGATTGTATGAATGAATTAGAATGGATCGTACGAATGAATTAGAATGGATCATACGAATTAATTAGAATGGATCATACGAATGAATTAGAATGAATCGTATGAATGAATTAGAATGGATCGTACGAATGAATTAGAATGGATCGTGCGAATGAATTAGAATGGATCGTACGAATGAATTAGAATGGATACATTTGTGCGAATGAATTAGAATGGATCGTACGAATGAATTAGAATGGATCGTATGAATGAATTAGAATGGATCGTACGAATGAATTAGAATGGATCGTGCGAATGAATTAGAATGGATCGTACGAATGAATTAGAATGGATCGTGCGAATGAATTAGAATGGATCGTACGAATGAATTAGAATGAATTGTGCGAATGAATTAGAATGGATCGTACAAATGAATTAGAATGGATACATTTGTGCGAATGAATTAGAATGGATCGTATGAATGAATTAGAATGGATCGTACGAATGAATTAGAATGGATCATGCGAATGAATTAGAATTGATCGTATGAATGAATTAGAATGGATCGTACGAATGAACTAGAATGGATACATTCGTGCGAATGAATTAGAATGGATCGTACGAATGAATTAGAATGGATCGTACGAATGAATTAGAATGGATCTTACGAATGAATTAGAATGGATCGTATGAATGAATTAGAATGGATCGTACAAATGAATTAGAATGGATACATTCGTGCGAATGAATTAGAATGGATCGGACGAATGAATTAGAATGGATCGTACAAATGAATTAGAATGGATCGTACGAATGAATTAGAATAGATCGTACGAATAAATTAGAATGGATACATTCGTCCGAATGAATTAGAATGGATCATACGAATGAGTAAGAATGGATCGTATGAATGAAATAGAATAGATTGTACGAATGAATTAGAATGGATTCGTACGAATGAATTAGAATGGATACATTCGTGCGAATGAATTAGAATGGATCGTACCAATGAGTCAGAATGGATCGTACGAATGAAATAGAATGGATTGTGCGAATGAATTAGAATGGATCGTACGAATGAATTAGAATGGATCGTGTGAAAGAATTAGAATGGATTGTATGAATGACTTAGAATAGATCGTAATGGATACACTCGTGCGAATGAATTTGAATGAATCGTACGTACGAATGAATTAGAATGGATACATTCGTGCGAATGAATTAGAATGGATAGTACGAATGAATTAGAATGGATCGTGCGAATGAATTAGAATGGATCGTACAAATGAATTAGAATGGATCGTACGAATGGATTAGAATGGATCCTACGAATGAATTAGAATGGATCATATGAATGAATTAGAATGGATCGTGCGAATGAATTCGAATGGATCGTACGAATTCATTCTAATTCATTCATACAATCCATTCTAATTCTTTCACACGATCCATTCTAATTCATTCGTACGTTCCATTCTAATTCATTAGCACGATCCATGCTAATTCATTCGTTCGATCAATTCTAATTCATTAGCACGATCCATTCTAATTCATTCGTACGATCCATTCTAATTCGTTCGCATGATCCATTCTAATTCATTCATAGGATCCATTCTAATTCATTCATACGATCTATTCTAATTCTTTCGCTCGAATGTATCCATTCTAATTCATTCGCACGAATGTATCCATTCTAATTCATTCGTACGATCCATTCTAATTCATTCGTACGATCCATTCTAATTCATTCATACGATCTATTCTAATTCATTCATACAATCCATTCTAATTCTTTCACACGATCCATTCTAATTCATTC
Source organism: Chamaelirium japonicum (assembly GCA_947650365.1). Lineage (NCBI taxonomy): Eukaryota > Viridiplantae > Streptophyta > Magnoliopsida > Liliales > Melanthiaceae > Chamaelirium > Chamaelirium japonicum. The sequence goes on along the minus strand of OX393549.1, from coordinate 65,271,710 downwards.
GTACGATCCATTCTAATTCATTCGCACAATCCATTCTATTTCATTCGTATGATCCATTCTTACTCATTGGTACGATCCATTCTAATTCATTCGCACGAATGTATCCATTCTAATTCATTCGTACGAATCCATTCTAATTTATTCGTACAATCTATTCTATTTCATTCGTACGATCTATTCTTACTCATTCGTATGATCCATTCTAATTTATTCGGACGAATGTATCCATTCTAATTTATTCGTACGATCCATTCTAATTCATTCGTACGATCCATTCTAATTCATTCGTCCGATCCATTCTAATTCATTCGCACGAATGTATCCATTCTAATTCATTCGTACGGTCCATTCTAATTCATTCGCACAATCCATTCTATTTCATTCGTACGATCCTTTCTTAGTCATTCGTATGATCCATTATGGATACATTCGTGCGAATGAATTAGAATGGATCATACGAATGAGTAAGAATGGATCGTACGAATGAAATAGCATGGATTGTGCGAATGAATTAGAATGAATCGTACGAATGAATTAGAATGGATCGTGTGAAAGAATTAGAATGGATTGTATGAATGAATTAGAATAGATCGTACGAATGAATTAGAATGGATCGTATGAGTGAATTAGAATGGATACGAAGGAATTAGAATGGTTCGTACGAAGGAATTAGAATGGATCATACGAATGAAATAGAATGGATCGTACGAAGGAATTAGAATGGATCGTACGAAGGAATTAGAATGGATCGTACGAAGGAATTAGAATGGATCGAACGAAGCAATTAGAATGGATATATTCGTGCAAATGAATTAGAATGGATCGTATGAATGAATTAGAATGGATCGTATGAGTGAATTAGAACGGACAGTACGAATGAAGTAGAATGGATCGTATGAATGAATTAGAATGGATACATTCATGTGAATGAATTAGAATGGATCGTATGAGTGAATTAGAATAGATTGTGCGAATGAATTAGAATGGATCGTACGAATGAATTAGAATGGATACATTCCTGCGAATAAATTAGAATGGATTGTATGAAAGAATTAGAATGGATCGTACGAATGAATTAGAATGGATTGTACGAAAGAATTAGAATAGATTGCGCGAATGAATTAGAATGGATCGTACGAACGAATTAGAATGGATCGTACGAAGGAATTAAAATGGATCGTACTAAGGAATTAGAATGGATCATACGAATGAATTAGAATGGATCGTACGATTGAATTAGAATCGATCATACGAATGAGTAAGAATGGATTAGAATGGATCGTGCGAATGAATTAGAATGGATCGTACGAATAAATTAGAATGGATACATTCGTCCGAATGAATTAGAATGGATCATACGAATGAGTAAGAATGGATCGTACGAATGAAATAGAATAGATTGTACGAATGAATTAGAATGGATCCTACAAATGAATTAGAGTGGATCGTGTGAAAAAATTAGAATGGATTGTATGAATGAATTAGAATGGATCGTATGAATGAATTAGAATGGATCGTGCGAATAAATTCGAATGGATCGTACGATCCATTCTAATTCATTCATACAATCCATTCTAATTCATTCGCACAAATGTATCCATTCTAATCCATTCGTACGATCCATTCTAATCCATTCGTACGATCCATTCTAATTCATTCGGATTAATGTAACTATTCTAATTCATTCATTTGATCCATTCTAATTCATTCGTACGATCCATTCTAATTCATTCGTCCAATCCATTCTAATTAATTCGCACGAATGTATCCATTTTAATTCATTCGTACGATCCATTCTAATTCATTCGTACGATCCATTCTAATTCATTCGTACGATCCATTCTAATTCATTCGTAAGATCTATTCTAATTCATTCCCACGATCCATTCTAATTTATTTGTACGATCCATTCTAATTCATTCATACGATCTATTCTAATTCATTCGCACGAATGTAACCATTCTAATTCATTCATACGATTTATTCTAATTCATTCGTATGATCTATTCTAATTCATTCATACGATCCATTCTAATTCATTCGTACAATCCATTGTAATTCATTCATACAATCCATTTAGATTTATTCGCACAAATGTATCCATTCAAATTCATTCGTACGATCCAGTCTAATTCATTCGTACGATCCATTCTAATTCATTCGCACGAATATATCCATTCTAATTCTTTCGTACGATGCATTCTAATTCATTCGTACGATCCATTCTAATTCATTCTCACAAATGTATCCATTCTAATTCATTCGTACGATCCATTCTAATTCATTCCTACGATCTATTCTAATTCATTCGCTCGAATGTATCCATTTTAATTTATTCTTACGATCCATCCTAATTCATTCATACGATCTAATTCATTCGTACGATCCATTCTAATTCATTCGTACGATCGATTCTAATTCATTCGCACTATCCATTCTAATTCATTCGTACGATCCATTCTAATTCATTCGTATGATCCATTCTAATTTATTCGTTCAAATATATCCATTCTAATTCATTCGTACGATCCATTCTAATTCATTCACACGATCCATTGTAATTCATTCGCACGAATGTATCCATTCTAATTCATTTGCACGATCCATTCTAATTCATTCCTATGATCTATTCTAATTCATTCATACGATCCATTCTAATTCATTCTAATTCATTCGTACGATCCATTCTACGATCCATTCTAATTCATTCGTATATTCCATTCTAATTCATTAGCATGATCCATGCTAATGAATTAGAATGGATCGTACGATCCAATCTAATTCATTTATACGATCCATTCTTACTCATTCTTTTGATCCATTCTAATTCAATCGTATGATCCATTCTAATTCATTCGTACGATCCATTCTAATTCCTTCGTACGATCCATTCTAATTCATTCGTACGATCCATTCTAATTCATTCATACGATCCATTCTAATTCCTTCGTACGATCCATTCTAATTCATTCGTACGATCCATTATAATTCATTCGCGCAATCTATTCTAATTCATTCGTACGATCCATTCTAATTCATTCGTACGATCCATTATAATTTATTCGCACGAATGTATCTATTCTAATTCATTCGTACGATCCAATCTAATTCATTCGCACAATCTACTCTAATTCATTCATACGATCCACTCTAATTCATTCGCACGAATGTATCCATTCTAATTCATTCATACGATCCATTCTACTTCATTCGTACTATCCGTTCTAATTCACTCATACGATCCATTCTAATTCATTCATACGATCCATTCTAATTCATTTGCACGAATATATCCATTCTAATTCATTCGTACGATCCATTCTAATTCGTTCGTACGATCCATTCTAATTTCTTCGTACGATCCATTCTATTTCATTCGAATGATCCATTCTAATTCCTTCGTATGATCCATTCTAATTCCTTCGTATCCATTCTAATTCACTCATACGATCCATTCTAATTCATTTATACGATCCATTCTAATTCATTCATACAATCCATTCTAATTCATTCGCACGAATGTATCCATTGTAATTCATTCGTACGATCAGTTCTAATTCATTCACAAAATCTATTCTAATTCATTCATACGATCCATTCTAATTCATTCACACGAATGTATCCATTCTAATTCATTCATACGATCCATTCTAATTCATTCGTACGATCATTCTAATTCACTCATACGATCCATTCTAATACATTCATACGATCCATTCTAATTCATTTGCACGAATATATCCATTCTAATTCATTCGTACGATCCATTCTAATTCCTTCGTATGATCCATTCTAATTCATTCGTACGATCTATTCTAATTCATTCGTACGATCCATTCTAATTCATTCGTACGATCCATTCTAATTCCTTCGTACGATCCATTCTAATTCATTCGTACGATCCATTCTAATTCATTCATACAATCCATTCTAATTCTTTCACACGATCCATTCTAATTCATTCGTACGATCCATTCTAATTCATTCGTGCAATCCATTCTATTTCATTCGTACGATCCATTCTTACTCATTCGTACGATCCATTCTAATTCATTCACACGAATGTATCCTTTCGTACGAATGAATTAGAATAGATTGTACGAATGAATTAGAATGGATCGTACGAATGAATTAGAATGGATCGTACGAAGGAATTAGAATGGATCGTACGAATGAATTAGAATGGATCGTACGAATGAATTAGAATAGATCGTACGAATGAATTAGAATGGATCGTACGAAGGAATTAGAATGGATCGTTCGAATAAATTAGAATGGATATATTCGTGCAAATGAATTAGAATAGATCGTATGAATGTATTAGAATGGATCGTATGAGTGAATTAGAATGGATCGTACGAATGAATTAGAATGGATCGTATGAATGAATTAGAATGGATCCTACGATCTATTCTTACTCATTGGTACGATCCATTCTAATTCATTCGCACGAATGTATCCATTCTAATTCATTCGTACGAATCCATTCTAATTCATTCGTACAATCTATTCTATTTCATTCGTACGATCCATTCTTACTCATTCGTATGATCCATTCTAATTCATTCGGACGAATGTATCCAATCTAATTTATTCGTACGATCCATTCTAATTCATTCGTACAATCCATTCTAATTCATTCGTCCGATCCATTCTAATTCATTCGCACGAATGTATCCATTCTAATTCATTCGTACGAACCATTCTAATTCATTCGTACGATCCATTCTAATTCATTCGTAAGATCCATTCTAATTCATTCGTACGATCCATTCTAATTCATTCGTACGATCCATTCTAATTAATTCGCACGATCCATGCTAATGAATTAGAATGTATCGTACGAATGAATTAGAATGGATCGTACGAATGAATTAGAATGGATCTTACGAATGAATTAGAATGGATCTTACGAATGAATTAGAATGGATCATACGAATGAATTAGAATGGATCGTACGAATGAATTAGAATGGATACATTCGTGCGAATGAATTAGAATGGATCGGACAAATGAATTAGAATGGATCGTACGAATGAATTAGAATGGATCAAATGAATGAATTAGAATGGTTACATTCATGCGAATGAATTAGAATGGATCGTACGAATGGATTAGAATGGATCGTACGAATGGATTAGAATGGATACATTCGAGCGAATGAATTAGAATGGATCGTACGATTGAATTAGAATGGATCGTACGAATGGATTAGAATGGATCCTATGAATGGATTAGAATGGATACCTTTGTGCATATGAATTAGAATGGATCGTACGAATGAATTAGAATGGATCATATTAATGAATTAGAATGGATCGTACGAATGAATTAGAATGGATACATTCATGCACGATCCATTCTAATTCATTCGCACGAATGTATCCATTCTAATTCATTCGTACGATCCATTCTAATTCATTAATATGATCCATTCTATTTCATTCGTACGATCCATTCTTACTCATTTGTATGATCCATTCTAATTCATTCGCACGAATGTATCCATTCTAAATCATTCGTACGATCCATTCTTATTCATTCGTACGATCCATTCTAAATCATTCGTACAATCCATTCTATTTCATTCGTACGATCAATTCTAATTCATTAGCACGATCCATTCTAATTCATTCGTACGATCCATTCAAATTTATTCGCACGATCCATTCTAATTCATTCGTACAATCCATTCTATTTCATTCGTACGATCCATTCTTACTCATTCGTATGATCCATTCTAATTCATTCGCACGAATGTATCCATTCTAATCCATTCGTACGATCCATTCTAATCCATTCGTACGATCGATTCGAATTCGTTCGCATGAATATAACCATTCTAATTCATTCATTTGATCCATTCTAATTTATTCGTACGGTCCATTCTAATTCATTCGTCCGATCCATTCTAATTCATTCGCACGAATGTATCCATTCTAAACCATTCATACGATCCATTCTAATTCATTCGCACGAATGCATCCATTCTAATTCATTCGTACGATCCATTCTAATTCATTCGTACGATCCATTCTAATTCATTCGTAAGATCCATTCTAATTCATTTGTGCGATCCATTCTAATTCATTCGTACGATCCATTCTAATTCATTCGCACGAATGTATCCATTCTAGTTCATTCATACGATCCATTCTAATTCATTCGCACGACCCATTCTAATTCATTCGTACGATCCATTCTAATTCATTCATACGATCCATTCTAATTCATTCGTACGATCCATTCTAATTCATTCGCACAAATATATCCATTCTAATTCATTCGTACGATCCATTCTAATTCATTCGCACGATCCATTCTAATTCATTTGTATGATCCATTCTAATTCTTTCACACGATCCATTCTAATTCATTCGTACGATCCATTCTAATTCATTCGCACAATCCATTCTAATTCATTCGTACGATCCATTCTAATTCATTCATACGATCCATTCTAATTCATTCGTACGATCCATTCTAATTCATTCGCACAAATGTATCTATTCTAATTCATTCGTACGATCCATTCTAATTCATTCGCACGATCCATTCTAATTCATTCGTACGATCCATTCTAATTCATTCGCATGATCTGTTCTTATTCGTTCGCACAATCCATTCTAATTCATTCGCACGAATGTATCCATTCTAATTCATTCGTACGATCCATTCTAATTCATTCGTACGATCCATTCTAATTCATTCGTATGATCCATTCTAATTAATTCGTATGATCTATTCTAATTAGAATGGATCGTACGAATGAATTAGAATGGATCGTGCGAATGAATTAGAATGGATCGTACGAATGAATTAGAATGGATACATTCGCGAATGAATTAGAATGGATCGTACGAATGAATTAGAATGGATCGTACGAATTAATTGGAATGGATCTTACGAATGAATTAGAATGGATCGTACGAATGAATTAGAATCGATACATTTGTGCGAATGAATTAGAATGGATCGTACGAATGAATTAGAATGGATCGGACGAATGAATTAGAATGGATCATACGAATGAATTAGAATGGATCACTCATTCGTATGATCCATTCTAATTTATTCGCACGAATGTATCCATTCTAATTCATTCGTACGTCTAATTCATTCGTACGGTCCATTCTAATTCATTCGCACAATCCATTCTATTTCATTCGTACGATCCATTCTTACTCATTCGTATGATCCATTATGGATACATTCGTGCAAATGAATTAGAATGGATCATACGAATGAGTAAGAATGGATCGTACGAATGAAATAGAATGGATTGTGCGAATGAATTAGAATGGATCATACGAATGAATTAGAATGGATCGTACGAATGAATTAGAATGGATCGTGCGAATGAATTAGAATGTGTACGAATGAATTAGAATGGATCCTACGAATGAATTAGAATAGATCGTGTGAAAGAATTAGAATGGATTGTATGAATGAATTAGAATGGATAGTACGAATGAATTAGAATGGATCGTACGAATGAATTAGAATGGATACATTCGTGCGAATGAATTAGAATTGATTGTACGAATGAATTAGAATGGATCGTGCGAATGAATTAGAATGGATCGTACGAATGAATTAGAATGTATCGTACGAATAAACTAGAATAGAATGGATCGTACGAATGAATTAGAATGGATCGTACGAATGAATTAGAATGGATCGTACGAATAAATTATAATGGATACATTCGTCCGAATGAATTAGAATGGATCATACGAATGAGTAAGAATGGATCGAACGATTGAAATAGAATAGATTGTACGAATGAATTAGAATGGATCCTACGAATGAATTAGAATGGATCGTGTGAAAGAATTAGAATGGATTGTATGAATGAATTAGAATGGATCGTATGAATGAATTAGAATGGATCGTGCGAATGAATTTGAATGGATCGTACGAATTCATTCTAATTCATTCATACAATCCATTCTAATTCTTTCACACGATCTATTCTAATTCATTTGTAGGATCCATTCTAATTCATTCGTACACATTCTAATTCATTCGTACGATCCATTGTAATTCATTCGTACAATCGATTATATTTCATTCGTACGATCCATTCTAATTCATTCGTATGATCTATTCTAATTCATTCGTACGATCCATTCTAATTCATTCGCACGAATGTATCCATTCTAGTTCATTCGTACGATCCATTCTAATTCATTCGTACGATCAATTCTAATTCATTCGCACGATCTATTCTAATTCATTCGTACAATCCATTCTATTTCATTTGTACGATCCATTTTTACTCATTCGTATGATCCATTATGGATACATTCGTGCGAATGAATTATAATGGATCATACGAATGAGTAAGAATGGATCGTACGAATGAAATAGAATGGATTGTGCGAAAGAATTAGAATGGATCGTAGAATGGATCAGAATAGATCGTGTGAAAGAATTAGAATGGATCGTATGAATGAATTAGAATGGATCGTGCGAATGAATTCGAATGGATCGTACGAATTCATTCTAATTCATTCATACAATCCATTCTAATTCTTTCACACGATCTATTCTGATCCATTCTACGATCCATTCTAATTCATTCGCACAATCCATTCTATTTCATTCGTACGATCCATTCTGACTCATTGGTATGATCCATTCTAATTCATTCGCACGAATGTATCCATAATGGATCATACGAATGAGTAAGAATGGATCGTACGAATGAAATACGTACGAATGAATTAGAATGGATCGTACGAATGAACTAGAATGGATCGTACGAATGAAATAGAATAGATTGTAGGAATGAATTAGAATGGATTCGTACGAATGAATTAGAATGGATACATTCGTGCGAATGAATTAGAATGGATACATTCGTGCGAAAGAATTAGAATAGATCGTATGAATGAATTAGAATGGATCCTATGAATGAATTAGAATGGATCGTGCGAATGAATTAGAATGAATCGTACGAATGAATTAGAATAGATCGTACGAATGAATTAGAATGGATCGTACGAAGGAACTAGAATGGATCGTACGAATGAATTAGAATGGATATATTCGTGCAAATGAATTAGAATGGATCGTGCGAATGAATTAGAATGGATCGTACGAATGAATTAGAATGGATCGTACGAATGAATTAGAATGGATCATACGAATGAATTAGAATAGATCGTACGAAGGAACTAGAATGGATCGTACGAATGAATTAGAATGGATATATTCGTGCAAATGAATTAGAATGGATCGTGCGAATGAATTAGAATGGATCGTATGAATGAATTAGAATGGATCGTATGAATGAATTAGAATGGATCGTACGAATGAATTAAAATGGATCAAATGAATGAATTAGAATGGTTACATTCATGCGAATGAATTAGAATGGATCGTACGAATGGATTAGAATGGATCGTACGAATGGATTAGAATGGATACATTCGAGCGTACGATCCATTCTAATTCATTCGTCCGATCCATTCTAATTCATTCGCACGAATGTATCCATTCTAATTCATTCGTACGATCCATTCTAATTCATTCGTACGATCTATTATAATTCATTCGTAAGATCCATTCTAATTCATTCGTCCGATCCATTCTGATTCATTCGTACGATCCATTCTAATTCATTCGCACGAATGTATCCATTCTAGTTCATTCGTACGATCCATTCTAATTCATTCGTACGATCCATTCTAATTTATTCACACGATCCATTCTAATTCATTCGTACGATCCATTCTTATTCATTCATACGATCCATTCTAATTCATTCGTACGATCCATTCTAATTCATTCGCACAAATGTATCCATTCTAATTCATTCGTACGATCCATTCTAATTCATTCGCACGATCCATTCTAATTCATTCGTACGATCCATTCTAATTCTTTCACACGATCCATTCTAATTCATTCGTACGATCCGTTCTAATTCATTTGCACGATCCATTCTAATTCATTCGTATGATCCATTCTAATTCATTCATACGATCCATTCTAATTCATTCGTACGATCCATTCTAATTCATTCGCACAAATGTATCCATTCTAATTCATTCGTACGATCCATTCTAATTCATTCGCACGATCCATTCTAATTCATTCGTACGATCCATTCTAATTCATTCGTACGATCCATTCTAATTCATTCGCACGATCCATTCTAATTCATTCGTACGATCCATTCTAATTCATTCATACGATCCATTCTAATTAATTCGTACGATCGATTCTAATTCATTCGCACGAATGTATCCATTCTAATTCATTCGTACAATCCATTCTATTTCATTCGTACGATCCATTCTTACTCATTCGTATGATCCATTCTAATACATTCGTACGATTCATGCTAATTCATTCGCACGATCCATTCTAATTCATTCGTACGATCCATTCTTATTCATTCATACGATCCATTCTAATTCATTCGCACAATCCATTCTAATCCATTCTAATTCATTTGTAAGATCCATTCTAATTCATTCGTACGATCCATTCTAATTCATTTATACAATCCATTCTAATTCTTTCACACGATCCATTCTAATTCATTCGTACGATCCATTCTAAATCATTCGTGCAATCCATTCTATTTCATTCGTACGATCAATTCTAATTCATTAAAATGGATCGTACGAATGAATTAGAATGGATCATATTAATGAATTAGAATGGATCGTACGAATGAATTAGAATGGATCGTACGAACGAATTAGAATGGATCGTACGAAGGAATTATAATGGATCATACGAATGAATTAGAATGGATATATTCGTGCAAATGAATTAGAATGGACCGTATGAATGAATTAGAATGGATCGTACGAATGAATTAGAATGGATATATTCGTGCAAATGAATTAGAATGGATCATATGAATGTATTAGAATGGATCGTATGAGTGAATTAAAATGGATCGTACGAATGAATTAGAATGGATCGTACGAATGAATTAGAATGGATCGTGTGAAAGAATTAGAATGGATTGTATGAATGAATTAGAATAGATCGTAATGAATTAGAATGGATCGTACGAATGAATTAGAATGGATCGTACGAATGAATTTGAATGGATACATTTGTGCGAATGAATCTAAATGGATTGTATGAATGCATTACAATGGATCGTACGAATAAATTAGAATAGCTCATACGAATGAATTATAATGAATCGTATGAATGAATTAGAATGGTTACATTCGTGTGAATGAATTAGAATAGATCGTACGAATGAATTAGAATGGATCGTACGAATAAATTAGAATGGATCGTGGGAATGAATTAGAATAGATCGTACGAATGAATTAGAATGGATCCACCGAATGACTTAGAATGGATCATACGAATGAATTAGAATGGATTGTACGAATGAATTAGAATGGATTGTGCGAATGAATTAGAATGGATCATATGAATGAATAAGAATGGATCGTACGAATGAATTAGAATGGATCGTGCGAATGAATTAGAATGGATACATTCGTGCGAATGAATTAGAATGGATCGTACGAATGAATTAGAATGGATCGTACGAATGAATTAGAATGGATCTTACAAATGAATTAGAATGGATCGTACAAATAAATTAGAATGGATCGTACGAATGAATTAGAATGGATACATTCGTGAGAATGAATTAGAATGGATCGGACGAATGAATTAGAATGGATCGTACGAATGAATTAGAATGGATCGTAAGAATGAATTAGAATGGATCGTACGAATAAATTAGAATGGACACATTCGTCCGAATGAATTAGAATGGATCATACGAATGAATTAGAATCGATCGTACGAATGAATTAGAATGGATCATATTAATGAATTAGAATGGATCGTACGAATGAATTAGAATGGATACATTCGTGCGAATGAATAAGAATGGATCGTGCACGAATGTATCCATTCTAATTCATTCATACGATCCATTCTGCACAAAGGTATCCATTCGTAGGATCCATTCTAATCCATTCGTACGATCCATTCTAATTCATTCGCTCGAATGTATCCATTCTAATCCATTCGTACGATCCATTCTAATCCATTCGGACGATCCATTCTAATTCATTCGCATGAATGTAACCATTCTAATTCATTTATTTGATCCATTCTAATTCATTCGTACGATCCATTCTAATTCATTCGTCCGATCCATTCTAATTCATTCGCATGAATGTATCCATTCTAATTTATTCGTACGATCCATTCTAATTCATTCGTACGATCCATTCTAATTCATTCGTAAGATCCATTCTAATTCATTCGTACGATCCATTCTAATTCATTCGTACGATCCATTCTAATTCATTTGCACGAATGTATCCATTCTAGTTCATTCGTACGATCCATTCTAATCCATTCGTACGATCCATTCTAATTCATTCGCATGAATGTAACCATTCTAATTCATTCATTTGATCCATTCTAATTCATTCGTACGATCCATTCTAATTCATTCGTCCGATCCATTCTAATTCATTCGCACGAATGTATCCATTCTAATTCATTCGCACGAATGTATCCATTCTAATTCATTCGCACGATCCAGTCTAATTCATTCATACGATCCATTCTAATTCATTCGTACGATCCATTCTAATTCATTCGTAGGATCTTAGAATGGAATATACGAATGAATTAGAATGGATCGTACGAATGAATTAGAATGGATCGTATGAATGAATTAGAGTGGATCGTACGAATGAATTAGAATGGATCGTGCGAATGAATTCGAATGGATCGTACGATCCATTCTAATTCATTCATACAATCCATTCTAATTCATTCGCACAAATGTATCCATTCTAATCCATTCATACGATCCATTCTAATCCATTCGTACATTCTAATTCATTCATTTGATCCATTCTAATTCATTCGTACGATCCATTCTAATTCATTCGCACGATCCATTCTAATTCATTCATCGGATCCATTCTAATTCATTCGTACAATCCATTCTAATTCTTTCACACGATCCATTCTAATTCATTCGTACGATCCATTCTAATTCATTCGCACAAATGTATCCATTCTAATTCATTCGTACGATCCATTCTAATTCATTCGCCCAAATGTATCCATTCTAATTCATTCGTACGATCCATTCTAATTCATTCGTAAGATCCATTCTAATTCATTCGTACGATCCATTCTAATTCATTCGTACGATCCATTCTAATTCATTCGCGAATGTATCCATTCTAATTCATTCGTACGATCCATTCTAATTCATTCGTACGATCCATTCTAATTCATTCGCACGAATGTATCCATTCTAGTTCATTCGTACGATCCATTCTAATTCATTCGTACGATCCATTCTAATTCCTTCGTACGATCCATTCTAATTTATTCGTACGATCTATTCTAATTCATTCGTACGATCCAATCTAATTCATTCGTACGATCCATTCTAATTCCTTCGTACGATCCATTCTAATTCATTCGTACGATCCATTCTAATTCTTTCGTATGATCCATTCTAATTCATACGAATGAATTAGAATGGATCGTACGAATTAATTAGAATGGATCATACGAATTAATTAGAATGGATCATACGAATGAATTAGAATGGATCGTACGAATGAATTAGAATGGATCGTACGAAGGAATTAGAATGGATCGTACGAATGAATTAGAATAGATCGTACGAATGAATTAGAATGGATCGTACGAAGGAATTAGAATGGATCGTACGAATGAATTAGAATGGATCGTACGAATGAATTAGAATGGATCGTACGAATGAATTAGAGTGGATACATTCGCGAATGAATTAGAATGGATCGTACGAATGAATTAGAATGGATCGTACGAATGAATTAGAATGGATCTTACGAATGAATTAGAATGGATCGTACGAATGAATTAGAATGGATCGTACGAATGAATTAGAATGGATCGTACGAAAGAATTAGAGTGGATCATACGAATGAATTAGAATGGATCACTCATTCCTATGATCCATTCTAATTTATTCGCACGAATGTATCCATTCTAATTCATTCGTACGTCTAATTCATTCGTACGGTCCATTCTAATTCATTCGCACAATCCATTCTATTTCATTCGTACGATCCATTCTTACTCATTCGTATGATCCATTATGGATACATTCGTGCAAATGAATTAGAATGGATCATACGAATGAGTAAGAATGGATCGTACGAATGAAATAGAATGGATTGTGCGAATGAATTAGAATGGATCGTACGAATGAATTAGAATGGATCGTACGAATGAATTTGAATGGATCGTACGAATAAATTAGAATGTGTACGAATGAATTAGAATGGATGCTACGAATGAATTAGAATAGATCGTGTGAAAGAATTAGAATTGATTGTATGAATGAATAAGAATGGATCGTACGAATGAATTAGAATGGATCGTACGAATGAATTAGAATGGATACATTCGTGCGAATGAATTAGAATGGATCGTGCGAATGAATTAGAATGGATCGTACGAATGAATTAGAATGGATCGTATGAATAAACTAGAATAGAATGGATCGTACGAATGAATTAGAATGGATCGTACGAATGAATTAGAATGGATACATTCGTGCGAATAAATTAGAATGGATCGGACGAATGAATTAGAATGGATCGTACGAATGAATTAGAATGGATCGTACGAATGAATTAGAATGGATCGTACGAATAAATTAGAATGGATACATTCGTCCGAATGAATTAGAATGGATCATACGAATGAGTAAGAATGGATCGTACGAATGAAATAGAATAGATTGTACGAATGAATTAGAATGGATCCTACGAATGAATTAGAATGGATCGTGTGAAAGAATTAGAATGGATTGTATGAATGAATTAGAATGGATCGTATGAATGAATTAGAATGGATCGTGCGAATGAATTCGAATGGATCGTACGAATTTATTCTAATTCATTCATACAATCCATTCTAATTCTTTCACACGATCTATTCTAATTCATTTGTAGGATCCATTCTAGTTCATTCGTACACATTCTAATTCATTCGTACGATCCATTCTAATTCATTCGTACGATCTATTCTAATTCATTCGTACGATCCATTCTAATTCATTCGCACGAATGTATCCATTCTAGTTCATTCGTACGATCCATTCTAATTCATTCGTACGATCCATTCTAATTCATTCGCACGATCCATTCTAATTCATTCGTACAATCCATTCTATTTCACTCGTACGATCCATTCTTACTCATTCGTATGATCCATTATGGATACATTCGTGCGAATGAATTATAATGGATCATACGAATGAGTAAGAATGGATCATACGAATGAAATAAAATGGATTGTGCGAATGAATTAGAATGGATCGTAGAATGGATCAGAATAGATCGTGTGAAAGAATTAGAATGGATCGTATGAATGAATTAGAATGGATCGTGCGAATGAATTCGAATGGATCGTACGAATTCATTCTAATTCATTCATACAATCCATTCTAATTCTTTCACACGATCTATTCTGATCCATTCTACGATCCATTCTAATTCATTCGCACAATCCATTCTATTTCATTCGTACGATCCATTCTGACTCATTCGTATGATCCATTCTAATTCATTCGCACGAATGTATCCATAATGGATCATACGAATGAGTAAGAATGGATCGTACGAATGAATTAGAATGGATCGTACGAATGAACTAGAATGGATCGTACGAATGAAATAGAATAGATTGTACGAATGAATTAGAATGGATTCGTATGAATGAATTAGAATGGATACATTCGTGCGAATGAATTAGAATGGATACATTCGTGCGAATGAATTAGAATGGATACATTCGTGCGAAAGAATTAGAATAGATCGTATGAATGAATTAGAATGGATCCTATGAATGAATTAGAATGGATCGTACGAATGAATTAGAATGAATCGTACGAATGAATTAGAATAGATCGTACGAATGAATTAGAATGGATCGTACGAAGGAACTAGAATGGATCGTACGAATGAATTAGAATGGATATATTCGTGCAAATGAATTAGAATGGATCGTGCGAATGAATTAGAATGGATCGTACGAATGAATTAGAATGGATCGTACGAATGAATTAGAATGGATCTTACGAATGAATTAGAATGGATCGTACGATTGAATTAGAATGGATCGTACGAATGAATTAGAATGGATACATTCGTGCGAATGAATTAGAATGGATCGGACGAATGAATTAGAATGGATCGTACGAATGAATTAAAACGGATCAAATGAATGAATTAGA
This sequence comes from Chamaelirium japonicum, assembly GCA_947650365.1. Taxonomy (NCBI): domain Eukaryota; kingdom Viridiplantae; phylum Streptophyta; class Magnoliopsida; order Liliales; family Melanthiaceae; genus Chamaelirium; species Chamaelirium japonicum. Next base: position 65,255,449 of record OX393549.1, on the reverse strand, counting down.
ATGGTTACATTCATGCGAATGAATTAGAATGGATCGTACGAATGAATTAGAATGGATCGTATGAATGAATTAGAATGGATCGTACGAATGAATTAGAATGGATCAAATGAATGAATTAGAATGGTTACATTCATGCGAATGAATTAGAATGGATCGTACGAATGGATTTAAATGGATCGTACGAATGGATTAGAATGGATACATTCGAGCGTACGATCCATTCTAATTCATTCGTCCGATCCATTCTAATTCATTCGCACGAATGTATCCATTCTAATTCATTCGTACGATCCATTCTAATTCATTCGTACGATCCATTCTATTTTATTCGTAAGATCCATTCTAATTCATTCGTCCGATCCATTCTAATTCATTCGTACGATCCATTCTAATTCATTCGCACGAATGTATCCATTCTAGTTCATTCGTACGATCCATTCTAATTCATTCGTACGATCCATTCTAATTCATTCGCACGATCCATTCTAATTCATTCGTACGATCCATTCTAATTCATTCATACGATCCATTCTAATTCATTCGTACGATCCATTCTAATTCATTCGCACAAATATATCCATTCTAATTCATTCGTACGATCCATTCTAATTCATTCGCACGATCCATTCTAATTCATTCGTACGATCCATTCTAATTTTCACACGATCCATTCTAATTCATTCGTACGATCCATTCTAATTCATTCGCATGATCCATTCTAATTCATTCGTACGATCCATTCTAATTCATTCATACGATCCATTCTAATTCATTCGTACGATCTATTCTAATTCCTTCGCACAAATGTATCCATTCTAACTCATTCGTACGATCCATTCTAATTCATTCGCACGATCTATTCTAATTCATTCGTACGATCCATTCTAATTCATTCGTACGATCCATTCTAATTCATTCGTATGATCCATTCTAATTAATTCGTACGATCGATTCTAATTCATTTGCACGAATGTATCCATTCTAATTCATTCGTAAAATCCATTCTATTTCATTCGTACGATCCATTCTTACTCATTCGTATGATCCATTCTAATACATTCGTACGATTCATGCAAATTCATTCGCACGATCCATTCTAATTCATTCGTACGATCCATTCTTATTCATTCATACGATCCATTCTAATTCATTCGCACAATCCATTCTAATCCATTCTAATTCATTTGTAAGATCCATTCTAATTCATTCGTACGATCCATTCTAATTCATTCATACAATCCATTCTAATTCTTTCACACGAACCATTCTAATTCATTCGTACGATCCATTCTAAATCATTCGTGCAATCCATTCTATTTCATTCGTACGATCAATTTTAATTCATTAGAATGGATCGTACGAATGAATTAGAATGGATCATATTAATGAATTAGAATGGATCGTACGAATGAATTAGAATGGATCGTACGAACGAATTAGAATGGATCGTACGAAGGAATTAGAATGGATCGTACGAATGAATTAGAATGGATATATTCGTGCAAATGAATTAGAATGGACCGTATGAATGAATTAGAATGGATCATACGAATGAATTAGAATGGATATATTCGTGCAAATGAATTAGAATGGATCGTATGAATGTATTAGAATGGATCGTATGAGTGAATTAAAATGGATCGTACGAATGAATTAGAATGGATCGTACGAATGTATTAGAATGGATCGTGTGAAAGAATTAGAATGGATTGTATGAATGAATTAGAATAGATCGTATGAATGAATTAGAATGGATCGTACGAATGAATTAGAATGGATCGTACGAATGAATTTGAATGGATACATTTGTGCGAATGAATCTAAATGGATTGTATGAATGAATTACAATGGATCGTACGAATGAATTAGAATGGATCGTACGAATGACTTAGAATAGCTCATACGAATGAATTATAATGAATCATATGAATGAATTAGAATGGTTACATTCGTGCGAATGAATTAGAATAGATCGTACGAATGAATTAGAATGGATCGTACGAATAAATTAGAATGGATCGTGGGAATGAATTAGAATGGATCGTACGAATGAATTAGAATGGATCCACCGAATGAGTTAGAATGGATCATACGAATGAATTAGAATGGATTGTACGAATGAATTAGAATGGATTGTGCGAATGAATTAGAATGGATCGTATGAATGAATAAGAATGGAATGTACGGATGAATTAGAATGGATCGTGCGAATGAATTAGCATGAATCGTACGAATGTATTAGAATGGATCTATTCTAATTCATTCGTACGAATGTATTAGAATGGATCCATTCTAATTCAATCGTCCGATCCATTCTAATTCATTCGCATGAATGTATCTATTCTAATTCATTCGTACAATCCATTCTATTTCATTCGTATGATCCATTCTTACTCATTCGTATGATCCATTCTAATTCATTCGTATGATCCATTCTAATTCATTCGTACGATCCATTCTAATTCATTCGTACGATCCATTCTATTCGAATGGATCATGCGATCCATTCGAATTCATTTGCACGATCCATTCTAATTTATTTATACGATCCATTCTAATTCATTCATAAAGTGCATTCTAATTCTTTCGCACGATCCATTCTAATTCATTCATACGATCCATTCTAATTCATTCGTACGATCCATTCTAATTCACTCATACGATCCATTCTAATTCATTCATACGATCCATTCTAATTCATTTGCACGAATATATCCATTCTAATTCCTTCGTACGATCCATTCTAATTCCTTCGTACGATCCATTCTAATTCCTTCGTACGATCCATTCTATTTCATTCGTATGATCCATTCTAATTCCTTCGTACGATCCTTTCTAATTCCTTCGTATCCATTCTAATTCATTCATACAATCCATTCTAATTTATTCGTACGAATGTATCCATTCTAATTCATTTGCACGATCCATTCTAATTCATTCCTATGATCTATTCTAATTCATTTGTACGATCCATTCTAATCCATTCTTTCATACGATCCATTCTAATTCATATGCACAAAGGTATCCATTCTAATCCATTCGTAGTATCCATTCTAATCCATTCGTACGATACATTCTAATTCATTCGTACGATCCATTCTAATTTATTCGCACGAATGTATCCATTCTAATTCATTCGTACGATCCATTCTAATTCATTCGCATAATCTATTCTAATTCATTCATACGATCCATTCTAATTCATTCGCATGAATGTATCCATTCTAATTCATTCATACGATCATTCTACTTCATTCGTACTATCTGTTCTAATTCACTCATACGATCCATTCTAATTCATTCATACGATCCATTCTAATTCATTTGCACAAAGGTATCCATTCTAATTCATTCGTACGATCCATTCGAATTCATTCGCACGATCCATTCTAATTCATTCGTACGATCCATTCTAATTCATTCGTACGATCCATTCTAATTCATTCGCACGATCCATTCTAATTCATTCGTACAATCTATTCTATTTCATTCGAAGGATCCATTCTTACTCATTCGTATGATCCATTCTGATTCATTCGGACGAATGTATCCATTCTAATTTATTCGTACGATCCATTCTAATTCATTTGTACGATCCATTCTAATTCATTCGTCCGATCCATTCTAATTCATTCACACAATCCATTCTAATTCATTTGTACGATCCATTCTAATTCATTCATACAATCCATTCTAATTCATTCGTACGATCTATTCTAATTCACTCATACGATCCATTCTAATACATTCATACGATCCATTCTAATTCATTTGCACGAATATATCCATTCTAATTCATTCGTACGATCCATTCTAATTCCTTCGTACGATCCATTCTAATTCATTTGTACGATCTATTCTAATTCATTCGTACGATCCATTCTAATTCATTCGTACGATCCATTCCAATTCCTTCGTACGATCCATTCTAATTCATTCGTACGATCCATTCTAATTCATTCGTACAATCTATTCTAATTCATTCGTACGAATGGATACATTCGTGTGAATGAATTAGAATGGATCGTACGAATGAGTAAGAATGGATCGTACGAATGAAATAGAATGGATTGCATGAATGAATTAGAATGGATCGCACGAATGAATTAGAATGGATCGTGTGAAAGAATTAGAATGGATTGTATGATTGAATTAGAATGGATCGTACGAAGGAATTAGAATGGATCATACGAATGAATTAGAATGGATCGTACGAATGAATTAGAATAGATCGTACGAATGAATTAGAATGGATCGTACGAATGAATTAGAATGGATCGTGTGAAAGAATTAGAATGGATCATACGAATGAATTAGAATGGATCGTGCGAATGAATTAGAATAGATTGCGCGAATGAATTAGAATGGATCGTGCGAATAAATTAGAATGGATCGTACGAATGAATTAGAATGGATCGTACGAATGAATTAGAATAGATTGCGAGTATGAATTAGAATGGATCGTACGAAGGAATTAGAATGGATCGTACGAATGAATTAGAATGGATCGTACGAATGAATTAGAATGGATCGTACGAATGAATTAGAATGGATCGTACGAATGAATTAGAATGGATCTGACGAATGAATTAGAATGGATCGTACGAATGAATTATAATTGATCGTACGAATGAATTAGAATGGATACATTCGTGCGAATGAATTAGAATGGATCGGACGAATGAATTAGAATGGATCGTATGAATGAATTAGAATGGATCGTACGAATGAATTAGAATGGATCGTACAAATAAATTAGAATGGATATATTCGTCCGAATGAATTAGAATGGATCATACGAATGAGTAAGAATGGATCGTACGAATGAAATAGAATAGATTGTACGAATGAATTAGAATGGATTCGTACGAATGAATTAGAATGGATACATTCGTGCGAATGAATTAGAATGGATCGTACCAATGAGTAAGAATGGATCGTACGAATGAAATAGAATGGATTTGCGAATGAATTAGAATGGATCGTACGAATGAATTAGAATGGATCGTGTGAGAGAATTAGAATGGATTGTATGAATGAATTAGAATAGATCGTATGAATGAATTAGAATGGATCGCACGAATGTATCCATTCTAATTCATTCGTATGAATCCATTCTAATTCATTCGTACAATCCATTCTATTTCATTCGTACGATCCATTCTTACTCATTCGTATGATCCATTCTAATTCATTCGCACGAATGTATCCATTCTAAATCATTCGTACGATCCATTCTAATTCATTCGTACGATCCATTCTAAATCATTCGTACAATCCATTCTATTTCATTCGTACGATCAATTCTAATTCATTAGCACGATCCATTCTAATTCATTCGTACGATCCATTCAAATTCATTCGCACGATCCATTCTAATTCATTCGTACAATCCATTCTATTTCATTCGTACGATCCATTCTTACTCATTCGTATGATCCATTCTAATTCATTCGCACGAATGTATCCATTCTAATCCATTCGTACGATCCATTCTAATTCATTCGCATGAATGTAACCATTCTAATTCATTCATTTGATCCATTCTAATTCATTCATACGATTCATTCTAATTTATTCGTCCAATCCATTCTAATTCATTCTAATTCATTCGCACGAATGTATCCATTCTAATTCATTCGTACGATCAGTTCTAATTCATTCACAAAATCTATTCTAATTCATTCATACGATCCATTCTAATTCATTCACACGAATGTATCCATTCTAATTCATTCATACGATCCATTCTAATTCATTCGTACGATCCATTCTAATTCACTCATACGATCCATTCTAATACATTCATACGATCCATTCTAATTCATTTGCACGAATATATCCATTCTAATTCATTCGTACGATCCATTCTAATTCATTCGTACGATCTATTCTATTTCATTCGTACGATCCATCTTACTCATTCGTACGATCTATTCTAATTCATTCGTCCGATCCATTCTAATTCATTCGCACGAATGTATCCATTCTAATTCATTTGCACGATCCATTCTAATTCATTCCTATGATCTATTCTAATTTATTCGTACGATCCATTCTAATTCGTTCTAATTCATTCGTACGATCCATTCTACGATCCATTCGTAGGATCCATTCGAATTCATTCGCACGATCCATTCGTAGGATCCATTCTACTTCATTCGTACTATCCGTTCTAATTCACTCATACGATCCATTCTAATTCATTCATACGATCCATTCTAATTCATTTGCACAAAGGTATCCATTCTAATTCATTCGTACGATCCATTCGAATTCATTCGCACGATCCATTCTAATTCATTCGTACTATCCATTCTAATTCATTCGTACGATCCATTCTAATTCATTCGCACGATCCATTCTAATTCATTCGTACAATCTATTCTATTTCATTCGTACGATCCATTCTTACTCATTCGTATGATCCATTCTTATTCATTCGGACGAATGTATCCATTCTAATTTATTCGTACGATCCATTCTAATTCATTCGTACGATCCATTCTAATTCATTCATACAATCCATTCTAATTCATTCGTACGATCCATTCTAATTCACTCATACGATCCATTCTAATACATTCATACGATCCATTCTAATTCATTTGCACGAATATATCCATTCTAATTCATTCGTACGATCCATTCTAATTCATTCGTACGATCCATTCTAATTCCTTCGTATGATCCATTCTAATTCATTCGTACGATCTATTCTAATTCATTCGTACGATCCATTCTAATTCATTCGTACGATCCATTCTAATTCATTCGTACGATCCATTCTAATTAATTCGTACGATCCATTCTAATTCATTCGTACGATCCATTCTAATTCATTCGTACGATCCATTCTAATTCATTCGTACGATCCATTCTAATTCCTTCATACAATCCATTCTAATTCATTCGTACGATCCATTCTAATTCATTCGTACGATCCATTCTAATTCGTACGATCCATTCTAATTCGTACGATCCATTCTTACTCATTCGTACGATCTATTCTAATTCATTCGTCCGATCCATACTAATTCATTCGCACGAATGTATCCATTCTAATTCATTTGCACGATCCATTCTAATTAATTCCTATGATCTATTATAATTCATTCGTACGATCCATTCTAATTCATTCGTACGATCCATTCTACGATCCATTCTAATTCATTCATACGATCCATTCTAATTCATATGCACAAAGGTATCCATTCTAATCCATTCGTAGGATCCATTCAAATCCATTCGTACGATACATTCTAATTCATTCGTACGATCCATTCTAATTTATTCGCATGAATGTATCCATTCTAATTCATTCGTACGATCCATTCTAATTCATTCGCACAATCTATTCTAATTCATTCATACGATCCATTCTAATTCATTCGCACAAATGTATCCATTCTAATTCATTCATACGATCCATTCTACTTCATTCGTACTATCCGTTCTAATTCACTCATACGATCCATTCTAATTCATTCATACGATCCATTCTAATTCATTTGCACAAAGGTATCCATTCTAATTCATTCGTATGATCCATTCGAATTCATTCGCACGATCCATTCTAATTCATTCGTACGATCCATTCTAATTCATTCGTACGATCCATTCTAATTCATTCGCACGATCCATTCTAATTCATTCGTACAATCTATTCTATTTCATTCGTACGATCCATTCTTACTCATTCGTATGATCCATTCTAATTCATTCGGACGAATGTATCCATTCTAATTTATTCGTACGATCCATTCTAATTCATTCGTATGATCCATTCTATTTCATTCGTACGATCCATTCTAATTCATTCGTCCGATCCATTCTAATTCATTCACACGATCCATTCTAATTCATTCGTACGATCCATTCTAATTCATTCATACAATCCATTCTAATTCATTCGTACGATCCATTCTAATTCACTCATACGATCCATTCTAATACATTCATACGATCCATTCTAATTCATTTGCACGAATATATCCATTCTAATTCATTCGTACGATCCATTCTAATTCCTTCGTACGATCCATTCTAATTCATTCGTACGATCTATTCTAATTCATTCGTACGATCCATTCTAATTCATTCGTACGATCCATTCTAATTCCTTCGTACGATCCATTCTAATTCATTCGTACGATCCATTCTAATTCATTCGTACAATCTATTCTAATTCATTCGTACGAATGGATACATTCGTGTGAATGAATTAGAATGGATCGTACGAATGAGTAAGAATGGATCGTACGAATGAAATAGAATGGATTGCACGAATGAATTAGAATGGATCGTACGAATGAATTAGAATGGATCGTGTGAAAGAATTAGAATGGATTGTATGAATGAATTAGAATGGATCGTACGAAGGAATTAGAATGGATCGTACGAATGAATTAGAATGGATCGTATGAATGAATTAGAATAGATCGTACGAATGAATTAGAATGGATCGTACGAATGAATTAGAATGGATCGTGTGAAAGAATTAGAATGGATCGTACGAATGAATTTGAATGGATCGTGCGAATGAATTATAATAGATTGCGCGAATGAATTAGAATGGATCGTGCGAATGAATTAGAATGGATCGTACGAATGAATTAGAATGGATCATACGAATGAATTAGAATAGATTGCGCGAATGAATTAGAATGGATCGTACGAATGAATTTGAATGGATCGTATGAAGGAATTAGAATGGATCGTACGAATGAATTAGAATGGATCGTACGAATGAATTAGAATGGATCGTACGAAGGAATTAGAATGGATCGTACGAATGAATTAGAATGGATCGTACGAATGAATTAGAATGGATCTTACGAATGAATTAGAATGGATCGTACGAATGAATTAGAATGGATCGTACGAATGAATTAGAATGGATACATTCATGCGAATGAATTAGAATGGATCGAACGATTGAATTAGAATGGATCGTACGAATGAATTAGAATGGATTGTACGAATGAATTAGAATGGATCGTACGAATAAATTAGAATGGATACATTCGTCCGAATGAATTAGAATGGATCATATGAATGAGTAAGAATGGATCGTACGAATGAATGGATCATATGAATGAATTAGAATGGATCATACGAATGAGTAAGAATGGATCGTACGAATGAAATAGAATAGATTGTACGAATGAATTAGAATGGATTCGTACGAATGAATTAGAATGGATACATTCGTGCGAATGAATTAGATTGGATCGTACCAATGAGTAAGAATGGATCGTACGAATGAAATAGAATGGATTGTGCGAATGAATTAGAATGGATCGTACGAATGAATTAGAATGGATCGTGTGAAAGAATTAGAATGGATTGTATGAATGAATTAGAATAGATCGTATGAATATGGATCGCACGAATGTATCCATTCTAATTCATTCGTACGAATCCATTCTAATTCATTCGTACAATCCATTCTATTTCATTCGTACGATCCATTCTTACTCATTCGTATGATCCATTCTAATTCATTCGCACGAATGTATCCATTCTAAATCATTCGTACGATCCATTCTAATTCATTCGTACGATCCATTCTAAATCATTCGTACAATCCATTCTATTTCATTCGTACGATCAATTCTAATTCATTAGCACGATCCATTCTAATTCATTCGTACGATCCATTCAAATTCATTCGCACGATCCATTCTAATTCATTCGTACAATCCATTCTATTTCATTCGTACGATCCATTCTTACTCATTCGTATGATCCATTCTAATTCATTCGCACGAATGTTTCCATTCTAATCCATTCGTACGATCCATTCTAATCCATTCGTATGATCCATTCTAATTCATTCGCATGAATGTAACCATTCTAATTCATTCATTTGATCCATTCTAATTCATTCATACGATCCATTCTAATTCATTCGTCCGATCCATTCTAATTCATTATAATTCATTCGCACGAATGTATCCATTCTAATTCATTCGTAAGATCAGTTCTAATTCATTCACAAAATCTATTCTAATTCATTCATACGATCCATTCTAATTCATTCAGACGAATGTATCCATTCTAATTCATTCATACGATCCATTATAATTCATTCGTACGATCCATTCTAATTCACTCATACGATCCATTCTAAAACATTCATACGATCCATTCTAATTCATTTGCACGAATATATCCATTCTAATTTATTCGTACGATCCATTCTAATTCCTTCGTACGATCCATTCTAATTCATTCGTACGATCTATTCTATTTCATTCGTACGATCCATTCTTACTCATTCGTACGATCCATTCTAATTCATTCGTCCGATCCATTCTAATTCATTCGCACGAATGTATCCATTCTAATTCATTTGCACGATCCATTCTAATTCATTCCTATGATCTATTCTAATTCATTCGTACGATCCATTCTAATTCATTCTAATTCATTCGTACGATCAATTCTACGATCCATTCTAATTCATTCATACGATCCATCTAATTCATATGCACAAAGGTATCCATTCTAATCCATTCGTAGGATCCATTCTAATCCATTCGTACGATACATTCTAATTCATTTGTACGATCCATTCTAATTTATTCGCACGAATGTATTCATTCTAATTCATTCGTACGATCCATTCTAATTCATTCGCACAATCTATTCTAATTCATTCATACGATCCATTCTAATTCATTCGCACGAATGTATCCATTCTAATTCATTCATACGATCCATTCTACTTCATTCGTACTATCCATTCTAATTCACTCATACGATCCATTCTAATTCATTCATACGATCCATTCTAATTCATTTGCACAAAGGTATCCATTCTAATTCATTCGTACGATCTATTCGAATTCATTCGCACGATCCATTCTAATTCATTCGTACGATCCATTCTAATTCATTCGTACGATCCATTCTAATTCATTCGCACGATCCATTCTAATTCATTCGTACAATCTATTCTGTTTCATTCGTACGATCCATTCTTACTCATTCGTATGATCCATTCTAATTCATTCGGACGAATGTATCCATTCTAATTTATTCGTACGATCCATTCTAATTTATTCGTACGATCCATTCTAATTCATTCACACGATCCATTCTAATTCATTCGTACGATCCATTCTAATACATTCATACAATCCATTCTAATTCATTCGTACGATCCATTCTAATTCACTCATACGATCCATTCTAATACATTCATACGATCCATTCTAATTCATTTGCACGAATATATCCATTCTAATTCATTCGTACGATCCATTCTAATTCCTTCGTACGATCCATTCTAATTCATTCGTACGATCTATTCTAATTCATTCGTATGATCCATTCTAATTCATTCGTACGATCCATTCTAATTCCTTCGTACGATCCATTCTAATTCATTCGTACGATCCATTCTAATTCATTCGTACGAATGGATACATTCGTGTGAATGAATTAGAATAGATCGTACGAATGAGTAAGAATGGATCGTACGAATGAAAAAGAATGGATTGCACGAATGAATTAGAATGGATCGTACGAATGAATTAGAACGGATCGTGTGAAAGAATTAGAATGGATTGTATGAATGAATTAGAACGGATCGTACGAAGGAATTAGAATGGATCGTACGAATGAATTAGAATGGATCGTATGAATGAATTAGAATAGATCGTACGAATGAATTAAAGTGGATCGTACGAATGAATTAGAATGGATCGTGTGAAAGAATTAGAATGGATCGTACGAATGAATTAGAATGGATCGTGCGAATGAATTAGAATAGATTGCGCGAATGAATTAGAATGGATCGTGCGAATGAATTAGAATGGATCATACGAATGAATTAGAATGGATCGTACGAATGAATTAGAATAGATTGCGCGAATGAATTAGAATGGATCATACGAATGAATTAGAATGGATCGTACGAAGGAATTAGAATGGATCGTACGAATGAATTAGAATGGATCGTACGAATGAATTAGAATGGATCGTACGAAGGAATTAGAATGGATCGTACGAATGAATTAGAATGGATCTTACGAATGAATTAGAATGGATCGTACGAATGAATTAGAATGGATCGTATGAATGAATTAGAATGGATACATTCGTGCGAATGAATTAGAATGGATCGGACGAATGAATTATAATGGATCGTACGAATGAATTAGAATGGATTGTACGAATGAATTAGAATGGATCGTACGAATAAATTAGAATGGATACATTCGTCCGAATGAATTAGAATGGATCATACGAATGAGTAAGAATGGATCGTACGAATGAAATAGAATAGATTGTACGAATGAATTAGAATGGATTCGTACGAATGAATTAGAATAGATACATTCGTGCGAATGAATTAGAATGGATCGTACCAATGAGTAAGAATGGATCGTACGAATGAAATAGAATGGATTGTGCGAATGAATTAGAATGGATCGTACGAATGAATTAGAATGGATCGTGTGAAAAAATTAGAATGGATTGTATGAATGAATTAGAATAGATCGTATGAATGAATTAGAATGGATCGCACGAATGTATCCATTCTAATTCATTTGTACGAATCCATTCTAACTCATTCGTACAATCCATTCTATTTCATTCGTACGATCCATTCTTACTTATTCGTATGATCCATTCAAATTCATTCGCACGAATGTATCCATTCTAAATCATTCGTACGATCCATTCTAATTCATTCGTACGATCCATTCTAAATCATTCGTACAATCCATTCTATTTCATTCGTACGATCAATTCTAATTCATTAGCACGATCCATTCTAATTCATTCGTACGATCCATTCAAATTCATTCGCACGATCCATTCTAATTCATTCGTGCAATCCATTCTATTTCATTCGTACGATCCATTCTTACTCATTAGTATGATCCATTCTAATTTATTCGCACGAATGTAACCATTCTAATCCATTCGTACGATCCATTCTAATCCATTCGTACGATCCATTCTAATTCATTCGCATGATGTAACCATTCTAATTCATTCATTTGATCCATTCTAATTCATTCGTACGATCCATTCTAATTCATTCGTCCGATCCATTCTAATTCATTCATCCGATCCATTCTAATTCATTCTTACGATCAGTTTTAATTCATTCACAAAATCTATTCTAATTCATTCATACGATCCATTCTAATTCATTCACACGAATGTATCCATTCTAATTCATTCATACGATCCATTCTGATTCATTCGTACGATCCATTCTAATTCACTCATACGATCCATTCTAATACATTCATACGATCCATTCTAATTCATTTGCACGAATATATCCATTCTAATTCATTCATACGATCCATTCTAATTCCTTCGTACGATCCATTCTAACTCATTCATACGATCTATTCTATTTCATTCGTACGATCCATTATTACTCATTCGTACGATCTATTCTAATTCATTCGTCCGATCCATTCTAATTCATTCGCACGAATGTATCCATTCTAATTCATTTGCACGATCCATTCTAATTCATTCCTATGATCTATTCTAATTCATTCGTACGATCCATTCTACGATCCATTCTAATTCATTCATACGATCCATTCTAATTCATATGCACAAAGGTATCCATTCTAATCCATTCGTAGGATCCATTCTAATCCATTCGTACGATACATTCTAATTCATTCGTACGATCAATTCTAATTTATTCGCACGAATGTATCCATTCTAATTCATTCGTACGATCCATTCTAATTCATTCGCACAATCTATTCTAATTCATTCATACGATCCATTCTAATTCATTCGCACGAATGTATCCATTCTAATTCATTCATACGATCCATTCTACTTCATTCGTACTATCCGTTCTAATTCACTCATACGATCCATTCTAATTCATTCATACGATCCATTCTAATTCATTTGCACAAAGGTATCCATTCTAATTCATTCATACGATCCATTCGAATTCATTCGCACGATCCATTCTAATTCATTCGTACGATCCATTCTAATTCATTCGTACGATCTATTCTAATCCATTCGCACGATCCATTCTAATTCATTCGTACAATCTATTCTATTTCATTCGTACGATCCATTCTTACTCATTCGTATGATCCATTCTAATTCATTCGGACGAATGTATCCATTCTAATTTATTCGTACGATCCATTCTAATTCATTCGTACGATCCATTCTAATTCATTCGTACGATCCATTCTAATTAATTCGTCCGATCCATTCTAATTCATTCACAAGATCCATTCTAATTCATTCGTACGATCCATTCTAATTCATTCATACAATCCATTCTAATTCATTCGTACGATCCATTCTAATTCACTCATATGATCCATTCTAATTCATTCATACGATCCATTCTAATTCATTTGCACGAATATATCCATTCTAATTCATTCGTACGATCCATTCTAATTCCTTCGTACGATCAATTCTAATTCATTCGTACGATCTATTCTAATTCATTCGTATGATCCATTCTAATTCATTCGTACGATCCAATCTAATTCCTTCGTACGATCCATTCTAATTCATTCGTACGATCCATTCTAATTCATTCGTACAATCTATTCTAATTCATTCGTACGAATGGATACATTCGTGTGAATGAATTAGAATGGATCGTACGAATGAGTAAGAATGGATCGTACGAATGAAATAGAATGGATTGCACGAATGAATTAGAATGGATCGTACGAATGAATTAGAATGGATCGTGTGAACGAATTAGAATGGATTGTATGAATGAATTAGAATGGATCGTACGATGGAATTAGAATGGACCGTACGAATGAATTAGAATGGATCGTACGAATGAAGTAGAATAGATCGTACGAATGAATTAGAATGGATCGTACGAATGAATTAGAATGGATCGTGTGAAAGAATTAGAATGGATCGTACGAATGAATTAGAATGGATCGTGTGAATGAATTAGAATAGATTGCGCGAATGAATTAGAATGGATCTTGTGAATGAATTAGAATGGATCGTACGAATGAATTAGAATGGATCGTATGAATGAATTAGAATAGATTGCGCGAATGAATTAGAATGGATCGTACGAATGAATTAGAATAGATCGTACGAAGGAATTAGAATGGATCGTACGAATGAAATAGAATGGATCGTACGAATGAATTAGAATGGATCGTACGAAGGAATTAGAATGGATCGTACGAATGAATTAGAATGGATCGTACGAATGAATTAGAATGGATCTTACGAATGAATTTGAATGGATCGTACGAATGAATTAGAATGGATCGTACGAATGAATTAGAATGGATACATTCGTGCGAATGAATTAGAATGGATCGGACGAATGAATTAGAATGGATCGTACGAATGAATTAGAATGGATCGTACGAATGAATTAGAATGGATCGTACCAATGAGTAAGAATGGATCGTACGAATGAAATAGAATGCATAGTGTGAAAGAATTAGAATAGATCGTATGAATGAATTAGAATGGATCCTATGAATGAATTAGAATTGATCGTACGAATGAAATAGTATGGATTGTACGAATGATTTAGAATGGATCGTACGAATGAATTAGAATGGATCGTGTGAAAGAATTAGAATGCATTGTATGAATGAATTAGAATGGATCGTACGAATGAATTAGAATGGATCGTACGAAGGAATTAGAATGGATCGTACGAATGTATTAGAATGGATCGTACGAATGAATTAGAATGGATCGTACGAATGAATTAGAATGGAAACATTTGTGCGAATGAATTAGAATGGATCGTACAAATGGATTAGAATGGATCGTACGAATGGATTAGAATGGATACATTCATGCGAATGAATTAGAATGGATCATACGAATGAGTAAGAATGGTCTAATTCTTTCGTACGATCCATTCTAATTCATTCGTATATTCAATTCTAAGATCCTACGAATGAATTAGAATGGATCGTACGAATGAATTAGAATGGATCGTACGAATGAATTAGAATAGATTGTGCGAATGAATTAGAATGGATACATTCGTGCGAATGAATTAGAATTGATCGTACGAATGAATTAGAATGGATCGTGCGAATGAATTAGAATGGATTGTACGAATGAATTAGAATGGATCATACGAATGAATTAGAATGGATCGTGCTAATGAATTAGAATTGTTCGAACGAATGAATTAGCATGGATCGTGCTAATGAATTAGAATGGAACATACGAATGAATTAGAATGGATCGTGTGAAAGAATTAGTATGGATTAGAATGGATCGTGTGAAAGAATTAGAATGAATTAAAATGGATCGTACGAAAGAATTAGAATGGATTGTGCGAATGAATTAGAATGGACCGTACGAATGAATTAGAATGGATAGTATGAATGAATTAGAATGGATATATTCGTGCGAATGAATTAGAATGGATTGGACAAATGAATTAGAATGGATCGTACGAATGAATTAGAATGGATCAAATGAATGAATTAGAATGGTTACATTCATGCGAATGAATTAGAATGGATCGTACGAATGGATTAGAATGGATCGTACGAATGAATTAGAATGGATCATACGAATGAGTAAGAATGAATCGTACGAATGAATTAGAATGGATACATTTGTGCGAATGAATTAGAATGGACCGTACGAATGAATTAGAATGGATCGTATGAATGAATTAGAATGGATACATTTGTGCGAATGAATTAGAATGGATCGTACGAATGAATTAGAATGGATCATATGAATGAATTAGAATGGATCGTACGAATGAATTAGAATGGATCGTACGAATGAATTAGAATAGATCGTACGAATGAATTAGACTGGATCGTACGAATGAATTTGAATGGATACATTTGTGCGAATGAATCTAAATGGATTGTATGAATGAATTACAATGGATCGTACGAATGAATTAGAATCGATCGTACGAATGAATTACAATAGCTCATACGAATGAATTAGAATGAATCGTATGAATGAATTAGAATGGTTACATTCGTGCGAATGAATTAGAATAGATCGTACGAATGAATTAGAATGGATCGTACGAATAAATTAGAATGGATCGTGAGAATGAATTAGAATGGATCATACGAATGAATTAGAATGGATCCACCGAATGAGTTAGAATGGATCATACGAATGAATTAGAATGGATTGTACGAATGAATTAGAATGGATTGTGCGAATGAATTAGAATGGATCGTATGAATGAATAAGAATGGATCGTACGAATGAATTAGAATGGATCGTGCGAATGAATTAGCATGAATCATACGATCCATTCTAATTCATTCATACGATCCATTCTAATTCATTCGCACGAATGTATCCACTCTAATTCATTCGTACGATCCATTCTAATTCATTCGTATGATCCATTCTAATTAATTCGTATGATCCATTCTAATTCATTCGTACGATCCATTCTAATTCATTCATACAATCCATTCTAATTCATTCGCACGAATGTATCCATTCTAATTAATTCGTACGATCCATTCTAATTCATTCGTATGATCCATTCTTATTCATTCGCACGATCCAGTCTAATGGATTCGCACGATCCATTCTAATTCATTTGCACGAATGTATCAATTCTAATTCATTCGTACGATCCATTCTAATTCATTAATATGATCCATTCTAATTCATTCGCACGATCCATTCTAATTCATTTGTACGATCCATTCTAATTCATTCGTACGATCCATTCTAATTCATTCGCACGATCCATTCTAAATCATTTGTACAATCTATTCTATTTCATTCGTACGATCCATTCTTACTCATTCGTATGATCCATTCTAATTCATTTGGACGAATGTATCCATTCTAATTTATTCGTACGATCCATTCTAATTCATTCGTACGATCCATTCTAATTCATTCGTACGATCCATTCTAATTCATTCGTCCGATCCATTCTAATTCATTCGCACGAATTTATCCATTCTAATTCATTCGTACGGTCCATTCTAATTCATTCGCATAATCCATTCTATTTCATTCGTACGATCCATTCTTACTCATTCGTATGATCCATTATGGATACATTCATGCGAATGAATTAGAATGGATCATACGAATGAGTAAGAATGGATCGTACGAATGAAATAGAATGGATTGTGCGAATGGATTAGAATGGATCGTATGAATGAATTAGAATGGATCGTGTGAAAGAATTAGAATGGATTGTATGAATGTATTAGAATAGATCGTATGAATGAATTAGAATGGATCGTACGAATGAATTAGAATGGATCGTACGAATGAACTAGAATGGATACATTCATGCGAATGAATTAGAATGGATCGTACGAATGAATTAGAATGGACCGTACGAATAAATTAGAATGGATCGTACGAATAAATTAGAATGGATACATTCATGCGAATGAATTAGAATGGATCGTACGAATGAACTAGAATGGATACATTCTTGCGAATGAATTAGAATGGATCGTACGAATGAATTAGAATGGATCGTACGAATGAATTAGAATGGATCGTACGAATAAATTAGAATGGATACATTCATGCGAATGAATTAGAATGGATCGTGTGAAAGAATTAGAATGGATTGTATGAATGTATTAGAATAGATCGTATGAATGAATTAGAATGGATCGTACGAATGAATTAGAATGGATCGTACGAATGAACTAGAATGGATACATTCATGTGAATGAATTAGAATGGATCGTACGAATGAATTAGAATGGACTGTATGAATGAATTAGAATGGATCGTGCGTTCCATTCTAATTCATTAGCACGATCCATGCTAATTCATTCGTTCGATCAATTCTAATTTATTAGCACGATCCATTCTAATTCATTCGTACGATCCATTCTAATTCCTTTGTACGATCCATTCTAATTCATTCGTACGATCTATTCTAATTCATTCGTACGATCCATTCTAATTCATTCGTACGATCCATTCTAATTCCTTCGTACGATCCATTCTAATTCATTCATACGATCCATTCTAATTCATTCGTGCAATCCATTCTATTTCATTCGTACGATCCATTCTTACTCATTCGTACGATCCATTCTAATTCATTCACACGAATGTATCCATTCGTACGAATGAATTAGTTCATTCGTACGATCCATTCTAATTCATTCGCACGATCCATTCTAATTCATTCATATGATCCATTCTAATTCATTCGCACGATCCATTCTAATTCATTCGTACGATCCATTCTAATTCATTCGCACAAATGTATCCATTCTAATTCATTCCTACGATCTATTCTAATTCAGTCGTACGATCGATTCTAATTCATTCGTACGATCCATTCTAATTCATTCGCACGATCCAATCTAATTCATTCATATGATCCATTCTAATTCATTCGCACGATCCATTCTAATTCATTCGTACGATCCATTCTAATTCATTCGCACGAATGTATCCATTCTAATTCATTCGTACGATCTATTCTAATTCAGTCGTACGATCGATTCTAATTCATTCGTACGATCCATTCTAATTCATTCGCACGATCCAATCTAATTCATTCGTACGATCCATTCTAATTCATTCGCACGATCTATTCTAATTCATTCATACGATCCATTCTAATTCATTCGTACGATCTATTCTAATTCATTCATATGATCCATTCTAATTCATTAGTACGATCCATTCTAATTCATTCGCACGAATGTATCCATTCTAATTCATTCGTACGATCCATTCTAATTTATTCGCACGATCCATTCTAAATCATTCATACGATCCATTCTAATTCATTCGTACGATCCATTCTAATTCATTCGTACGATCCATTCTTACTCATTCGTACGATCGATTCTAATTCATTCATACGATCCATTCTAATACATTCGCACGAATGTATCCAATCTAATTCATTCATACGATCCATTCTAATTCATTCGTACGATCCATTCTACTTCATTCGCACGATCCATTCTAATTCATTCGCACGATCCATTCTAATTCATTCATACGATCCATTATAATTCATTCGTACGATCCATTCTAATACATTCGCACGAATGTATCCATTCTAATTCATTCGTACGATCTATTCTAATTCATTCGTACGATCCATTCTAATTCATTCATACGATCCATTCTAATTCATTCGTACGATCCATTCTAATTCATTCGCACGATCCATTCTAATTCATTCGTACGATACAATCTAATTCATTCGTACGATCCATTCTAATTCATTCGTACGATCCATTCTAATTCATTCGTACTATCCATTCTAATTCATTCGCACGATCCATTCTAATTCATTCGTACGATACAATCTAATTCATTCGTATGATCCATTCTAATTCAGTCGTACAATCCATTCTAATTCATTTGTACGATCCATTCTAATTCATTCGCACGATCCATTCTAATTCATTCACACGATCCATTCTAATTCATTCGTACGATACAATCTAATTCATTCGTACGATCCATTCATTCGTACGATCCATTCTAATTCATTCATACGATCTATTCTAATTCATTCGTACGATCCATTCTAATTCATTCGTACGATCCATTCTAATTCATTCATACTATCCATTCTAATTTATTCGCACGATCCAATCTAATTCATTCGCACGATCCATTCTATTTCGTTCGTACGATCCATTCTAGTTCATTCGTACGATCCATTCTAATTCATTCGCACGATCCATTCAAATTCATTCGTACAATCCATTCTATTTCATTCGTACGATCCATTCTTACTCATTCGTACGATCCATTCTAATTCATTCGCACGAATATATCCATTCTAATTCATTCGTACGATCCATTCTAATTCATTCGCACGATCCATTCTAATTCATTCGTACAATCCATTCTAATTCATTCGCACGAATGTATCCATTCTAATTCATTCGTAAGAGCTATTCTAATTCATTCACACGATCCATTCTAATTCATTCATACGATCCATTCTAATTCATTCATACGATCCATTCTAATTCATTCGCACGAATGTATCCATTCTAACTCATTCGTACGATCCATTCTAATTCATTTGTATGATCCATTCTAATTCATTCGCATGATCCATTCTAATTCATTCGTACGATCCATTATAATTCAGTCGTACAATCCATTCTAATTCATTCGCACGATCCATTCTAATTCATTCGTACGATCCAATCTAATTCATTCGTATGATCCATTCTAATTCAGTCGTACAATCCATTAGAATGAATTAGAATGGATCGTACGAATGAATTAGAATGGATCAGACGAATGAATTAGAATGGATCGTGCGAATGAATTAGAATGGATTGTACGAATGAATAAAGATGGATACATTCGTGCGAATGAATTAGAATGGATCGTACGAATGAATTAGAATGGATCGTGCGAATGAATTAGAATGGATCGTATGAGTGAATTAGAATGGATCGTACGAATGAATTAGAATGGATTGTACGACTGAATTAGAATGGATCATACGAATGAATTAGATTGTATCGTACGGATGAATTAGAATGGATACATTCGTATGAATGAATTAGAATGGATCGTATGAATGAATTAGAATGGATTGTACGAATGAATTATAATGGATTGTGCGAATGAAATAGAATGGATCGTACGAATGAATTCGAATGGATCGTACGAATGAATTAGAATGGATACATTCGTGCGAAAGAATTAGAATGGATTGTATGAATGAATTAGAATGGATCGTACGAATGAACTAGAATGGATCGTACGAATGAAGTAGAATGGATACATTCGTGCGAATGAATTAGAATGGATCTATTCTAATTCATTCGCAAGATCCATTCTAATTCATTCGCACGATCCATTCTAATTCATTCGCACGATCCAATCTAATTCATTCGCACGATCCATTCTAATTCATTCATATGACCCATTCTAATTCATTCGCACGATCCAATCTAATTCATTCCTACGATCCATTCTACTTCATTCGCACGATCCAATCTAATTCATTCGTACGATCCATTCTAATTCATTCGTACAATCCATTCTAATTCATTCGCACGATCCATTCTAATTCATTCGTACGATCCATTCTAATTCATTCGCACGAATATATCCATTCTAATTCATTCGCACGATCTATTCTAATTCAATCGTATGATCCACTCTAATTCATTCGTACGATAGATTCTAATTCATTCGCACGATCCAATCTAATTCATTCGTACGATCCATTCTTATTCATTCGTACGATCCATTCTAATTCATTCGCACGATCCATTCTAATTCATTCGTACGATTCATTCTAATTCATTCGCATGAATGTATCCATTCTAATTCATTCGTATGATACGATCCATTCTAATTCATTCGTACGATACATTCTAATTCATTCGTACGATCTATTCTAATTCATTCGTACGATCCATTCTAGAATGGATACATTCATGCGAATGAATTAGAATGGATCGTACGAATGAATTAGAATGGATCGTGCGAATGAATTAGAATAGATCATATGAATGAATTAGAATGGATCGTGCGAATGAATTAGAATGGATCGTGCAAATGAATTAGAATGGATCGTACGAATGAATTAGAATGGATCATGTGAATGAATTAGAATGGATCGTATGAATGAATTAGAATGGATCGTGCGAATGAATTAGAATGGATCGTACGAATGAATTAGAATGGATCGTGCGAATGAATTAGAATAGATTGTGCGAATGAATTAGAATGGATCGTACGAATGAATTAGATTGGATCGTGCGAATGAATTAGATTAGACACGATCCATTCAAATTCATTTGTTTGATCCATTCTATTTCATTCGTACGATTCATTCTTACTCATTCGTGCGATCCATTCTAATTCATTCGCACGAATGTATCTATTATAATTCAGTCGTACAATCCATTCTAATTCATTAATACGATCCATTCTAATTCATTCTTACGATCCATTCTAATTCATTCGCACGATCCATTCTAATTCATTCGTACGATCCATTCAATTCATTCGCACGAATGTACCCATTCTAATTCCTTCGCACGATCCATTCTAATGAATGAATTAGAATGGATCGTACGAATGAATTAGAATGGATCGTACGAATGAATTAGAATGGATCGTACGAATGAATTTGAATAGATCGTGCGAATGAATTAGATTGTATCTACTTCATTCGTACGATCCATTCTAGTTCATTCATACGATCCATTCTAATTCATTCGTACGATCCATTCTAATTCATTCGCACGATCCATTCTAATTCATTCGTACGATCCATTCTAATTCATTCGCACGATCCATTCTAATTCATTCGTACGATACAATCTAATTCATTCACTCGATCCATTCTAATTCATTCATACGAATGTATCCATTCTAATTCATTCTAATTAGAATTAGAATGGATACATTCGCACGATCCATTAGAATAAGAATGGATCGTACGAATGAATTAGATTGTATCGATCCAATCGAATTCATTCGTACGATCCATTCTAATTCATTCACACGATCCATTCTAATTCATTCTCACGATCAATTCTAATTCATTCATATGATCCATTCTAATTCATTCGCATGATCCATTCTAATTCATTCGTACGATCCATTCTAATTCATTCGCAAGAATGTATCCATTCTAATTCATTCGTACGATCCATTCTAATTCATTCTAATTCTAATTCATTCATACGAATGTATCCATTCTAATTCGTCCGTACGATACAATCTAATTCATTCGTATGATCCATTCTAATTCAGTCATACAATCCATTCTAATTCATTCGTACGATCCATTCTAATTCACTCATACGATCCATTCTAATTCATTCGCACCATCCATTCTAATTCATTCGTAAGATCCATTCTAATTCATTCGCACGAATGTATCCATCCTAATTCATTCGTACAATCCATTCTAATTCATTCGCACGATCCATTCTAATTCATTCGTCTGATCCATTCTAATTCATTCGTACGATCCATTCTAATTCATTCTAATGGATTGTACGACTGAATTAGAATGGATCATACGAATGAATTAGATTGGATCGTACGAATGAATTAGAATGGATCGTGCGAATGAATTAGAATGGATTGTACGACTGAATTATAATGGATCGTACGAATGAATTAGAATGGATCATGCGAATGAATTAGAAAGGATCGTACAAATGAATTAGAATGGATCGTACGAATGAATTAGAATGGATACATTCGTGCGAATGAATTAGAATGGATCGTATGAATGAATTAGAATGGATCGTATGAATGAATTAGAATGGATCGTATTAATGAATTAGAATGGATCATGCGAATGAATTAGAATAGATCGTACGAATGAATTAGAATGGATACATTCGTGCGAATGAATTAGAATTGATCGTACGAATGAATTAGAATGGATCGTGCGAATGAATTAGAATGGATCGTACGAATGAATTACAATTGATCGTATGAATGAATTAGAATGGATCGTGCGAATGAATTAGAATGGATCGTAAGAATGAATTAGAATAGATCGTACGAATGAATTAGAATGGATACATTCGTGCGAATGAATTAGAATGGATCGTACGAATGAATTAGAATGGATCGTACGAATGAATTAGATTGGATCGTGCGAATGAATTAGAATGGATCGTACGAATGAATTAGAATCGATCGTACGAATGAATTAGAATAGATCGTACGAATGAATTAGAATGGATACATTCGTGCGAATGAATTAGAATGTATCGTACGAATGAATTTGAATGGATCGTGCGAATGAATTAGAATGGATCGTGCAAATGAATTAGAATGGATCGTGCGAATGAATTAGAATGGATTGTACGTATCGTACGAATGAATTAGAATGGATTGTACGAATGAATTAGAATGGATCGTACGAATGAATTAGAATGGATACATTCGTGCGAATGAATTAGAATGGATCGTACGAATGAATTAGAATGGATCATGCGAATGAATTAGAATGGATCGTATGAATGAATTAGAATGGATAGTGCGAATGAATTAGAATAGATCGTGCGAATGAATTAGAATGGATCATATGAATGAATTAGAATGGATTGTACGACTGAATTAGAATGGATCATACGAATGAATTAGATTGTATCGTACGAATGAATTAGAATGGATCGTGCGAATGAATTAGAATGGATCGTACGAATGAATTAGAATGGATACAATCTAATCCATTCTTACGAATTAGAATGGATCGTACGAATAAATTAGATTGGATCGTACGAATGAATTTGATTGGATCGTGCGAATGAATTAGAATGGATCGTACGAATGAATTAGAATGGATCTTACGAATGAATTAGAATGGATCGTGTTAATGAATTAGAATGGATCGTACGAATGAATTAGAATAGATTGTGTGAATGAATTAGAATGGATCATACGAATGAATTAGAATGTATTGATGCGATCTAAACTAATCCTAAATTAAGGCTTTAATTTGATCTAAATTATAACTCGCAAGTGCACGAATCGCTTTGTAGGAGCGGTACGTATTACGAGGTCGATCCCACAGGGATTGCTAATGAGGAAACTATCTAATCTAAGGTTATTAATCTATCTACCTAAGTTACTTAATGAGCAATATTGTTGATTTGGTTCTATGAGATTGTGAAAAAGTAAACTAATCAAGATTAAAACATGCAGATTAACTAATTAAGGTAGTGCGGTGCAGTGTGGAAGTTAAGATATGGATGCGATATTCTAAGCCCTAGAATCCGCACAAGTAGCGATCTAAACCATATTTTTATATGATTTCCAAGATTCTCACGGAGATGCGAAGTCAATCTCTCTCCGCGCATGATATTCAATAGAGCATTATTAGGACGAACTAATGTAGCGATCTTTCTCGCTTCATAGGAATAAGATGGAGTAATTCTCCGTAAAATTCGTAGTGATAACAAAAGCCAAGACTATGTAATGATTCCCCGTAAAACTTTCCGTAATAACGAAGAATAAAACTCTGAAATCGACTTCTGTAAAACCCTGATAATAACGGAGCATAAATGGAACTTGTTGCATGCAATTCCTATCAAGCTTTCATGAGATAAATAAGATCACATTATTTCATTGAACGAACAGAAATATGAAAATAACACATAAAAACAGAGTTTAGATCTGACTACAGAGCTTCATCCAGGTTTTAGAATAGGGTGGTTAGCCTCGGATGGCCATGCGTGCGCTGATAGCGTATGCTTCTTTCTTGATGATGGCGAAACCGGCGATGATGGCGACGTGCGGCTTCGAGAGCGGTGGACGTGGCTCGGAGATGGTACGTGAAGATGGAGATGATGCCGTAGAAGCCTCAAGGGTGATGAAGATATGGTGGGATGTGTAATGGCCGGGTCTATGGTTAGATGGCAGCCCTAGGTGGTAATGAAGATGGAAGATGGTGGAAGATGGTTGGTGGTCAACGTAGATGGCCGCGGGTTGGTGAAGATGGTGATGGTTTATGGTTGTCCGAGCCCCCTAGGTTCGTCCTCCACCCCCCTCTATATAGGATAGAGAGAGATCAGAGAGAGGTTCGGTTTTGGGTAGAAAAGGAAAACAAAAGGCCGGCTGGGTCGGGTTAGATAGATAAGGAAAGATGGAGAGAAGGAAGTTCGGTGGGGTTTAGATTTAGAGAGAGAGAGTATCCCGGAGAGAGAGAGTATCGGGCTTGCATGGTTCCGGTTTTAGAAAGAGAGGAGAGAAAGAAACGGGAGAAGAGAGAGACGCACGGTTGCTGAGAGAGAGAGAGAAACCAGGCGGAGAGAGAGGAGATCGGGCTCGCATGGCTGGGTGGTTCGGTACGTGAGCTGTTGGGTCTCGATCGGTTCCGGTTTTAAAGGGTGCATGGCATCGGACGGCTGCATGGGTTTTGAAGAGATCAGGTGGTTGGGTTAGATGGGGCGGTGAGATGGTCGGTTGTGAGTGTTGGAGTGCTGACCGCTGCATGCATTAAGTGGGATCGGTGTATGCTGATGCACGGGATGGTGGAGTGCTGGGTTGTGATCACGTGGAAATAGAGAGAGAGAACCGAAGCTGATGGTGCACGGCCGACTTGGGTGCATCGGGTGGCTGTGATTCAGTGGGGAAGAGAGGATCCGGAGCTCAGCTCTGATCGGTTTACATGCATGCATTGCTATTGCATGGAAAGATGGACAATCGGACGGCTGCAATCTCTTTGGGTTGGTGGCTTCAGGTGATGGCTGCATGAGTTTGGTTAATAGATCGAATGGTCTGCAATGCATGCTAAACGCATGGATTCTGATTTGTAGGGACGGCTGTGATGTGTGGCTGCAAATCAGATTTTAGAGATAGGGAAGATCAAGGGGATGCATGGATTTTTGATCGGATGGTTGGGGTTTGATGGAATGAACGTGCATGGGTAATGTTCCGTGGCTAAGGGGTTGGGTGCAACACCGAGCCGGGTTTGACACTTAAAGACCTATGGGAATGTGCGACTTTGATTTAGAATGAAGAGAAGAGGTCATGAGAGCGAATCGGGTTTGTGAGATTCGATCAAAGTCTTGGCCATGACGGGTTTATGGGCGACTCGGGTTGGATAATGGGTTCAAGCGCAATGGGGTCACGTGGGAAGCTCGGTCACCATCATCCAATTTCATCATCAAATCCATCGTCGCTCCTTCGTATTCATGCATTCATCTTCTGGTTCGAGTCCGGCACTGCAACAGCTTGTTGAATTCTTCCCTCGTCCGAATCATCGCAGTTATCCATTTTCCAACGTTGTTCTTCAGATATGCCTCCAAACTAGCTGTACAGTCTCCATCAGATCGCTGTGAGAATATCTATGGCTTCAGTATGATGCCCTTGAACTGACTGCATCGCGAACCGGGTCAAATCCCTGAAAAACAAACATGAAATGACGTCAATAAGGTTCCAATGCGATTATTGATAAAAGGATAATTTGGACTATCGGGCTCCGTATTTTTCATGCATGCAATGTATAAGAGCGAACCAATATGCCGTTGGGTTCGTATGAAAGTCTATTATGCAGTGGTGCAAAGATAATTATGCAGTTTACGTGTAGTATGAAAGTTTTACGTAGCAAACTGATGATATATGCTTGAGAATAATAGGATAATTAGCACAAATTGGCCGCTCAACACACCCCCAAACTTGAATCTTTCTCGTCCTCGAGAAAGCAAACAAAATAAACTAAGAAAATAATAAAAGAATAAAACTAGCTAACTCACTTTCGCAGGAATCGCGATCGCACTTAGCATGTGCAACAAGCCGTTAAACCCCTAGGTTACCCTAGTGGACGAGTTTTGTCTCGTGAGGGTTTGCAGAGAATCTACCCACAAAATTCAAGATTTTTTTTTTTTAGATAATACAGAAAGAAATAAGTAAAATCGGTTTCGCAGAATAATTAAAAAGTACTCCGAAAATAGAATTTCTAAGGCACATGACTCGCAAGGTATCTAACCCAAGCTTCGACTTTCAAAGTAAGCACTTTAGGTTCTAACTATTAGTTTCCCGTTATAAAAGGTCAAGGTCAACTATGCTCGAGTGCACGGTGCTGTCTGGACTAAACACAACTGGGGATTTGGTTCTCTACATTCATATCATTCTAACAGTTTTCTAGAACGGTCAAAGTCGACCTTAGAACCTGAGTCAAAACCAGCTAATCTAGACAGGCTAGTGAGAGTTGTGGATATTCACCTTAATACCTTTCGGCTTTATATGTGATATTCCAGTTTCCCCACATTATTTATAGCGACGGCTTTCACACTATTTTCCTTTTTCTTTTTCTTTTTTTTTTTCTTTTTTTTTTCGGTCTCATTTTTTTTTCTGGATCTAATTATATATCCTTTCCTAACTTGTACCATGCTAGCTGCACTCTATGCCCATGACACGCTGCCAACGCTCTCATGAGTTAGGTAGTCATCCTCATGTTGCCTTTATATTTGATTCACTCTGCATCCATAGGATCATTCTCATAACCCTATCGACCAGGCTTCACTCATACTAGGGCATACAGGTTAAGACTTTTATATAATTAGGTCCTAGACCATGCGAATAGGTAGCCCTTTCCGCTATACCTTAGAATTCACTGGTCGCTTTTCTAATGATATTTTTTTTTTTTTCAAACCAAGTGAACCAGATCCGCATGGTTCATCAGGACTCTAGTTGACTATTAGGCTGATATGAAAGCTTTGAATCTAGACCCTAGAGGTGTAAGCCAGATGTGAAGTGAAAAGTCAAGTCTAGTTTGTTTTGACAATCTCTAAAAAGGTTACTAAGGGTCAGAACCATATTAGACATACTTTTTCTAGCTGATCCTTGGACTTTATACCTCGATTACCAAGTGCCTTATAGTCCTATTCGAGTACAATAAAATTATATTACAAAACCTGAAATAAAGGTGAAATATAGATAGATTTTTTTTTTTTTTGAAAATAACGAAAGGGAAGGCAAAAGTAATACGATAAGAAACTAAAATATGAAAAAGAAAATAAAAACATGCAAATGCAAATTCCTACAGATTTCTATACGAACGCTGTAGTTTTGGTAGGGGACTACAGACTAGACACACATACACGAAGATGTATGTGCCGAGCTGTCCCACTACTGCGTAAGTTGATGCATTATTACTATTATTTTTAAAAAAAAAAAATTTTTTTTTTTTTTAAATTCAAAATGAGAACAGAAAAATTTTGTGGAAATTGAATACATACAGGATTTTGCAAAAGGTACATCACAAGGTACATCACACCCCCAAACTTAAATTATACATTGTCCTCAATGTATAAATTAGACATGCTCATAAATGAGATGATAGCATTTTTTTTTTTTAATGACATGTATATAAAATAAAAGTACAAAGTTTAAAGGGTGGATAGTACCTCATAAGTTCTTTGTAGCCTCGTTACCTGTAAAATGTTAGTACTACAAAGAAAAAAAAACAAAGCGACTAAACAGACTAATAAAGACGAGCAGATGCTAATTAAAATAAAAAAATTAACTGCTATAATACAAATATATTTTTTTGCAGATGGAATTTTCAAAAAGAAAAGAGAGTAGTCATCAATTGAGAAATTATATTCTATTGTATACTTTGGACATGTTTCTGCGTGACTCTCCTTTATTTTCTTAGGATTCATCCTATAATGTTCTTCATGAATTTTCTTTTTAAATGGAACAAGATAAGATTCATTATTATACTCCATATTCCAACATGTATCATCAATATTATCTTTGAAAAGTTTGCAAAATTGAATTTTCTGATTTTGGATGTATCGAGGAAAAATTAAATCAGAAAATATATCTTCTTCACCCAAATATGTATGTTGAAACTCAGATGGCAAAATTTGTAGGTTATTGTATGATTTTTCGATACTGGATAAATGATCTGTCATGATATCATTAATTTCAAGATTCATTGAGAGAGCATTGACTTCTTTAGCAAATAGATCATCATTAATATCATAAGGAATATTATGGGTGACATCAAATATAATATTGGTCAGATCGTCATCCACTGGATCATTAGGGGATGATTGAAGAAGCTTGTCCTCTATAAGATTATCGATCATATTCATCTCATAGATCTTATTATCATTAGTAACTTTTAAACTAGATGAGAGAATATTACTTTCTTTAATAATCTCATCATCATCATCATAGGGGGGAGCATAGGCTTCTTCATCAATTATACTATCTATAATGTTATTATTGATGACGTCAATGTTAGATGGGAGATCATTAGTATCCTCAAAAATCATATCCATATTAATGTCATCCATATTGCTCGGGTAATCATCCAAAGGATTGAAAAAATTAGATTTGGCCAGTTCATCTTCTAAAGGGATGTCCATCTGGGTCTCCTCATAAGCTCCATTATCTATTGAGACACTATTTATGTTTTCATAATCCTCATAATCTTCATCGGAGTTAGACTCAAGTTGAGATTGATCTCGAAGTATTGCTTCCTTAATGACATTAAAATGTGATTCAATTCTTTCGAAAGCGTTTATTTGCTCTT
This sequence comes from Chamaelirium japonicum, assembly GCA_947650365.1. Classification (NCBI taxonomy): domain Eukaryota; kingdom Viridiplantae; phylum Streptophyta; class Magnoliopsida; order Liliales; family Melanthiaceae; genus Chamaelirium; species Chamaelirium japonicum. Next base: position 65,224,467 of record OX393549.1, on the reverse strand, counting down.
GTATATTGCTTTGATAGTTCTGCATAAGCTGATTGCGCATAGACATTTGTAGTATATCTTCAAGAGTCTCCTCATTTGGTGGCTTATAATCATAAGAAAAATCTTGAAAATTATTTGCAGGTGATTCATTTTTCCAACTATACTCGTGATGATTTTGCCAACAAGAATTTTGATAATATTGCCATCTAGGATCATGAAAATTTTGCCATCTAGAATCATGATAATTTTGCCATCTAGGATAATGCGTGTCATAGCATGGTGAATTATATTGTATATGGCCATGTAAACTCCTAATTGGTGAATTTCTTTCAGGATATTCTATTTCAGTTGAAAAGTTTATATAATCCTGATGTCTGGTGGTTCTTGTTATGTTCATATACTCCTTTAGGGTCATTTCTTGGGGTGAATGTGAGTTGGTCACTACTGTTGAAAATGGATCTTGATATTTTGTTGACCTTGTAAGATTCATATATTCTTCTAGGGTCATTGTTTGGTTAGTCATTTTCGTTAAGGATTAAGAAACTGATATACTCTAAAGATAAAATTAAACTAGCAAACACTAATAACACTAACTAAGGCAAGTAAGGAATAACCTAAATTCGAAAGCTCCGTTGCAATCCTCGGCAACGGCGCCAAAAACTTGATGCGATCTAAACTAATCCTAAATTAAGGCTTTAATTTGATCTAAATTATAACTCGCAAGTGCACGAATCGCTTTGTAGGAGCGGTACGTATTACGAGGTCGATCCCACAGGGATTGCTAATGAGGAAACTATCTAATCTAAGGTTATTAATCTATCTACCTAAGTTACTTAATGAGCAATATTGTTGATTTGGTTCTATGAGATTGTGAAAAAGTAAACTAATCAAGATTAAAACATGCAGATTAACTAATTAAGGTAGTGCGGTGCAGTGTGGAAGTTCAGATATGGATGCGATATTCTAAGCCCTAGAATCCACACAAGTAGCGATCTAAACCATATTTTTATATGATTTCCAAGATTCTCACGGAGATACGAAGTCAATCTCTCTCCGCGCATGATATTCAATAGAGCATTATTAGGACGAACTAATGTAGCGATCTTTCTCGCTTCATAGGAATAAGATGGAGTAATTCTCCGTAAAATTCGTAGTGATAACAAAAGCCAAGACTATGTAATGATTCCCCGTAAAACTTTCCGTAATAAAGAAGAATAAAACTCTGAAATCGACTTCTGTAAAACCCTGATAATAACGGAGCATAAATGGAACTTGTTGCATGCAATTCCTATCAAGCTTTCATGAGATAAATAAGATCACATTATTTCATTGAACGAACAGAAATATGAAAATAACACATAAAAACAGAGTTTAGATCTGACTACAGAGCTTCATCCAGGTTTTAGAATAGGGTGGTTAGCCTCGGATGGCCATGCGTGCGCTGATAGCGGATGCTTCTTTCTTGATGATGGCGAAACCGACGATGATGGCGACGTGCGGCTTCGAGAGCGGTGGACGTGGCTCGGAGATGGTACGTGAAGATGGAGATGATGCCGTAGAAGCCTCAAGGGTGATGAAGATATGGTGGGATGTGTAATGGCCGGGTCTATGGTTAGATGGCAGCCCTAGGTGGTAATGAAGATGGAAGATGGTGGAAGATGGTTGGTGGTCAACGTAGATGGCCGCGGGTTGGTGAAGATGGTGATGGTTTATGGTTGTCCGAGCCCCCTAGGTTCGTCCTCCACCCCCCTCTATATAGGATAGAGAGAGATCAGAGAGAGGTTCGGTTTTGGGTAGAAAAGGAAAACAAAAGGCCGGCTGGGTCGGGTTAGATAGATAAGGAAAGATGGAGAGAAGGAAGTTCGGTGGGGTTTAGATTTAGAGAGAGAGAGTATCCCGGAGAGAGAGAGTATCGGGCTTGCATGGTTCCGGTTTTAGAAAGAGAGGAGAGAAAGAAACGGGAGAAGAGAGAGACGCGCGGTTGCTGAGAGAGAGAGAGAAACCAGGCAGAGAGAGAGGAGATCGGGCTCGTATGGCTGGGTGGTTCGGTACGTGAGCTGTTGGGTCTCGATCGGTTCCGGTTTTAAAGGGTGCATGGCATCGGACGGCTGCATGGGTTTTGAAGAGATCAGGTGGTTGGGTTAGATGGGACGGTGAGATGGTCGATTGTGAGTGTTGGAGTGCTGACCGCTGCATGCATTAAGTGGGATCGGTGTATGCTGATGCACGGGATGGTGGAGTGCTGGGTTGTGATCACGTGGAAATAGAGAGAGAGAACCGAAGCTGATGGTGCACGGCCGACTTGGGTGCATCGGGTGGCTGTGATTCAGTGGGGAAGAGAGGATCCGGAGCTCAGCTCTGATCGGTTTACATGCATGCATTGCTATTGCATGGAAAGATGGACAATCGGACGGCTGCAATCTCTTTGGGTTGGTGGCTTCAGGTGATGGCTGCATGAGTTTGGTTAATAGATCGAATGGTCTGCAATGCATGCTAAACGCATGGATTCTGATTTGTAGGGACGGCTGTGATGTGTGGCTGCAAATCAGATTTTAGAGATAGGGAAGATCAAGGGGATGCATGGATTTTTGATCGGATGGTTGGGGTTTGATGGAATGAACATGCATGGGTAATGTTCCGTGGCTAAGGGGTTGGGTGCAACACCGAGCCGGGTTTGACACTTAAAGACCTATGGGAATGTGCGACTTTGATTTAGAAGGAAGAGAAGAGGTCATGAGAGCGAATCGGGTTTGTGAGATTCGATCAAAGTCTTGGCCATGACGGGTTTATGGGCGACTCGGGTTGGATAATGGGTTCAAGCGCAATGGGGTCACGTGGGAAGCTCGGTCACCATCATCCAAATTCATCATCAAATCCATCGTCGCTCCTTCGTATTCATGCATTCATCTTCTGGTTCGAGTCCGGCACTGCAACAGCTTGTTGAATTCTTCCCTCGTCCGAATCATCGCAGTTATCCATTTTCCAACGTTGTTCTTCAGATATGCCTCCAAACTAGCTGTACAGTCTCCATCAGATCGCTGTGAGAATATCCATGGCTTCAGTATGATGCCCTTGAACTGACTACATCGCGAACCGATGCGATCTAAACTAATCCTAATTCATTCTAATTCATTCGTAGATCTATATAAAAATATAAAAATATGGTTTAGATCGCTACTTGTGCGGATTCTAGGGCTTCCACACTGACTTCGCATCTCCGTGAGAATCTTGGATACTGAACTTCCACACTGAAGCCATGGATACTGAACTTCGCATATCCATGGCTTCATTTTCCAACGTTGTTCTTCAGATATGCCTCCAAACTAGCTGTACAGTCTCCATCAGATCGCTGTGAGAATATCCATGGCTTCAGTATGATGCCCTTGAACTGACTGCATCGCGAACCGATGCGATCTAAACTAATCCTAATTCATTCTAATTCATTCGTAGATCTATATAAAAATATAAAAATATGGTTTAGATCGCTACTAATTAAGGTAGTGCGGTGCAGTGTGGAAGTTCAGTATGATGCCCTTGAACTGACTGCATCGCGAACCGATGCGATCTAAACTAATCCTAATTCATTCTAATTCATTCTAATTAGAACCAATGCGAGTTCTAATTCAAGGGCATCATACTGAAGCCATGGATACTGAACTTCCACACTGACTTCGCATCTCCGTGAGAATCTTGGAAATCATATAAAAATATGGTTTAGATCGCTACTTGTGCGGATTCTAGGGCTTAGAATATCGCATCCATATCTGAACTTCCACACTGCACCGCACTACCTTAATTAGTTAATCTGCATGTTTTAATCTTGATTAGTTTACTTTTTCACAATCTCATAGAACCAAATCAACAATATTGCTCATTAAGTAACTTAGGTAGATAGATTAATAACCTTAGATTAGATAGTTTCCTCATTAGCAATCCCTGTGGGATCGACCTCGTAATACGTACCGCTCCTACAAAGCGATTCGTGCACTTGCGAGTTATAATTTAGATCAAATTAAAGCCTTAATTTAGGATTAGTTTAGATCGCATCAAGTTTTGATCGTACGAATGAATTAGAATGGATCGTACGAATGAATTAGAATGGATACATTCGTGCGAATGAATTAGAATGGATCAGACGAATGAATTAGAATGGATCGTATGAATGAATTAGAATGGATCGTACGAAGGAATTAGAATGGATCGTACGAATGAATTAGAATGGATATATTCGTGCAAATGAATTAGAATGGATCGTATGAATGTATTAGAATGGATCGTATTAGTGAATTAGAATGGACCGTACGAATGAATTAGAATGGATCGAATGAATGAATTAGAATGGATACATTCGTCTGAATGAATTAGAATGGATCGTATGAATGAATTAGAATGGATTGTGCGATTAAATTAGAATGGATCGTACGAATGAATTAGAATGGATACATTTGTGCGAATGAATTAGAATGGATCGTATGAATGAATTAGAATGGATTGTACGAATGAATTAGAATGGATCGTGCGAATGAATTAGAATGGATCGTACGAATGAAATAGAACGGATCGTACGAATGAACTAGAATAGATACATTCGTGCGAATGAATTAGAATTGATCGTACGAATGAATTAGAATAAATTAGAATGGATCGGACGAATGAATTAGAATGGATACATTCGTGCGAATAAATTAGAATGGATTGTATAAATGAATTAGAATGGATCGTACGAATGAATTAGAATGGATCGTACGAATGAATTAGAATAGATTGCGCGAATGAATTAGAATGGATCCTACGAATGAATTAGAATGGATCGTACGAAGGAATTAGAATGGATCGTACGAATGAATTAGAATGGATCGTATGAATGAATTAGAATGGATCGCATGAAGGAATTAGAATGGATCGTACGAATGAATTAGAATGGATCGTACGATTGAATTAGAATGGATCATACGAATGAGTAAGAATGGATCGTATGAATGAATTAGATTGGATCGTACGATCCATTCTAATTCATTAGCATGGATCGTGCTAATGAATTAGAATGGAATATACGAATGAATTAGAATGAATCGTAGAATGGATCATACGAATGAATTAGAATGAAATAGAATGGATTGTACGAATGAATTAGAATATATCATAGGAATGAATTAGAATGGATCGTGCAAATGAATTAGAATGGATACATTCGTGCGAATGAATTGAAATGGATCGTGCGAATGAATTAGAATGGATCGTACGAATGAATTAGAATGGATATATTTGAACGAATAAATTAGAATGGATCGTACGAATGAATTAGAATGGATCGTACGAATGAATTAGAATGGATAGTGCGAATGAATTAGAATGGATCGTACGAATGAATTAGAATGGATCGTACGAATGAATTAGAATGGATCATACGAATGAGTAAGAATGGATCGTACGAATGAATTAGAATGGATCGTACGAATGAATTAGAATGGATCGTACGAATAAATTAGAATGGATACTTTCGTCCGAATGAATTAGAATGGATCATACGAATGAGTAAGAATGGATCGTACGAAAGAAATAGAATAGATTGTACGAATGAATTAGAATGGATCCTATGAATGAATTAGAATGGATCGTACGAATGAATTAGAATGGATCATATTAATGAATTAGAATGGATCGTACGAACGAATTAGAATGGATACATTCGTGCGAATAAATTAGAATGGATTGTATGAATGAATTAGAATGGATTGTACGAATGAATTAGAATGGATCGTACGAATGAATTAGAATAGATTGCGCGAATGAATTAGAATGGATCGTACTAATGAATTAGAATGGATCGTACGAAGGAATTAGAATGGATCATACGAATGAATTAGAATGGATCGTACGAATGAATTAGAATGGATCGTATGAAGGAATTAGAATGGATCGTACGAATGAATTAGAATGGATCGTACGATTGAATTATAATGGATCATACGAATGAGTAAGAATAGATCGTATGAATGAATTAGATTGGATCGTACGATCCATTCTAATTCATTAGCATGGATCGTGCTAATGAATTAGAATGGAATATACGAATGAATTTGAATGGATCGTAGAATGGATCGTACGAATGATTTAGAACGAATTAGAATGGATCGTACGAATGAATTAGAATAGATCATAGGAATGAATTAGAATGGATCGTGCAAATGAATTAGAATGGATACATTCGTGCGAATAAATTAGAATGGATTATATAAATGAATTAGAATGGATCGTACGAATGAATTAGAATGGATCGTACGAATGAATTAGAATAGATTGCGCGAATGAATTAGAACGGATCGTGCGATTGAAATAGAATGCATACAAATGAATTAGAATGGATCATACGAATGAATTAGAATGACGATCCATTCTTACTCATTCGTATGATCCATTCTAATTTATTCCCGTGAATGTATCCATTCTAATTCATTCGTACGTCTAATTCATTCGTACGGTCCATTCTAATTCATTCGCACAATCCATTCTATTTCATTCGTACGATCCATTCTTACTCATTGGTACGATCCATTCTAATTCATTTGCACGAATGTATCCATTCTAGTTCATTCGTACGAATCCATTCTAATTCATTCGTACGATCCATTCTAATTCATTCGCACGATCCATTCTAATTCATTCGTACGATCCATTCTAATTCATTCGCACGAATGTATCCATTCTAATTCATTCGTACGATCCATTCTAATTCATTCGTACAATCCATTCTAATTCATTCGTACGATCTATTCTAATTCATTCGTACGATCCATTCTAATTCATTCGTACGATCCATTATAATTCATTCATACAACCCATTCTAATTCTTTCACACGATCCATTCTAATTCATTCGTACGATCCATTCTAAATCATTCGTGCAATCCATTCTATTTCATTCGTACGATCAATTCTAATTCATTAGAATGGATCGTACGAATGAATTAGAATGGATCATATTAATGAATTAGAATAGATCGTACGAATGAATTAGAATGGATCATACGAATGAATTAGAATGGATCTTACGAATGGATTAGAATGGATACATTCGTGCGAATGAATTAGAATGGATCGGACGAATGAATTAGAATGGATCGTACGAATGAATTAGAATGGATCAAATGAATGAATTAGAATGGTTACATTCATGCGAATGAATTAGAATGGATCGTACGAATGGATTAGAATGGATACATTCGAGCGAATGAATTAGAATGGATCGTACGAATGAAATTAGAATGGATCGTATGAATGAATTAGAATAGATCATACGAATGAATTAGAATGGATCGTACGAATGAATTAGAATAGATCGTGTGAAAGAATTAGAATGGATCGTACGAATGAATTAGAATGGATCGTGCGAATGAATTAGAATGGATCGTACGAATGAATTAGAATGGATCGTGCTAATGAATTAGAATTGATCAAACGAATGAATTAGCATGGATCGTGCATTCGTACGATCCATTCTAATTCATTCGTAAGATCCATTCTAATTCATTCATACGAATGAGTAAGAATGGATCGTACAAATGAGTTAGAATGGATCGTACGAATGAATTAGAATGGATCGTACGAATGAATTAGAATGGATCATATGAATGAGTAAGAATGGATCGTACAAATGAATTAGAATGGATCGTACGAATGAATTAGAATGGACCATACGAATGAGTAAGAATGGATCGTACAAATGAAATAGAATGGATTGTACGAATGAATTAGAATGGATCGTACGAATGAATTAGAATGGATCGTGTGAAAGAATTAGAATGCATTGTATGAATGAATTAGAATGGATCGTATGAATGAATTAGAATGGATCGTGCGAATGAATTCGAATGGATCGCATGATCCATTCGAATAGAATGGATCGTATGAATGAATTAGAATGGATCGGGCGAATGAATTAGAATGGATTGTAGGAATGAATTAGAATGGATCGTATGAATGAATTAGAATGGATCGTATGAATGAATTAGAATGGATCGTGCGAATGAATTAGAATGGATCGTACGAATGAATTAGAATGGATCGTACGAATGAATTAGAATGGATCATACGAATGAATTAGAATAGATCATACGAATGAGTACGAATGGATCATACGAATGAAATAGAATGGATTGTACAAATGAATTAGAATGGATACATTCATGCGAATGAATTAGAATGGATCGGACGATTGAATTAGAATGGATCGTACGATTCATTCTAATTCATTCGTACGATCCATTCTAATACATTCGTACGATTCATGCTAATTCATTCGCATGATCCATTCTAATTCATTCATACGATCCATTCTTATTCATTCAAACGATCCATTCTAATTCATTCGCACAATCCATTCTAATTCATTCGTACAATCCATTCTAATTCATTCGTATGATCCATTCTAACTCATTCGGTGGATCCATTCTAATTCATTCGTACGATCCATTCTAATTCATTCCCACGATCCATTCTAATTTATTCGTACGATCCATTCTAATTCATTCGTACGATCTATTCTAATTCATTCGCACGAATATAACCATTCTAATTCATTCATACGATTCATTCTAATTCATTCGTATGAGCTATTCTAATTCATTCGTACGATCCATTCTAATTCATTCGTACGATTCATTGTAATTCATTCATACAATCCATTTAGATTCATTCGCACAAATGTATCCATTCAAATTCATTCGTACGATCCAGTCTAATTTATTCGTACGATCCATTCTAATTCCTTCGTACGATCCATTCTAATTCATTTGTACGATCTATTCTAATTCATTCGTTCGATCCATTCTAATTCATTCGTACGATCCATTCTAATTCCTTCGTACGATCCATTCTAATTCATTCGTACGATCCATTCTAATTCATTCGTACAATCTATTCTAATTCATTTATACAATCCATTCTAATTCATTCGCACGAATGTATCCATTCTAATCCATTCGTACGATCCATTCTAATTCATTCGTAAGATCCATTCTAATTCATTCGTATGATCCATTCTTATTCATTCATACGATCCATTCTAATTCATTCGCACGAATGTATCCATTCTAATTCATTCGAACAATCCATTCTATTTCATTCGTACGATCCATTCTTACTCATTCGTATGATCCATTCTAATTAATTCGTATGATCCATTCTAATTCATTCGTACGATCCATTCTAATTCATTCGTACGATCCATTCTAATTCATTCGCACGATCCATTCTAATTCATTCATACGATCCATTCTAATTCATTCATACGATCCATTATAATTCATTCCTACAATCCATTCTAATTCATTCGCCCGATCCATTCTAATTCATTCATACGATCCATTCTATTCGAATGGATCATGCGATCCATTCGAATTCATTCGCACGATCCATTCTAATTCATTCATACGATCCATTCTAATTCATTCATACAATGCATTCTAATTCTTTCACACGATCCATTCTAATTCATTCGTACGATCCATTCTAATTCATTCGTACAATCCATTCTATTTCATTTGTACGATCCATTCTTACTCATTCGTATGATCCATTCTAATTCATTCGTACGATCCATTCTAATTCATTTGTACGATCCATTCTAATTCTTTCACACGATCCATTCTAATTCATTCGTAGGATCCATTCTAATTCATTCGTACAATCTATTCTATTTCATTCGTACGATCCATTCTTACTCATTCGTATGATCCATTATAATTCATTCGGACGAATGTATCCATTCTAATTTATTCGTACGATCCATTCTAATTCATTCGTACGATCCATTCTAATTCATTCGTACGATCCATTCTTACTCATTCGTATGATCCATTCTAATTCATTCGTACGATCCATTCTAATTCATTCGTACAATCCATTCTAATTCATTCGCACAATCTATTCTAATTCATTCGTACGATCCATTCTAATTCATTCGTACGATCGTACGAATGAATTAGAATGGATCGTACGGAATGAATTAGAATGGATTGTATGAATGAATTAGAATGGATACATTCGTGCGAATGAATTAGAATGGATCATACGAATGAGTAAGAATGGATCGTACGAATAAAATAGAATAGATTGTACGAATGAATTAGAATGGATCGTACAAATGAATTAGAATGGATCGTACGAATGAATTAGAATGGATCATACGAATGAGTAAGAATGGATCGCACAAATGAAATAGAATGGATTGTACGAATGAATTAGAATGGATCGTACGAATGAATTAGAATGGATCGTGTGAAAGAATTAGAATGCATTGTATGAATGAATTAGAATGGATCGTATGAATGAATTAGAATGGATCGTGCGAATGAATTCGAATGGATCGCATGATCCATTCGAATAGAATGGATCGTATGAATGAATTAGAATGGATCGGGAGAATGAATTAGAATGGATTGTAGGAATGAATTAGAATGGATTGTAGGAATTAATTAGAATGGATCGTATGAATGAATTAGAATGGATCGTATGAATGAATTAGAATGGATCGTGCGAACGAATTAGAATGGATCGTGCGAACGAATTAGAATGGATCGTACGAATGAATTAGAATGGATCGTACGAATTAATTAGAATGGATCATACGAATGAGTAAGAATGGATCGTACGAATGAAATAGAATGGATTGTACGAATGAATTAGAATGGATACATTTGTGCGAATGAATTAGAATGGATACATTTGTGCGAATGAATTAGAATGGATCATACGAATGAATTAGAATGGATCGTACGAATGAATTAGAATGGATCGTACGAATAAATTAGAATGGATACATTCGTCTGAATGAATTAGAATGGATCATACGAATGAGTAAGAATGGATCGTACGAATGAAATAGAATAGATTGTACGAATGAATTAGCATGGATTCGTACGAATGAATTCGAATGGATACATTCGTGCGAATGAATTAGAATGGATCGTACCAATGAGTAAGAATGGATCGTACGAATGAAATAGAATGGATTGTGCGAATGAATTAGAATAGATCGTACGAATGAATTAGAATGGATCATACGAATGAATTAGAATGGATCCTATGAATGAATTAGAATGGATCGTGCGAATGAATTAGAATGGATCGTACGAATGAATTAGAATGGATCGTCCTAATGAATTAGAATTGATCGAACGAATGAATTAGAATGGATACATTCGTGCGAATGAATTAGAATGGATCGGACGAATGAATTAGAATGGATCGTACGAATGAGTAAGAATGGATCGTACAAATGAAATAGAATAGATCGTACGAATGAATTAGAATGGACCGTACAAAGGAATTAGAATGGATCGTACGAATGAATTAGAATGGATAAATTCATGCAAATGAATTAGAATGGATCGTATGAATGTAATAGAATGGATCGTATGAGTGAATTAGAATGGATCGTTCGAATGAATTAGAATGGATCGTATGAATGAATTAGAATGGATACATTCATGTGAATGAATTAGAATGGATCATATGAATGAATTAGAAAAGATTTTGTGAATGAATTAGAACTGATCGTACGAATGAATTAGAATGGATACATCCGTGCGACTGAATTAGAATGGATTGTATGAATGAATTAGAATGGATCCTATGAATGAATTAGAATGGATCGTGCGAATGAATTAGAATTGATCGTACGAATGAATTAGAATGGATCGTCCTAATGAATTAGAATTGATCGAACGAATGAATTAGCGTGGATCGTGCTAATGAATTAGAATGGAACGTACGAATGAATTAGAATGGATCGTGTGAAAGAATTAGAATGGATTGTATGAATGAATTAGAATGATTTTGTACGATCCATTCGAATTCATTCGCACGATCCATTCTAATTCATTCATACGATCCATTCTAATTCATTCATACAATCCATTCTAATTCTTTCACACGATCCATTTTAATTCATTCGTAGGATCCATTCCAATTCATTCGTACAATCTATTCTATTTTATTCGTACGATCCATTCTTACTGATTCGTATGATCCATTCTAATTCATTCGGACGAATGTATCCATTCTAATTCATTCGTACGATCCATTCTAATTCATTCGTACGATCCATTCTAATTCATTCGTCCGATCCATTCTAATTCATTCGCACGAATGTATCCATTCTAATTCATTCGTACGATCCATTCTAATTCATTCGTAAGATCCATTCTAATTCATTCGTACGATCCATTCTAATTCATTCGTACGATCTATTCTAATTCATTCGCACGAATGTATCCATTCTAGTTCATTCATACGATCCATTCTAATTCATTCATACAATCCATTCTAATTCATTCGCACGAATGTATCCATTCTAATTCATTCGTACGATCAGTTCTAATTCATTCACAAAATCTATTCTAATTCATTCATACGATCCATTCTAATTCATTCACACGAATGTATCCATTCTAATTCATTCATACGATCCATTCTAATTCATTCGTACGATCCATTCTAATTCACTCATACGATCCATTCTAATACATTCATACGATCCATTCTAATTTATTTGCACGAATATATCCATTCTAATTCATTCGTACGATCCATTCTAATTCCTTCGTACGATCCATTCTAATTCATTCGTACGATCTATTCTAATTCATTCGTACGATCCATTCTAATTCATTCGTACAATCCATTCTAATTCCTTCATACGATCCATTCTAATTCATTCGTACGATCCATTCTAATTCATTCATACAATCCATTCTAATTCTTTCACACGATCCATTCTAATTCATTCGTACGATCCATTCTAATTCATTCGTGCAATCCATTCTATTTCATTCGTACGATCCATTCTTACTCATTCGTACTATCCATTCTAATTCATTCACACGAATGTATCCATTCGTATGAATGAATTAGAATAGATTGTACGAATGAATTAGAATGGATCGTACGAATGAATTAGAATGGATCGTACGAAGGAATTAGAATGGATCGCACGAATGAATTAGAATGGATCGTACGAATGAATTAGAATAGATCGTACGAATGAATAAGAATGGATCGTACGAAGGAATTAGAATGGATCGTACGAATGAATTAGAATGGATATATTCGTGCAAATGAATTAGAATGGATCGTATGAATGTATTAGAATGGATCGTATGAGTGAATTAGAATGGATCGTATGAGTGAATTAGAATGGATCGTACGAATGAATTAGAATGGATCGTATGAATGAATTAGAATGGATACATTCGTGTGAATGAATTAGAATGGATCGTATGAATGTATTCGAATAGATTTTGTGAATGAATTAGAACTGATCGTACGAATGAATTAGAATGGATACATTCGTGCGAATGAATTAGAATGGATTGTATGAATGAATTAGAATGGATCCAATGAATGAATTAGAATGGATCGTACGAATGAATTAGAATGGATACATTCGTGCGAATGAATTAGAATTGATCGTACGAATGAATTAGAATGGATCGTGCGAATGAATTAGAATGGATCGTACGAATAAATTAGAATGGATACATTCATGCGAATGAATTAGAATGGATACATTCGTGCGAAAGAATTAGAATAGATCGTATGAATGATATAGAATGGATCCTATGAATAAATTAGAATGGATCGTGCGAATGAATTAGAATGGATCGTACGAATGAATTAGAATGGATCGTGCTAATGAATTAGAATTGATCGAACGTATGAATTAGCATGGATCGTGCTAATGAATTAGAATGGATCGTACGAATGAATTAGAATGGATCAAATGAATGAATTAGAATGGTTACATTCGTGGGAATGAAGTAGAATGGATCGTACGAATGGATTAGAATGGATCGTACGAATGGATTAGAATGGATACATTCGAGCGAATGAATTAGAATGGATCGTACGAATGAATTAGAATGGATCGTACGAATAAATTAGAATGGATACATTCGTCCGAATGAATTAGAATGGATCATACGAATGAGTAAGAATGGATCATACGAATGAAATAGAATAGATTGAACGAATGGATTAGAATGGATCCTACGAATGGATTAGATTGGATACCTTTGTGCATATGAATTAGAATGGATCATACTAATGAATTAGAATGGATCATATTAATGAATTAGAATGGATTGTACGAATGGATTAGAATGGATCGTGCGAATGAATTAGAATGGATTGTAGGAATAAATTAGAATGGATTGTAGGAATGATTTAGAATGGATCGTATGAATGAATTAGAATGGATCGTATGAATGAATTAGAATGGATCGTGCGAACGAATTAGAATGGATCGTACGAATGAATTAGAATGGCCGGATCGTACGAATGAATTAGAATGGATCATACGAATGAATTAGAATGGATCATACGAATGAGTAAGAATGGATCGTACGAATGAAATAGAATGGATTGTACGAATGAATTAGAATGGATACATTCGTGCGAATGAATTAGAATGGATACATTTGTGTGAATGAATTAGAATGGATCGTACGAATGAATTAGAATGGATCGTACAAATGAATTAGAATGGATCGTACGAATAAATTAGAATGGATACATTCGTCCGAATGAATTAGAATGGATCATACGAATGAGTAAGAATGGATCGTACGAATAAAATAGAATAGATTGTACGAATGAATTAGAATGGATTCGTACGAATGAATTAGAATGGATACATTCGTGCGAATAAATTCGAATGGATCGTACCAATGAGTAAGAATGGATCGTACGAATGAAATAGAATGGATTGTGCGAATGAATTAGAATGGATCGTACGAATGAATTAGAATGGATCGTACGAATGAATTAGAATGGATCCTATGAATGAATTAGAATGGATCGTGCGAATGAATTAGAATGGATCGTACGAATGAATTAGAATGGATCGTGCTACTGAATTAGAATTGATCGAACGAATGAATTAGATTGGATACATTCGTGCGAATGAATTAGAATGGATCGAACGAATGAATTAGAATGGATCGTACGAATGAATTAGAATGGATCGTACGAATGAATTAGAATAGATCGTACGAATGAATAAGAATGGATCGTACGAAGGAATTAGAATGGATCGTACGAATGAATTAGAATGGATATATTCGTGCAAATGAATTAGAATGGATCGTATGAATGTATTAGAATGGATCGTATGAGTGAATTAGAATGGATCGTATGAGTGAATTAGAATGGATCGTACGAATGAATTAGAATGGATCGTATGAATAAATTAGAATGGATACATTCGTGTGAATGAATTAGAATGGATCGTATGAATGAATTAGAATAGATTTTGTGAATGAATTATAACTGATCGTACGAATGAATTAGAATGGATACATTCGTGCGAATGAATTAGAATGGATTGTCTGAATGAATTAGAATGGATCCTATGAATGAATTAGAATGGATCGTACGAATGAATTAGAATAGATACATTCGTGCGAATGAATTAGAATTGATCGTACGAATGAATTAAAATGGATCGTGCGAATGAATTAGAATGGATCGTACGAATAAATTAGAATGGATACATTCGTGCGAATGAATTAGAATGGATACATTCGTGCGAAAGAATTAGAATAGATCGTATGAATGAATTAGAATGGATCCTATGAATGAATTAGAATGGATCGTGCGAATGAATTAGAATGGATCGTACGAATAAATTAGAATGGATCGTGCTAATGAATTAGAATTGATCGAACATATGAATTAGCATGGATCGTGCTAATGAATTAGAATGGATCGTACGAATGAATTAGAATGGATCAAATGAATGAATTAGAATGGTTACATTCATGCGAATGAATTAGAATGGATCGTACGAATGGAATAGAATGGATCGTACGAATGGATTAGAATGGATACATTCGAGCGAATGAATTAGAATGGATCGTACGAATGAATTAGAATGGATCGTACGAATGAATTAGAATGGATCCTATGAATGAATTAGAATGGATCGTGCGAATGAATTAGAATGGATCGTACGAATGAATTAGAATGGATCGTGCTACTGAATTAGAATTGATCGAACGAATGAATTAGATTGGATACATTCGTGCGAATGAATTAGAATGGATCGAACGAATGAATTAGAATGGATCGTACGAATGAATTAGTATGGATCGTACGAATGAATTAGAATAGATCGTACGAATGAATAAGAATGGATCGTACGAAGGAATTAGAATGGATCGTACGAATGAATTAGAATGGATATATTCGTGCAAATGAATTAGAATGGATCGTATGAATGTATTAGAATGGATCGTATGAGTGAATTAGAATGGATCGTATGAGTGAATTAGAATGGATCGTACGAATGAATTAGAATGGATCGTATGAATAAATTAGAATGGATACATTCGTGTGAATGAATTAGAATGGATCGTATGAATGAATTAGAATAGATTTTGTGAATGAATTATAACTGATCGTACGAATGAATTAGAATGGATACATTCGTGCGAATGAATTAGAATGGATTGTCTGAATGAATTAGAATGGATCCTATGAATGAATTAGAATGGATCGTACGAATGAATTAGAATAGATACATTCGTGCGAATGAATTAGAATTGATCGTACGAATGAATTAAAATGGATCGTGCGAATGAATTAGAATGGATCGTACGAATAAATTAGAATGGATACATTCGTGCGAATGAATTAGAATGGATACATTCGTGCGAAAGAATTAGAATAGATCGTATGAATGAATTAGAATGGATCCTATGAATGAATTAGAATGGATCGTGCGAATGAATTAGAATGGATCGTACGAATAAATTAGAATGGATCGTGCTAATGAATTAGAATTGATCGAACATATGAATTAGCATGGATCGTGCTAATGAATTAGAATGGATCGTACGAATGAATTAGAATGGATCAAATGAATGAATTAGAATGGTTACATTCATACGAATGAATTAGAATGGATCGTACGAATGGAATAGAATGGATCGTACGAATGGATTAGAATGGATACATTCGAGCGAATGAATTAGAATGGATCGTACGAATGAATTAGAATGGATCGTACGAATAAATTAGAATAGATACATTCGTCCGAATGAATTAGAATGGATCATACGAATGAGTAAGAATGGATCATTTGAATGAAATAGAATAGATTGAACGAATGGATTAGAATGGATCCTACGAATGAATTAGAATGGATACCTTTGTGCATATGAATTAGAATGGATCATACTAATGAATTAGAATGGATCATATTAATGAATTAGAATGGATCGTACGAATGGATTAGAATGGATCGTGCGAATGAATTAGAATAGATTGTAGGAATGAATTAGAATGGATTGTAGGAATGATTTAGAATGGATCGTATGAATGAATTAGAATGGATCGTATGAATGAATTAGAATGGATCGTGCGAACGAATTAGAATGGATCGTACGAATGAATTAGAATGGATCGTACGAATGAATTAGATTGGATCATACGAATGAATTAGAATGGATCATACGAATGAGTAAGAATGGATCGTACGAATGAAATAGAATGGATTGTACGAATGAATTAGAATGGATACATTCGTGCGAATGAATTAGAATGGATACATTTGTGCGAATGAATTAGAATGGATCGTACGAATGAATTAGAATGGATCGTACAAATGAATTAGAATGGATCGTACGAATAAATTAGAATGGATACATTCGTCCGAATGAATTAGAATGGATCATACGAATGAGTAAGAATGGATCATACGAATAAAATAGAATAGATTGTACGAATGAATTAGAATAGATTCGTACGAATGAATTAGAATGGATACATTCGTGCGAATGAATTAGAATGGATCGTACCAATGAGTAAGAATGGATCGTACGAATGAAATAGAATGGATTGTGCGAATGAATTAGAATGGATCGTACGAATGAATTAGAATGGATCGTACGAATGAATTAGAATGGATCCTATGAATGAATTAGAATGGATCGTGCGAATGAATTAGAATGGATCGTACGAAAGAATTAGAATGGATCGTGCTAATGAATTAGAATTGATCAAACGAATGAATTAGAATGGATACATTCGTGCGAATGAATTAGAATGGATCGGACGAATGAATTAGAATGGATCGTACGAAGGAATTAGAATGGATCGTACGAATGAATTAGAATGGATATATTCGTGCAAATGAATTAGAATGGATCGTATGAATGTATTAGAATGGATCGTATGAGTGAATTAGAATGGATCGTACGAATGAATTAGAATGGATCGTATGAATGAATTAGAATGGATACATTCGTGTGAATGAATTAGAATGGATCGTATGAATGAATTAGAATAGATTTTGTGAATGAATTAGAACTGATCATACGAATGAATTAGAATGGATACATTCGTGCGAATGAATTAGAATGGATTGTATGAATGAATTAGAATGGATCCTATGAATGAATTAGAATAGATCGTGCGAATGAATTAGAATGGATCGTACGAATGAATTAGAATGGATCGTGCTAATGAATTAGAATTGATCGAACGAATGAATTAGCATGGATCGTGCTAATGAATTAGAATGGAACGTACGAATGAATTAGAATGGATCGTGTGAAAGAATTAGAATGGATTGTATGAATGAATTAGAATGAATTCGTACGATCCATTCGAATTCATTCGCACGATCCATTCTAATTCATTCATACGATCCATTCTAATTCATTCATACGATCCATTCTAATTCATTCCTACAATCCATTCTAATTCATTCACCCGATCCATTCTAATTTATTCATACGATCCATTCTATTCGAATGGATCATGCGATCCATTCGAATTCATTCGCACGATCCATTCTAATTCATTCATACGATCCATTCTAATTCATTCATACAATGCATTCTAATCCTTTCACACGATCCATTCTAATTCATTCGTACGATCCATTCTAATTCATTCGTACAATCCATTCTATTTCATTTGTACGATCCATTCGTACTCATTCGTATGATCCATTCTAATTCATTCGTACGATCCATTCTAATTCATTTGTACGATCCATTCTAATTCATTCGCATGAATGTATCCATTCTAGTTTATTCGTACGATCCATTCTAATTCATTCGTACGATCCATTCTAATTCATTCATACGATCTATTCTAATTCATTCATACAATCCATTATAATTCTTTCACACGATCCATTCTAATTCATTCGTGCGATCCATTCTAATTCATTCGCACAATCCATTCTATTTCATTCGTACGATCCATTCTTACTTATTCGTATGATCCATTCTAATTCATTCGCACGAATGTATCCATAATGGATCATACGAATGAGTAAGAATGGATCGTACGATTGAAATAGAATAGATTGTGCGAATGAATTAGAATGGACCGTACGAATGAATTAGAATGGATACATTCGTGCGAATGAATTAGAATGGATCGGACGAATGAATTAGAATGGATCGTACGAATGAATTAGAATGGATCGTACGAATGAATTAGAATGGATCGTACGAATAAATTAGAATGGATACATTCGTCCGAATGAATTATAATGGATCATATGATGAGTAAGAATGGATCGTACGAATAAAATAGAATAGATTGTACGAATGAATTAGAATGGATCGTGCGAATGAATTAGAATGGATCGTACGAATGAATTATAATGGATCGTACGAATGAATTAGAATGGATCGTGCGAATGAATTAGAATGGATCATATTAATGAATTAGAATGGATCGTACGAATGAATTAGAATGGATACATTCGTGCGAATGAATTAGAATGAATCGTGCGAATCCATTAGACTGGATCGTGCGAATGAATAAGAATGGACCATACGAATGAATTAGAATGGATCATACGAATTAATTAGAATGGATACATTCGTGCGAATGAATTAGAATGGATTGTATGAATGAATTAGAATGGATCGTATGAATGAATTAGAATGGATCATACGAATTAATTAAAATGGATCATACGAATGAATTAGAATAGATCGTACGAATGAATTAGAATGGATCGTACGAATGAACTAGAATGGATCGTACGAATGAACTAGAATGAATACATTCGTGCGAATGAATTAGAATGGATCGTACGAATGAATTAGAATGGATCGTACGATTCATTCTAATTCATTCGTACGATCCATTCTAATACATTCGTACGATTCATGCTAATTCATTCGCACGATCCATTCTAATTCATTCGTACGATCCATTCTTATTCATTCATACGATCCATTCTAGTTCATTCGCACAATCCATTCTAATTCATTCGTACAATCCATTCTAATTCATTCGGATGATCCATTCTAACTCATTCGGTGCATCCATTCTAATTCATTCATACGATCCATTCTAATTCATTCCCACGATCCATTCTAATTTATTCGTACGATCCATTCTAATTCGTTCGTACGATCTATTCTAATTCATTCGCACGAATGTAACCATTCTAATTCATTCATACGATTCATTCTAATTCATTCGTATGAGCTATTCTAATTCATTCGTACGATCCATTCTAATTCATTCGTACGATCCATTGTAATTCATTCATACAATCCATTTAGATTCATTCGCATAAATGTATCCATTCAAATTCATTCGTACGATCCAGTCTAATTCATTCGTACGATCCATTCTAATTCATTCGCACGAATATATCCATTCTAATTCTTTCGTACGATGCATTCTAATTCATTCGTACGATCCATTCTAATTCATTCGTACGATCCATTCTAATTCATTCGTACGATCCATTCTAATTCATTCGCACGAATGTATCCATTCTAATTTATTCGTACAATCCATTCTATTTCATTCGTACGATCCATTCTTACTCATTCGTATGATCCATTCTAATTCATTCGTATGATCCATTCTAATTCATTCGTACGATCCATTCTAATTCATTCGTACGATCCATTCTAATTCATTCGCACGATCCATTCTAATTCATTCATACGATCCATTCTAATTCATTCATACGATCCATTCTAATTCATTCCTACAATCCATTCTAATTCATTCGCCCGATCCATTCTAATTCATTCATACGATCCATTCTATTCGAATAGATCATGCGATCCATTCGAATTCATTCGCATGATCCATTCTAATTCATTCATACGATCCATTCTAATTCATTCATACAATGCATTCTAATTCTTTCACACGATCCATTCTAATTCATTCGTACGATCCATTCTAATTCATTCGTACAATCCATTCTATTTCATTTGTACGATCCATTCTTACTCATTCGTATGATCCATTCTAATTCATTCGCACGAATGTATCCATTCTAATTCATTCATACAAATGAATTAGAATGGATCTTACGAATGAGTAAGAATGGATCGTACGAATGAATTAGAATGGATCGTACGAATGAATTAGAATGGATCGTACGAATAAATTAGAATGGATACATTCGTCCGAATGAATTAGAATGGATCATACGAATGAGTAAGAATGGATCGTACGAATGAAATAGAATAGATTGTACGAATGAATTAGAATGGATCCTACGAATGAATTAGAATGGATCGTGTGAAAGAATTAGAATGGATTGTATGAATGAATTAGAGTAGATCTTATGAATTAATTAGAATGGATCGTGCGAATGAATTCGAATGGATCGTACGAATTCATTCTAATTCATTCGTACGATCCATTCTAATTCATTCGTACGATCCATTCTAATTCATTCGCTCGAATGTATCCATTCTAATCCATTCGTACGATCCATTCTAATCCATTCGTACGATCCATTCTAATTCATTCGCATGAATGTTACCATTCTAATTCATTCATTTGATACATTCTAATTCATTCGTACGATCCATTCTAATTCATTCGTCTGATCCATTCTAATTCATTCGCACGAATATATCCATTCTAATTCATTCGTATGATCCATTCTAACTCATTTGCACGATCCATTCTAATTCATTCATAGGATCCATTCTAATTCATTCATACGATCTATTCTAATTCATTCGCACGATTCATTCTAATTCACTCATACGATCCATTCTAATACATTCATACGATCCACTCTAATTCATTTGCATGAATATATCCATTCTAATTCATTCGTACGATCCATTCTAATTCCTTCGTACGATCCATTCTAATTCATTCGTACGATCCATTCTAATTCATTCATACGATCCATTCAGATTCATTCGTACAATCCATTCTAATTCATTCCTACAAATGTATCCATTCTAATTCATTCGTACGATCCATTCTAATTCATTCGTAAGATCCATTCTAATTCATTCGTACGATCCATTCTAATTCATTCGTACGATCCATTCTAATTCATTCGCGAATGTATCCATTCTAATTCATTCGTACAATCCATTCTAATTCATTCGTACGATCCATTCTAATTCATTCGTACGATCCATTCTAATTCATTCATACGATCTATTCTAATTCATTCATATAATCCATTCTAATTCTTTCACACGATCCATTCTAATTCATTCGTACGATCCATTCTAATTCATTCGCACAATCCATTCTATTTCATTCGTATCATCCATTCTTACTCATTCGTATGATCCATTCTAATTCATTCGCACGAATGTATCCATAATGGATCATACGAATGAGTAAGAATGGATCGTACGAATGAAATAGAATGGATTGTGCGAATGAATTAGAAAGGACCGTACGAATGAATTAGACGTACGAATGAATTAGAATGGATACATTCGTGCGAATAAATTAGAATGGATCATACGAATGAGTAAGAATGGATCATCATTCTAATTCATTTGTATGATCCATTCTAATTCATTTGTATCCATTCTATTTCATTCGCACGATCCATTCTAATTCATTCGTGCAATCTATTCTAATTCATTCGTACGATCCATTCTAATTCATTCGTACGATCCATTCTAATTCATTCATACAATCCATTCTAATTTATTCACACGAATGTATCCATTCTAATTCATTCGTACGATCCATTCTAATTCATTTCCACAATCTATTCTAATTCATTCATACGATCCATTCTAATTCATTCGCACGACTGTATCCATTCTAATTCATTCGTACGATCCATTCTAATTCATTCGTACGATCCATTCTAATTCATTCATATGATCTATTCTAATTCATTCATACAATCCATTCTAATTCTTTCACACGATCCATTCTAATTCATTCGTACGATCCATTCTAATTCATTCGCACAATCCATTCTATTTCATTCGTACGATCCATTCTTACTCATTGGTACAATCCATTCTAATTCATTCGCACGAATGTATCCATTCTAATTCATTCGTACGAATCCATTCTAATTCATACGTACAATCCATTCTATTTCATTCGTACGATCCATTCTTACTCATTCGTATGATCCATTCTAATTCATTCGCACGAATGTATCAATTCTAAATCATTCGTACGATCCATTCTAATTCATTCGTACGATCCATTCTAAATCATTCGTACAATCCATTCTATTTCATTCGTACGATCAATTCTAATTCATTAGCACGATCCATTCTAATTCATTCGTACGATCCATTCAAATTCATTCGCACGATCCATTCTAATTCATTCGTACAATCCATTCTATTTCATTCGTACGATCCATTCTTACTCATTCGTATGATCCATTCTAATTTATTCGCACGAATGTATCCATTCTAATCCATTCGTACGATCCATTCTAATCCATTCGTACGATCCATTTTAATTCATTCGCATAAATGTAACCATTCTAATTCATTCATTTGATCCATTCTAATTCATTCATACGATCCATTCTAATTCATTCGTCCGATCCATTCTAATTCATTCGCACGAATGTATCCATTCTAAACCATTCATACGATCCATTCTAATTTATTCGTACGATCCATTCTAATTCATTCGTAAGATCCATTCTAATTCATTCGTACGATCCATTCTAATTCATTCGCACGATCCATTCTAATTCATTCGCACGAATGTATCCATTCTAGTTCATTCGTACGATCCATTCTAATTCATTCGTACGATCCATTCTAATTCATTCGCACGATCTATTCTAATTCATTCGTACGATCCATTCTAATTCATTCGCACGAATGTATCCATTCTAATTCACTCGTACATACGATCCATTCTAATTCATTCACACGAATGTATCCATTCTAATTCATTTGTATAATCCATTCTATTTCATTCGTACGATCCATTCTTACTCATTCGTATGATCCATTCTAATTCATTCGCACGAATGTATCCATTCTAATTCATTCGTACGATCCATTCTAATTTATTCGCACTATCCATTCTAATTCATTCGTACGATCCATTCTAATTCATTCGTATGATCCATTCTAATTTATTCGTTCAAATATATCCATTCTAATTCATTCGTACGATCCATACTAATTCATTCGCACAATCCATTCTAATTCATTCGCACAAATTTACCCATTCTAATTCATTTCCACGATCCATTCTAATTCATTCCTATGATCTATTCTAATTCATTTGTACGATCCATTCTAATTCATTCGCTCGAATGTATCCATTCTAATTCATTCGTACGATCCATTCTAATTCGTTCATATGATCCATCCAAATTCGTTCATACGATCCATTCTAATTCGTTCGTACGATCCATTCTAATTCATTCGTATGATCCATTCTAATTCATTCCTATGATCTATTCTAATTCATTCGCTCGAATATATCCATTCTAATTCATTCGTTCGATCCATTCTAATTCATTCGCACGATCCATTCTAATTCATTCGTATAATCCATTCTAATCAATTCGTACGATCCATTCTAATTCATTCGTACGATCCATTCTAATTCAATCGTACGATCCATTCTAATTCATTCGCACGAATGTATCCATTCTAGTTCATTCGTACGATCCATTGTAATTCATTCGTACGATCCATTCTAATTCATTCGCACGTTCCATTCTAATTCATTCGTACGATCCATTCTAATTCATTCATACGATCCATTCTAATTCATTCGTACGATCCATTCTAATTCATTCATACAATCCATTCTAATTCATTCGTACGATCCATTCTAATTCCCTCATACGATCCATTCTAATACATTCATACGATCCATTCTAATTCATTTGCATGAATATATCCATTCTAATTCATTCGTACGATCCATTCTAATTCCTTCGTACGATCCATTCTAATTCATTCGTACGATCTATTCTAATTCATTCGTACGATCCATTCTAATTCCTTCGTACGATCCATTCTAATTCATTCGTACGATCCATTCTAATTCATTCATACAATCTATTCTAATTTATTCGTACGAATGGATACATTCGTGTGAATGAATTAGAATGGATCGTACGAATGAGTAAAAATGGATCGTACGAATGAAATAGAATGGATTGCACGAATGAATTAGAATAGATCATACGAATGAATTAGAATGGATCGTGTGAAAGAATTAGAATGGATTGTATGAATGAATTAGAATGGATCGTACGAAGGAATTAGAATGGATCGTACGAATGAATTAGAATGGATCGTACGAATGAATTAGAATAGATCGTACGAATGAATTAGAATGGATCGTACGAATGAATTAGAATGGATCGTGTGAAAGAATTAGAATGGATCGTACGAATGAATTAGAATGGATCTTGCGAATGAATTAGAATGGATCGTACGAATGAACTAGAATGGATACATTCGTGCGAATGAATTAGAATGGATCGTACGAATGAATTAGAATGGATCGTACGAATGAATTAGAATGGATCTTACGAATGAATTAGAATGGATCGTACTGGATAGTACAAATGAATTAGAATGGATCGTACGAATGAATTAGAATGGATACATTCGTGCGAATGAATTAGAATGGATCGGACGAATGAATTAGAATGGATCGTACGAATGAATTAGAATGGATCAAATAAATGAATTAGAATGGTTACATTCATGCGAATGAATTAGAATGGATCGTACGAATGGATTAGAATGGATCGTGCGAAGGGATTAGAATGGATACATTCGAGCGAATGAATTAGAATGAATCGTACGAATGAATTAGAATGGATCGTACGAATGGATTAGAATGGATCCTACGAATGGATTAGAATGGATACCTTTGTGCATATGAATTAGAATGGATCGTACGAATGAATTAGAATGGATCATATTAATGAATTAGAATGGATCGTACGAATGAATTAGAATGGATACATTCGTGCACGATCCATTCTAATTCATTCGCACGAATGTATCCATTCTAATTCATTCGTACAATCCATTCTAATTCATTAGTATGATCCATTCTAATTCATTCGTACGATCCATTCTAATTCATTCGTACGATCCATTCTAATTCAGGATCGTACGAATGAATTAGAATGGATACATTCGTGCGAATGAATTAGAATTGATCATACGAATGAATTAGAATGGATCGTGCGAATGAATTAGAATGGATCATACGAATGAATTAGAATGGATCGTACGAATGAACTAGAATGGATACATTCGTGCGAATGAATTAGAATGGATCGTACGAATGAATTAGAATGGATCGTATGAATGAATTAGAATGGATCTTACGAATTAATTAGAATAGATCGTATGAATGAATTAGAATGGATCGTACGAATGAATTAGAATGGATACATTCGTGCGAATGAATTAGAATGGATCGGACGAATGAATTAGAATGGATCATACGAATGAATTAGAATGGATCAAATGAATGAATTAGAATGGTTACATTCATGCGAATGAATTAGAATGGATCGTACGAATGGATTAGAATGGATCGTACGAATGGATTAGAATGGATACATTCGAGCGAATGAATTAGAATGGATCGTACGAATGAATTAGAATGGATCGTGCGAATGGATTAGAATGGATCCTACGAATGGATTAGAATGGATACCTTTGTGCATATGAATTAGAATGGATCGTACGAATGAATTAGAATGGATCATATTAATGAATTAGAATGGATCGTACGAATGAATTAGAATGGATACATTCGTGCGAATGAATTAGAATGGATCGTGCGAATCAATTAGACTGGATCGTGCGAATGAATAAGAATAGATCATACGAATGAATTAGAATGGATCGTACGAATTAATTAGAATGGATACATTCGTGCGAATGAATTAGAATGGATTGTATGAATGAATTAGAATGGATCGTACGAATGAATTAGAATCGATCATACAAATTAATTAGAATGGATCATACGAATGAATTAGAATGGATCGTATGAATGAATTAGAATGGATCATACGAATGAATTAGAATGGATACATTCGTGCGAATGAATTAGAATGGATTGTGCGAATGAATTAGAATGGATCGTGCGAATGAATTAGAATGGATCGTACGAATGAATTAGAATGGATACATTTGTGCGAATGAATTAGAATGGATCGTACGAATGAATTAGAATGGATCGTATGAATGAATTAGAATGGATCGTACGAATGAATTAGAATGGATCGTGCGAATGAATTAGAATGGATCGTACGAATGAATTAGAATGGATCGTACGAATGAACTATAATGGATACATTCGTGCGAATGAATTAGAATGGATCGTACGAATGAATTAGAATGGATCGTACGAATGAATTAGAATGGATCTTACGAATGAATTAGAATGGATCGTACGAATGAATTAGAATGGATCGTACAAATGAATTAGAATGGATACATTCGTGCCAATGAATTAGAATGGATCGGACGAATGAATTAGAATGGATCGTACGAATGAATTAGAATGGATCGTACGAATGAATTAGAATGGATCGTACGAATAAATTAGAATGGATACATTCGTCCGAATGAATTAGAATGGATCATACGAATGAGTAAGAATGGATCGTACGAATGAAATAGAATAGATTGTACGAATGAATTAGAATGGATCGTACAAATGAATTAGAATGGATCGTGTGAAACAATTAGAATGGATTGTATGAATGAATTAGAATTGATCGTATGAATGAATTAGAATGGATCGTGCGAATGAATTCGAATGGATCGTACTAATTCATTCTAATTCATTCATACAATCCATTCTAATTCTTTCACACGATCTATTCTAATTCATTCATAGGATCCATTCTAATTCATTTGTACAATCTATTCTATTTCATTCGTACGATCCATTCTTACTCATTCGTATGATCCATTCTAATTCATTCGGACGAATGTATCCATTCTAATTTATTCGTACGATCCATTCTAATTCATTCGTACGATCCATTCTAAATCATTCGTACGATCCATTCTAATTCATTCGTCCGATCCATTCTAATTCATTCGCACGAATGTATCCATTCTAATTCATTCGTACGGTCCATTCTAATTCATTCGCACAATCCATTCTATTTCATTCGTACGATCTATTCTTACTCATTCGTATGATCCATTATGGATACATTCGTGCGAATGAATTAGAATGGATCATACGAATGAGTAAGAATGGATCGTACGAATGAAATAGAATGGATTGTGCGAATGAATTAGAATGGATCGTACGAATGAATTAGAATGGATCGTGTGAAAGAATTAAAATGGATTGTATGAATGAATTAGAATAGATCGTATGAATGAATTAGAATGGATCGTACGAATGAATTAGAATGGATCGTACGAATGAACTAGAGTGGATACATTCGTGCGAATGAATTAGAATGGATCGTACGAATGAATTAGAATGGATCGTACGAATGAATTAGAATGGATCTTACGAATGAATTAGAATGGATCGTACAAATGCACGATCCATGCTAATTCATTTGTTCGATCAATTCTAATTAATTAGCATGATCCATTCTAATTCATTCGTACGATCCATTCTAATTCATTCGCACGATCCATTATACGATCCATTATAATTCATTCGTACGATCCATTCTAATTCATTCACATGCTCCATTCTAATTCATTCGTACGATCCATTCTAATTCATTCATACGATCTATTCTAATTCATTCGTACGATCCATTCTAATTCCTTCGTACGAACCATTCTAATTCATTCATACAATCCATTCTAATTCTTTCACACGATCCATTCTAATTCATTAGTACGATCCATTCTAATTCATTCATGCAATCCATTCTATTTCATTCGTACGATCCATTCTTACTCATTCGTACGATCCATTCTAATTCATTCACACGAATGTATCCATTCATACGAATGAATTAGAATAGATTGTACGAATGAATTAGAATGGATCGTATGAATGAATTAGAATGGATCGTATGAATGAATTAGAATGGATCGTACGAATGAATTAGAATGGATCGTGCGAATGAATTAGAATGGATCGTACGAATGAATTAGAATGGATCGTACGAATGAACTAGAATGGATACATTTGTGCGAATGAATTAGAATGGATCGTACGAATGAATTAGAATGGATCGTACGAATGAATTAGAATGGTTCATACGAATGAATTAGAATGGATCATACGAATGAGTAAGAATGGATCATATGAATGAAATAGAATGGATTGTACGAATGAATTAGAATGGATCGTACGAATGAATTAGAATGGATCGTGTGAAAGAATTAGAATAGATTGTATGATTGAATTAGAATGGATCGTGCGAATGAATTCGAATGGATCGTACGAATGAATTAGAATGGATCGTACGAATGAATTAGAATGGATACATTCGTGCGAATGAATTAGAATGGATACATTCGTGTGAAAGAATTAGAATAGATCGTATGAATGAATTAGAATGGATCCTATGAATGAATTAGAATGGATCGTGCGAATGAATTAGAATGGATCGTACGAATGAATTAGAATGGATCGTGCTAATGAATTAGAATTGATCGAACGAATGAATTAGCATGGATCGTGCTAATGAATTAGAATGGAATGTACGAATGAATTAGAATGGATTGTACTCATTCGTATGATCCATTCTAATTCATTCGTACGATCCATTCTAATTCATTTGTACAATCCATTCTAATTCTTTCACACGATCCATTTTAATTCATTCGTAGGATCCATTCTAATTCATTCGTACAATCTATTCTATTTCATTCGTACGATCCATTCTTACTCATTTGTATGATCCCTTCTAATTCATTCGGACGAATGTATCCATTCTAATTTATTCATACGATCCATTCTAATTCATTCGTACGATCCATTCTAATTCATTCGTACGATCCATTCTTACTCATTCGTATGATCCATTCTAATTCATTCGTACGATCCATTCTAATTCATTCGTACGATCCATTCTAATTCATTCGCACAATCTATTCTAATTCATTCGTACGATCCATTCTAATTCATTCGTACGATCGTACGAATGAATTAGAATGGATCGTACGGAATGAATTAGAATGGATTGTATGAATGAATTAGACTGGATACATTCGTGCGAATGAATTAGAATGGATCATACGAATGAGTAAGAATGGATCGTACGAATGAAATAGAATGGATTGTACGAATGAATTAGAATGGATCGTACAAATGAATTAGAATGGATCGTACGAATGAATTAGAATGGATCATACGAATGAGTAAGAATGGATCATACAAATGAAATAGAATGGATTGTACGAATGAATTAGAATGGATCGTACGAATGAATTAGAATGGATCGTGTGAAAGAATTAGAATGCATTGTATGAATGAATTAGAATGGATCGTATGAAAGAATTCGAATGGATCGTGCGAATGAATTCGAATGGATCGCATGATCCATTCGAATAGAATGGATCGTATGAATGAATTAGAATGGATCGGGTGAATGAATTAGAATGGATTGTAGGAATGAATTAGAATGGATCGTATGAATGAATTAGAATGGATCGTATGAATGAATTAGAATGGATCGTGCGAATGAATTAGAATGGATCGTACGAATGAATTAGAATGGATCATACGAATGAATTAGAATGGATCATACGAATGAGTAAGAATGGATCGTTCGAATGAAATAGAATGGATTGTACGAATGAATTAGAATGGATACATTCATGCGAATGAATTAGAATGGATCGGACGATTGAATTAGAATGGATCGTATGATTCATTCTAATTCATTCGTACGATCCATTCTAATACATTCGTACGATTCATGCTAATTCATTCGCACGATCCATTCTATTTCATTCGTACGAATGTATCCATTCTAATTCATTCGTACGATCCATTCTAATTCATTAATATGATCCATTCTAATTCATTCGTACGATGCATTCTAATTCATTCGTACGATCCATTCTAATTCATTTGCACGATCCATTCTAATTCATTCATACGATCCATCCTAATTCATTCATATGATCCATTCTAATTCAATGCTACAATCCATTCTAATTCATTCGCCCGATCCATTCTAATTCATTCATATGATCCATTCTATTCGAATGGATCATGCGATCCATTCGAATTCATTCGCACGATCCATTCTAATTTATTCATACGATCCATTCTAATTCATTCATACAATGCATTCGTCCGAATAAATTAGAATGGATCATACGAATAAATTAGAATGGATGCTTTCGTCCGAATGAATTAGAATGGATCATACGAATAAGTAAGAATGGATCGTATGAATGAAATAGAATAGATTGTACGAATGAATAAGAATGGATACTAGTACGATCCATTCTAATTCATTCGTACGATCCATTCTAATTCATTCATACAATCCATTCTAATTCTTTCACACGATCCATTCTAATTCATTCGTATGATCCATTCTAATTCATTCGTGCAATCCATTCTATTTCATTCGTACGATCCATTCTTGCTCATTCGTACGATCCATTCTAATTCATTCACACGAATGTATCCATTCGTACGAATGAATTAGAATAGATTGTACGAATGAATTAGAATGGATCGTACGAATGAATTAGAATGGATCGTACGAAGGAATAAGAATGGATCATACGAATGAATTAGAATGGATCGTACGAATGAATTAGAATAGATCGTACGAATGAATTAGAATGGATCGTACGAAGGAATTAGAATGGATCGTACGAATGAATTAGAATGGATATATTCGTGCAAATGAATTAGAATGGATCGTATGAATGTATTAGAATGGATCGTATGAGTGAATTAGAATGGATCGTACGAATGAATTAGAATGGATCGTATGAATGAATTAGAATGGATACATTCGTGCGAATGAATTAGAATTGATCGTACGAATGAATTAGAATGGATCGTGCGAATGAATTAGAATGGATCGTACGAATGAATTAGAATGGATCGTACGAATGAACTAGAATGGATACATTCATGCGAATGAATTAGAATGGATCATACGAATGAATTAGAATGGATCGTACGAATGAATTAGAATGGATCTTACGAATGAATTAGAATGGATCGTACGAATGAATTAGAATGGATCGTACGAATGAATTACAATGGATACATTCGTGCAAATGAATCAGAATGGATCGGACGAATGAATTAGAATGGATCGTACGAATAAATTAGAATGGATCAAATGAATGAATTAGAATGGTTACATTCATGCAAATGAATTAGAATGGATCGTACGAATGGATTAGAATGGATCGTACGAATGGATTAGAATGGATACATTCGAGCGAATGAATTAGAATGGATCGTACAAATGAATTAGAATGGATCGTACGAATGGATTAGAATGGATCCTACGAATGGATTAGAATGGATACCTTTGTGCATATTAATTAGAATGGATCGTACGGATGACTTAGGATGGATCATATTAATGAATTAGAATGGATCGTACGAATGAATAAGAATGGATACATTCGTGCACGATCCATTCTAATTCATTCGCACGAATGTATCCATTCTAATTCATTCGTACGATCCATTCTAATTCATTAATCTGATCCATTCTAATTCATTCGTACGATCCATTCTAATTCATATGCACAAAGGTATCCATTCTAATTCATTCGTACGATCCATTCTAATTCACGATCGTACGAATGAATTAGAATGGATACATTCGTGCGAATGAATTAGAATTGATCGTACGAATGAATTAGAATGGATCATGCGAATGAATTAGAATGGATCGTACGAATGAATTAGAATGGATCGTACGAATGAACTAGAATGGATACATTCGTGCGAATGAATTAGAATGGATCGTACGAATGAATTAGAATGGATCGTACGAATGAATTAGAATGGATCTTACGAATGAATTAGAATGGATCGTACGAATGAATTAGAATGGATCGTACGAATAAATTAGAATGGATACATTCGTGCGAATGAATTAGAATGGATCGGACGAATGAATTAGAATGGATCGTACGAATGAATTAGAATGGATCAAATGAATGAATTAGAATGGTTACATTCTTGCGAATGAATTAGAATGGATCGTACGAATGGATTAGAATGGATCGTACGAATGGATTAGAATGGATACATTCGAGCGAATGAATTAGAATGGATCGTACAAATGAATTAGAATGGATCGTACGAATGGATTAGAATGGATCGTACGAATGAACTAGAATGGATACATTCGTGCGAATGAATTAGAATGGATCGTACCAATGAATTTGAATGGATCGTACGAATGAATTAGAATGGATCTTACGAATGAATTAGAATGGATCGTACGAATGAATTAGAATGGATCGTACGAATGAATTAGAATGGATACATTCGTGCGAATGAATTAGAATGGATCGTACGAAGGAATTAGAATGGATCGTATGAAGGAATTAGAATGGATCGTACGAATGAATTAGAATGGATATATTCGTGCAAATGAATTAGAATGGATCGTATGAATGAGTTAGAATGGATCGTATGAGTGAATTAGAACGGATAGTACGAATGAAGTAGAATGGATCGTATGAATAAATTAGAATGGATACATTCGTGCGAATGAATTAGAATGGATCATATGAATGAATTAGAATAGATTGTGCGAATGAATTAGAATGGATCGTACGAATGAATTAGAATGGATTCATTCGTGCAAATAAATTAGAATGGATTGTATGAATGAATTAGAATGGATCGTACGAATGAATTAGAATGGATCGTACGAATGAATTAGAATAGATTGCGCGAATGAATTAGAATGGATCGTACGAATGAATTAGAATGGATCGTACAAAGGAATTAGAATGGATCGTATGAATGAATTAGAATGGATCGTACGAATGAATTAGAATGGATCGTACGAATGAATTAGAATGGATCGTACGATTGAATTAGAATGGATCATACTAATGAGTAAGAATTTTTTTTTTTTTTTTTTTACTCAAAGCTAGGGGATTTTATTTGGGACCCCGCCCATGAAAGAAACAACAGTTACAGCTCCAGAACAATACAATTCACAGATCCAGAACAACACCAGGACTAGCTATAGAAACTATAGAAACTTCAGCAATTATCAGCCTATCTGAAATGCTCAACACCAGGACTAGCTTTAGAAAACTGCAGCAAGTGTCCAGCCTCAAAACTGAAAATTCTGAAGACAACAACACCAGGACTAGATACAGATGCTATAGAAAAAATCACCCATCATCATAACAGCATAGTTGAAAGCCAGGATTAGCTGTAGAAGCTGTGCAGCAGCTATCTAGCCTCAAATCTGAAAATTCTGAAATAAGCAACACCAGGTCTAGCTACAGAAGCTTTCAGTGTCTCTTATAAATGTTTCCTTTTTGATCCCTCTCTATAGCAATTCGCAGATTCTCACTGAAATCTTTTGGAAACAGTCTAACCATATGATCAATTGCATGACTATCTTTAGACAATATATCAGCAGGAATATTTCCTTCCTTCCACACATGAGAAATTTTATGCTTTTTGAATCTATCCAATTGACTACAAATATGCTGAACTTGATGAGCTGCTGACCAAGGAATAGCATAAGAGCCTTGAATACATTTTACAGCAACTAGAGAGTCAGATTCAACCCAGAGCTGACTGATATTCATATCCTCAGCATAATTCAGTCCTTTCTCAATAGCTTCCACCTCAACATTTAAGATATTTCTATATTTGGAAGACCCATAGAAACCCAGAGTAGCTGCACCATTACTATCTCTAATAATCCCTCCAATTGCAGCTGAATTTTGAGTTAGGGAGCCATCAGTGTTGATCTTGAACCAATTATGTAAGGGCTTAGTCCATTTGACATACTGAGGCTCATAAGGAGAAATCTTCAAAAAACTACCCCATTTAGCCATAATAGTTTGATTTTCAAAAGTATCAACATCTGTTTCTTCACAACAAGACAATCTAAGTAGGACTGTTTTGGTGATATCAGCCAATAGAGCTCTCTTATGCTTATTAACTTTATCAAAAATTCTACTACATCTTTCCTTCCATAGAATCTTAACCATACAGCCAGTAGCAATTTTGGCCAAAGAAGCTATTTGACCATTCCCAGTAAATCTGGACTGCAATCTATTAACTTCAGATGCAAGGTTACCAATAGAAGTTGGACTAATACCAAATCTAGCAAGAATAGACCTCCATATCCAATTAGAATAGGAGCAACTAAAAAATAGATGCTCATGAGTCTCCCTGTCAGACCAGCAAAGAAAACAAAGAGAAGGAACAAGAACACCCCTTTTATGCAATTTGTCACAAGTGAGTAATTTCTGAATGTAAGCCCTCCATAAGCAGATAGCATGGCTCTCAATCCTATGCTTATGCCAAATCCAATTTGCTGCTGGGAAAACTGACCCTTTATTTCGAATGAATTCCCAAGCTGATTTAGTAGAGAAAACCCCACAGCTATCTTGCTTCCAAACAATTAAATCAGGGAGTGTTGGGTATTGAAGAACATAGTCTGTCACAGTTTTGAAAATACTGATAAGATCAGCTGAAGAGGGAGGAGGAAGAACCCAGTTACCATCTACAATGAGTTGATTTACTGTGAACTCAGAGTCATAGCCCAGATCATAGATAGCTCTCCTATCAAAATTATCCACAATTCTGCCTTGAGGAAGCCAGTTATCCCACCAGAATTTGGTCATATTCCCATCCCCAACAATATTAAGAATACACGGCTGAAACAACTTTTTGACATTTAAAATCCCCTTCCAAATACCTGATGCAGTAGAGGTTTTCCTACAGTCCCAAATGCCTTCATGCCTTAGGTATTTAACAGATACCCATCTCATCCAGAGTGAGTCTTCTTTAGTACAGATTTTCCAGAGGTGTTTAGCCAATGCAGCCTTATTCCAATCCTCCAGGTTTCTAAAACCAATCCCTCCCTCCTTCTTTGGGTAGCATAACTTGTTCCAAGCTATTGGGACAATTTTCCTAGCAAGAGTACTGCCTCCCCATAGAAATCTGCTGAACAGTCTTTCAATTTCATTTGTAACAGATTTAGGGAAAATAAAAATCCCTGACCAATATAAGTGTAAAGAATTAAGAACAGATTTGATGAGCTCTATCCTCCCTGCCAGAGAAAGAAAATTCTTACTCCATGAACCAATTCTGATTCTGATTTTATCAATTAAACCTTGACAGTCAGCATGCTTAAGGCTTTTGGACAGAAGAGGCAAACCAAGGTACTTCACAGGGAGCTGAGCTTCACCCATACCAAGAATAGACAGCAAAATATGTTTTTGATGCACATTAGCACTGAAAAAGATTTTGGATTTGTCCTGATTTATCTCAAGGCCTGACCGACTACTGAAAATACTGATAATAGACTTAATACCTTCTGCTGAATGAGTGTTAGCTTTACAAAAGAGCAACAAATCATCAGCATAAGCCAAATGGGATATAGGGAATCCCCCCAGTGAAGGAATGTCAACCTGGTTCTGAATTTCAGCTTGCTGAATCATATTTGAAAAGACATTAATAACAATACAAAACAGATAGGGAGAGATAGGATCACCCTGCCTGAGTCCTCTATAAGTTTTGAAGAACCCTGCTGCAGTGCCATTAATAAGAACTGAAAATTTGACTGAAGATATGCATTCTTTAATCCACATAATCCATCTACTAGGGAAATTCATAGCTGTCAAAACCTGAAGGAGGAAGGAATGGTTGACAGTGTCAAAAGCCTTCCTTAAATCAATCTTCAAACACATTCTTGGAGCCCCAGCTTTAATATGAAATTTGTTCAAAAGCTCATGAGCAAGCATTACTGCATCTTGGATATGCCTCCCATTTATAAAAGCTGATTGGTTCTCCATGATCAAATGGGGAAGAAATTTCTTAATTCTATTGGCTAAAATAGTGGAAATGACTTTATAGGAGAAATTGCAAAGGGATATAGGCCTACAACTAGCAAAGCTAGTAATTTGATCCTCTTTAGGTATCAGAGCTATCAGAGTATGGTTTAGATATTCAACTTTTTGTGGATGATCATGAAAGTAATGTATCATAGCAACAAGATCAGCTTTGATGACAGGCCAACACTTTCTGTAGAATGCATCAGAAAAGCCATCTGCACCTGGGGCTTTATCCTTTGGACTATCATACACTGCACCATAAATCTCCTCATAGGTGAAATCACTATTAATCCAGCTAGCTTGTTCAGTAGACAGTTTCGGCATATTTCTAAAGGAGAATGAGTAAGAATGGATCGTATGAATGAATTAGATTGGATCGTACGATCCATTCTAATTCATTAGCATGGATCGTGCTAATGAATTAGAATGGAATATACGAATGAATTAGAATGGATCGTAGAATGGATCGTACGAATGAATTAGAATGAATTAGAATGGATCGTACGAATGAATTAGAATAGATCATAGGAATGAATTAGAATTGATCATGCAAACGAATTAGAATGGATACATTCGTGCGAATGAATTAGAATGGATCGTGCGAATGAATTAGAATGGATCGTACGAATGAATTAGAATGGATATATTTGAACGAATAAATTAGAATGGATCATACGAATGAATTAGAATGGATCGTACGAATGAATTAGAATGGATAGTGCGAATGAATTAGAATCGATCGTACGAATGAATTAGAATGGATCGTACGAATGAATTAGAATGGATCATTCGAATGAGTAATAATGGATCGTACGAATGAATTAGAATGGATCGTACGAATGAATTAGAATGGATCGTACGAATAAATTAGAATGGATACATTCGTCCGAATGAATTAGAATGGATCATACGAATGAGTAAGAATGGATCGTACGAATGAAATATAATAGATTGTACGAATGAATTAGAATGGATCCTAGTACGATCCATTCTAATTCATTCGTACGATCCATTCTAATTCATCCATACAATCCATTCTAATTCTTTCACACGATCCATTCTAATTCATTCATACGATCCATTCTAATTCATTCGTGCAATCCATTCTATTTCATTCGTACGATCCATTCTTACTCATTCGTACGATCCATTCTAATTCATTCACACGAATGTATCTATTCGTACGAATGAATTAGAATAGATTGTACGAATGAATTAGAATGGATCGTACGAATGAATTAGAATGGATCGTACGAAGGAATTAGAATGGATCGTACGAATGAATTAGAATGGATCGTACGAATGAATTAGAATGGATCGTACGAAGGAATTAGAATGGATCGTACGAATGAATTAGAATGGATATATTCGTGCAAATGAATTAGAATGGATCGTATGGATGTATTAGAATGGATCGTGCGAATGAATTAGAATGGATCATACGAATGAATTAGAATGGATCGTACGAATGAACTAGAATGGATACATTCGTGCGAATGAATTAGAATGGATCGTACGAATGAATTAGAATGGATCGTACAAATGAATTAGAATGGATCTTACGAATGAATTAGAATGGATCGTACGAATGAATTAGAATGGATCGTACGAATGAATTAGAATAGATACATTCGTGCGAATGAATTAGAATGGATTGGACGAATGAATTAGAATGGATTGTACGAATGAATAAGAATGGATCAAATGAATGAATTAGAATGGATCGTACGAATAAATTAGAATGGATACATTCGTCCGAATGAATTAGAATGGATCGTACGAATGAATTAGAATGGATCGTACGAATGAATTAGAATGGATACATTCGTACGAATGAATTAGAATGGATCATACGAATGAATTAGAATGGATCGTACGGAATGAATTAGAATGGATATATTTGAACGAATAAATTAGAATGGATCATACGAATGAATTAGAATGGATCGTACGAATGAATTAGAATGGATAGTGCGAATGAATTAGAATCGATCGTACGAATGAATTAGAATGGATCGTACGAATGAATTAGAATGGATCATACGAATGAGTAAGAATGGATCGTACGAATGAATTAGAATGGATCGTACGAATGAATTAGAATGGATCGTACGAATAAATTAGAATGGATACATTCGTCCGAATGAATTAGAATGGATCATACGAATAAGTAAGAATGGATCGTACGAATGAAATAGAATAGATTGTACGAATGAATTAGACTGGATCCTATGAATGAATTAGAATGGATCGTGTGAAAGAATTAGAATGGATTGTATGAATGAATTAGAATGGACCGTATGAATGAATTAGAATGGATCGTACGAATGGATTAGAATGGATCGTACGAATGAATTGGAATGGATCGTATGAATGAATTAGAATAGATCTTACGAATAAATTAGAATGGATCGTACGAATGAATTAGAATGGATCGTACGAATGAATTAGAATAGATCGTACGAATGAATTAGAATGGATCGTACGAAGGAATTAGAATGGATCGTACGAATGAATTAGAATGGATCGTATGAATGAATTAGAATGGATACATTCATGCGAATAAATTAGAATGGATTATACGAATGAATTAGATTGGATCGTACGAATGAATTAGAATGGATCGTGTGAAAGAATTAGAATGGATTGTGTGAATGAATTAGAATGGATCATATGAATGAATTAGAATGGATACATTCGTGTGAATGAATTAGAATGGATCGTACGAATGAATTAGAATGGATCGTATGAATGAATTAGAATGGATCGTACGAATGAATTAGAATGGATCGTATGAACGAATTAGAATGGTTACATTCATGCGAATGAATTAGAATGGATCGTACGAATGGATTAGAATGGATTGTACGAATGGATTAGAATGGATACATTCGAGCGAATGAATTAGAATGGATCGTACGAATGAATTAGAATGGATCGTACGAATGGATTAGAATGGATCCTACAAATGTATTAGAATGGATACCTTTGTGCATATGAATTAGAATGGATCGTACGAATGAATTAGAAAGGATCATATGAATGAATTAGAATAGATCGTGTGAAAGAATTAGAATGGATTGTATGAATGAATTAGAATAGATCGTATGAATGAATTAGAATGGATCGTATGAATGAATTAGAATAGATCGTACGAATGAATTAGAATGGATCGTACGAATGAATTAGAATGGATACATTCGTGCGAATGAATTAGAATGGATACATTCTTGCGAAAGAATTATAATAGATCGTATGAATGAATTAGAATGGATCCTATGAATGAATTAGAATGGATCGTGCGAATGAATTAGAATGGATCGTACGAATGAATTAGAATGGATCGTGCTAATGAATTAGAATTGATCGAACAAATGAATTAGCATGGATCGTGCTAATGAATTAGAATGGAACGTACGAATGAATTAGAATGGATCGAGTGAAAGAATTAGAATGGATTGTATGAATGAATTAGAATGAATTCGTACGATCCATTCGAATTCATTCGCACGATCCATTCTAATTCATTCATAAGATCCATTCTAATTCATTCGTACGATCCATTCTAATTCATATGCACAAAGGTATCCATTCTAATCCATTCGTAGGATCCATTCTAATCCATTCGTACGATCCATTCTAATTCATTCATACGATCCATTCTAATTCATTCGCTCGAATGTATCCATTCTAATCCATTCGTACGATCCATTCTAATCCATTCGTACGATCCATTCTAATCCATTCGTACGATCCATTCTAATTCATTCGCATTAATGTAACCATTCTAATTCATTCATTTGATCCATTCTAATTCATTCGTACGATCCATTCTAATTCATTGTCCGATCCATTCTAATTCATTCGTGCAAATGAATTAGAATGGATCGTATGAATGTATTAGAATGGATCGTATGAGTGAATTAGAATGCATCGTACGAATGAATTAGAATGGATCGTACGAATGAATTAGAATGGATCATACGAATTAATTAGAATGGATCATACGAATGAATTAGAATGGATCGTACGAATGAATTAGAATGGATCGTACGAATGAACTAGAATGGATCGTACGAATGAACTTGAATGGATACATTCGTGCGAATGAATTAGATTGGATCGTACAAATGAATTATAATGGATCGTACGAATGAATTAGAATGGATCTTACGAATGAATTAGAATGGATCGTACGAATGAATTAGAATGGATCGTACGAATGAATTAGAATGGATACATTCGTGCGAATGAATTAGAATGGATCGGACGAATGAGTTAGAATGGATCGTACGAATAAATTAGAATGGATCAAATGAATGAATTAGAATGGTTACATTCATGCGAATGAATTAGAATGGATCGTACGAATGGATTAGAATGGATCGTACGAATGGATTAGAATGGATACATTCGTGCGAATGAATTAGAATGGATTGTATGAATGAATTAGAATGAATCGTACGAATGAATTAGAATGGATCGTATGAGTGAATTAGAATGGATACGAAGGAATTAGAATGGATCGTACGAAGGAATTAGAATGGATCATACGAATGAAATAGAATGGATTTTATGAAGGAATTAGAATGGATCGTACAAAGGAATTAGAATGGATCGTACGAAGGAATTAGAATGGATCGTACGAAAGAATTAGAATGGATATATTCGTGCAAATGAATTAGAATGGATCGTATGAATGAATTAGAATGGATCGTATGAGTGAATTAGAACGGATAGTACGAATGAAGTAGAATGGATCGTATGAATGAATTAGAATGGATACATTCGTGCGAATGAATTAGAATGGATCGTATGAATGAATTAGAATAGATTGTGCGAATGAATTAGAATGGATCGTACGAATGAATTAGAATGGATACATTCGTGCGAATAAATTAGAATAGATTGTATGAATGAAATAGAATGGATCGTACGAATGAATTAGAATAGATTGCGCGAATGAATTAGAATGGATCGTGCGAATGAAATAGAATCGATACAAATGAATTAGAATGGATCATACGAATTAATTAGAATGACGATCCATTCTTACTCATTCGTATGATCCATTCTAATTTATTCACACGAATGTATCCATTCTAATTCATTCGTACGTCTAATTCATTCGTACGGTCCATTCTAATTCATTCGCACAATCCATTCTATTTCATTCGTACGATCCATTCTTACTCATTCGTATGATCCATTATGGATACATTCGTGCGAATGAATTAGAATGGATCATACGAATGAGTAAGAATGGATCGTACGAATGAAATAGAATGGATTGTGCGAATGAATTAGAATGGATCGTACGAATGAATTAGAATGGATCGTGTGAAAGAATTAGAATGGATTGTATGAATGAATTAGAATAGATCGTATGAATGAATTAGAATGGATCATACGAATGAATTAGAAAGGATCGTACGAATGAATTAGAATGGATTGTACGAATGAATTAGAATGGATACATTGGTGCGAATGAATTAGAATGGATACATTCGTGCGAAGAATTAGAATAGATCGTATGAATGAATTAGAATGGATCCTATGAATGAATTAGAATGGATCGTGCGAATGAATTAGAATGGATCGTACGAATGAATTAGAATGGATCGTGCTAATGAATTTGAATTGATCGAACGAATGAATTAGCATGGATCGTGCTAATGAATTAGAATGGAACGTACGAATGAATTAGAATGGATCGTGTGAAAGAATTAGAATGGATTGTATGACGAATGAATTAGAATGGATCGTGTGAAAGAATTAGAATGGATCGTACGAATGAATTAGAATGGATCGTGCGAATGAATTAGAATGGATCGTACGAATGAATTAGAATGGATACATTTGTGCGAATGAATTAGAGTGGATCATACGAATGAATTAGAATGGATCGTATGAATGAATTAGAATGGATCGTACGAATGAATTAGAATGGATCGTGCGAATGAATTAGAATGGATCGTACGAATGAATTAGAATGGATCGTACGAATGAACTAGAATGGATACATTCGTGCGAATGAATTAGAATGGATCGTACGAATGAATTAGAATGGATCGTACGAATGAATTAGAATGGATCGTACGAATGAATTAGAATGGATCGTACGAATAAATTAGAATGGTTACATTCGTGCGAATGAATTAGAATGGATCGGACGAATGAATTAGAATGGATCGTACTAATGAATTAGAATGGATCATACGAATGAATTAGAATGGATCGTACGA
This sequence comes from Chamaelirium japonicum, assembly GCA_947650365.1. Taxonomy (NCBI): domain Eukaryota; kingdom Viridiplantae; phylum Streptophyta; class Magnoliopsida; order Liliales; family Melanthiaceae; genus Chamaelirium; species Chamaelirium japonicum. The sequence continues at coordinate 65,180,970 of OX393549.1, read as the reverse complement.
ATAAATTAGAATGGATACATTCGTCCGAATGAATTAGAATGGATCATACGAATGAGTAAGAATGGATCGTACGAATGAAATAGAATAGATTGTACGAATGAATTAGAATGGATTCGTACGAATGAATTAGAATGGATACATTCGTGCGAATGAATTAGAATGGATCGTACCAATGAGTAAGAATGGATCGTACGAATGAAATAGAATGGATTGTGCGAATGAATTAGAATGGATCGTACGAATGAATTAGAATGGATCGTGTGAAAGAATTAGAATGGATTTTATGAATGAATTAGAATAGATCGTATGAATGAATTAGAATGGATCGTACGAATGAATTAGAATGGATCGTACGAATGAATTAGAATGGATCGTACGAATGAATTAGAATGGATACATTCGTGCGAATGAATTAGAATGGATACATTCGTGCGAAAGAATTAGAATAGATCGTATGAATGAATTAGAATGGATCCTATGAATGAATTAAAATGGATCGTGCGAATGAATTAGAATGGATCGTAAGAATGAATTAGAATAGATCGTACGAATGAATTAGAATGGATCGTACGAAGGAATTAGAATGGATAGTACGAATGAATTAGAATGGATATATTCGTGCAAATGAATTAGAATGGATCGTATGAATGTATTAGAATGGATCGTATGCGTGAATTAGAATGGATCGTACGAATGAATTTGAATGGATTGTATGAATGAATTAGAATGGATCGTACAAATAAATTAGAATGGATCATACGAATTAATTAGAATGGATCATACGAATGAATTAGAATGGATCGTACGAATGAATTAGAATGGATCGTACGAATTAATTAGAATGGATACATTCATGCGAATGAATTAGAATGGATTGTGCGAATGAATAAGAACAGATCGTGCGAATGAATTAGAATGGATAGTACGAATGAATTAGAATGGATCGTGCGAATGAATTAGAATGGATCGTACGAATGAATTAGAATGGATACATTTGTGCGAATGAATTAGAATGGATCGTACGAATGAATTAGAATGGATCGTATGAATGAATTAGAATGGATCGTTCGAATGAATTAGAATGGATCGTGCGAATGAATTAGAATGGATCGTATGAATGAATTAGAATGGATCGTGTGAAAGAATTAGAATGGATCGTACGAATGAATTAGAATGGATTGTACGAATAAATTAGAATGGATCGTACGAATGAATTAGAATGGATCGTGCTAATGAATTAGAATTGATCGAACGAATGAATTAGCATGGATCGTGCTAATGAATTAGAATGGATCATGCTAATGAATTAGAATTGATCGAACGAATGAATTAGCATGGATCGTGCTAATGAATTAGAATGGATCGTACGAATAAATTAGAATGGATCATGCGAATGAATTAGAATGTATCGTACGAATGAATTAGAATGGATACATTTGTGCGAATGAATTAGAATGGATCGTACGAATGAATTAGAATGGATCGTATGAATGAATTAGAATGGATCGTGCGAATGAATTCGAATGGATCGTACGAATTCATTCTAATTCATTCATACAATCCATTCTAATTCTTTCACACGATCCATTCTAATTCATTCGTACGTTCCATTCTAATTCATTAGCACGATCCATGCTAATTCATTCATTCGATCAATTCTAATTCATTAGCACGATCCATTCTAATTTATTCGTACGATCCATTCTAATTCATTCACACGATCCATTCTAATTCATTCATAGGATCCATTCTAATTCATTCATACGATCTATTCTAATTCTTTCGCACGAATGTATCCATTCTAATTCATTCGTACGATCCATTCTAATTCATTCGTACGATCCATTCTAATTCATTCGTATGATCCATTCTAATTCATTCATACGATCTATACTAATTCATTCATACAATCCATTCTAATTCTTTCACACTATCCATTCTAATTCATTCGTACGATCTATTCTAATTCATTCGCACAATCCATTCTATTTCATTCGTACGATCCATTCTTACTCATTGGTACGATCCATTCTAATTCATTCGCACGAATGTATCCATTCTAATTCATTCGTACGAATCCATTCTAATTCATTCGTACAATCTATTCTATTTCATTCGTACGATCCATTCTTACTCATTCGTATGATCCATTCTAATTCATTCGGACGAATGTATCCATTCTAATTTATTCGTACGATCCATTCTAATTCATTCGTACGATCCATTCTAATTCATTCGTACGATCCATTCTAATTCATTCGTCCGATCCATTCTAATTCATTCGCACGAATGTATCCATTCTAATTCATTCGTATGATCCATTCTAATTCATTCGTACGATCCATTCTAATTCATTCGTAAGATCCATTCTAATTCATTCGTACGATCCATTCTAATTCATTCGTACGATCCATTCTAATTCATTCGCACGAATGTATCCATTCTAGTTCATTCGTACGATCCATTCTAATTCATTCGTACGATCCATTCTAATTCATTCGCACGATCCATTATAATTCATTCGTACGATCCATTCTAATTCATTCATACGATCCATTCTAATTCATTCGTACGATCCATTCTAATTCATTCGCACAAATGTATCCATTCTAATTCATTCGTACGATCCATTCTAATTCATTCGCACGATCCATTCTAATTCATTCGTACGATCCATTCTAATTCTTTCACACGATCTATTCTAATTCATTCGTACGATCCATTCTAATTCATTCGCACGATCCATTCTAATTCATTCGTACGATCCATTCTAATTCATTCACACGATCCATTCTAATTCATTCGTACGATCCATTCTAATTCATTCGCACAAATGTATCCATTCTAATTCATTCGTACGATCCATTCTAATTCATTCACACGATCCATTCTAATTCATTCGTACGATCTATTCTAATTCATTCGTACGATCCATTCATTCTAATTAATTCGTATGATCCATTCTAATTCATTCGTACGATCCATTCTAATTCATTCATACAATCCATTCTAATTCATTCGCACGAATGTATCCATTCTTATTAATTCGTACGATCCATTCTAATTCATTCGTATGATCTATTCTTATTCATTCGCACGATCCAGTCTAATTGATTCGCACGATCCATTCTAATTCATTCGCACGAATGTATCCATTCTAATTCATTCGTACGATCCATTCTAATTCATTAATATGATCCATTCTAATTCATTCGTACGATCCATTGTAATTCATATGCACAAAGGTATCCATTCTAATTCATTCACACGAAAGAATTAGAATGGATTGTATGAAAGAATTAGAATGGATCGTGCGAATGAATTAGAATGGATCGTACGAAGGAATTAGAATGGATCGTACGAAGGAATTAGAATGGATCGTACGAATGAGTAAGAATGGATCCATTCTAATTCATTCACACGAATGTATCCATTCTAATTCATTCATACGATCCATTCTAATTCATTCGTACGATCCATTCTAATTCACTCATACGATCCATTCTAATACATTCATACGATCCATTCTAATTCATTTGCATGAATATATCCATTCTAATTCATTCGTACGATCCATTCTAATTCCTTCGTACGATCCATTCTAATTCATTCGTACGATCTATTCTAATTCATTCGTACGATCCATTCTAATTCATTCGTACGATCCATTCTAATTCCTTCGTACGATCCATTCTAATTCATTCGTACGATCCATTCTAATTCATTCATACAATCCATTCTAATTCTTTTACACGATCCATTCTAATTCATTCGTACGATCCATTCTAATTTATTCGTGCAATCCATTCTATTTCATTCGTACGATCCATTCTTACTTATTCGTACGATCCATTCTAATTCATTCACACGAATGTATCCATTCGTACGAATGAATTAGAATAGATTGTACGAATGAATTAGAATGGATCGTACGAATGAATTAGAATGGATCGTACGAAGGAATTAGAATGGATCGTACGAATGAATTAGAATGGATCGTACAAATGAATTAGAATAGATCGTACGAATGAATTAGAATGGATCGTACGAAGGAATTAGAATGGATCGTACGAATGAATTAGAATGGATCGTATGAATGAATTAGAATGGATACATTCGTGCGAATGAATTAGAATTGATCGTACGAATGAATTAGAATGGATCGTGCAAATGAATTAGAATGGATCGTACGAATGAATTAGAATGGATCGTACGAATGAACTAGAATGGATATTCGTGCGAATGAATTAGAATGGATCGTACGAATGAATTAGAATGGATCGTACGAATGAATTAGAATGGATCTTACGAATGAATTAGAATGGATCGTACGAATGAATTAGAATGGATCGTACGAATGAATTAGAATGAATACATTCGTGCGAATGAATTAGAATGGATCGGACGAATGAATTAGAATGGATCGTACGAATGAATTAGAATGGATCAAATGAATGAATTAGAATGGTTACATTCATGCGAATGAATTAGAATGGATCGTACGAATGGATTAGAATGGATCGTACGAATGGATTAGAATGGATACATTCGAGCGAATGAATTAGAATGGATCGTACGAATGAATTAGAATGGATCCTACGAATGGATTAGAATGGATACCTTTGTGCATATGAATTAGAATGGATCGTACGAATGAATTAGAATGGATCATATTAATGAATTAGAATGGATCGCACGAATGAATTAGAATGGATACATCCGTGCGAATGAATTAGAATGGTTCGTGCGAATCAATTAGACTAGATCGTGCGAACGAATAAGAATAGATCATACGAATGAATTAGAATGGATCGTACGAATTAATTAGAATGGATACATTCGTGCGAATGAATTAGAATGGATTGTATGAATGAATTAGTATGGATCGTACAAATGAATTAGAATGGATCATACGAATTAATTAGAATGTATCATACGAATGAATTAGAATGGATCGTACGAATGAATTAGAATGGATTGTACGAATGAATTAGAATGGATACATTCGTGCGAATGAATTAGAATGGATCGGACGAATGAATTAGAATGGATCGTACGAATGAATTAGAATGGATCATACGAATTAATTAGAATGGATCATACGAATGAATTAGAATGGATCGTACGAATGAATTAGAATGGATACATTCGTCCGAATGAATTAGAATGGATTGTGCGAATGAATAAGAACAGATCGTGCGAATGAATTAGAATGGATCGTACGAATGAATTAGAATGGATCGTGCAAATGAATTAGAATGGATCGTACGAATGAATTAGAATGGATACATTTGTGCGAATGAATTAGACTGGATCGTACGAATGAATTAGAATGGATCGTATGAATGAATTAGAATGGATCGTATGATTGAATTAGAATGGATCGTGCGAATGAATTAGAATGGATCGTACGAATGAATTAGAATGGATCGTGTGAAAGAATTAGAATGGATCGTACGAATGAATTAGAAGGGATCGTGCGAATGAATTAGAATGGATCGTACGAATGAATTAGAATGGATACATTTGTGCGAATGAATTAGAATGGATCGTACGAATGGATTAGAATGGATCGTATGAATGAATTAGAATGGATCATACGAATGAATTAGAATAGATTGTGCGAATGAATTAGAATGGATTGTACGAATGAATTAGAATGGATCGAACGAATGAACTAGAATGGATACATTCGTGCGAATAAATTAGAATGGATCGTACGAATGAAATAGAATGGATCGTACGAATGAATTAGAATGGATCTTACGAATGAATTAGAATGGATCGTACGAATGAATTAGAATGGATACATTCGTGCGAATGAATTAGAATGGATCGGACAAATGAATTAGAATGGATCGTACGAATGAATTAGAATGGATCGTACGAATGAATTAGAATGGATCGTACGAATAAATTAGAATGGATACATTCGTCCGAATGAATTAGAATGGATCATACGAATGAGTAAGAATGGATCGTACGAATGAAATAGAATAGATTGTACGAATGAATTAGAATGGATCCTACGAATGAATTAGAATGGATCGTGTTAAAGAATTAGAATGGATTGTATGAATGAATTAGAATGGATCGTATGAATGAATTAGAATGGATCGTGCGAATGAATTCGAATGGATCATACGAATTCATTCTAATTCATTCATACAATCCATTCTAATTCTTTCACACGATCTATTCTAATTCATTCGTAGGATCCATTCTAATTCATTCGTACAATCTATTCTATTTCATTCGTATGATCCATTCTTACTCATTCGTATGATCCATTCTAATTCATTCGTAAAATCTATTCTATATCATTCGTACGATCCATTCTTACTCATTCGTGTGATCCATTCTAATTCATTCGGACAAATGTATCCATTCTAATTTATTCGTACGATCCATTCTAATTCATTCGTACGATCTATTCTAATTCTTTCATACGATCCATTCTAATTCATTCATGCAATCCATTCTAATTCTTTCACACGATCCATTCTAATTCATTCGTAGGATCCATTCTAATTCATTCATACAATCTATTCTATTTCATTCGTACGATCCATTCTTACTCATTCGTATGATCCATTCTAATTTATTCGGACGAATGTATCCATTCTAATTTATTCGTACGATCCATTCTAATTCATTCGTACGATCCATTCTAATTCATTCGTATGATCCAGTCTAATTCATTCGTCCGATCCATTCTAATTCATTCGCATTAATGTAGCCATTCTAATTCCATCGTACGATCCATTCTAATTCATTCTTACGATCCATTCTAATTCATTCGTAAGTTCCATTCTAATTCATTCGTACGATCCATTCTAATTCATTCGTACGATCCATTCTAATTCATTCGCACGAATGTATCCATTCTAGTTCATTCATACGATCTATTCTAATTCATTCGTACGATCCATTCTAATTCATTCGCACGATCCATTCTAATTCATTCGTACGATCTATTCTAATTCATTCATACGATCCATTCTAATTCATTCGTACGATTCATTCTAATTCATTCACACAAATGTATCCATTCTAATTCATTCGTATGATCCATTCTAATTCATTCGCACAAATGTATCCATTCTAATTCATTCGTACGATCCATTCTAATTCATTCGCACGATCCATTCTAATTCATTCGTACGATCCATTCTAATTCTTTAACACAATCCATTCTAATTCATTCGTACGATCCATTCTAATTCATTCGCACGATCCATTCTAATTCATTCGTACGATCCATTCTAATTCATTCATACGATCCATTCTAATTCATTCGTACGATCCATTCTAATTCATTCGCACAAATGTATCCATTCTAATTGATTCGTACGATCCATTCTAATTCATTCGCACGATCCATTCTAATTCATTCGTACGATCCATTCTAATTCATTCGCACGATCTGTTCTTATTCATTCGCACAATCCATTCTAATTCATTCGCACGAATGTATCCATTCTAATTCATTCGTACGATCCATTCTAATTCATTCGTACGATCCATTCTAATTCATTCGTATGATCCATTCTAATTAATTCGTATGATCCATTCTAATTCATTCGTACGATCCATTCTAATTCATTCATACAATCCATTCTAATTCATTCGTACGATCCATTCTAATTCACTCATACGATCCATTCTAATACATTCATACGATCCATTCTAATTCATTTGCACGAATATATCCATTCTAATTCATTCGTACGATCCATTCTAATTCATTCGTACGATCCATTCTAATTCATTCGTACAATCCATTCTAATTCATTCGCACGAATGTATCCATTCTAATTCATTCGTATGATCCATTCTAATTCATTCGTATGATCCATTCTAATTCATTCGTATGATCCATTATAATTCATTCGTACTATCCATTCTAATTCATTCATACAATCCATTCTAATTCATTCGTACGATCCATTCTAATTCACTCATACGATCCATTCTAATACATTCATACGATCCATTCTAATTCATTTGCACGAATATATCCATTCAAATTCATTCGTACGATCCATTCTATTTCCTTCGTACGATCATTCGTACGATCTATTCTAATTCATTCGCACGATCCATTCTAATTCATTCGTATGATCCATTCTAATTCTTTCACACGATCCATTCAAATTCATTCGTACAATCCATTCTAATTCTTTCGTGCAATCCATTCTATTTCATTCGTACGATCCATTCTTACGCATTCGTACGATCCATTCTAATTCATTCACACGAATGTATCCATTCGTACGAATGTATTAGAGTAGATTGTACGAATGAATTAGAATGGATCATACGAATGAATGAGAATGGATCGTACGAAGGAATTAGAATGGATCGTACGAATGAATTAGAATGGATCGTACGAATGAATTAGAATAGATCGTACGAATGAATTAGAATGGATCGTACGGAGGAATTAGAATGGATCGTACGAATGAATTAGAATGGATATATTCGTGCAAATGAATTAGAATGGATCGTATGAATGTATTAGAATGGATTGTATGAGTGAATTAGAATGGATCATACGAATAAATTAGAATGGATTGTATGAATGAATTAGAATGGATCGTACGAATGAATTAGAATGGATCATACGAATTAATTAGAATGGATCGTACGAATGAATTAGAATGGATCGTACGAATGAATAAGAATGGATACATTCGTGCGAATGAATTAGAATGGATTGTGCAAATGAATTAAAACGGATCGGACGAATGAATTAGAATGGATCGTACGAATGAATTAGAATGGATCGTACGAATGAACTAGAATGGATACATTTGTGTGAATGAATTAGAATGGATCGTACGAATGAATTAGAATGGATCGTACGAATGAATTAGAATAGATCTTACAAATGAATTAGAATGGATCTTACGAATGAATTAGAATGGATCGTACGAAAAAATTAGTATGGATCGTATGAATGGTTTAGAATGGATACATTCGTGCGAATGAATTAGAATGGATCGGACGAATGAATTAGAATGGATCGTACGAATGAATTAGAATGGATCAAATGAATGAATTAGAATGGTTACATTCATGCGAATGAATTAGAATGGATCGTACGAATGGATTAGAATGGATCGTACGAATGGATTAGAATGGATACATTCGTGCGAATGAATTAGAATGGATCATACGAATTAGTAAGAATGGATCGTACGAATGAAATAGAATGGATTGTACGAATGAATTAGAATGGATTCGTACGAATGAATTAGAATGGATACATTCGTGCGAATGAATTAGAATGGATCGTACCAATGAGTAAGAATGGATCGTATGAATGAAATAGAATGGATTGTGCGAATGAATTAGAATGGATCGTACGAATGAATTAGAATAGATCGTGTGAAAGAATTAGAATGGATTGTATGAATGAATTAGAATAGATCGTATGAATGAATTAGAATGGATCGTACGAATGAATTAGAATGGATCCATTCTAATTCATTCGTACGATCCATTCTAATTCATTCATACGATCTATTCTAATTCATTCATACAATCCATTCTAATTCTTTCACACGATCTATTCTAATTCATTCGTACGATCCATTCTAATTCATTCGCACAATCCATTCTATTTCATTCATACGATCCATTCTTACTCATTGGTACGATCCATTCTAATTCATTCGCACGAATGTATCCATTCTAATTCATTCGTACGAATCCATTCTAATTCATTCGTACAATCCATTCTATTTCATTCGTACGATCCATTCTTACTAATTCGTATGATCCATTCTAATTCATTCGCACGAATGTATCCATTCTAATCCATTCGTACGATCCATTCTAATCCATTCGTACGATCCATTCTAATTCATTCGCATGAATGTAACCATTCTAATTCATTCATTTGATCCATTCTAATTCATTCGTACGATCCATTCTAATTCATTCGTCCGATCCATTCTAATTCATTCGCACGAATGTATCCATTCTAAACCATTCATACGATCCATACTAATTTTTTCGTACGATCCATTCTAATTCATTCGTAAGATCCATTCTAATTCATTCGTAAGATCTATTCTAATTCATTCGTACGATCCATTCTAATTCATTCGTACGATCCATTCTAATTCATTCACACGAATGTATCCATTCTAGTTCATTCGTACGATCCATTCTAATTCATTCGTACGATCCATTCTAATTCATTCGTACGATCCGTTTTAATTCATTTGCATAATCCATTCTAATTCATTCGCACGAATGTATCCATTCTTATTCATTCGTACGATCCATTCTAATTCATTCGTACAATCCATTCTAATTAATTCGTATGATCCATTCTAATTCATTCGTACGATCCATTCTAATTCATTCATACAATCCATTCTAATTTATTCGTATGATCCATTCTAATTCACTCATACAATCCATTCTAATACATTCATACGATCCATTCTAATTCATTTGCACGAATATATCCATTCTAATTCATTCGTACGATCCATTCTAATTCCTCCGTACGATCCATTCTAATTCATTCGTACGATCTATTCTAATTCATTCGTACGATCCATTCTAATTCATTCGTACAATCCATTCTAATTCCTTCGTACGATCCATTCTCATTCATTCGTATGATCCATTCTAATTCATTCGTACAATCTACTCTAATACATTCGTACGAATGGATACATTCGTGTGAATGAATTAGAATGGATCGTACGAATGCGTACGAATGGATCGTACGAATGAAATAGAATGGATTGCACGAAAGAATTAGAATGGATTGTACGAATGAATTTGAATGGATCGTGTGAAAGAATTAGAATGGATCATACGAATGAATTAGAATGGATCGTGCGAATGAATTAGAATAGATCGTACGAATGAATTAGAATGGATCGTACGAAGGAAATAGAATGGATCGTACGAATGAATTAGAATGGATATATTCGTGCAAATGAATTAGAATGGATCGTATGAATGTATTAGAATGGATCGTATGAGTGAATTAGAATGGATCGTACGAATGAATTAGAATGGATTGTATGAATGAATTAGAATGGATCGTACGAATGAATTATAATGGATCATACGAATGAATTAGAATGGATCATACGAATGAATTAGAATGGATCGTACGAATGAATTAGAATGGATACATTCGTGCGAATGAATTAGAATGGATTGTACGAATGAATTAGAATGGATCGTACGAATGAATTAGAATGGATCGTACGAATGAATTAGAATGGATATATTCGTGCAAATGAATTAGAATGGATCGTATGAATGTATTAGAATGGATCGTATGAGTGAATTAGAATGGATCGTACGAATGAATTAGAATGGATTGTATGAATGAATTAGAATGGATCGTACGAATGAATTAGAATGGATCATACGAATTAATTAGAATGGATCATACGAATGAATTAGAATGGATCGTACGAATGAATTAGAATGGATCGTACGAATGAATTAGAATGGATACATTCGTGCGAATGAATTAGAATGGATTGTGCGAATGAATAAGAACAGATCGTGCGAATGAATTAGAATGGATCGTACGAATGAATTAGAATGGATCGTGCGAATGAATTAGAATGGATCGTACGAATCAATTAGAATGGATACATTTGTGCGAATGAATTAGAATGGATCGTACGAATGAATTAGAATGGATCGTATGAATGAATTAGAATGGATCGTACGAATGAATTAGAATGGATCGTGCGAATGAATTAGAATGGATCGTACGAATGAATTAGAATGGATTGTGTTAAAGAATTAGAATGGATCGTACGAATGAATTAGAATGGATCGTGCGAATGAATTAGAATGGATCGTACGAATGAATTAGAATGGATACATTTGTGCGAATGAATTAGAATGGATCATACGAATGAATTAGAATGGATACATTTGTGTGAATGAATTAGAATGAATCGTACGAATGAATTAGAATGGATCGTATGAATGAATTAGAATGGATCGTACGAATGAATTAGAATGGATCGTGCGAATGAATTAGAATGGATCATACGAATGAATTAGAATAGATCGTATGAATGAACTAGAATGGATACATTCGTGCGAATGAATTAGAATGGATCGTACGAATGAATTAGAATGGATCGTACGAATGAATTAGAATGGAACTTACGAATGAATTAGAATGGATCGTAAGAATGAATTAGAATGGATCGTACGATGGAATTAGAATGGCTACATTCATGCGAATGAATTAGAATGGATCGGACGAATGAATTAGACTGGATCATACGAATGAATTAGAATGGATCGTACGAATGAATTAGAATGGATCGTACGAATAAATTAGAATGGATACATTCGTCCGAATAAATTAGAATGGATCATACGAAGGAGTAAGAATGGATCGTACGAATGAAATAGAATAGATTGTATGAATGAATTAGAATGGATCCTACGAATGAATTAGAATGGATCGTGTGAAAGAATTAGAATGGATTGCATGAATGAATTAGAATGGATCGTATGAAAGAATTAGAATAGATCGTACGAATGAATTAGAATGGATCGTACGAATAAATTAGAATGGATACATTTGTCCGAATGAATTAGAATGGATCACACGAATGAGTAAGAATGGATCGTACGAATGATATAGAATAGATTTTACGAATGAATTAGAATGGATCATACGAATGAGTAAGAATGGATCATACGAATGAAATAGAATAGATTGTACGAATGAATTAGAATGGATCCTACGAATGAATTAGAATAGATCGTGTGAAAGAATTAGAATGGATTGTATGAATGAATTAGAATGAATTCGTATGATCCATTCGAATTCATTCGCACGATCCATTCTAATTCATTCATACGATCCATTCTAATTCATTCATACAATCCATTCTAATTCTTTAACACGATCCATTCTAATTCATTCGTAGGATCCATTCTAATTCATTCGTACAATCTATTCTATTTCATTCGTACGATCCATTCTTACTCATTCGTATGATCCATTCTAATTCATTCGGACGAATGTATCCATTCTAATTTATTCGTACGATCCATTCTAATTCATTCGTACGATCCATTCTAATTCATTCGTACGATCCATTCTAATTCATTTATCCGATCCATTCTAATTCATTCGCACGAATGTATCCATTCTAATTAATTCGTACGATCCATTCTAATTCATTCGTAAGATCCATTCTAATTCATTCGTACGATCCATTCTATTTCATTCGTACGATCCATTCTAATTTATTCGCACGAATGTATCCATTCTAGTTCATTCGTTCGATCCATTCTAATTCATTCGTACAATCCATTCTAATTCATTCGCACAATCTATTCTAATTCATTCGTATGATCCATTCTAATTCATTCATACGATCCATTCTAATCCATTCGTACGATCCATTCTAATTCATTCGCACAAATGTATCCATTCTAATTCATTCGTACGATCCATTCTAATTCATTCGCACGATCCCTTCTAATTCATTCGTACGATCCATTCTAATTCTTTCACACGATCCATTCTAATTCATTCGTACGATCCATTCTAATTCATTCGCACGATCCATTCTAATTCAATCATACGATCCATTCTAATTCATTCATACGATCCATTCTAATTCATTCGTACGATCCAGTCTAATTCATTCGCACAAATGTATCCATTCTAATTCATTCGTACGATCCATTCTAATTCATTTGCACGATCCATTCTAATTCATTCGTACGATCCATTCTAATTCATTCGCACGATCTGTTCTTATTCATTCGCACAATCCATTCTAATTCATTCGGACGAATGTATCCATTCTAATTCATTCGTACGATCCATTCTAATTCATTCGTATGATCCATTCTAATTAATTCGTATGATCCATTCTAATTCATTCGTACGATCCATTCTAATTCATTCGTCCGATCCATTCTAATTCATTCGCACGAATGTATCCATTCTAATTCATTCGTACAATCCATTCTAATTCATTCGTACGATCCATTCTAATTCATTCGTATGATACATTCTAATTAATTCGTATGATCCATTCTAATTCATTCGTACGATCCATACTAATTCATTCATACAATCCATTCTAATTCATTCGCACGAATGTATCCATTCTAATTAATTCGTACGATCCATTCTAATTCATTCGTATGATCTATTCTTATTCGTTCGCACGATCCAGTCTAATTGATTCGCACGAACCATTCTAATTCATTCGCACGGATGTATCCATTCTAATTCATTCGTGCGATCCATTCTAATTCATTAATATGATCCATTCTAATTCATTCGTACGATCCATTCTAATTCATATGCACAAAGGTATCCATTCTAATCCATTCGTAGGATCCATTCTAATTCATTCGTACGATCCATTCTAATTCATTCGCTCGAATGTATCCATTCTAATCCATTCGTACGATCCATTCTAATCCATTCGTACGATCCATTCTAATTCATTCGCATGAATGTAACCATTCTAATTCATTCATTTGATCCATTCTAATTCATTCGTACGATCCATTCTAATTCATTCGTCCGATCCATTCTAATTCATTCGCACGAATGTATTCATTCTAATTCATTCGTACGATCCATTCTAATTCATTCGTACGATCCATTCAAATTCATTCGTAAGATCCATTCTAATTCATTCGTACGATCCATTCTAATTCATTCGTACGATCCATTCTAATTCATTCGCACGAATATCCATTCTAGTTTATTCGTACGATCCATTCTAATTCATTCGTACGATCCATTCTAATTCATTTGCACGATCCATTCTAATTCATTCGTACGATCAATTCTAATTCATTCGCACGAATGTATCCATTCTAATTCATTCATACGATCCATTCTAATTCATTCGTACGATCCATTCTAATTCCTTCGTACGATCCATTCTAATTCATTCGTACGATCTATTCTAATTCATTTGTACGATCCATTCTAATTCATTCGTACGATCCATTCTAATTCCTTCGTACGATCCATTCTAATTCATTCGTACGATCCATTCTAATTCATTCGTACAATCTATTCTAATTCATTCGTACGAATGGATACATTCGTGTGAATGAATTAGAATGGATCGTACGAATAAGTAAGAATGGATCGTACGAATGAAATAGAATGGATTGCACGAATAAATTAGAATGGATCGTACGAATGAATTAGAATGGATCGTGTAAAAGAATTAGAATGGATTGTATGAATGAATTAGAATGGATCGTACGAATGAATTAGAATGGATCATACGAAGGAATTAGAATGGATCGTACGAATGAATTAGAATGGATCGTACGAATGAATTAGAATAGATCGTACGAATGAATTAGAATGGATCGTACGAAGGAATTAGAATGGATCGTACGAATGAATTAGAATGGATATATTCATGCAAATGAATTAGAATGGATCGTATGAATGTATTAGAATGGATCGTATGAGTGAATTAGAATGGATCGTACGAATGAATTAGAATGGATCGTATGAATGAATTAGAATGGATACATTCGTGTGAATGAATTAGAATGGATCCATTCTTACTCATTCGTACGATCCATTCTAATTCCTTCGTACGATCCATTCTAATTCATTCGCACGATCCATTCTAATTCTTTCATACAATCCATTCTAATTCTTTCGTGTGAATGAATTAGAATGGATACCTTTGTGCATATGAATTACAATGGATCGTACGAATGAATTAGAATGGATCATATTAATGAATTAGAATGGATCGTACGAATGAATTAGAATGGATACATTCGTGCGAATGAATTAGAATGGATCGTGCGAATCAATTAGACTGGATCGTGCGAATGAATAAGAATAGATCATACGAATGAATTAGAATGGATCGTACGAATTAATTAGAATGGATACATTCGTGCGAATGAATTAGAATGGATTGTATGAATGAATTAGAATGGATCGTACGAATGAATTAGAATGGATCATACGAATTAATTAGAATGAATGGATCGTACGAATGAATTAGAATGGATCGTACGAATGAATTAGAATGGATCGTGTGAATGAATTAGAATGGATCGTACGAATGAATTAGAATGGATACATTTGTGCGAATGAATTAGAATGGATCGTACGAATGAATTAGAATGGATCGTGTGAATGAATTAGAATGGATCGTACGAATGAATTAGAATGGATCGTGCGAATGAATTAGAATGGATCGTACGAATGAATTAGAATAGATCGTGTGAAAGAATTAGAATGGATCGTACGAATGAATTAGAATGGATCGTGCGAATGAATTAGAATGGATCGTACGAATGAATTAGAATGGATACATTTGTGCGAATGAATTAGAATGGATCGTACGAATGAATTAGAATGGATCGTATGAATGAATTAGAATGGATCGTACGAATGAATTATAATGGATCGTGCGAATGAATTAGAATGGATCGTACGAATGAATTAGAATGGATCGTACGAATGAACTAGAATGGATACATTCGTGCGAATGAATTAGAATGGATCGTACGAATGAATTAGAATGGATCGTACGAATGAATTAGAATGGATCTTACGAATGAATTAGAATGGATCGTACGAATGAATTAGAATGGATCATACGAATGAATTAGAATGGATACATTCGTGCGAATGAATTAGAATGGATCGGACGAATGAATTAGAATGGATCGTACGAATGAATTAGAATGGATCGTACGAATAAATTAGAATGGATACATTCGTCCGAATGAATTAGAATGGATCATACGAATGAGTAAGAATGGATCGTACGAATGAAATAGAATAGATTGTACGAATGAATTAGAATGGATTCGTACGAATGAATTAGAATGGATACATTCGTGCGAATGAATTAGAATGGATCGTACCAATGAGTAAGAATGGATCGTACTAATGAAATAGAATGGATTGTGCGAATGAATTAGAATAGATCGTACGAATGAATTAGAATGGATAGTGTGAAAGAATTAGAATGGATTGTATGAATGAATTAGTATAGATCGTATGAATGAATTAGAATGGATCATACGAATGAATTAGAATGGATCGTACGAATGAATTAGAATGGATCGTACGAATGAATTAGAATGCATACATTCGTGCGAAAGAATTAGAATAGATCGTATGAATGAATTAGAATGGATCCTATGAATGAATTAGAATGGATCGTGTGAATGAATTAGAATGGATCGTACGAATAAATTAGAATGGATCGTGCTAAGGAATTAGAATTGAACGAATGAATGAATTAGCATGGATCGTGCTAATGAATTAGAATGGAACGTACGAATGAATTAGAATGGATCGTGTGAAAGAATTAGAATGGATTGTATGAATGAATTAGAATGAATTCGTACGATCCATTCGAATTCATTCGCACGATCCATTCTAATTCATTCATACGATCCATTCTAATTCATTCGTACGATCCATTCTAATTCATTCGCACAAATGTATCCATTCTAATTCATTTGTACGATACATTCTAATTCATTCGCATGATCCATTCTAATTTATTCGTACGATCCATTCTAATTCATTAGCACGATCCATGCTAATTCATTCGTTCGATCAATTCTAATTCATTAGCACGATCCATTCTAATTCATTAGCACGATCCATGCTAATTCATTCGTTCGATCAATTCTAATTCATTAGCACGATCCATTCTAATTCATTCGTACGATCCATTCTAATTTATTCGTACAATCCATTCTAATTCATTCGTACGATCCATTCTAATTCTTTCACACGATCCATTCTAATTCATTCATACGATCCATTCTAATTCATTCGCACGATCCATTCTAATTCATTCGAACGATCCATTCTAATTCATTCATACGATCCATTCTAATTCATTCGTTCGATCCATTCTAATTCATTCGCACAAATGTATCCATTCTAATTCATTCGTACGATCCATTCTAATTCATTCGCACGATCCATTCTAATTCATTCGTACTATCCATTCTAATTCATTCGCACGATCTGTTCTTATTCATTCGCACAATCCATTCTAATTCATTCGCATGAATGTATCCATTCTAATTAATTCGTACGATCCATTCTAATTCATTCGTACGATCCATTCTAATTCATTCGTATGATCCATTCTAATTAATTCGTATGATCCATTCTAATTCATTTGTACGATCCATTCTAATTCATTCATACAATCCATTCAAATTCATTCGTACGATCCATTCTAATTCACGCATACGATCCATTCTAATACATTCATACGATCCATTCTAATTCATTTGCACGAATATATCCATTCTAATTCATTCGTACTATCCATTCTAATTCCTTCGTACGATCCATTCTAATTCATTCGTACGATCTATTCTAATTCATTCTTACGATCCATTCTAATTCATTCGCACGATCCATTTTAATTCATTCATAGGATCCATTCTAATTCATTCATACGATCTATTCTAATTCTTTCGCACGAATGTATCCATTCTAATTCATTCGCACGAATGTATCCATTCTAATTCATTCGTACGATCCATTCTAATTCATTCGTACGATCCATTCTAATTCATTCGTACGATCCATTCTAATTCATTCATACGATCTATTCTAATTCATTCATAAAATCCATTCTAATTCTTTCACACGATCCATTCTAATTCATTCGTACGATCCATTCTAATTCATTCGCACAATCCATTCTATTTCATTCGTACGATCCATTCTTACTCATTGGTACGATCCATTCTAATTCATTCGCACGAATGTATCCATTCTAATTCATTCGTACGAATCCATTCTAATTCATTCGTACAATCTATTCTATTTCATTCGTACGATCCATTCTTACTCATTCGTATGATCCATTCTAATTCATTCGGACGAATGTATCCATTCTAATTTATTCGTACGATCCATTCTAATTCATTCGTATGATCCATTCTAATTCATTAGTACGATCCATTCTAATTCATTCGTCCGATCCATTCTAATTCATTCGCACGAATGTAACCATTCTAATTTATTCGTACGATCCATTCTAATTCATTCGTACGATCCATTCTAATTCATTCGTACGATCCATTCTAATTCATTCGTACGATCCATTCTAATTCATTCGCACGAATGTATCCATTCTAGTTCATTCGTACGATCCATTCTAATTCATTCGTACGATCCATTCTAATTCATTCGCACGATCCATTCTAATTCATTCGTACGATCCATTCTAATTCATTCATACGATCCATTCTAATTCATTCGTATGATCCATTCTAATTCATTCGCACAAATGTATCCATTCTAATTCATTCGTACGATCCATTCTAATTCATTCGCACGATCCATTCTAATTCATTCGTACGATCCATTCTAATTCTTTCACACGATCCATTCTAATTCATTCGTCATACAATCCATTCTAATTCTTTCACACGATCCATTCTAATTCATTCGTACGTTCCATTCTAATTCATTAGCACGATCCATGCTAATTCATTCGTTCGATCAATTCTAATTCATTAGCACGATCCATTCTAATTCATTCGTACGATCCATTCTAATTCATTCGCACGATCCATTCTAATTCATTCATAGGATCCATTCTAATTCATTCATACGATCTATTCTAATTCTTCGCACGAATGTATCCATTCTAATTCATTCGCACCAATGTATCCATTCTAATTCATTCGTACAATCCATTCTAATTCATTCGTACGATCCTTTCTAATTCATTCGTATGATCCATTCTAATTCATTCATACGATATATTCTAATTCATTCATACAATCCATTCTAATTCTTTCACACGATCCATTCTAATTCATTCGTACGATCCATTCTAATTCATTCGCACAATCCATTCTATTTCATTCGTACGATCCATTCTTACTCATTCGTATGATCCATTCTAATTCATTCGCACGAATGTATCCATAATGGATCATACGAATGAGTAAGAATGGATCGTACGAATGAAATAGAATGGATTGTGCGAATGAATTAGAATGGACCGTACGAATGAATTAGACGTACGAATGAATTAGAATGGATACATTCGTGTGAATAAATTAGAATGGATCATACGAATGAGTAAGAATGGATCGTCATTCTAATTAATTCGTATGATCCATTCTAATTCATTTGTATCCATTCTATTTCATTCGCACGATCCATTCTAATTCATTCGCGCAATCTATTCTAATTCATTCGTACGATCCATTCTATTTCATTCATACAATCTATTCTAATTTATTCGCACAAATGTATCCATTCTAATTCATTCGTACGATCCATTCTAATTCATTCGCACAATCTATTCTAATTCATTCATACGATCCATTCTAATTCATTCGCACGAATGTATCCATTCTAATTCATTCATACGATCCATTCTACTTCATTCGTACTATCCGTTCTAATTCACTCATACGATCCATTCTAATTCATTCATACGATCCATTCTAATTCATTTGCACGAATATATCCATTCTAATTCTTTCGTACGATCCATTCTAATTCCTTCGTACGATCCATTCTAATTCCTTTGTACGATCCATTCTAATTCCTTCATAAAATCCATTCTATTTCATTCGTATGATCCATTCTAATTCCTTCGTACGATCCATTCTAATTCCTTCGTATCCATTCTAATTCACTCATACGATCCATTCTAATTCATTCGTACGATTCATTCTAATTCATTCATACAATCCATTCTAATTCATTCGCACGAATGTATCCATTCTAATCCATTCGTACGATCCATTCTAATCCATTCGTACGATCCATTCTAATTCATTCGCATGAATGTAACCATTCTAATTCATTCATTTGATCCATTCTAATTCATTCGTACGATCCATTCTAACTCATTCGTCCGATCCATTCTAATTCATTCGCACGAATGTATCCATTCTAATTCATTCGTACGATCCATTCTAATTCATTCGTACGATCCATTCTAATTCATTCGTAAGATCCATTCTAATTCATTCGTACGATCCATTCTAATTCATTTGTACGATCCAATCTAATTCATTCGCACGAATGTATCCATTCAAGTTCATTCGTACGATCCATTCTAGTTCATTCGTACGATCCATTCTAATTCATTCGTACGATCCATTCTAATTCATTCGTATGATCCATTCTAATTAATTCGTATGATCCATTCTAATTCATTCGTACGATCCATTCTAATTCATTCGTACGATGCATTCTAATTCATTCATACGATCCATTCTAATACATTCATACGATCCATTCTAATTCATTTGCACGAATGAATTAGAATGGATCGGACAATGAATTAGAATGGATCGTACGAATGAATTAGAATGGATCAAATGAATGAATTAGAATGGTTACATTAATGCGAATGAATTAGAATGGATCGTACGAATGGATTAGAATGGATCGTACGAATGGATTAGAATGGATCGTACGAATGGATTAGAATGGATACATTCGAGCGAATGAATTAGAATGGATCGTATGAATGAATTAGAATGGATCGTACGAATGGATTAGAATGGATCCTACGAATGGATTAGAATGGATACCTTTGTGCATATGAATTAGAATGGATCGTACGAATGAATTAGAATGGATCTTATGAATGAATTAGAATGGATCGTGCGAATGAATTCGAATGGATCGTACGAATTCATTCTAATTCATTCATACAATCCATTCTAATTCTTTCACTCGATCCATTCTAATTCATTCGTACGTTCCATTCTAATTCATTAGCACGATCCATGCTAATTCATTTGTTCGATCAATTCTAATTCATTAGCACGATCCATTCTAATTCATTCGTACGATCCATTCTAATTCATTCGCACGATCCATTCTAATTCATTCATAGGATCCATTCTAATTCATTCATACGATCTATTATAATTCTTTCGCAAGAATGTATCCATTCTAATTCATTCGCACGAATGTATCCATTCTAATTCATTCGTACGATCCATTCTAATTCATTCGTACGATCCATTCTAATTCATTCATACGATCCATTCTAATTCATTCATACGATCTATTCTAATTCATTCATACAATCCATTCTAATTCTTTCACACGATCTATTCTAATTCATTCATATGATCCTTTCTAATTCATTCGTACGATCCATTCTAATTCATATGCACAAAGGTATCCATTCTAATACATTTGTAGGATCCATTCTAATCCATTCGTACGATCCATTCTAATTCATTCGTACGATCCATTCTAACTCATTCGCTCGAATGTATCCATTCTAATCCATTCGTACGATCCATTCTAATCCATTCGTACGATCCATTCTAATTCATTCGCATGAATGTAACCATTCTAATTCGTTCATACGATCCATTCTAATTCATTCGTACGATCCATTCTAATTCATTCATACGATCCATTCTAATTCATTCGTACGATCCATTCTAATTCATTCACACGAATGTATCCATTCTAATTCATTCATATGATCCATTCTAATTCATTCACACAATCCATTCTAATTCTTTCACACGATCCATTCTAATTCATTCGTACGATCCAATCTAATTCATTCGTATAATCCATTCTAATTTATTCGCATGAATGTATCCATTCTAATTCATTCATACGATCCATTCTAATTCATTCGTACGATCCATTCTAATTCCTTCGTACGATCCATTCTAATTCATTCGTACGATCTATTCTAATTCATTCGTACGATCCATTCTAATTCATTCGTACGATCCATTCTAATTCATTCGTAAGATCTATTCTAATTCATTCATACGATCCATTCCAATTCATTTGTACGATCCATTCTAATCCATTCGTACGATCCATTCTAATTTCATTCATACGGTCCATTCTAATTCATTCATACAATCCATTCTAATTCTTTCACACGATCCATTCTAATTCATTCATAGGATCCAGTCTAATTCATTCGTACAATCTATTCTATTTCATTCGTACGATCCATTCTTACTTATTCGTATGATCCATTCTAATTCATTCGGACGAATGTATCCATTCTAATTTATTCGTACGATCCATTCTAATTCATTCGTACGATCCATTCTAATTCATTCGTACGATCCATTCTTACTCATTCGTATGATCCATTCTAATTCATTCGTACGATCCATTCTAATTCATTCGTACGATCGATTCTAATTCATTCGCACTATCCATTCTAATTCATTCGTACGATCCATTCTAATTCATTCGTATGATCCATTCTAATTTATTCGTTCAAATATATCCATTCTAATTCATTCCGTACGATCCATTCTAATTCATTCGTATGATCCATTCTAATTCATTCGTACGAATGTATCCATTCTAATTCATTCGTACGATCCATTCTAATTCATTCGTACGATCCATTCTAATTCATTCGGACGAATGTATCCATTCTAATTTATTCGTACGATCCATTCTAATTCATTCATTTGATCCATTCTTATTCATTCGTACAATCCATTCTAATTCATTCGTCCAATCCATTCTAATTCATTCGCACGAATGTATCTATTCTAATTCATTCGTACGATCCATTCTAATTCATTCGTACGATCCATTGTAATTCATTCGTAAGATCCATTCTAATTCATTTGTACGATCCATTCTAATTCATTCGTACGATCCATTCTAATTCATTCGCACGAATGTATCCATTCTAGTTCATTCGTACGATCCATTCTAATTCATTCGTACGATCCATTCTAATTCATTCGCACGATCCATTCTAATACATTCATACGATCCATTCTAATTCATTTGCACGAATATATCCATTCTAATTCATTCGTACGATCCATTCTAATTCCTTCGTACGATCCATTCTAATTCATTCGTACGATCCATTCTAATTCATTCGTACGATCCATTCTAATTCCTTCGTACGATCCATTCTAATTCATTCGTACGATCCATTCTAATTCATTCGTACAATCTATTCTAATTCATTCGTACGAATAGATACATTCGTGTGAATGAATTAGAATGGATCGTACGAATGAGTAAGAATGGATCGTACGAATGAAATAGAATGGATTGCACGAATGAATTAGAATGGATCGTATGAATGAATTAGAATGGATCGTGTGAAAGAATTAGAATGGATTGTATGGATGAATTAGAATGGATCGTACGAATGAATTAGAATGGATCGTACTAGGATCCATTCTAATTCATTCGTACAATCTATTATATTTCATTCGTACGATCCATTCTTACTCATTCGTATGATCCATTCTAATTCATTCGGACGAATGTATCCATTCTAATTTATTCGTATGATCCATTCTAATTCATTCGTACGATCCATTCTAATTCATTCGTACGATCCATTATTACTCATTCGAATGATCCATTCTAATTCATTCGTACGATCCATTCTAATTCATTCGTACGATCGATTCTAATTCATTCGCACTATCCATTCTAATTCATTCGTACGATCCATTCTAATTCATTCGTATGATCCATTCTAATTTATTCGTTCAAATATATCCATTCTAATTCATTCGTACGATCCATTCTAATTCATTCGCACGATCCATTCTAATTCATTCGCACGAATGTATCCATTCTAATTCGTTTCCATGATCCATTCTAATTCATTCCTATGATCTATTCTAATTCATTCGTACGATCCATTCTAATTCATTCTAATTCATTCGTACGATCCATTCTACGATCCATTCTAATTCATTCGTATATTCCATTCTAATTCATTAGCACGATCCATGCTAATGAATTAGAATGGATCGTACGATCCAATCTAATTCATTCATACGATCCATTCTTACTCATTCTCCTTTAGAAATATGCAGAAACTGTCTACTGAACAAGCTAGCTGGATTAATAGTGATTTCACCTATGAGGAGATTTATGGTGCAGTGTATGATAGTCCAAAGGATAAAGCCCCAGGTGCAGATGGCTTTTCTGATGCATTCTACAGAAAGTGTTGGCCTGTCATCAAAGCTGATCTTGTTGCTATGATACATTACTTTCATGATCATCCACAAAAAGTTGAATATCTAAACCATACTCTGATAGCTCTGATACCTAAAGAGGATCAAATTACTAGCTTTGCTAGTTGTAGGCCTATATCCCTTTGCAATTTCTCCTATAAAGTCATTTCCACTATTTTAGCCAATAGAATTAAGAAATTTCTTCCCCATTTGATCATGGAGAACCAATCAGCTTTTATAAATGGGAGGCATATCCAAGATGCAGTAATGCTTGCTCATGAGCTTTTGAACAAATTTCATATTAAAGCTGGGGCTCCAAGAATGTGTTTGAAGATTGATTTAAGGAAGGCTTTTGACACTGTCAACCATTCCTTCCTCCTTCAGGTTTTGACAGCTATGAATTTCCCTAGTAGATGGATTATGTGGATTAAAGAATGCATATCTTCAGTCAAATTTTCAGTTCTTATTAATGGCACTGCAGCAGGGTTCTTCAAAACTTATAGAGGACTCAGGCAGGGTGATCCTATCTCTCCCTATCTGTTTTGTATTGTTATTAATGTCTTTTCAAATATGATTTAGCAAGCTGAAATTCAGAACCAGGTTGATATTCCTTCACTGGGGGGATTCCCTATATCCCATTTGGCTTATGCTGATGATTTGTTGCTCTTTTGTAAAGCTAACACTCATTCAGCAGAAGGTATTAAGTCTATTATCAGTATTTTCAGTAGTCGGTCAGGCCTTGAGATAAATCAGGACAAATCCAAAATCTTTTTCAGTGCTAATGTGCATCAAAAACATATTTTGCTGTCTATTCTTGGTATGGGTGAAGCTCAGCTCCCTGTGAAGTACCTTGGTTTGCCTCTTCTGTCCAAAAGCCTTAAGCATGCTGACTGTCAAGGTTTAATTGATAAAATCAGAATCAGAATTGGTTCATGGAGTAAGAATTTTCTTTCTCTGGCAGGGAGGATAGAGCTCATCAAATCTGTTCTTAATTCTTTACACTTATATTGGTCAGGGATTTTTATTTTCCCTAAATCTGTTACAAATGAAATTGAAAGACTGTTCAGCAGATTTCTATGGGGAGGCAGTACTCTTGCTAGGAAAATTGTCCCAATAGCTTGGAACAAGTTATGCTACCCAAAGAAGGAGGGAGGGATTGGTTTTAGAAACCTGGAGGATTGGAATAAGGCTGCATTGGCTAAACACCTCTGGAAAATCTGTACTAAAGAAGACTCACTCTGGATGAGATGGGTATCTGTTAAATACCTAAGGCATGAAGGCATTTGGGACTGTAGGAAAACCTCTACTGCATCAGGTATTTGGAAGGGGATTTTAAATGTCAGAAAGTTGTTTCAGCCGTGTATTCTTAATATTGTTGGGGATGGGAATATGACCAAATTCTGGTGGGATAACTGGCTTCCTCAAGGCAGAATTGTGGATAATTTTGATAGGAGAGCTATCTATGATCTGGGCTATGACTCTGAGTTCACAGTAAATCAACTCATTGTAGATGGTAACTGGGTTCTTCCTCCTCCCTCTTCAGCTGATCTTATCAGTATTTTCAAAACTGTGACAGACTATGTTCTTCAATACCCAACACTCCCTGATTTAATTGTTTGGAAGCAAGATAGCTGTGGGGTTTTCTCTACTAAATCAGCTTGGGAATTCATTCGAAATAAAGGGTCAGTTTTCCCAGCAGCAAATTGGATTTGGCATAAGCATAGGATTGAGAGCCATGCTATCTGCTTATGGAGGGCTTACATTCAGAAATTACTCACTTGTGACAAATTGCATAAAAGGGGTGTTCTTGTTCCTTCTCTTTGTTTTCTTTGCTGGTCTGACAGGGAGACTCATGAGCATCTATTTTTTAGTTGCTCCTATTCTAATTGGATATGGAGGTCTATTCTTGCTAGATTTGGTATTAGTCCAACTTCTATTGGTAACCTTGCATCTGAAGTTAATAGATTGCAGTCCAGATTTACTGGGAATGGTCAAATAGCTTCTTTGGCCAAAATTGCTACTGGCTGTATGGTTAAGATTCTATGGAAGGAAAGATGTAGTAGAATTTTTGATAAAGTTAATAAGCATAAGAGAGCTCTATTGGCTGATATCACCAAAACAGTCCTACTTAGATTGTCTTGTTGTGAAGAAACAGATGTTGATACTTTTGAAAATCAAACTATTATGGCTAAATGGGGTAGTTTTTTGAAGATTTCTCCTTATGAGCCTCAGTATGTCAAATGGACTAAGCCCTTACATAATTGGTTCAAGATCAACACTGATGGCTCCCTAACTCAAAATTCAGCTGCAATTGGAGGGATTATTAGAGATAGTAATGGTGCAGCTACTCTGGGTTTCTATGGGTCTTCCAAATATAGAAATATCTTAAATGTTGAGGTGGAAGCTATTGAGAAAGGACTGAATTATGCTGAGGATATGAATATCAGTCAGCTCTGGGTTGAATCTGACTCTCTAGTTGCTGTAAAATGTATTCAAGGCTCTTATGCTATTCCTTGGTCAGCAGCTCATCAAGTTCAGCATATTTGTAGTCAATTGGATAGATTCAAAAAGCATAAAATTTCTCATGTGTGGAAGGAAGGAAATATTCCTGCTGATATATTGTCTAAAGATAGTCATGCAATTGATCATATGGTTAGACTGTTTCCAAAAGATTTCAGTGAGAATCTGCGAATTGCTATAGAGAGGGATCAAAAAGGAAACATTTATAAGAGACACTGAAAGCTTCTGTAGCTAGACCTGGTGTTGCTTATTTCAGAATTTTCAGATTTGAGGCTGGATAGCTGCTGCACAGCTTCTACAGCTAATCCTGGCTTTCAACTATGCTGTTATGATGATGGGTGATTTTTTCTATAGCATCTGTATCTAGTCCTGGTGTTGTTGTCTTCAGAATTTTCAGTTTTGAGGCTGGACACTTACTGCAGTTTTCTAAAGCTAGTCCTGGTGTTGAGCATTTCAGATAGGCTGATAATTGCTGAAGTTTCTATAGTTTCTATAGCTAGTCCTGGTGTTGTTCTGGATCTGTGAATTGTATTGTTCTGGAGCTGTAACTGTTGTTTCTTTCATGGGCGGGGTCCCAAATAAAATCCCCTAGCTTTGAGTAAAAAAAAAAAAAAAAAAAATTCTTACTCATTAGTATGATCCATTCTAATTCAATCGTACGATCCATTCTAATTCATTCGTACGATCCATTCTAATTCATTCGTACGATCCATTCTAATTCATTCATACGATCCATTCTAATTCCTTTGTACGATCCATTCTAATTCATTCGTACGATCCATTCTAATTCATTCGCGCAATCTATTCTAATTCATTCGTACGATCCATTCTAATTCATTCGTACGATCCATTCTAATTCATTCATACAATCCATTCTAATTTATTTGCACGAATGAATCCATTCTAATTCATTCGTACGATCCATTCTAATTCATTCGCACAATCTATTCTAATTCATTCATACGATCCATTCTAATTCATTCGCACGAATGTATCCATTCTAATTTATTCATACGATCCATTCTACTTCATTCGTACTATCCGTTCTAATTCACTCATACGATCCATTCTAACTCATTCATACGATCCATTCTAATTCATTTGCACGAATATATCCATTCTAATTCATTCGTACGATCCATTCTAATTCCTTCATACGATCCATTCTAATTCCTTCGTACGATCCATTCTAATTCATTCGCACGAATGTATCCATTCTAATTCATTCGTACGATCCATTCTAATTCATTCGTACGATCCATTCTAATTCATTCGTAAGATCCATTCTAATTCATTCGTACGATCCATTCAAATTCATTGGTACGATCCATTCTAATTCATTCGCACGAATGTATCCATTCTAGTTCATTCGTACGATCCATTCTAATCCATTCGTACGATCCATTCTAATTCATTTGTACGATCCATTCTAATTCATTCGCTCGAATGTATCCATTCTAATCCATTCGTACGATCCATTCTAATCCATTCGTACGATCCATTCTAATTCATTCGCAAGAATGTAACCATTCTAATTCATTCATTTGATCCATTCTAATTCATTCGTACGATCCATTCTAATTCATTCGTCCGATCCATTCTAATTCATTCGCACGAATGTATCCATTCTAATTTATTCGTACGATCCATTCTAATTCATTCGTACGATCCATTCTAATTCATTCGTAAGATCCATTCTAATTCATTCGTACGATCCATTCTAATTCATTCGTACGATCCATTCTAATTCATTCGCACGAATGTATCCATTCTAGTTCATTCGTACGATCCATTCTAATTCATTCGTACGATCCATTCTAATTCATTCGCATGATCCATTCTAATTCATTCGTACGATCAATTCTAATTCATTCGCACGAATGTATCCATTCTAATTCATTCGTACGATCGTGAATTAGAATGGATCGTACGAATGAATTAGAATGGATACCTTTGTGCATATGAATTAGAATGGATCGTACGAATGAATTAGAATGGATCAGATTAATGAATTAGAATGGATCGTACGAATGAATTAGAATGGATACATTCGTGCGAATGAATTAGAATGGATCGTGCACGAATGTATCCATTCTTATTCATTCGTACGATCCATTCTAATTCATTAATATGATCCATCCTAAGTCATCCGTACGATCCATTCTAATTAATATGCACAAAGGTATCCATTCTAATCCATTCGTAGGATCCATTCTAATCCATTCGTACGATCCATTCTAATTCATTTGTACGATCCATTCTAATTCATTCGCTCGAATGTATCCATTCTAATCCATTCGTACGATCCATTCTAATCCATTCGTATGATCCATTCTAATTCATTTGCATGAATGTAACCATTCTAATTCATTCATTTGATCCATTCTAATTTATTCGTACGATCCATTCTAATTCATTCGTCCGATCCATTCTGATTCATTTGCACGAATGTATCCATTGTAATTCATTCGTACGATCCATTCTAATTCATTCGTACGATCCATTCTAATTCATTCGTAAGATCCATTCTAATTCATTCGTACGATCCATTCTAATTCATTCGTATGATCCATTCTAATTCATTCGCATGAATGTATCCATTCTAGTTCATTCGTACGATCCATTCTAATTCATTCGTACGATCCATTCTAATTCATTCGCACGATCCATTCTAATTCATTCGTACGATCAATTCTAATTCATTCGCACGAATGTATCCATTCTAATTCATTCATACGATCCATTCTAATTCATTCGTACGATCCATTCTAATTCACTCATACGATCCATTCTAATACATTCATACGATCCATTCTAATTCATTTGCACGAATATATCCATTCTAATTCATTCGTACGATCCATTCTAATTCCTTCGTACGATCCATTCTAATTCATTCGTACGATCTATTCTAATTCATTCGTACGATCCATTCTAATTCATTCGTATGATCCATTCTTATTCCTTCGTACGATCCATTCTAATTCATTCGTACGATCCATTCTAATTCATTCGTACAATCTATTCTAATTCATTCGTACGAATGGATACATTCGTGTGAATGAATTAGAATGGATCGTACGAATGAGCAAGAATGGATCGTACGAATGAAATAGAATGGATTGCACGAATGAATTAGAATGGATCATACGAATGAATTAGAATGGATCGTGTGAAAGAATTAGAATGGATTGTATGAATGAATTAGAATGGATCGTACGAATGAATTAGAATGGATCGTACTAGTATCCATTCTTATTCATTCGTACAATCTATTCTATTTCATTCATACGATCCATTCTTACTTATTCGTATGATCCATTCTAATTCATTCGGACGAAAGCATCCATTCTAATTTATTCGTATGATCCATTCTAATTTATTCGGACGAATGCATTGTATGAATGAATTAGAATGGATCGTATGAATAAATTAGAATGGATCGTGCGAATGAATTCGAATGGATCGCATGATCCATTCGAATAGAATGGATCATATGAATGAATTAGAATGGATCGGGCGAATGAATTAGAATGGATTGTAGCATTGAATTAGAATGGATCATATGAATGAATTAGAATGGATCGTATGAATGAATTAGAATGGATCGTGCAAATGAATTAGAATGGATCGTACGAATGAATTAGAATGGATCGTACGAATGAATTAGAATGGATCATATTAATGAATTAGAATGGATCGTACGAATGAATTAGAATGGATACATTCGTACGAATGAAATAGAATGGATCGTGCGAATGAATTAGCATGAATCGTACGAATGTATTAGAATGGATCGTACGAATGAATTAGAATGAATCATACGATCCATTCTAATTCAATCGTCCGATCCATTCTAATTCATTCGCATGAATGTATCCATTCTAATTCATTCGTACAATCCATTCTATTTCATTCGAACGATCCATTCTTACTCATTCGTATGATCCATTCGAATTCATTCGTATGATCCATTCTAATTCATTCGTACGATCCATTCTAATTCATTCGCACGATCCATTCTAATTCATTCATACGATCCATTCTAATTCATTCATACGATCCATTCTAATTCATTCCTACAATCCATTCTAATTCATTCACCCGATCCATTCTAATTCATTCATACGATCCATTCTATTCGAATGGATCATGCGATCCATTCGAATTCATTCGCACGATCCATTCTAATTCTTTCATACGATCCATTCTAATTCATTCATACAATGCATTCTAATTCTTTCACACGATCCATTCTAATTCATTCGTACGATCCATTCTAATTCATTCGTACAATCCATTCTATTTCATTTGTATGATCCATTCTTACTCATTCGTATGATCCATTCTAATTCATTCGTACGATCCATTCTAATTCATTTGTACGATCCATTCTAATTCATTCGTACAATCCATTCTATTTCATTCGTACGATCCATTCTTACTCATTCGTATGATCCATTCTAATTCATTCGCACGAATGTATCCATTCTAATTCATTCATACAATCCATTCTAATTCATTCCGTACGATCCATTCTAATTCATTCGTACGATCGTACGAATGAATTAGAATGGATCGTACGAATGAATTAGAATAGATTGTGCGAATGAATTAGAATGGATCGTACGAATGAATTAGAATGGATCGTACGAATGAATTAGAATGGATCATACGAATGAGTAAGAATGGATCGTACGAATGAATTAGAATGGATCGTACGAATGAATTAGAATGGATCATATGAATAAATTAGAATGGATACATTCGTCCGAATGAATTAGAATGGATCATACAAATGAGTAAGAATGGATCGTACAAATGAAATAGAATAGATTGTACGAATGAATTAGAATGGATCCTACGAATGAATTAGAATGGATCGTGTGAAAGAATTAGAATGGATCGTACAAATGAATTAGAATGGATCGTACGAATGAATTAGAATGGATCATACGAATGAGTACAATCCATTCTAATTCATTCGTACGTTCCATTCTAATTCATTAGCACGATCCATGCTAATTCATTCGTTCGATCAATTCTAATTCATTAGCACGATCCATTCTAATTCATTCGTACGATCCATTCTAATTCATTCGCACGATCCATTCTAATTCATTCATAGGATCCATTCTAATTCATTCATACGATCTATTCTAATTCTTTCACACGAATGTATCCATTCTAATTCATTCGCACGAATGTATCCATTCTAATTCATTCGTACGATCCATTCTAATTCATTCGTACGATCCATTCGAATTCATTCGCACGATCCATTCTAATTCATTCATACAATCTATTCTAATTCTTTCACACGATCCATTCTAATTCATTCGTACGATCCATTCTAATTCATTCGTACAATCCATTCTATTTCATTCATATGATCCATTCTTACTCATTCGTATGATCCATTCTAATTCATTCGTATGAACCATTCTAATTCATTCGTACGATCCATTTTAATTCATTCGTACGATCCATTCTAATTCATTCGCACAAATGTATCCATTCTAGTTCATTCGTACGATCCATTCTAATTCATTCGTACGATCCATTCTAATTCATTCGCACGATCCATTCTAATTCATTCGTACGATCCATTCTAATTCATTCATACGATCCATTCTAATTCATTCGTACGATCCATTCTAATTCATTCGTACAATCTATTCTAATTCATTCGTATGAATGGATACATTCGTGTGAATGAATTAGAATGGATCGTACGAATGAGTAAGAATGGATCGTACGAATGAAATAGAATGGATTGCATGAATGAATTAGAATGGATCGTACTAATGAATTAGAATGGATCGTGTGAAAGAATTAGAATGGATTGTATGAATGAATTAGAATGGATCGTACGAAGGAATTAGAATGGATCGTACGAATGAATTAGAATAGATCGTATGAATGAATTAGAATGGATCGTACGAATGAATTAGAATGGAGCATGTGAATGAATTAGAATGGATCGTACGAATGAATTATAATGGATCGTATAATGGATCGTGCGAATGAATTAGAATGGATCGTACGAATGAATTAGAATGGATCATGCTAATTAATTAGAATTGATCGAACAAATGAATTAGCATGGATCGTGCATTTGTACGATCCATTCTAATTCATTCGTACGATCCATTCTAATTCATTCGCACGAATGTATCCACTCTAGTTCATTCGTACGATCCATTCTAATTCATTCGTACGATCCATTCTAATTCATTCATACGATCTATTCTAATTCATTCATACAATCCATTTTAATTCTTTCACACGATCCATTCTAATTCATTCGTACGATCCATTCTAATTCATTCGCACAATCCATTCTATTTCATTCGTAGGATCCATTCTTACTCATTCGTATGATCCATTCTAATTCATTCGCACGAATGTATCCATAATGGATCATACGAATGAGTAAGAATAGATCGTACGAATGAAATAGAATTGATTGTGCGAATGAATTAGAATGGACCGTACGAATGAATTAGAATGGATACATTCGTGCGAATGAATTAGAATGGATCGGACGAATGAATTAGAATGGATCGTACGAATGATTTAGAATGGATCGTACGAATGAATTAGAATGGATCGTACGAATAAATTAGAATGGATACATTCGTCCGAATGAATTAGAATGGATCATACGAATGAGTAAGAATGGATCGTACGAATGAAATAGAATAGATTGTACAAATGAATTAGAATGGATCCTATGAATGAATTAGAATAGATCGTGTGAAAGAATTAGAATGGATTGTATGAATGAATTAGAATGAATTAGTACGATCCATTCGAATTCATTCGCACGATCCATTCTAATTCATTCATACGATCAATTCTAATTCATTCATACAATCCATTCTAATTCTTTCACACGATCCATTCTAATTCATTTGTACGATCCATTCTAATTCATTCGTACAATCTATTCTATTTCATTCGTACGATCCATTCTTACTCATTCGTATGATCCATTCTAATTCATTCGGACGAATGTATCCATTCTAATTTATTCGTACGATCCATTCTAATTCATTCGTACGATCCATTCTAATTCATTCGTACGATCCATTCTAATTCATTCGTCCGATCCATTCTAATTCATTGGCACGAATGTATCCATTCTAATTCATTTGTACGATCCATTCTAATTCATTCGTACGATCCATTCTAATTCATTCGTAAGATCCATTCTAATTCATTCGTACGATCCATTCTAATTCATTCGTACGATCCATTCTAATTCATTCGCACGAATGTATCCATTCTAGTTCATTCGTACGATCCATTCTAATTCATTCGTACGATCCATTCTAATTCATTCGCACGATCCATTCTAATTCATTCGTACGATCCATTCTAATTCATTCATACGATCCATTCTAATTCATTCGTACGATCCATTCTAATTCATTCGCACAAATGTATCCATTCTAATTCATTCGTACGATCCATTCTAATTCATTCGCACGATCCATTCTAATTCATTCGCACAATCCATTCTAATTCATTCGCACGAATGTATCCATTCTAATTCATTCGTATGATCCATTCTAATTCATTCATACGATCCATTCTAATTCATTCGTATGATCCATTCTAATTAATTTGTATGATCGATTCTAATTCATTCGTACGATCCATTCTAATTCATTCATACAATCCATTCTAATTCATTCGCACGAATGTATCCATTCTAATTAATTCGTACGATCCATTCTAATTCATTCGTATGATCTATTCTTATTCATTCGCACGATCCAGTCTAATTGATTCGCACGATCCATTCTAATTCATTCGCACGAATGTATCCATTCTAATTCATTCGTACGATCCATTCTAATTCATTAATATGATCCATTCTAATTCATTCGTACGATCCATTCTAATTCATATGCACAAAGGTATCCATTCTAATCCATTCGTAGGATCCATTCTAATCCATTCGTACGATCCATTCTAATTCATTCGTACGATCCATTCTAATTCATTCGCTCGAATGTATCCATTCTAATCCATTCGTACGATCCATTCTAATCCATTCGTACGATCCATTCTAATTCATTCGCATGAATGTAACCATTCTAATTCATTCATTTGATCCATTCTAATTCATTCGTATGATCCATTCTAATTCATTCGTCCGATCAATTCTAATTCATTCGCACGAATGTATCCATTCTAATTCATTCGTACGATCCATTCTAATTCATTCATACGATCTATTCTAATTAATTCGTAAGATCCATTCTAATTCATTCATACGATCCATTCTAATTCATTCGTACGATCCATTCTAATTCATTCGCACGAATGTATCCATTCTAGTTCATTCGTACGATCCATTCTAATTCATTCGTATGATCCATTCTAATTCATTCGCACGATCCATTCTAATTCATTCGTATGATCAATTCTAATTCATTCGCACGAATGTATCCATTCTAATTCATTCGTACGATCCTGAATTAGAATGGATCGTACGAATGAATTAGAATGGATCGTACGAATGAATTAGAATGGATCATACTAATGAATTAGAATGGATTGTACGAATGAATTAGAATGGATACATTCGTGCGAATGAATTAGAATGGATCGTGCACGAATGTATCCATTCTAATTCATTCGTACGATCCATTCTAATTCATTAATATGATCCATTCTAATTCATTCGTACGATCCATTCTAATTCATATGCACAAAGGTATCCATTCTAATCCATTCGTAGGATCCATTCTAATCCATTCGTACGATCCATTCTAATTCATTCGTACGATTCATTCTAATTCATTCGCTCGAATGTATCCATTCTAATCCCTTCGTACGATCCATTCTAATCCATTCGTACGATCCATTCTAATTCATTCGCATGAATGTAACCATTCTAATTCATTTATTTGATCCATTCTAATTCATTCGTACGATCCATTCTAATTCATTCGTCCGATCCATTCTAATTCATTCGCACGAATGTATCCATTCTAATTCATTCGTACGATCCATTCTAATTCATTTGTACGATCCAGTACGATCCATTCTAATTCATTCGTAAGATCCATTCTAATTCATTCGTACGATCCATTCTAATTCATTCGTACGATCCATTCTAATTCATTCGCACGAATGTATCCATTCTAGTTCATTCGTACGATCCATTCTAATTCATTCGTACGATCCATTCTAATTCATTCGCAAGATCCATTCTAATTCATTCGTACGATCCATTCTAATTCTTTCACACGATCCATTCTAATTCATTCGTACGATCCATTCTAATTCATTCGTACGATCTATTCTAATTCATTCGTACGATCCATTCTAATTCATTCGTACGATCCATTCTAATTCCTTCGTACGATCCATTCTAATTCATTCATACAATCCATTCTAATTCTTTCACACGATCCATTCTAATTCATTCGTATGATCTATTCTAATTCATTCGTGCAATCCATTCTATTTCATTCGTACGATCCATTTTTACTCATTCGTACGATCCATTCTAATTCATTCACACGAATGTATCCATTCGTACGAATAAATTAGAATAGATTGTATGAATGAATTAGAATGGATCGTACGAATGAATTAGAATGGATCGTACGAAGGAATTAGAATGGATCGTACGAATGAATTAGAATAGATCGTACGAATGAATTAGAATGGATCGTACGAAGGAATTAGAATGGATCGTACGAATGAATTAGAATGGATCGTACGAATGGATTAGAATGGATCGTACGAATGAATTAGAATGGATCGTATGAATGTATTAGAATGGATACATTCGTGCGAATGAATTAGAATGGATCGTACGATTGAATTAGAATGGATCGTACGAATGAATTAGAATGGATCGTACGAATGGATTAGAATGGATTATACGAATGAATTAGAATGGATCGTGCGAATGAATTAGAATGGATATATTCATGCAAATGAATTAGAATGGATCGTATGAATGTATTAGAATGGATCGTATGAGGGAATTAGAATGGATCGTACGAATGAATTAGAATGGATTGTATGAATGAATTAGAATGGATCGTACGAATGAATTAGAATGGATCGTATGAATGAATTAGAATGGATCGTACGAATGAATTAGAATGGAACGTGCGAATGAATTAGAATGGATCGTACGAATGAATTACAATGGATCGTACGAATGAACTAGAATGGATACATTCGTGCGAATGAATTAGAATGGATCGTACGATTGAATTAGAATGGATCGTACGAATGAATTAGAATGGATCGTACGAATGGATTAGAATGGATTATACGAATGAATTAGAATGGATCGTGCGAATGAATTAGAATGGATCGAACGAATGAATTAGAATGGATATATTCGAGCGAATGAATTAGAATAGATCATAGGAATGAATTAGAATGGATCATACGAATGAATTAGAATGGATCGTACGAACGAATTAGAATGGATCGTATGAACGAATTTGGATGGATCATATGAACGAATTAGAATGGATCGTACGAATGAATTAGAATGGATACATTTGAGCGAATGAATTAGAATGGATCGTACAAATGAATTAGAATAGATCATAGGAATGAATTAGAATGGATCGTGGAAATGAATCAGAATGGGTAAATTTGTGCGAATGAATTAGAATGGATTGTGCGAATGAATTAGTATGGATCGTACGAATGAATTAGAATGGATATATTTGAACGAATAAATTAGAATGGATCATACGAATGAATTAGAATGGATCGTACGAATGAATTAGAATGGATAGTGCGAATAAATTAGAATGGATCGTACGAATGAATTAGAATGGATACATTCGTGCGAATGAATTAGAATGGATCATACGAATGAGTAAGAATGGATCGTACGAATGAAATAGAATGGATTATACAAATGAATTAGAATGGATACATTCGTGTGAATGAATTAGAATGGATCGTATGTACGAATGAATTAGAATGGATACATTCGTGCGAATGAATTAGAATGGATCGTACGAATGAATTAGAATAGATCGTGCGAATGAATTAGAATGGATCGTACGAATGAATTAGAATGGATCGTACGAATTAACTAGAATGGATACATTCGTGCGAATGAATTAGAATGGATCGTGCGAATGAATTAGAATGGATCGTACGAATGAATTAGAATGGATCTTACGAATGAATTAGAATGGATCGTACGAATAAATTAGAATGGATCGTATGAATGGTTTAGAATGGATACATTCGTGCGAATGAATTAGAATGGATCGGACGAATGAATTAGAATGGATCGTATGAATGAATTATAACGGATCAAATGAATGAATTAGAATGGTTACATTTATGCGAATGAATTAAAATGGATCGTACGAATGGATTAGAATGGATCGTACGAATGGATTAGAATGGATACATTCGTGCGAATAAATTAGAATGGATCATACGAATGAGTAAGAATGGATCGTACGAATGAAATAGAATGGATTGTACGAATGAATTAGAATGGATCGTGCGAATGAATTTGAATGGATCGTACGAATGAATTAGAATGGATCGTGCTAATGAATTAGAATTGATCGTACGAATGAAATAGAATGGATTGTACGAATGATTTAGAATGGATCGTACGAATGAATTAGAATGGATCGTACGAATGATTTAGAATTGATACATTCGTGCGAATGAATTAGAATGGATCATACGAATGAGTAAGAATGGATCGTACGAATGAAATAGATTGGATTGTACGTATGAATTAGAATGGATTCGTACGAATGAATTAGAATGGATACATTCGTGCGAATGAATTAGAATGGATTGTACCAATGAGTAAGAATGGATCGTACGAATGAAATAGAATGGATTGTGCGAATGAATTAGAATGGATCGTACGAATGAATTAGAATGGATCGTGTGAAAGAATTAGAATGGATTGTATGAATGAATTAGAATAGATCATATGAATGAATTAGAATGGATCCTACGAATGAATTAGAATGGATCGTACGAATGAATTAGAATGGATACATTCGTGCGAATGAATTAGAATGGATCGTATGAATGAATTAGAATAGATTGTGGAAATGAATTAGAATGGATCGTACGAATGAATTAGAATGGATACATTCGTGTGAATAAATTAGAATGGATTGTATGAATGAATTAGAATGGATCGTACGAATGAATTAGAATGGATCGTACGAATGAATTAGAATAGATTGCACGAATGAATTAGAATGGATCGTGCGAATGAAATAGAATGGATACAAATGAATTAGAATGGATCATACAAATGAATTAGAATGATGATCCATTCTTACTCATTCGTATGATCCATTCTAATTTATTCGCACGAATGTATCCATTCTAATTCATTCGTACGTCTAATTCATTCGTACGGTCCTTTCT
Source organism: Chamaelirium japonicum (assembly GCA_947650365.1). NCBI lineage: Eukaryota > Viridiplantae > Streptophyta > Magnoliopsida > Liliales > Melanthiaceae > Chamaelirium > Chamaelirium japonicum. Next base: position 65,141,037 of record OX393549.1, on the reverse strand, counting down.
AATTCATTCGCACAATCCATTCTATTTCATTCGTACGATCCATTCTTACTCATTCGTATGATCCATTATGGATACATTCGTGCGAATGAATTAGAATGGATCATACGAATGAGTAAGAATGGATGATACGAATGAAATAGAATGGATTGTGCGAATGAATTAGAATGGATCGTACGAATGAATTAGAATGGATCGTGTGAAAGAATTAGAATGGATTATATGAATGAATTAGAATAGATCGTATGAATGAATTAGAATGGATCGTACGAATGAATTAGAATGGATCGTACGAATGAATTAGAATGGATTGTACGAATGAATTAGAATGGATACATTCGCGAATGAATTAGAATGGATCGTACGAATGAATTAGAATGGATCGTACGAATGAATTAGAATGGATCTTACGAATGAATTAGAATGGATCGTACGAATGAATTAGAATGGATACATTTGTGGGAATGAATTAGAATGGATCGTACGAATGAATCTGAATGGATCGTATGAATGAATTAGAATGGATCGTACGAATGAATTAGAATGGATCGTACGAAGGAATTAGAATGGATCGTACGAATGAATTAGAATGGATATATTCGTGCAAATGAATTAGAGTGGATCGTATGAATGTATTAGAATGGATCGTATGAGTGAATTAGAATGAATCGTGCGAATGAATTAGAATGGATCGGACGAATGAATTAGAATGGATCGGACGAATGAATTAGAATGGATCGTACGAATGAATTAGAATGGATCAAATGAATGAATTAGAATGGTAACATTCATGCGAATGAATTAGAATGGATCGTACGAATGGATTAGAATGGATCGTACGAATGGATTAGAATGGATACATTCGAGCGAATGAATTAGAATGGATCGTACGAATGAATTAGAATGGATCGTACGAATGAATTAGAATGAATTCGTACGATCCATTCGAATTCATTCGCACGATCCATTCTAATTAATTCATAAGATCTACTCTAATTCATTCATACAATCCATTCTAATTCTTTCACACGATCCATTCTAATTCATTCGTAGGATCCATTCTAATTCATTCGTACAATCTATTCTATTTCATTCGTACGATCCATTCTTACTCATTCGTATGATCCATTCTAATTCATTCGGACGAATGTATCCATTCTAATTTATTCGTACGATCCATTCTAATTCATTCGTACGATCCATTCTAATTCATTCGTACGATCCATTCTTACTCATTCGTATGATCCATTCTAATTCATTTGTATGAATGAATTAGAATGGATACATTCGTGCGAATGAATTAGAATGGATCATACGAATGAGTAAGAATGGATCGTACAAATGAAATAGAATGGATTGTACGAATGAATTAGAATGGATCGTACGAATGAATTAGAATGGATCGTGTGAAAGAATTAGAATGCATTGTATGAATGAATTAGAATGGATCGTATGAATGAATTAGAATGGATCATGCGAATGAATTCGAATGGATCGCATGATCTATTCGAATAGAATGGATCGTATGAATGAATTAGAATGGATCGGGCGAATGAATTAGAATGGATTGTAGGAATGAATTAGAATGGATCGTATGAATGAATTAGAATGGATCGTATGAATGAATTAGAATGGATCGTGCGAATGAATTAGAATGGATCGTACGAATGAATTAGAATGGATCGTACGAATGAATTAGAATGGATCATACGAATGAATTAGAATGGATCATACGAATGAGTAAGAATGGATCGTACGAATGAAATAGAATGGATTGTACGAATGAATTAGAATGGATACATTCGTGCGAATGAATTAGAATGGATCGTACGAATGAATTAGAATGGATCGTACGAATGAATTAGAATGGATCGTACGAATGAATTAGAATGCATCGTACGAAAGAATTAGAATGGATATATTCGTGCGAATGAATTAGAATGGATCGGACGAATGAATTAGAATGGATCGTACGAATGAATTAGAATGGATCAAATGAATGAATTAGAATGGTAACATTCATGCGAATGAATTAGAATGGATCGTACGAATGGATTAGAATGGATCGTACGAATGGATTAGAATGGATACATTCGAGCGAATGAATTAGAATGGATCGTACGAATGAATTAGAATGGATCGTACGAATGAATTAGAATGAATTCGTACGATCCATTCGAATTCATTCGCACGATCCATTCTAATTAATTCATAAGATCTACTCTAATTCATTCATACAATCCATTCTAATTCTTTCACACGATCCATTCTAATTCATTCGTAGGATCTATTCTAATTCATTCGTACAATCTATTCTATTTCATTCGTACGATCCATTCTTACTCATTCGTATGATCCATTCTAATTCATTCGGACGAATGTATCCATTCTAATTTATTCGTACGATCCATTCTAATTCATTCGTACGATCCATTCTAATTCATTCGTACGATCCATTCTTACTCATTCGTATGATCCATTCTAATTCATTTGTATGAATGAATTAGAATGGATACATTCGTGCGAATGAATTAGAATGGATCATACGAATGAGTAAGAATGGATCGTACAAATGAAATAGAATGGATTGTACGAATGAATTAGAATGGATCGTACGAATGAATTAGAATGGATCGTGTGAAAGAATTAGAATGCATTGTATGAATGAATTAGAATGGATCGTATGAATGAATTAGAATGGATCATGCGAATAAATTCGAATGGATCGCATGATCTATTCGAATAGAATGGATCGTATGAATGAATTAGAATGGATCGGGCGAATGAATTAGAATGGATTGTAGGAATGAATTAGAATGGATCGTATGAATGAATTAGAATGGATCGTATGAATGAATTAGAATGGATCGTGCGAATGAATTAGAATGGATCGTACGAATGAATTAGAATGGATCGTACGAATGAATTAGAATGGATCATACGAATGAATTAGAATGGATCATACGAATGAGTAAGAATGGATCGTACGAATGAAATAGAATGGATTGTACGAATGAATTAGAATGGATACATTCGTGCGAATGAATTAGAATGGATCGTACGAATGAATTAGAATGGATCGTACGAATGAATTAGAATGGATCGTACGAATGAATTAGAATGCATCGTACGAAAGAATTAGAATGGATATATTCGTGCGAATGAATTAGAATGGATCGGACGAATGAATTAGAATGGATCGTACGAATGAATTAGAATGGATCAAATGAATGAATTAGAATGGTAACATTCATGCGAATGAATTAGAATGGATCGTACGAATGGATTAGAATGGATCGTACGAATGGATTAGAATGGATACATTCGAGCGAATGAATTAGAATGGATCGTACGAATGAATTAGAATGGATCGTACGAATGAATTAGAATGAATTCGTACGATCCATTCGAATTCATTCGCACAATCCATTCTAATTAATTCATAAGATCTACTCTAATTCATTCATACAATCCATTCTAATTCTTTCACACGATCCATTCTAATTCATTCGTAGGATCCATTCTAATTCATTCGTACAATCTATTCTATTTCATTCGTACGATCCATTCTTACTCATTCGTATGATCCATTCTAATTCATTCGGACGAATGTATCCATTCTAATTTATTCGTACGATCCATTCTAGTTCATTCGTACGATCCATTCTAATTCATTCGTACGATCCATTCTTACTCATTCGTATGATCCATTCTAATTCATTTGTATGAATGAATTAGAATGGATACATTCGTGCGAATGAATTAGAATGGATCATACGAATGAGTAAGAATGGATCGTACAAATGAAATAGAATGGATTGTACGAATGAATTAGAATGGATCGTACGAATGAATTAGAATGGATCGTGTGAAAGAATTAGAATGCATTGTATGAATGAATTAGAATGGATCGTATGAATGAATTAGAATGGATCATGCGAATGAATTCGAATGGATCGCATGATCTATTCGAATAGAATGGATCGTATGAATGAATTAGAATGGATCGGGCGAATGAATTAGAATGGATTGTAGGAATGAATTAGAATGGATCGTATGAATGAATTAGAATGGATCGTATGAATGAATTAGAATGGATCGTGCGAATGAATTAGAATGGATCGTACGAATGAATTAGAATGGATCGTACGAATGAATTAGAATGGATCATACGAATGAATTAGAATGGATCATACGAATGAGTAAGAATGGATCGTACGAATGAAATAGAATGGATTGTACGAATGAATTAGAATGGATACATTCGTGCGAATGAATTAGAATGGATCGTACGAATGAATTAGAATGGATCGTACGAATGAATTAGAATGGATCGTACGAATGAATTAGAATGCATCGTACGAAAGAATTAGAATGGATATATTCGTGCGAATGAATTAGAATGGATCGTACGAATGAATTAGACTGGATCGTACGAATGAATTTGAATGGATACATTTATGCGAATGAATCTAAATGGATTGTATGAATGAATTACAATGGATCGTACGAATGAATTAGAATGGATCGTACGAATGAATTAGAATAGCTCATACGAATGAATTAGAATGAATCATATGAATGAATTAGAATGGTTACATTCGTGCGAATGAATTAGAATAGATCGTACGAACGAATTAGAATGGATCGTACGAATAAATTAGAATGGATCGTGGGAATGAATTAGAATGGATCGTATGAATGAATTAGAATGGATGCACCGAATGAGTTAGAATGGATCATCCGAATGAATTAGAATGGATTGTACGAATGAATTAGAATGGATTGTGCGAATGAACTAGAATGGATCGTATGAATGAATAAGAATGGATCGTACGAATGAACTAGAATGGATCGTGCGAATGAATTAGCATGAATCGTACGAATGTATTAGAATGGATCGTACGAATGAATTAGAATGAATCGTACGATCCATTCTAATTCATTCGTACGATCCATTCTAATTCATTCGCACGAATGTATTCATTCTAGTTCATTCGTACGATCCATTCTAGTTCATTCGTACGATCCATTCTAATTCATTCGTACGATCTATTCTAATTCATTCGTATGATCCATTTTAATTAATTCGTATGATCCATTCTAATTCATTCATACGATCCATTCTAATTCATTCATACAATCCATTCTAATTCATTCGCACGAATGTATCCATTCTAATTAATTCGTATGATCCATTCTAATTCATTCGTATGGTCTATTCTTATTCATTCGCACGATCCAGTCTAATGGATTCGCACGATTCATTCTAATTCATTCGCACGAATGTATCCATTCTAATTCATTCGTACGATCCATTCTAATTCATTAATATGATCCATTCTAATTCATTCGCACGATCCATTCTAATTCATTCGTACGATCCATTATAATTCATTCGTACGATCCATTCTAATTCATTCGCACGATCCATTCTAATTCATTCGTACAATCTATTCTATTTTATTCGTACGATCCATTCTTACTCATCATATGATCCATTATAATTCATTCGGACGAATGTATCCATTCTAATTTATTCGTACGATCCATTCTAATTCATTCGTACGATCCATTCTAATTCATTCGTACGATCCATTCTAATTCATTCGTCCGATCCATTCTAATTCATTCGCACGAATGTATCCATTCTAATTCATTCGTACGGTCCATTCTAATTCATTCGCACAATCAATTCTATTTCAATCGTACGATCCATTCTTACTCATTCGTATGATCCATTATGGATACATTCGTGCGAATGAATTAGAATGGATCATACGAATAAGTAAGAATGGATCGTACGAATGAAATAGAATGGATTGTGCGAATGAATTAGAATGGATCGCACGAATGAATTAGAATGGATCGTGTGAAAGAATTATAATGGATTGTATGAATGAATTAGAATAGATCGTATGAATGAATTAGAATGGATCATACGAATGAATTAGAATGGATCGTACGAATAAACTAGAATGGATACATTCATGCGAATGAATTAGAATGGATCGTACAAATGAATTAGAATGGATCGTACGAATGAATTAGAATGGATCATACGAATGAGTACGAATGGATCGTACAAATGAAATAGAATGGATTGTACGAATGAATTAGAATGGATCGTACGAATGAATTAGAATGGATCGTGTGAAAGGATTAGAATGCATTGTATGAATGAATTAGAATGGATCGTATGAATGAATTAGAATGGATCGTGCGAATGAATTCGAATGGATCGCATGATCCATTCGAATAGAATGGATCGTATGAATAAATTAGAATGGATCGGGTGAATGAATTAGAATGGATTGTAGGAATGAATTAGAATGGATCGTATGAATGAATTAGAATGGATCGTATGAATGAATTAGAATGGATCGTGCGAATGAATTCGAATGGATCGTACGAATTCATTCTAATTCATTCATACAATCCATTCTAATTCTTTCACACGATCCATTCTAATTCATTCGTACGTTCCATTCTAATTCATTAGCACGATCCATGCTAATTCATTCGTTCGATCAATTCTAATTCATTAGCATGATCCATTCTAATTCATTCGTACGATCCATTCTAATTCATTCGCACGATCTATTCTAATTCATTCATAGGATCCATTCTAATTCATTCATACAATCCATTCTAATTCATTCGCACGAATGTATCCATTCTAATTCATTCGTATGATCAGTTCTAATTCATTCACAAAATCTATTCTAATTCATTCATACGATCCATTCTAATTCATTCACACGAATGTATCCATTCTAATTCATTCATACGATCCATTCTAATTCATTCGTACGATCCATTCTAATTCACTCATACGATCCATTCTAATACATTCATACGATCCATTCTAATTCATTTGCACGAATATATCCATTCTAATTCATTCGTACGATCCATTCTAATTCCTTCGTACGATCCATTCTAATTCATTCGTCCGATCCATTCTAATTCATTCGCACGAATGTATCCATTCTAATTCATTCGTTTGATCAATTCTAATTCATTAGCACGATCCATTCTAATTCTTTCGTACGATCCATTCTAATTCATTGGCACGATCCATTCTAATTCATTCATAGGATCCATTCTAATTCATTCGTACGATCCATTCTAATTCATTCGTACGATCCATTCTAATTCATTCGCACAATCCATTCTATTTTATTCGTACGATCCATTCTTACTCATTGGTACGATCCATTCTAATTCATTCGCACGAATGTATCCATTCTAATTCATTCGTACGAATCTATTCTAATTCATTCGTACAATCTATTCTATTTTATTCGTATGATCCATTCTTACTCATTCGTATGATCCATTCTAATTCATTCGGACGAATGTATCCATTCTAATTTATTCGTACGATCCATTCTAATTCATTTGTACGATCCATTCTAATTCATTCGTACGATCCATTCTAATTCATTCGCACAAATGTATCCATTCTAATTCATTCGCACGAATGTATCCATTCTAATTCATTCGTACAATCCATTCTATTTCATTCGTACGATCCATTCTTACTCATTCGTATGATCCATTCTAATTCATTCGTATGATCCAATCTAATTCATTCGTACGATCCATTCTAATTCATTCGTACGATCCATTCTAATTCGTTCGCACGATCCATTCTAATTCATTCATACGATCCATTCTAATTCATTCATACGATCCATTCTAAATCATTCCTACAATCCATTCTAATTCATTCCTACAATCTATTCTAATTCATTCGCACGATCCATTCTAATCCATTCGTACGATCCATTCTAATTCATTAATATGATCCATTCTAATTCATTAGTATGATCCATTCTAATTCATATGCACAAAGGTATCCATTCTAATTCATTCGTAGGATCCATTCTAATCCATTCGTTCAATCTATTCTATTTCATTCATATGATCCATTCTTACTCATTCGTATGATCCATTCTAATTCATTCGGACGAATGTATCTATTCTAATTTATTCGTACGATCCATTCTAATTCATTCGTACGATCCATTCTAATTCATTCGCTCGAATGTATCCATTCTAATCCATTCGTACGATCCATTCTATTCCATTCGTACGATCCATTCTAATTCATTCGCATGAATGTAACCATTCTAATTCATTCATTTGATCCATTCTAATTCATTCGTACGATCCATTCTAATTCATTAGCACGATCCATGCTAATTCATATGTTCGATCAATTCTAATTCATTAGCACGATCCATTCTAATTTATTCGTACGATCCATTCTAATTCATTCATAGGATCCATTCTAATTCATTCATACGATCTATTCTAATTCTTTCGCACGAATGTATCCATTCTAATTCATTCGCACGAATGTATCCATTCTAATTTATTCGTACGATCCATTCTAATTCATTCGCACGATCCATTTTAATTCATTCGTACGATCAATTCTAATTCATTCGCACGAATGTATCTATTCTAATTCATTCGTACGATCCATTCTAATTTATTCATAGGATCCATTCTAATTCATTCAGACAATCCATTCTAATTCATTCGCACGAATGTATCCATTCTAATTCATTCGTACGATCAGTTATAATTCATTCACAAAATCTATTCTAATTCATTCATACGATCCATTCTAATTCATTCACACGAATGTATCCATTCTAATTCATTCATACGATCCATTCTAATTCATTCGTACGATCCATTCTAATTCACTCATACGATCCATTCTAATTCACTCATACGATCCATTCTAATACATTCATACGATCCATTCTAATTCATTTGCACGAATATATCCATTCTAATTCATTCGTACGATCCATTCTAATTCCTTCGTACGATCCATTCTTATTCATTCGTACGATCTATTCTAATTCATTCGTACGATCCATTCTAATTCATTCGTACGATCCATTCTAATTCATTCGTTCGATCCATTCTAATTCATTCGCACGAATGTATCCAATCTAATTCATTCGTTCGATCAATTTTAATTTAGTAGCACGATCCATTCTAATTCATTCGTACGATCCATTCTAATTCATTCGCACGATCCATTCTAATTCATTCATAGGATCCATTCTAATTCATTCGTACGATCCATTCTAATTCATTCGTACGATCCATTCTAATTCATTCGCACAATCCATTCTATTTCATTCGTACGATCCATTCTTACTCATTGGTACGATCCATTCGAATTCATTCGCACGAATGTATCCATTCTAATTCATTCGTACGAATCCATTCTAATTCATTCGTACAATCTATTCTATTTTATTCGTACGATCCATTCTTACTCATTCGTATGATCCATTCTAATTCATTCGGACGAATGTATCCATTCTAATTTATTCGTACGATCCATTCTAATTCATTTGTACGATCCATTCTAATTCATTCGTACGATCCATTCTAATTCATTCACACAAATGTATCCATTCTAATTCATTCGCACGAATGTATCCATTCTAATTCATTCGTACAATCCATTCTATTTCATTCGTACGATCCATTCTTACTCATTCGTATGATCCATTCTATTCATTCGTATGATCCATTCTAATTCATTCGTACGATCCGGCCATTCTAATTCATTCGTACGATCCATTCTAATTCGTTCGCACGATCCATTCTAATTCATTCATACGATCCATTCTAATTCATTCATACGATCCATTCTAAATCATTCCTACAATCCATTCTAATTTATTCCTACAATCCATTCTAATTCATTCGCACGATCCATTCTAATCCATTCGTACGATCCATTCTAATTCATTAATATGATCCATTCTAATTCATTAGTATGATCCATTCTAATTCATATGCACAAAGGTATCCAATCTAATCCATTCGTAGGATCCATTCTAATCCATTCGTTCAATCTATTCTATTTCATTCGTATGATCCATTCTTACTCATTCGTATGATCCATTCTAATTCATTCGGACGAATGTATCCATTCTAATTTATTCGTACGATCCATTCTAATTCATTCGTACGATCCATTCTAATTCATTCGCTCGAATGTATCCATTCTAATCCATTCGTACGATCCATTCTAATCCATTCGTACGATCCATTCTACTTCATTCCCATGAATGTAACCATTCTAATTCATTCATTTGATCCATTCTAATTCATTCGTACGATCCATTCTAATTCATTAGCACGATCCATGCTAATTCATACGTTCGATCAATTCTAATTCATTAGCACGATCCATTCTAATTCATTCGTACGATCCATTCTAATTCATTCGCACGATCCATTCTAATTTATTCATGAGATCCATTCTAATTCATTCATACGATCTATTCTAATTCTTTCGCACGAATGTATCCATTCTAATTCATTCGCACGAATGTATCCATTCTAATTTATTCGTACGATCCATTCTAATTCATTCGCACGATCCATTCTAATTCATTCGTACGATCAATTCTAATTCATTCGCACGAATGTATCCATTCTAATTCATTCGTACGATCCATTCTAATTCATTCATTGGATCCATTCTAATTCATTCATACAATCCATTCTAATTCATTCGCACGAATGTATCCATTCTAATTCATTCGTACGATCAGTTCTAATTCATTCACAAAATCTATTCGAATACATTCATACGATCCATTCTAATTCATTCACACGAATGTATCCATTCTAATTCATTCATACGATCCATTCTAATTCATTCGTACGATCCATTCTAATTCACTCATACGATCCATTCTAATTCACTCATACGATCCATTCTAATACATTCATACGATCCATTCTAATTCATTTGCACGAATATATCCATTCTAATTCATTCGTACGATCCATTCTAATTCCTTCGTACGATCCATTCTTATTCATTCGTACGATCTATTCTAATTCATTCGTACGATCCATTCTAATTCATTCGTACGATCCATTCTAATTCCTTCGTACGATCCATTCTAATTCATTCGTACGATCCATTCTAATTCATTCGTACAATCTATTCTAATTCATTCATACGAATGGATACATTCGTGTGAATGAATTAGAATGGATAGTACGAATGAGTAAGAATGGATCGTACGAATGAAATAGAATAGATTGCACGAATGAATTAGAATGAATCGTACGAATGAATTAGAATGGATCGTGTGAAAGAATTAGAATGGATTGTATGAATGAATTAGAATGGATCGTACGAATGAATTAGAATGGATCGTATGAAGGAATTAGAATGGATTGTACGAATGAATTAGAATGGATCGTACGAATGAATTAGAATAGATCGTACGAATGAATTAGAATAGATCGTACGAATGAATTAGAATGGATCGTACGAAGGAATTAGAATGGATCGTACGAATGAATTAGAATGGATATATTCGTGCAAATAAATTAGAATGGATTGTATGAATGTATTAGAATGGATCGTATGAGTGAATTAGAATGGATCGTACGAATGAATTAGAATGGATCGTATGAATGAATTAGAATGGATACATTCGTGTGAATGAATTAGAATGGATCGTATGAATGAATTAGAATAGATTTTGTGAATGAATTAGAACTGATCGTACGAATGAATTAGAATGGATACATTCGTGCGAATGAATTAGAATGGATTGTATGAATGAATTAGAATGGATCGTATGAATGAACTAAAATGGATACATTCGTGCGAATGAATTAGAATAGATCGTACGAATGAATTAGAATGGATCGTACGAATGAATTAGAATGGATCTTACGAATGAATTAGAATGGATCGTACGAATGAATTAGAATGGATACATTCGTGCGAATGAATTAGAATGGATCGGACGAATGAATTAGAATGGATCGTACGAATGAATTAGAATGGATCGTACGAATGAATTAGAATGGATACATTCGTCCGAATGAATTAGAATGGATCATACGAATCAGTAAGAATGGATCGTACGAATAAAATAGAATAGATTGTACGAATGAATTGGAATGGATCCTACGAATGAATTAAAATGGATCGTGTGAAAGAATTAGAATGGATTGTATGAATGAATTAGAATGGATCGTATGAATGAATTAGAATGGATCGTGCGAATGAATTCGAATGGATCGTACAAAATCATTCTAATTCATTCATACAATCCATTCTAATTCTTTCACACGATCCATTCTAATTCATTCGTACGTTCCATTCTAATTCATTAGCACGATCCACGCTAATTCATTCGTTCGATCAATTCTAATTCATTAGGACGATCCATTCTAATTCATTCGTACGATCAATTCTAATTCATTCGCACGATCCATTCTAATTCATTCATAGGATCCATTCTAATTCATTCATACAATCCATTCTAATTCAGTCGCACGGATGTATCCATTCTAATTCATTCGTACGATCAGTTCTAATTCATTCACAAAATCTTTTCTAATTCATTCATATGATCCATTCTAATTCATTCACACGAATGTATCCATTCTAATTCATTCATACGATCCATTCTAATTCATTCGTACGATCCATTCTAATTCACTCATACGATCCATTCTATTACATTCATACGATCCATTCTAATTCATTTGCATGAATTTATCCATTCTAATTCATTCGTACGATCCATTCTAATTCCTTTGTACGGTCCATTCTAATTCATTCGTACGATCTATTCTATTTCATTTGTACGATCCATTCTTACTCATTCGTACGATCCATTCTAATTCATTCGTCCGATCCATTCTAATTCATTCGCACGAATGTATCCATTCTAATTCATTCGTTCGATCAATTCTAATTCATTAGGACGATCCATTCTAATTCATTCGTACGATCCATTCTAATTCATTCGCACGATCCATTCTAATTCATTCATAGGATCCATTCTAATTCATTCGTACGATCCATTCTAATTCATTCGTACGATCTATTCTAATTCATTCGCACAATCCATTCTATTTCATTCGTACGATCCATTCTTACTCATTGGTACGATCCATTCTAATTCATTCGCACGAATGTATCCATTCGAATTCATTCGTACGAATCCATTCTAATTCATTCGTACAATCTATTCTATTTCATTCGTACGATCCATTCTTACTCATTCGTATGATCCATTCTAATTCATTCAGACGAATGTATCCATTCTAATTTATTCGTACGATCCATTCTAATTCATTCGTACGATCCATTCTAATTCATTCGTATGATCCATTCTAATTCATTCGCACAAATGTATCCATTCTAATTCATTCGCACGAATGTATCCATTCTAATTCATTCGTACAATCCATTCTATTTCATTCGTACGATCCATTCTTACTCATTCGTATGATCCATTCTAATTCATTCGTACGATCCATTCTAATTCATTCGTACGATCCATTCTAATTCATTCGTATGATCCATTCTAATTCGTTCGCACGATCCATTCTAATTCATTCATACGATCCATTCTAATTCATTCATACGATCCATTCTAATTAATTCCTACAATCCATTCTAATTCATTCCTACAATCCATTCTAATTCATTCTCCCGATCCATTCTAATTCATTCATACGATCCATTCTATTCGAATGGATCATGCGATCCATTCGAATTCATTCGCACGATCCATTCTAATTCATTCATACGATCCATTCTAATTCATTCATACAATGCATTCTAATTCTTTCACACGATCCATTCTAATTCATTCGTACGATCCATTCTAATTCATTCGTACAATCCATTCTATTTCATTTGTGCGATCCATTCTTACTCATTCGTATGATCCATTCTAATTCATTCGTACGATCCATTCTAATTCATTTGTACGATCCATTCTAATTCATTCGTACAATCTATTCTATTTTATTCGTACGATCCATTCTTACTCATTCGTATGATCCATTCTAATTCATTCGCACGAATGTATCCATTCTAATTCATTCATACAATCCATTCTAATTCATTCCGTACGATCCATTCTAATTCATTCGTACGATCGTACGAATGAATTAGAATGGATCGTACGAATGAATTAGAATAGATTGTGCGAATGAATTAGAATGGATTGTACGAATGAATTAGAATGGATCGTACGAATGAATTAGAATGGATCATACGAATGAGTAAGAATGGATCGTACGAATGAATTAGAATGGATCGTACGAATGAATTAGAATGGATCGTACGAATAAATTAGAATGGATACATTCGTCCGAATGAATTAGAATGGATCATACGAATGAGTAAGAATGGATCGTACGAATGAAATAGAATAGATTGTACGAATGAATTAGAATGGATCCTACGAATGAATTAGAATGGATCGTGTGAAAGAATTAGAATGGATCGTACAAATGAATTAGAATGGATCGTACGAATGAATTAGAATGGATCATACGAATGAGTAAGAATGGATCGTACAAATGAAATATAATGGATTGTACGAATGAATTAGAATGGATCGTACGAATGAATTAGAATGGATCGTGTGAAAGAATTAGAATGCATTGTATGAATGAATTAGAATGGATCGTATGAATGAATTAGAATGGATCGTGCGAATGAATTCGAATGGATCGCATGATCCATTCGAATAGAATGGATCGTATGAATGAATTAGAATGGATCGGGCGAATGAATTAGAATGGATTGTAGGAATGAATTATAATGGATCGTATGAATGAATTAGAATGGATCGTATGAATGAATTAGAATGGATCGTGCGAATGAATTAGAATGGATCGTACGAATGAATTAGAATGGATCGTACGAATGAATTAGAATGGATCATACGAATTAATTAGAATGGATCATACGAATGAGTAAGAATGGATCGTACGAATGAAATAGAATGGATTGTACGAATGAATTAGAATGGATACATTCGTGCAAATGAATTAGAATGGATCGTATGAATGAATAAGAATGGATCATACGAATGAATTAGAATGGATCTTACGAATGAATTAGAATGGATCGTACGAATGGATTAGAATGGATACATTCGTGCGAATGAATTAGAATGGATTGTATAAATGAATTAGAATAGATTGTACGAATGAATTAGAATGGATCGTACGAATGAATTAGAATGGATCGTACGAAGGAATTAGAATGGATCGTACGAATGAATTAGAATGGATCGAACGAATGAATTAGAATAGATCGTACAAATGAATTAGAATGGATCGTACGAAGGAATTAGAATGGATCGTACGAATAAATTAGACTGGATCGTACGAATGAATTTGAATGGATACATTTGTGCGAATGAATCTAAATGGATTGTATGAATGAATTACAATGGATCGTACGAATGAATTAGAATGGATCGTACGAATGAATTAGAATAGCTCATACGAATGAATTAGAATGAATCGTATGAATGAATTAGAATGGTTATATTCGTGCGAATGAATTAGAATAGATCGTACGAATGAATTAGAATGGATCGTACGAATAAATTAGAATGGATCGTGGGAATGAATTAGAATGGATCGTACGAATGAATTAGAATGGATCCACCGAATGAGTTAGAATGGATCATACGAATGAATTAGAATGGATTGTACGAATGAATTAGAATGGATTGTGCGAATGAATTAGAATGGATCGTTTGAATGAATAAGAATGGATCGTATGAATGAATTAGAATGGATCATGCGAATGAATTAGCATGAATCGTACGAATGTATTAGAATGGATCGTACGAATGAATTAGAATGAATCGTACGATCCATTCTAATTCAATCGTCCGATCCATTCTAATTCATTCGCATGAATGTATCCATTCTAATTCATTTGTACAATCCATTCTATTTCATTCGTATGATCCATTCGTACTCATTCGTATGATCTATTCTAATTCATTCGTATGATCCATTCTAATTCATTCGTACGATCCATTCTAATTCATTCGTACGATCCATTCTAATTCATTCGCACGATCCATTCTAATTCATTCATACGATCCATTCTAATTCATTCATACGATCCATTCTAATTCATTCCTACAATCCATTCTAATTCATTCGCCCGATCCATTCTAATTCATTCATACGATCCATTCTATTCGAATGGATCATGCGATCCATTCGAATTCATTCGCACGATCCATTCTAATTCATTCATACGATCCATTCTAATTCATTCATACAATGCATTCTAATTCTTTCACACGATCCATTCTAATTCATTCGTACGATCCATTCTAATTCATTCGTACAATCCATTCTATTTCATTTGTACGATCCATTCTTACTCATTCGTATGGTCCATTCTAATTCATTCGTACGATCCATTCTAATTCATTTGTACGATCAATTCTTACTCATTCATATGATCCATTCTAATTCATTCGTACGATCCATTCTAATTCATTCGTACGATCCATTCTAACTCATTTGTACGATCCATTCTTACTCATTCGTATGAATGAATTAGAATGGATCTTACGAATGAATTAGAATGGATCGTACGAATGCACGATCCATGCTAATTCATTCGTTTGATCAATTCTAATTCATTAGCACGATCCATTCTAATTCATTCGTACGATCCATTCTAATTCATTCGCACGATCCATTCTAATTCATTCGTACGATCCATTCTAATTCTTTCACACGATCTATTCTAATTCATTCGTACGATCCATTCTAATTCATTCGTACGATCTATTCTAATTCATTCATACGATCCATTCTAATTTCATTCGTACGATCCATTCTAATTCATTCGCTCGAATGTATCCATTCTAATCCATTCGTACGATCCATTCTAATTCATTCGCATGAATGTAACCATTCTAATTCATTCATTTGATCCATTCTAATTCATTCGTACGATCCATTCTAATTCATTCGTCCGATCCATTCTAATTCATTCGCACGAATGTATCCATTCTAATCCATTCGTAAGATCCATTCTAATTCATTCGTATGATCCATTCTAATTCATTCGTACGATCTATTCTAATTCATTAATATGATCCATTCTAATTCATTCGTACGATCAATTCTAATGAATTAGAATTGATCGTACGAATGAAATAGAATGGATTGCACGAATGATTTAGAATGGATCGTACGAATGAATTAGAATGGATCGTGTGAAAGAATTAGAATGGGTTGTATGAATGAATTAGAATGGATCGTACGAATGAATTAGAATGGATCGTACGAATGAATTAGAATAGATCGTACGAATGAA
The DNA here is from genome assembly GCA_947650365.1 of Chamaelirium japonicum. NCBI lineage: Eukaryota > Viridiplantae > Streptophyta > Magnoliopsida > Liliales > Melanthiaceae > Chamaelirium > Chamaelirium japonicum. The sequence continues at coordinate 65,123,852 of OX393549.1, read as the reverse complement.
TTAGAATGGATTGTACGAATGAATTAGAATGGATCGTACGAATGAATTAGAATGGATACATTCGTGCGAATGAATTAGAATGGATCGTACGAATGAATTAGAATGGATCGTGCGAATGAATTAGAATGGATCGTACGAATGAATTAGAATGGATTCGTACGAATGAACTAGAATGGATACATTCGTGCAAATGAATTAGAATGGATCGTACCAATGAGTAAGAATGGATCGTACGAATGAAATAGAATGGATTGTGCGAATGAATTAGAATGGACCGTACGAATGAATTAGACGTACGAATGAATTAGAATGGATACATTCATGGGAATAAATTAGAATGGATCATACGAATGAGTAAGAATGGATCGTCATTCTAATTCATTCGTATGATCCATTCTAATTCATTTGTATGCATTCTATTTCAATCGCACGATCCGTTCTAATTCATTCGCGCAATCTATTCTAATTCATTCGTACGATCCATTCTAATTCATTCGTACGATCCATTCTAATTCATTTATATAATCCATTCTAATTTATTCGCACGAATGTATCCATTCTAATTCATTTGCACGATCCATTCTAATTCATTCCTATGATCTATTCTAATTCATTCGTACGATCCATTCTAATTCGTTCTAAATCATTCGTACGATCCATTCTACGATCCATTCTAATTCATTCGTATATTCCATTCTAATTCATTAGCACGATCCATGCTAATGAATTAGAATGGATCGTACGATCCAATCTAATTCATTCATACGATCTATTCTTACTCATTCGTATGATCCATTATAATTCAATCGTACGATCCATTCTAATTCATTCGTACGATCCATTCTAATTCCTTCATACGATCCATTCTAATTCATTCGTACGATCCATTCTAATTCATTCGTATGATCCATTCTAATTCCTTCGTACGATCCATTCTAATTCATTAGTACGATCCATTCTAATTCATTCGCGCAATCTATTCTAATTCATTCGTACGATCCATTCTAATTCATTCGTACAATCCATTCTAATTCATTCATACAATCCATTCTAATTTATTCGCACGAATGTATCCATTCTAATTCGTTCGTACGATCCATTCTAATTCATTAATATGATCCATTCTAATTCATTCGTACGATCCATTCTAATTCATTCATAGGATCCATTCTAATTCATTCGTACAATTTATTCTATTTCATTCGTACGATCCATTCTTACTCATTCGTATGATCCATTCTAATTCATTCGGACGAAAGTATCCATTCTAATTTATTCGTACGATCCATTCTAATTCATTCGTACGATCCATTCTAATTCATTCGTACGATCCATTCTTACTCATTCGTATGATCCATTCTAATTCATTCGTACGATCCATTCTAATTCATTCGTACGATCCATTCTAATTCATTCGCACTATCCATTCTAATTCATTCGTACGATCCATTCTAATTCATTCGTACGATCCATTCTAATTTATTCGTTCAAATATATCCATTCTAATTCATTCGTACGATCCATTCTAATTCATTCGCACGATCCATTTCAATTCATTCGCACGAATGTATCCATTCTAATTCATTTGCACGATCCATTCTAATTCATTCCTATGATATATTCTAATTCATTCGTACAATCCATTCTATTTCATTCTAATTCATTCGTATGATCCATTCTACGATTCATTCTAATTCATTCGTATATTCCATTCTAATTCATTAGCACGATCCATGCTAATGAATTAGAATGGATCGTACGATCCAATCTAATTCATTCATACGATCCATTCTTACTCATTCGTATGATCCATTCTAATTCAATCGTACGATCCATTCTAATTCATTCGTACGATCCATTCTAATTCCTTCATGCGATCCATTCTAATTCATTCATACGATCCATTCTAATTCATTCGTACGATCTATTCTAATTCCTTCGTACGATCCATTCTAATTCATTCGTAGGATCCATTCTAATTCATTCGCGCAATCTATTCTAATTCATTCGTACGATCCATTCTAATTCATTCGTACGATCCATTCTAATTCATTTATACAATCCATTCTAATTTATTCGCACGAATGTATCCATTCTAATTCATTCGTACGATCCATTCTAATTTATTCTAATTCATTCGTACGATCAATTCTAATTCATTCGCACGAATGTATCCATTCTAGTTCATTCGTACGATCCGTTCTATTTCATTCGTACGATCCATTCTAATTCATTCGCACGATCCATTCTAATTCATTCGTACAATCCATTCTAATTCATTCATACGATCCATTCTAATTCATTCGCACAAATGTATCTATTCTAATTCATTCGTACGATCCATTCTAATTTAATCGCACAATCCATTCTAATTCATTCATACGATCCATTCTAATTCATTCAGACGAATGTATCCATTCTAATTCATTCATTCGATCCATTCTAATTCATTCGTACGGTCCATTCTAATTCACTAATACGATCCATTCTAATACATTCATACGATCCATTCTAATTCATTTGCACGAATATATCCATTCTAATTCATTCGTACGATCCATTCTAATTCCTTCGTACGATCCATTCTAATTCATTCATACGATCCATTCTAATTCATTCGTCTGATCCATTCTAATTCATTCGCACGAATGTATCCATTCTAATTCATTCGTACGATCCATTCTAATTCATTCGTACGATCAAAACTTGATGCGATCTAAACTAATCCTAAATTAAGGCTTTAATTTGATCTAAATTATAACTCGCAAGTGCACGAATCGCTTTGTAGGAGCGGTACGTATTACGAGGTCGATCCCACAGGGATTGCTAATGAGGAAACTATCTAATCTAAGGTTATTAATCTATCTACCTAAGTTACTTAATGAGCAATATTGTTGATTTGGTTTTATGAGATTGTGAAAAAGTAAACTAATCAAGATTAAAACATGCAGATTAACTAATTAAGGTAGTGCGGTGCAGTGTGGAAGTTCAGATATGGATGCGATATTCTAAGCCCTAGAATCCGCACAAGTAGCGATCTAAACCATATTTTTATATGATTTCCAAGATTCTCACGGAGATGCGAAGTCAGTGTGGAAGTTCAGTATCCATGGCTTCAGTATGATGCCCTTGAATTAGAACTCGCATCGGTTCTAATTAGAATGAATTAGAATGAATTAGGATTAGTTTAGATCGCATCGGTTCGCGATGCAGTCAGTTCAAGGGCATCATACTGAACTTCCACACTGCACCGCACTACCTTAATTAGTAGCGATCTAAACCATATTTTTATATTTTTATATAGATCTACGAATGAATTAGAATGAATTAGGATTAGTTTAGATCGCATCGGTTCGCGATGCAGTCAGTTCAAGGGCATCATACTGAAGCCATGGATATTCTCACAGCGATCTGATAGAGACAGTACAGCTAGTTTGGAGGCATATCTGAAGAACAACGTTGGAAAATGAAGCCATGGATATGCGAAGTTCAGTATCCATGGCTTCAGTGTGGAAGTTCAGTATCCAAGATTCTCACGGAGATGCGAAGTCAGTGTGGAAGCCCTAGAATCCGCACAAGTAGCGATCTAAACCATATTTTTATATTTTTATATAGATCTACGAATGAATTAGAATGAATTAGGATTAGTTTAGATCGCATCGGTTCGCGATGCAGTCAGTTCAAGGGCATCATACTGAAGCCATGGATATTCTCACAGCGATCTGATGGAGACTGTACAGCTAGTTTGGAGGCATATCTGAAGAACAACGTTGGAAAATGGATAACTGCGATGATTCGGACGAGGGAAGAATTCAACAAGCTGTTGCAGTGCCGGACTCGAACCAGAAGATGAATGCATGAATACGAAGGAGCGACGATGGATTTGATGATGAATTTGGATGATGGTGACCGAGCTTCCCACGTGACCCCATTGCGCTTGAACCCATTATCCAACCCGAGTCGCCCATAAACCCGTCATGGCCAAGACTTTGATCGAATCTCACAAACCCGATTCGCTCTCATGACCTCTTCTCTTCCTTCTAAATCAAAGTCGCACATTCCCATAGGTCTTTAAGTGTCAAACCCGGCTCGGTGTTGCACCCAACCCCTTAGCCACGGAACATTACCCATGCACGTTCATTCCATCAAACCCCAACCATCCGATCAAAAATCCATGCATCCCCTTGATCTTCCCTATCTCTAAAATCTGATTTGCAGCCACACATCACAGCCGTCCCTACAAATCAGAATCCATGCGTTTAGCATGCATTGCAGACCATTCGATCTATTAACCAAACTCATGCAGCCATCACCTGAAGCCACCAACCCAAAGAGATTGCAGCCGTCCGATTGTCCATCTTTCCATGCAATAGCAATGCATGCATGTAAACCGATCAGAGCTGAGCTCCGGATCCTCTCTTCCCCACTGAATCACAGCCACCCGATGCACCCAAGTCGGCCGTGCACCATCAGCTTCGGTTCTCTCTCTCTATTTCCACGTGATCACAACCCAGCACTCCACCATCCCGTGCATCAGCATACACCGATCCCACTTAATGCATGCAGCGGTCAGCACTCCAACACTCACAATCGACCATCTCACCGTCCCATCTAACCCAACCACCTGATCTCTTCAAAACCCATGCAGCCGTCCGATGCCATGCACCCTTTAAAACCGGAACCGATCGAGACCCAACAGCTCACGTACCGAACCACCCAGCCATGCGAGCCCGATCTCCTCTCTCTCTGCCTGGTTTCTCTCTCTCTCTCAGCAACCGCGCGTCTCTCTCTTCTCCCGTTTCTTTCTCTCCTCTCTTTCTAAAACCGGAACCATGCAAGCCCGATACTCTCTCTCTCCGGGATACTCTCTCTCTCTAAATCTAAACCCCACCGAACTTCCTTCTCTCCATCTTTCCTTATCTATCTAACCCGACCCAGCCGGCCTTTTGTTTTCCTTTTCTAACCAAAACCGAACCTCTCTCTGATCTCTCTCTATCCTATATAGAGGGGGGTGGAGGACGAACCTAGGGGGCTCGGACAACCATAAACCATCACCATCTTCACCAACCCGCGGCCATCTACGTTGACCACCAACCATCTTCCACCATCTTCCATCTTCATTACCACCTAGGGCTGCCATCTAACCATAGACCCGGCCATTACACATCCCACCATATCTTCATCACCCTTGAGGCTTCTACGGCATCATCTCCATCTTCACGTACCATCTCCGAGCCACGTCCACCGCTCTCGAAGCCGCACGTCGCCATCATCGTCGGTTTCGCCATCATCAAGAAAGAAGCATCCGCTATCAGCGCACGCATGGCCATCCGAGGCTAACCACCCTATTCTAAAACCTGGATGAAGCTCTGTAGTCAGATCTAAACTCTGTTTTTATGTGTTATTTTCATATTTCTGTTCGTTCAATGAAATAATGTGATCTTATTTATCTCATGAAAGCTTGATAGGAATTGCATGCAACAAGTTCCATTTATGCTCCGTTATTATCAGGGTTTTACAGAAGTCGATTTCAGAGTTTTATTCTTCGTTATTACGGAAAGTTTTACGGGGAATCATTACATAGTCTTGGCTTTTGTTATCACTACGAATTTTACGGAGAATTACTCCATCTTATTCCTATGAAGCGAGAAAGATCGCTACATTAGTTCGTCCTAATAATGCTCTATTGAATATCATGCGCGGAGAGAGATTGACTTCGTATCTCCGTGAGAATCTTGGAAATCATATAAAAATATGGTTTAGATCGCTACTTGTGCGGATTCTAGGGCTTAGAATATCGCATCCATATCTGAACTTCCACACTGCACCGCACTACCTTAATTAGTTAATCTGCATGTTTTAATCTTGATTAGTTTACTTTTTCACAATCTCATAGAACCAAATCAACAATATTGCTCATTAAGTAACTTAGGTAGATAGATTAATAACCTTAGATTAGATAGTTTCCTCATTAGCAATCCCTGTGGGATCGACCTCGTAATATGTACCGCTCCTACAAAGCGATTCGTGCACTTGCGAGTTATAATTTAGATCAAATTAAAGCCTTAATTTAGGATTAGTTTAGATCGCATCAAGTTTTTGGCGCCGTTGCCGGGGATTGCAACGGAGCTTTCGAATTTAGGTTATTCCTTACTTGCCTTAGTTAGTGTTATTAGTGTTTGCTAGTTTAATTTTATCTTTAGAGTATATCAGTTTCTTAATCCTTAACGAAAATGACTAACCAAACAATGACCCTAGAAGAATATATGAATCTTACAAGGTCAACAAAATATCAAGATCCATTTTCAACAGTAGTGACCAACTCACATTCACCCCAAGAAATGACCCTAAAGGAGTATATGAACATAACAAGAACCACCAGACATCAGGATTATATAAACTTTTCAACTGAAATAGAATATCCTGAAAGAAATTCACCAATTAGGAGTTTACATGGCCATATACAATATAATTCACCATGCTATGACACGCATTATCCTAGATGGCAAAATTATCATGATTCTAGATGGCAAAATTTTCATGATCCTAGATGGCAATATTATCAAAATTCTTGTTGGCAAAATCATCACGAGTATAGTTGGAAAAATGAATCACCTGCAAATAATTTTCAAGATTTTTCTTATGATTATAAGCCACCAAATGAGGAGACTCTTGAAGATATACTACAAATGTCTATGCGCAATCAGCTTATGCAGAACTATCAAAGCAATATACAAGAGCAAATAAACGCTTTCGAAAGAATTGAATCACATTTTAATGTCATTAAGGAAGCAATACTTCGAGATCAATCTCAACTTGAGTCTAACTCCGATGAAGATTATGAGGATTATGAAAACATAAATAGTGTCTCAATAGATAATGGAGCTTATGAGGAGACCCAGATGGACATCCCTTTAGAAGATGAACTGGCCAAATCTAATTTTTTCAATCCTTTGGATGATTACCCGAGCAATATGGATGACATTAATATGGATATGATTTTTGAGGATACTAATGATCTCCCATCTAACATTGACGTCATCAATAATAACATTATAGATAGTATAATTGATGAAGAAGCCTATGCTCCCCCCTATGATGATGATGATGAGATTATTAAAGAAAGTAATATTCTCTCATCTAGTTTAAAAGTTACTAATGATAATAAGATCTATGAGATGAATATGATCGATAATCTTATAGAGGACAAGCTTCTTCAATCATCCCCTAATGATCCAGTGGATGACGATCTGACCAATATTATATTTGATGTCACCCATAATATTCCTTATGATATTAATGATGATCTATTTGCTAAAGAAGTCAATGCTCTCTCAATGAATCTTGAAATTAATGATATCATGACAGATCATTTATCCAGTATCGAAAAATCATACAATAACCTACAAATTTTGCCATCTGAGTTTCAACATACATATTTGGGTGAAGAAGATATATTTTCTGATTTAATTTTTCCTCGATACATCCAAAATCAGAAAATTCAATTTTGCAAACTTTTCAAAGATAATATTGATGATACATGTTGGAATATGGAGTATAATAATGAATCTTATCTTGTTCCATTTAAAAAGAAAATTCATGAAGAACATTATAGGATGAATCCTAAGAAAATAAAGGAGAGTCACGCAGAAACATGTCCAAAGTATACAATAGAATATAATTTCTCAATTGATGACTACTCTCTTTTCTTTTTGAAAATTCCATCTGCAAAAAAATATATTTGTATTATAGCAGTTAATTTTTTTATTTTAATTAGCATCTGCTCGTCTTTATTAGTCTGTTTAGTCGCTTTGTTTTTTTTTCTTTGTAGTACTAACATTTTACAGGTAACGAGGCTACAAAGAACTTATGAGGTACTATCCACCCTTTAAACTTTGTACTTTTATTTTATATACATGTCATTAAAAAAAAAAAAATGCTATCATCTCATTTATGAGCATGTCTAATTTATACATTGAGGACAATGTATAATTTAAGTTTGGGGGTGTGATGTACCTTGTGATATACCTTTTGCAAAATCCTGTATGTATTCAATTTCCACAAAATTTTTCTGTTCTCATTTTGAATTTAAAAAAAAAAAAAAATTGTTTTTTTTTAAAAATAATAGTAATAATGCATCAACTTACGCAGTAGTGGGACAGCTCGGCACATACATCTTCGTGTATGTGTGTCTAGTCTGTAGTCCCCTACCAAAACTACAGCGTTCGTATAGAAATCTGTAGGAATTTGCATTTGCATGTTTTTATTTTCTTTTTCATATTTTAGTTTCTTATCGTATTACTTTTGCCTTCCCTTTCGTTATTTTCAAAAAAAAAAAAAATCTATCTATATTTCACCTTTATTTCAGGTTTTGTAATATAATTTTATTGTACGCGAATAGGACTATAAGGCACTTGGTAATCGAGGTATAAAGTCCAAGGATCAGCTAGAAAAAGTATGTCTAATATGGTTCTGACCCTTAGTAACCTTTTTAGAGATTGTCAAAACAAACTAGACTTGACTTTTCACTTCACATCTGGCTTACACCTCTAGGGTCTAGATTCAAAGCTTTCATATCAGCCTAATAGTCAACTAGAGTCCTGATGAACCATGCGGATCTGGTTCACTTGGTTTGAAAAAAAAAAAATATCATTAGAAAAGCGACCAGTGAATTCTAAGGTATAGCGGAAAGGGCTACCTATTCGCATGGTCTAGGACCTAATTATATAAAAGTCTTAACCTGTATGCCCTAGTATGAGTGAAGCCTGGTCGATAGGGTTATGAGAATGATCCTATGGATGCAGAGTGAATCAAATATAAAGGCAACATGAGGATGACTACCTAACTCATGAGAGCGTTGGCAGCGTGTCATGGGCATAGAGTGCAGCTAGCATGGTACAAGTTAGGAAAGGATATATAATTAGATCCAGAAAAAAAAATGAGACCGAAAAAAAAAAAGAAAAAAAAAAAGAAAAAGAAAAAGGAAAATAGTGTGAAAGCCGTCGCTATAAATAATGTGGGGAAACTGGAATATCACATATAAAGCCGAAAGGTATTAAGGTGAATATCCACAACTCTCACTAGCCTGTCTAGATTAGCTGGTTTTGACTCAGGTTCTAAGGTCGACTTTGACCGTTCTAGAAAACTGTTAGAATGATATGAATGTAGAGAACCAAATCCCCAGTTGTGTTTAGTCCAGACAGCACCGTGCACTCGAGCATAGTTGACCTTGACCTTTTATAACGGGAAACTAATAGTTAGAACCTAAAGTGCTTACTTTGAAAGTCGAAGCTTGGGTTAGATACCTTGCGAGTCATGTGCCTTAGAAATTCTATTTTCGGAGTACTTTTTAATTATTCTGCGAAACCGATTTTACTTATTTCTTTCTGTATTATCTAAAAAAAAAAAATCTTGAATTTTGTGGGTAGATTCTCTGCAAACCCTCACGAGACAAAACTCGTCCACTAGGGTAACCTAGGGGTTTAACGGCTTGTTGCACATGCTAAGTGCGATCGCGATTCCTGCGAAAGTGAGTTAGCTAGTTTTATTCTTTTATTATTTTCTTAGTTTATTTTGTTTGCTTTCTCGAGGACGAGAAAGATTCAAGTTTGGGGGTGTGTTGAGCGGCCAATTTGTGCTAATTATCCTATTATTCTCAAGCATATATCATCAGTTTGCTACGTAAAACTTTCATACTACACGTAAACTGCATAATTATCTTTGCACCACTGCATAATAGACTTTCATACGAACCCAACGGCATATTGGTTCGCTCTTATACATTGCATGCATGAAAAATACGGAGCCCGATAGTCCAAATTATCCTTTTATCAATAATCGCATTGGAACCTTATTGACGTCATTTCATGTTTGTTTTTCAGGGATTTGACCCGGTTCGCGATGCAGTCAGTTCAAGGGCATCATACTGAAGCCATGGATATTCTCACAGCGATCTGATGGAGACTGTACAGCTAGTTTGGAGGCATATCTAAAGAACAACGTTGGAAAATGGATAACTGCGATGATTTGGACGAGGGAAGAATTCAACAAGCTGTTGCAGTGCCGGACTCGAACCAGAAGATGAATGCATGAATACGAAGGAGCGACGATGGATTTGATGATGAATTTGGATGATGGTGACCGAGCTTCCCACGTGACCCCATTGCGCTTGAACCCATTATCCAACCCGAGTCGCCCATAAACCCGTCATGGCCAAGACTTTGATCGAATCTCACAAACCCGATTCGCTCTCATGACCTCTTCTCTTCATTCTAAATCAAAGTCGCACATTCCCATAGGTCTTTAAGTGTCAAACCCGGCTCGGTGTTGCACCCAACCCCTTAGCCACGGAACATTACCCATGCACGTTCATTCCATCAAACCCCAACCATCCGATCAAAAATCCATGCATCCCCTTGATCTTCCCTATCTCTAAAATCTGATTTGCAGCCACACATCACAGCCGTCCCTACAAATCAGAATCCATGCGTTTAGCATGCATTGCAGACCATTCGATCTATTAACCAAACTCATGCAGCCATCACCTGAAGCCACCAACCCAAAGAGATTGCAGCCGTCCGATTGTCCATCTTTCCATGCAATAGCAATGCATGCATGTAAACCGATCAGAGCTGAGCTCCGGATCCTCTCTTCCCCACTGAATCACAGCCACCCGATGCACCCAAGTCGGCCGTGCACCATCAGCTTCGGTTCTCTCTCTCTATTTCCACGTGATCACAACCCAGCACTCCACCATCCCGTGCATCAGCATACACCGATCCCACTTAATGCATGCAGCGGTCAGCACTCCAACACTCACAACCGACCATCTCACCGCCCCATCTAACCCAACCACCTGATCTCTTCAAAACCCATGCAGCCGTCCGATGCCATGCACCCTTTAAAACCGGAACCGATCGAGACCCAACAGCTCACGTACCGAACCACCCAGCCATGCGAGCCCGATCTCCTCTCTCTCCGCCTGGTTTCTCTCTCTCTCTCTCAGCAACCGTGCGTCTCTCTCTTCTCCCGTTTCTTTCTCTCCTCTCTTTCTAAAACCGGAACCATGCAAGCCCGATACTCTCTCTCTCCGGGATACTCTCTCTCTCTAAATCTAAACCCCACCGAACTTCCTTCTCTCCATCTTTCCTTATCTATCTAACCCGACCCAGCCGGCCTTTTGTTTTCCTTTTCTACCCAAAACCGAACCTCTCTCTGATCTCTCTCTATCCTATATAGAGGGGGGTGGAGGACGAACCTAGGGGGCTCGGACAACCATAAACCATCACCATCTTCACCAACCCGCGGCCATCTACGTTGACCACCAACCATCTTCCACCATCTTCCATCTTCATTACCACCTAGGGCTGCCATCTAACCATAGACCCGGCCATTACACATCCCACCATATCTTCATCACCCTTGAGGCTTCTACGGCATCATCTCCATCTTCACGTACCATCTCCGAGCCACGTCCACCGCTCTCGAAGCCGCACGTCGCCATCATCGCCGGTTTCGCCATCATCAAGAAAGAAGCATACGCTATCAGCGCACGCATGGCCATCCGAGGCTAACCACCCTATTCTAAAACCTGGATGAAGCTCTGTAGTCAGATCTAAACTCTGTTTTTATGTGTTATTTTCATATTTCTGTTCGTTCAATGAAATAATGTGATCTTATTTATCTCATGAAAGCCTGATAGGAATTGCATGCAACAAGTTCCATTTATGCTCCGTTATTATCAGGGTTTTACAGAAGTCGATTTCAGAGTTTTATTCTTCGTTATTACGGAAAGTTTTACGGGGAATCATTACATAGTCTTGGCTTTTGTTATCACTACGAATTTTACGGAGAATTACTCCATCTTATTCCTATGAAGCGAGAAAGATCGCTACATTAGTTCGTCCTAATAATGCTCTATTGAATATCATGCGCGGAGAGAGATTGACTTCGCATCTCCGTGAGAATCTTGGAAATCATATAAAAATATGGTTTAGATCGCTACTTGTGCGGATTCTAGGGCTTAGAATATCGCATCCATATCTGAACTTCCACACTGCACCGCACTACCTTAATTAGTTAATCTGCATGTTTTAATCTTGATTAGTTTACTTTTTCACAATCTCATAGAACCAAATCAACAATATTGCTCATTAAGTAACTTAGGTAGATAGATTAATAACCTTAGATTAGATAGTTTCCTCATTAGCAATCCCTGTGGGATCGACCTCGTAATACGTACCGCTCCTACAAAGCGATTCGTGCACTTGCGAGTTATAATTTAGATCAAATTAAAGCCTTAATTTAGGATTAGTTTAGATCGCATCAATACATTCTAATTCATTCGTATGATCCATTCTAATTCATTCGCACAATCTATTCTAATTCATTCGTACGATCCATTCTAATTCATTAACACGATCCATTCTAATTCATTCGTAAGATCCATTCTAATTCATTCGTACGATCCATTCTAATTCATTCGCACGATCCAATCAAATTCATTCGTACGATCCAATCTAATTTATTCGTACGATCCATTCTAATTCGTAAGAATGGATTAGATTGTATCCATTCTAATTCATTCGTACGATCCATTCTAATTCATTCGCACGATCCATTCTAATTCATTCGTACGATACAATCTAATTCATTCGTATGATCCATTCTAATTCAGTCGTACAATCCATTCTAATTCATTCATATGATCCATTCTAATTCATTCGCACGATCTATTCTAATTCATTCGCACTATCCATTCTAATTCATTCATACGATCCATTCTAATTCATTCGCATGATCCATTCTAATTCATTCGTACGATCCATTCTAATTCATTCGCACGAATGTATCCATTCTAATTCATTCGTACGATCCATTCTAATTCATTCGTACAATCCATTCTAATTCATTCGTACGATACGTACAATCCATTCTAATTCATTCGCACGATCCATTCTAATTCATTCGCACGATCCATTCTAATTCATTCGCACGATCCATTCAAATTCATTCGTACGATACATTCTAATTCATTCGCACGAATGTATCCATTCTAATTCATTCGTACGATCTATTCTAATTCATTCGTACGATCGATTCTAATTCATTCGTACGATCCATTCTAATTCATTCGCACGATCCAATCTAATTCATTCGTACGATCCATTCTAATTCATTCGTACGATCCATTCTAATTCCTTCGCACGAATGTATCCATTCTAATTCATTCGTACGATCTATTCTAATTCATTCTTACGATCCATTCTAATTCATTCGCACGATCCATTCTAATTCATTCGTACGATCAATTGTAATTCATTCGTACGATCCATTCTAATTCATTCGCACGATCCATTCTAATTCATTCGTACGATCAATTCTAATTCATTCGCACGAATGTATCCATTCTAATTCATTCGTACGATCTATTCTAATTCATTCGCATGATCCATTCTAATTCATTCATACGATCCATTCTAATTCATTCATACGATCCATTCTAATTCATTCGCACGAATGTATCCATTCTAATTCATTCGTACGATCCATTCTAATTCATTTGTACGATCCTTTCTAATTCATTCGCATGATCCATTCTAATTCATTCGTACGATCCATTATAATTCAGTCGTACAATCCATTCTAATTCATTCGCACGATCCATTCTAATTCATTCGTACGATCCAATCTAATTCATTCGTATGATCCATTCTAATTCAGTCGTACAATCCATTAGAATGAATTAGAATGGATCGTACGAATGAATTAGAATGGATCAGACGAATGAATTAGAATGGATCGTGCGAATGAATTAGAATGGATTGTACGAATGAATTAGGATGGATACATTCGTGCGAATGAATTAGAATGGATCGTACGAATGAATTAGAATGGATGGTGCGAATGAATTAGAATGGATCGTATGAGTGAATTAGAATGGATCGTACGAATGAATTAGAATGGATTGTATGACTGAATTAGAATGGATCATACGAATGAATTAGATTGTATCGTACGGACGAATTAGAATGGATACATTCGTATGAATGAATTAGAATTAGAATGAATTAGAATGGATCGTACGAATGAATTAGAATGGATACATTCTTGCGAATGAATTAGAATGGATCGTACGAATGAATTAGAATGGATCATGCGAATGAATTAGAATGGATCATATGAATGAGTTAGAATTGATCGTGAGAATGAATTAGAATGGATCGTGTGAATGAATTAGAATGGATCGTACGAATGAATTCGATTGGATCGATACAATCTAATTCATTCGTACGATCCATTCTTATTCTAATGGATCGTGCGAATGTATCCATTCTAATTCTAATTAGAATGAATTAGAATGGATACATTCGTATGAATGAATTAGAATGGATCGAGTGAATGAATTAGATTGTATCGTACGAATGAATTAGAATGGATCGTGCGAATGAATTAGAATGGATCGTACGAATGAATTAGAATGGATCGTGCGAATGAATTAGAATGGATCGTACGAATGAATTAGAATGGATCGTATGAATGAACTAGAATGGATCGTACGAATGAAGTAGATACAATCTAATTCATTCGCACGATCTATTCAAATTCATTCGTACGATCCATTCTAATTCATTCGTACGATCCATTCTAATTCATTCGTACGATCCATTCTAATTCCTTCATTAGAATGGATCGTGCGAAGGAATTAGAATGGGTACATTCGTGCGAATGAATTGAATGGATCGTACGAATGAATTAGAATGGATCGTGCGAAGGAATTAGAATGGATCGTAAGAATGAATTAGAATGGATCGTATTAATGAATTAGAATGGATTGTACGACTGAATTAGAATAGATACATTCGTGCGAATGAATTAGAATGGATCGCACGAATGAGTAAGAATGAATCGTACGAATGAAATAGAATGGATCAAACAAATGAATTTGAATGGATCGTGTCTAATCTAATTCATTCGCACGATCCAATCTAATTCATTCGTACGATCCATTCTAATTCATTCGCACAATCTATTCTAATTCATTCGCACGATCCATTCTAATTCATTCGTACGATCCATTCTAATTCATTCGCACGATCCATTCTAATTCATTCATACGATCCATTCTAATTCATTCACATGATCCATTCTAATTCATTCGTACGATCCATTCTAATTCATTTGCACGATCCATTCTAATTCATTCGCACGATCCATTCTAATTCATTCATATGATCTATTCTAATTCATTCGCACGATCCATTCTAATTCATTCGTACGATCCATTCTAATTCATTCGCATGAATGTATCCATTCTAGAATGGATCGTACGAATGAATTAGAATAGATCGTACGAATGAATTAGAATGTATCGTACGAATGAATTAGAATGGATCGTATCATACGAATGAATTAGAATGGATACATTCATGCGAATGAATTAGAATGAATCGTACGAATGAATTAGAATGGATCGTGCGAATGAATTAGAATGGATCGTACGAATGAATAAGAATGGATCGTACGAATGAATTAGATTGGATCGTGCGAATGAATTAGAATCTATCGTACGAATGAATTAGAGTGGATCATACGATTGAATTAGAATAGATCGTGCGAATAAATTAGAATGGATATATTCGTGCGAATGAATTAGAATGGATCGTACGAATGAATTAGAATGGATTGTGCGAATGAATTAGAATGGATTGTACGAATGAATTAGAATGGATCGTACGAATGAATTAGATTGGATCGTGCGAATGAAGTAGAATGGATCATAGGAATGAATTAGATTGGATCGTGCGAATGAATTAGAATGGGTCATATGAATGAATTAGAATGGATCGTGCGAATGAATTAGATTGGATCGTGCGAATGAATTAGAATGGATCGTGCGAATGAATTAGAATGGATCTTGCGAATGAATTAGAATAGATCCATTCTAATTCATTCGCACGAATGTATCCATTCTACTTCATTCGTACGATCCATTCTAGTTCATTCGTACGATCCATTCTAATTCATTCATACAATCCATTCTAATTCTTTCGCACGAATGTATCCATTCTAATTCATTCGTACGATCCATTCGAATTCATTCGTACGATCCATTCTATTTCATTCGCACAATCCATTATAATTCATTCGTACAATCCATTCTAATTCATTCATACGATCCATTCTAATTCATTCATACGAATGTATCCATTCTAATTCATCCGTACGATACAATCTAATTCATTCGTATGATCCATTCTAATTCAGTCGTACAATCCGTTCTAATTCATTCGTACGATCCATTCTAATTCACTCGTACGATCCATTCTAATTCATTCGCACGATCCATTCTAATTCATTCGTACGATCCATTCTAATTCATTCGCACGAATGTATCCATCTTTATTCATTCGTACAATCCATTCTAATTCATTCGCACGATCCATTCTAATTCATTCGTCTGATCCATTCTAATTCATTCGTACGATCCATTCTAATTCATTCTAATGGATTGTACGACTGAATTAGAATGGATCATACGAATGAATTAGATTGGATCGTACGAATGAATTAAAATGGATCGTGCGAATGAATTAGAATGGATTGTACGACTGAATTATAATGGATCGTACGAATGAATTAGAATGGATCATGCGAATGAATTAGAATGGATCATACAAATGAATTAGAATGGATCGTACGAATGAGTTAGAATGGATACATTCGTGCGAATGAATTAGAATGGATCGTATGAATGAATTAGAATGGATCGTATGAATGAATTAGAATGGATCGTGTGAATGAATTAGAATAGCTCTTACGAATGAATTAGAATGGATACATTCGTGCGAATGAATTAGAATGGATCGTACGAATGAATTAGAATGGATCGTGCGAATGAATTAGAATGGATCGTACGAATGAATTAGAATGGATATATTCGTGCGAATGAATTAGAATGGATCGTACGAATGAGTAAGAATGGATCGTACGAATGAAATAGAATGGATTGTACGAATGAATTTGAATGGATCGTGCGAATGAATTAGAATGGATCGTACGAATGAACTAGAATGGATCGTACGAACGAAATAGAATGGATCGTGCGAATGAATTAGATTGGATCGTGCGAATAAATTAGAATGGATAGTATGAATGAATTAGAATGGATCGTACGAATGAATTAGAATGGATCGTACGAATGAATTAGAATGGATCGTACGAATGAATTAGAATAGATCGTATGAATGAATTAGAATGGATCGTACGAATGAATGGATCGTACGAATGAATTAGATTGTATCGTACGAATGAATTAGAATGGATCGTGTGAATGAATTAGAATGGATCGTGCGAATGAATTAGAATGGATCGTACAAATGAATTAGAATGGATTGTACGACTGAATTAGAATGGATCATACGAATGAATTAGATTGTATCGTACGAATGAATTAGAATGGATCGTGCGAATGAATTAGAATGGATAGTACGAATGAATTAGAATGGATCGTACGAATGAATTAGAATGGATCGTACGAATGAATTAGATTGTATCGTACGAATGAATTAGAATGGATCGTGCGAATGAATTAGAATGGATCGTACGAATGAATTAGAATGGATCGTATGAATGAATTAGAATGGATCGTACGAATGAATTAGAATAGATCGTACGAATGAATTAGAATGGATACATTCGTGCGAATGTATTAGAATGGATCGTACGAATGAATTATAATGGATCGTATGAATGAATTAGAATGAATCGTGCGAATGAATTAGAATGGATCGTGCGAATGAAGTAGAATGGATCGTACGAATGAATTAGAATGGATCGTATGAATGAATTAGATTGGATACATTCGTGCGAATGTATTAGAATGGATCGTATGAATGAATTAGAATCGATCGTACGAATGAGTAAGAATGGATCGTACGAATGAATTAGAATGGATCGTACGAATGAATTAGAATGGATCGTATGAATGATTTAGAATGGATCGTGCGAATAAATTAGAATGGATCGTACGAATGAATTAGAATGGATACATTCGTGCGAATGAATTAGAATGGATCGTACTAATGAATTAGAATGGATCATATGAATGAATTAGAATAGATCGTACGAATGAATTAGAATGGATCGTATGAATGAATTAGAATAGATCGTGCGAATGAATTAGAATGGATCGTACGAATGAATTAGATTGGATCGTGCGAATGAATTAGAATGGATCGTACGAATGAATTAGAATCGATCGTACGACTGAATTAGAATAGATCGTACGAATGAATTAGAATGGATACATTCGTGCGAATGAATTAGAATGGATCGTACGAATGAATTAGAATGGATCGTGCGAATGAATTAGAATGGATCATATGAATGAATTAGATTGGATCGTGCGAATGAATTAGAATGGATCGTACGAATGAATTACAATCGATCGTACGACTGAATTAGAATAGATCGTAGGAATGAATTAGAATGGATACATTTGTGCGAATGAATTAGAATGGATCGTACGAATGAATTAGAATGGATCGTGCGAATGAATTAGAATGGATCATATGAATGAATTAGAATGGATCGTGCGAATGAATTAGAATGGATCGTACGAATGAATTAGAATGGATACATTCGTACGAATGAATTAGAATGGATCGTACGAATGAATTAGATTGTATCGTACGAATGAATTAGAATGGATCGTGCGAATGAATTAGAATGGATCGTACGAATGAATTAGAATGGATCGTATGAATGAATTAGAATGGATCGTACGAATGAATTAGAATAGATCGTACGAATGAATTAGAATGGATACATTCGTGTGAATGAATTAGAATGGATCGTACGAATGAATTAGAATGGATCGTGTGAATGAATTAGATTGGATCGTGCGAATGAATTAGAATGGATCGTAATAATGAATTAGAATGGATCGTACGAATGAATTAGAACAGATCGTACGAATTTATTAGAATGGATCATACGAAAGAATTAGAATTGATCGTATGAATGAATTAGAATGGATCTTGCGAATGAATTAGAATAGATCGTACGAATGAATTAGAATGGATACATACGAATGAATTAGAATGGATCGTACGAATGAATTAGAATGCATCATGCAAATGAATTAGAATGGATCGCACGATTGAATTAGAATGGATCGTACGAATGAATTAGAATGGATCGTGCGAATGAATTAGAATGGATACATTCGTGCGAATGGATCGTACGAATGAATTAGAATGGATACATTCATGCGAATGAATTAGAATGGATCACACGAATGTATGGTTCGTATGAATGAATTTGAATGGATCGTGCGAATGAATTAGAATAGATCGTATGAATGAATTAGAATAGATACCTTCGTGCGATCCATTCTAATTCATTCGTACGATCTATTCTAATACATTTGTACGATACATTCTAATTCATTCGTACGATACAATCTAATTCATTCGAACGATCCATTCTATTTCATTCGTGTGATCCATTCTAATTCATTCTAATTCATTCTAATGGATCGTGGTAATGAATTAGATTGTATCGTACGAATGAATTAGAATGTATCGTACAAATGAATTAGAATGGATCGTACGAATGAATTAGAATGGATCGCACGAAGGTATTCATACGAATGAATTTGTGCGAATGAATTAGAATGGATCGTACGAATGAATTAGAATGGATCGTACGAATGAATTAGATTGGATCGTGCGAATGAATTAGAATGGATCGTACGAATGAATTAGAATGGATCGTACGAATGAATTAGAATAGATCGTACGAATAAATTAGAATGGATACATTCGTGCGAATATATTAGAATGGATCGTACGAATGAATTAGAATGGATCGTGCGAATGAATTAGAATGGATCGTATGAATGAATTAGAATAGATCGTGCGAATGAATTAGAATGGATCGTGCGAATGAATTAGAATGGATCGTAATAATGAATTAGAATGGATCGTACGAATGAATTAGAATAGATCGTACGAATGAATTAGAATGGATACATTCGTGCGAATGAATTAGAATGGATCGTACGAATGAATTAGAATGGATCGTGTGAATGAATTGGAATTGATCATACGAATGAATTAGAATGGATCGTATGAATGAATTAGAATGGATCGTGCGAATGAATTAGAATAGATCGTACGAATGAATTAGAATGGATACATTCGTGCGAATGAATTAGAATGAATCGTACGAATGAATTAGAATGGATCGTGCGAATGAATTAGAATGGATCGTACGAATGAATTAGAATGGATCGTGCGAATGAATTAGAATGGATCATATGAATGAATTAGAATGGATCGTACGAATGAATTAGAATGGATCGTACGAATGAATTAGAATGGATTGTACGACTGAATTAGAATGGATCCGTACGATCCATTCTAATTTATTCGCACGAATGTATCCATTCTAATTCATTCGTACAAACTATTCTAATTCATTCGTACGATCCATTCTAATTCATTCGCACGATTCAATCTAATTCATTCGTACGATCAATTCTAATTCAATCGTGCGATCAATTCTAATTCATTCGCACGATCCATTCTAATTCATTCGCACGAATATATCCATTCTAATTCATTCTAATTCATTCGCATGATCCATTCTAATTCATTCATACGATCCATTCTAATTCATTCGTACGATCCATTCTAATTCATTCGTACGATCCATTCT
This sequence comes from Chamaelirium japonicum, assembly GCA_947650365.1. Taxonomy (NCBI): domain Eukaryota; kingdom Viridiplantae; phylum Streptophyta; class Magnoliopsida; order Liliales; family Melanthiaceae; genus Chamaelirium; species Chamaelirium japonicum. Next base: position 65,103,128 of record OX393549.1, on the reverse strand, counting down.
AATTCATTCGTACGATACAATCTAATTCATTCGTACGATCCATTCTAATTCAATCGTATGATCCATTCTAATTCATTCATACGATCCATTCTAATTCATTCGTACGATCCATTCTAATTCATTCGCACGATCTATTCTAATTCTTTCGTACGATACAATCTAATTCATTCCTATGATCCATTCTAATTCAGTCGTACAATCCATTCTAATTCATTCGTATGAACCATTCTAACTCATTCGCACGATCCATTCTAATTCATTCGCACGATCCATTCTAATTCATTCGCACGAATGTATCCATTCTAATTCATTCACGATCCATTCTAATTCATTCGCACGATCCATTCTAGTTCATTCGTACGATCCATTCTAATTCATTCGCACGAATGTATCCATTCTACTTCATTCGTACGATCCATTCTAGTTCATTCATACGATCCATTCTAATTATCCATTCAAATTAATTCGTACGATCCATTCTATTTCATTCGTACGATCCATTCTTACTCATTCGTACGATCCATTCTAATTCATTCGCACGAATGTATCCATTCTAATTCATTCGTACGATCCATTCTAATTCATTCGTACGATCCATTCTAATTCAGTCGTACAATCCATTCTAATTCATTCATACGAACCATACAAATTCATTCGTAGGAATGTATTCATTCTAATTCATTCGTACGATCCATTCTAATTCATTCGCATGATCCATTCTAATTCATTCGTACGATACAATCTAATTCATTCGTACGATCCATTCTAATTAATTAACACGAATGTATCCATTCTAATTCATTTGGATCGTACGATACAAATGAATCCATTCTAATTCATTAGAATGAATTAGAATTAGAATGGATCGTACGAATGAATTAGAATGGATCGTACAAATGAACTAGAATGGATCGTACGAATGAAGTAGAATGGATTGTGCGAATGAATTAGAATGGATCGTACGAATGAATTAGAATGGATACATACAATCCATTCCTACGATCTAATTCATTCGTATGAATTGTACGATCCATTCGTTCGTGCGAATGAATTAGAATGGATCGTGCGAATGAATTAGAATGGATCGTACGAATGAATTAGATTGGATTGTGCGAATGAATTAGAATGGATCGTACGAATGAATATGAATGGATCGTACGAATTAATTAGAATGGATCGTACGAATGAATTAGAATGGATACATTCGTGCGAATGAATTATAATGGATCGTGCGAATGAATTAGAATGGATCGTGTGAATGAATTAGAACAGATCTTACGAATGAATTAGAATGGATACATTCGTGCGAATGAATTAGAATAGATCGTACGAATAAATTAGAATGGATTGTACGACTGAATTAGAATGGATCGAACGAATGAATTAGAATGGATCATGCGAATGAACTAGAATGGATCGTACGAATGAATTAGAATGTATTCATTCTAATTCATTCGTACGATCCATTCTAATTCCTTCGCATGATCCATTCTAATTCATTAATACGAACCATTCTAATTCATTCGTACGATCTATTCTAATTCATTCGTACGATCCATTCTAATTCATTCGCACGAATGTATCCATTCTAATTCATTCGCACGATCCATTCTAATTCATTCGTACGATCCATTCATTCGTACGATCCATTCTGATTCATTCATACGATCCATTCGTACGATCCATTCTATTTCATTCGTACGATCCATTCTAATTCATTTGTATAATACAATCTAATTCATTCGTACGATCCATTCTAATTCAGTCGTACAATCGATTCTAATTCATTCGTACGATCTATTGTAATTCATTCATACGATCCATTCTAATTCATTTATACTATCCATTCTAATTCATTCGCACGATCCATTCTAATTCATTCGCACGATCCATTCTAATTCATTCGCACGAATGTATCCATTCTAATTCATTCGTACGATCGATTCTAATTCATTCGCACAAATGTATCCATTCTAATTCATTCGTACGATCTATTCTAATTCATTCGTACGATCCATTCTAGTTCATTCGTACGATCATTCTAATTCATTCGTACGATCCAATCTAATTCATTCGCACAATCCAATCTAATTCATTCGTACGATCCATTCTAATTCATTCGCACGAATGTATCCATTCTAATTCATTCGTACGATCTATTCTAATTCAGTCGTACGATCGATTCTATTTCATTCGTACGATCCATTCTAATTCATTCGCACGATCCAATCTAATTCATTCATACGATCCATTCTAATTCATTCGTACGATACAATCTAATTCATTCGTACGATCCATTCTAATTCATTCGTACGATCTATTGTAATTCATTCGCACGATCCATTCTAATTTATTCATACATCCATTCTAATTCGTTCGTACGATCGATTCTAATTCTTTCGTACGATCCATTCTAATTCATTCGCACGATCAATTCTAATTCCGTCGTACAATCCATTCTAATTCATTCGTACGATCCATTCTAATTCATTCGCACGATCCATTCTAATTCATTCGCACGATCCATTCAATCGTATGATCCATTCTAATTCATTCGCACGAATGAATTAGAATGGATCTAGAATGGATACATTCGTGCGAATGAATTAGAATGGATCTTATGAATGAATTAGAATGGATCGTGCGAATGAATTAGAATAGATTGTACAAATGAATTAGAATGGATCGTACGAATGAATTAGAATTGATCGTGCGAATGAATTAGAATGGATCGTGCGAATGAATTAGAATGGATCGTACGAATGAATTAGAATGGATTGTACGACTGAATTAGAATGGATCATACGAATGAATTAGATTGTATCGTACGAATGAATTAGAATGGATCGTGCGAATGAATTAGAATGGATAGTACGAATGAATTAGAATGGATCGTACGAATGAATTAGAATGGATCATACGAATGAATTAGATTGTATCGTACGATCCATTCTAATTCATTCATAAGATCCATTCTAATTCATTCGCACGATCCATTCTAATTCATTCGTACGATCCATTCTAATTCATTCGTACGATCTAGTTCATTCGTACGATCCATTCTAGTTCATTCGTACGACCCATTCTAATTCATTCGTATGATACAATCTAATTCATTCGTATGATCCATTCTAATTCATTCGTACGATCCATTCTAATTCATTCGCACGATCCATTCTAATTCAGTCGTACAATCCATTCTAATTCATTCGTACGATCCATTCTAATTCATTCGCACGATCCATTCTAATTCATTCGTACGATCCATTCTAATTCATTCGCACGAATGTATCCATTCTAATTCATTCGTACGATCTATTCTAATTCAGTCGTACGATCCATTCTAATTCATTCGTACGATCCAATCTAATTCATTCGTACGATCCATTCTAATTCATTCATGCGATCCATTCTAATTCATTCACATGATCCATTCTAATTTATTCGTACGATCCATTCTAATTCATTCGCACGAATGTATCCATTCTAATTCATCCATACAAATTCATTCGTAAGAATGTATTCATTCTAATTCATTCGTACGATCCATTCTAATTCATTCGCATGATCCATTCTAATTCATTCGTACGATCCATTCTAATTCAGTCGTACAATCCATTCTAATTCATTCTAATTCATTCGTATGATCCATTCATTCATACGATCCATTCTAATCTGTTCTAATGAATCGTACAAATGTAATTCACACGAATGAATTAGAATGAATTAGAATGATCGTACGAATGAATTAGAAAGGATTGTACGACTGAATTAGAATAGATCGTACGAATGAATTAGATTGTATCGTACGAATGAATTAGAATAAATTAGAACGGATCGTACAAATAAATTTGTATGATACAAACGATCCATTCTAATTCATTTGTACGATCTATTCTAATTCATTCGCACGATCCATTCTAATTCATTCGTACGATCCATTCTAATTCATTCGCACGATCCATTCTAATTCATTCGTACGATACAATCTAATTCATTCGTACGATCCATTCTAATTCATTCATACGATCCATTCTAATTCATTTGCACGATCCATTCTAATTCATTCATACGATCCATTCTAATTCATTCGTATGATCTATTCTAATTCATTCGTACGATCCATTCTAATTCATTCGTACGATCCATTCTAATTCATTCGCACGATCAATTCTAATTCATTCGCACGATCAATTCTAATTCATTCATATGATCCATTCTAATTCATTCGCACGATCCATTCTAATTCATTCGTACGATCCATTCTAATTCATTCGCCCGAATGTATCCATTCTAATTCATTCATACGATCCATTCTAATTCATTCGCACGATCTATTCTATTTCATTCATACGATCCATTCTAATTCGATCCATTCTAATTCATTCGTACGATACAATCTAATTCATTCGTACGATCCATTCTAATTCAGTCGTACGATCCATTCTAATTCATTCGTACGATACAATCTAATTCATTCGTATGATCTATTCTAATTCAGTCGTACAATCCTTTCTAATTCATTCATACGAACCATTCTAATGGATCGTATGAATGAATTAGAATGGATACTTTCGTGCGAATGAATTAGAATAGATCGTATGAATGAATTAGAATAGATACCTTCGTGCGATCCATTCTAATTCATTCGTACGATCCATTCTAATTCATTTGTACGATATATTCTAATTCATTCGTACGATACAATCTAATTCATTCGAACGATCCATTCTAATTCATTCGTGTGATCCATTCTAATTCATTCTAATTCATTCTAATGGATCGTGGTAATGAATTAGATTGTATCGTATGAATTAGAATTAATCGTTTGTATCATACAAATTAGAATGAATGATTACAAATTCATTCGTAAGAATGAATTCATTCTAAGATCAATCTAATTCATTCGCACGAATGGATCGTGCGAATGAATTAGAATGGATCGTACGAATGAATTAGAATGGATACATTCGTGTGAATGAATTAGAATGGATTGTACGAATGAATTAGAATGGATCGTGCGAATGAATTAGAATGGATCGTACGAATGAATTAGAATGGATCGTACGAATGAATTAGATTGGATCGTGCGAATGAATTAGAATGGATCGTACAAATGAATTAGAATCGATCGTACGACTGAATTAGAATAGATCGTACGAATGAATTAGAATGGATTGCACGATCCATTAGAATGAATTAGAATGAATTAGAATGGATCACACGAATGAATTAGAATGGATCGTTCGAATGAATTAGATTGTATCGTACGAATGAATTAGAATGTATCGTACAAATGAATTAGAATGGATCGTACGAAGGAATTAGAATGGATCGCACGAAGGTATCTATTCTAATTCATTCATACGATCTATTCTAATTCATTCGCACGAATGTATCCATTCGAATTCATTCGTACGATCCATTAGAATGGTTCGTATGAATGAATTAGAAAGGATTGTACGACTGAATTAGAATGGATCATACGTATGAATTAGATTGTATCGTACGAATGAATTAGAATGGATCATGCGAATGAATTAGAATGGATCGTACGAATGAATTAGAATAGATCGTACGAATGAATTAGAATGGATCGTACGAATGAATTAGATTGTATCGTACGAATGAATTAGAATGGATCGTGCGAATGAATTAGAATGGATCGTACGAATGAATTAGAATGGATCGTGCGAATGAATTAGAATAGATCATACGAATGAATTAGAATGGATCGTCTGGATGATTTTGAATGGATCGTGCGAATGAATTAGAATAGATCGTACAAATAAATTAGAATGGATCGTACGAATGAATTAGAATGGATCGTACGTATGAATTAGAATGGATCATGCGAATGAATTAGAATGGATCGTGCGAATGATTTAGAATGGATCGTACGAATGAATTAGAATAGATCGTACGAATGAACTAGATTGGATCGTGCGAATGAATTCGAATGGATCGTACGAATGAATTAGAATGGATCGTACGAATGAATTAGAATGGATCGTACGAATGAATTAGAATAGATCGTATGACTGAATTAGAATGGATCGTACGAATGAATGGATCGTACGAATGAATTAGATTGTATCGTACGAAAGAATTAGAATGGATCGTGCGAATGAATTAGAATGGATCGTACGAATGAATTAGAATGGATCGTGCGAATGAATTAGAATGGATCGTGCGAATGAATTCGAATGGATCATGCGAATGAATTAGAATGGATCGTACGAATGAATTAGAATGGATCGTACGAATGAATTAGATTGGATCGTGCAAATGAATTAAAATGGATCGTACGAATGAATTAGAATCGATCGTACGACTGAATTAGAATAGATCGTACGAATGAATTAAAATGGATACATTCGTGCGAATGAATTAGAATGGATCGTACTAATGAATTAGAATCGATCGTACGAATGAATTAGATCCATTCTATTTTATTTGTACTAATTCATTCGTACGACTGAATTAGAATGGATCATACGAATGAATTAGATTGTATCATGCGAATGAATTAGAATGGACCACACGATTGAATTAGATTGAATTAGAATTAATCGTTTGTATCATACAAATTAGAATGAATGATTACAAATTCTAATTCATTCGCACGATCCATTCTAATTCATTCGTATGATCCATTCTAATTCATTCGCACGAATGTATCCATTCTAATTCATTCGTAAGATCTATTCTAATTCATTCACACGATCCATTCTAATTCATTCATACGATCCATTCTAATTCATTCATACGATCTATTCTAATTCATTCGCACGAATGTATCCATTCTAATTCATTCGTACGATCCATTCTAATTCATTTGTATGATCCATTCTAATTCATTCGCATGATCCATTCTAATTCATTCGTACGATACATTATAATTCAGTTGTACAATCCATTCTAATTCATTCGTATGATCCATTCTAATTCATTCGCACAAATGTATCTATTATACTTCATTCGCACGATCCATTGTAGTTCATTCGTACGATCCATTCTAATTCATTCGCACGATCCATTCAAATTCATTCGTACGATCCATTCTATTTCATTCGTACGATCCATTTTATTTCATTCGTACGATCCATTCTTACTCATTCGTACGATCCATTCTAATTCATTCGTACGATCTATTCTAATTCATTCGTACGATCCATTCTTACTCATTCGTACGATCCAATCTAATTCATTCACACGATCCATTCTAATTCATTCGTACGATCCATTCTAATTCATTCGCACGAATGTATCCATTCTAATTCATTCGTACGATCTGTTCTAATTCATTCGTACGATCCATTCTAATTCATTCATACGATCCATTCTAATTCATTCGTACGATCCATTCTAATTCATTCGCACGATCCATTCTAATTCATTCGTACGATCCATTCTAATTCATTCGTACGATCCATTATAATTCATTCGTACGATCCATTCTAATTCATTCGCACGAATGTATCCATTCTAATTCATTCGTACGATCTATTCTAATTCATTCGCATGATCCATTCTAATTCATTCATACGATCCATTCTAATTCATTCGTACGATCCATTCTAATTCATTCGCACGATCCATTCTAATTCATTCGTACGATACAATCTAATTCATTCGTACGATCCATTCTAATTCAGTCGTACGATCCATTCTAATTCATTCGTACGATCCATTCTAACTCATTCGCACGATCCATTCTAATTCATTCGCACGATCCATTCTAATTCATTCATACGATCCATTCTAATTCATTCGCACGATCCATTCTAATTCATTCGTACAATCCATTCTAATACATTTGCACGAATGTTTCCATTCTAATTCATTCGTACGATCTATTCTAATTCATTCGTACGATCGATTCTAATTCATTCGTACGATCCATTCTAATTCATTCGCATGATCCAATCTAATTCATTCGTACGATCCATTCTAATTCATTCGTACGATCCATTCTAATTCATTCGCACGATCCATTCTAATTCATTCGTATGATCCATTCTAATTCATTCGCACGAATATATCCATTCTAATTCATTCGCACGATCTATTCTAATTCAATCGTATGATCCATTCTAATTCATTCGTACGATCCATTCTAATTCATTCGCACGATCCAATCTAATTCATTCGTACGATCCATTCTAATTCATTCGCACGATCCATTCTAATTCATTCGTACGATTCATTCTAATTCATTCGCACGAATGTATCCATTCTAATTCATTCGTACGATCTATTCTAATTCATTCGCATGATCCATTCTATTTCATTCATACGATCCATTCTAATTCATTCGTATGATCAATTCTAATTCATTCACACGATCCATTCTAATTCATTCGTACGAATGTATCCATTCTAATTCATTCGTATGATCTATTCTAATTCATTAGTACGATCCATTCTAATTCATTATTATGATCCATTCTAATTCATTCGCACGATCCATTCTAATTCATTCGCACGATCCATTCTAATTCATTCATACGATCCATTCTAATTCATTCGCACGATCCATTCTAATTCATTCGTATGATCCATTCTAATATATTCGCACGAATGTATCCATTCTAATTTATTCGTACGATCTATTCTAATTCATTTGTACGATCCATTCTAATTCATTCGTACCATTCATTCTAATTCATTCGCACGATCCAATCTAATTCATTCGTACGATCCATTCTAATTCATTCGTACGATCCATTCTAATTCATTCGTACGATCCATTCATTCGTACGATCCATTCTAATTCATTCGCACGATCCATTCTAATTCATTCGCACGATCCATTCTAATTCATTCGTACGATCCATTCTAATTCATTCGCACGAACGTATCCATTCTAATTCATTCGTACGATCTATTCTAATTCAGTCGTACGATCGATTCTAATTCATTCGTACGATCCATTCTATTTCATTCGCACGATCCAATCTAATTCCTTCATACGATCCATTCTAATTCATTCGTACGATCCATTCTAATTCATTCGCACGATCCATTCTAATTCATTCGTACGATCCATTCTAATTCATTCATATGATCCATTCTAATTCATTCGCACGATCCATTCTAATTCATTCGTACGATCCATTCTAATTCATTCGCACGAATGTATCCATTCTAATTCATTCGTACGATCTATTCTAAATCAGTCGTACGATCGATTCTAATTCATTCGTACGATCCATTCTAATTCATTCGCACGATCCAATCTAATTCATTCGTACGATCCATTCTAATTCATTCGTACGATCTATTCTAATTCATTCGCACGATCCATTCTAATTCATTTGTACAATCCATTCTAATTCATTCGCACGAATGTATCCATTATAATTCATTCATATGAGCCATTCTAATTCATTCGTACGATCCATTCTAATTCATTCGTACTATCCATTCTAATTCATTCGCATGATCCATTCTAATTCATTCGTACAATCGTACGATCCATTCTAATTCATTTGTACGATCCATTCTAATTCATTCTAATTCGCACGATCCATTCTAATTCATTCGTACGATCTATTCTAATTCAGTCGTACTATCCATTCTAATTCATTTGTACGATCCATTCTAATTCATTTGCACGAATGGATCCATTCTAATTCATTCGTACGATCTATTCTAATTCAGTCGTACGATCGATTCTAATTCATTCGTACGATCCATTCTAATTCATTCGCACGATCCAATCTAATTCATTCGTACGATCCATTCTAATTCATTCGTACGATCCATTCTAATTCATTTGCACGATCCATTCTAATTCATTCGCACGATCCATTCTAATTCATTCGTACGATCCATTCTAATTCATTCGCACGATCCATTCAAATTCATTCCTACGATACAATCTAATTCATTCGTACGATCCATTCATTCGTACGATCCATTCTAATTCAGTCATACGATCTATTCTAATTCATTCGTACGATCCATTCTAATTCATTCGTACGATCCATTCTAATTCATTCGTACGATCCATTCTAATTCATTCGCACGATCCAATCTAGTTCATTCGTACGATCCATTCTAATTCATTCGTACGATCCATTCTAAATAATTCGCACGTTCCATTCTAATTCATTCGCACGATACATTCTAATTCATACGTACGATCCATTCTAATTCATTCGTACGATCCATTCTAATTCATTCGTACGATCTATTCTAACTCATTCGTATGATCCAATCTAATTCATTCGCACGATCCAATCTAATTCATTCGTACGATCCATTCAAATTCATTCGCACTATCCATTCTAATTCATTCATACGATCCATTCTAATTCATTCGTACGATCCATTCTAATTCATTCGCCCGATCCATTCTAATTCATTCGTACGATACAATCTAATTCATTCGTACGATCCATTCATTCGTACGATCCATTTTAATTCATTCATACGATCTATTCTAATTCATTCGTACGATCCAATCTAATTCATTCGCACGATACATTCTAATTCATTCGTACGATACAATCTAATTCAGTTGCACGATCCATTCTAATTTATTCGCACGATCCTATCTAATTCATTCGTATGATCCATTCTAAATCATTCGTACGATCCATTCTAATTCATTCGCACGATCCATTCTAATTCATTCGTACGATCCATTCTAATTCATTCGTACGATCTATTGTAATTCATTCGCACGATCCATTCTAATTCATTGATACATCCATTCTAATTCATTCGTACGATCTATTCTAATTCATTCACACGATCCATTCTAATTCATTCGTACGATCCATTCTAATTCATTCGTACGATCCATTCTAATTCATTCGTACGATCCATTATAATTCATTCGTATGATCCATTCTAATTCATTCGTACGATCAATTCTAATTCATTCGCATGATCCATTCTAATTCATTCGCACGATCCATTCTAATTCATTCGTACGATCCATTCTAATTCATTCGCACGAATGTATCCATTCTAATTCATTCGTACGATCTATTCTAATTCATTTGTATGATCCATTCTAATTCATTCGTACGATCCATTCTAATTCATTCGCACGAATGTATCTATTCTAATTCATTCGTACGATCTATTCTAATTCATTTGTATGATCCATTCTAATTCATTCGTACGATCCATTCTAATTCATTCGCATGATCGAATCTAATCCATTCATATGATCAATTCTAATTCATTCGTATGATCCATTCTAATTCATTCGCATGATCCATTCTAATTCATTCGCACGATCCATTCTAATTCATTCGTACGATCCATTCTAATTCATTCGTATGATCTATTCTAATTCATTCGTACGATCCATTCTAATTCATTCGCACGATCCAATCTAATTCATTCACACGATCCATTCTAATTCATTCGTACGATCCATTCTAATTCATTTGCACGAATGTATCCATTCTAATTCATTCGTACGATCTATTCTAATTCATTCGTACGATCCATTGTAATTCATTCGTACGATCCATTCTAATTCATTCGTACAATCAATTCTAATTCATTCGCACGATCCATTCTAATTCATTCGTACGATCCATTCTAATTCATTCGCACGATCCATTCTAATTCATTCGTACGAATGAATGGATCCATTCTAATTCATTCTAATTCATTCGTACAATCCTTTCTAATTCATTCTGAATTAGAATGGATTGTACATTCTATTTCATTCGTACAATCTAATTCATTCGTGCGACTGAATTAGAATAGAAAGTACGAATGAATTAGAATGGATACATTCGTGCGAATGAATTAGAATGGATCGTACGAATGAATTAGAATGGATCGTGCGAATGAATTAGAATGGATCATATGAATGAATTAGAATTGATCGTGCGAATGAATTAGAATGGATCGTACGAATGAATTAGAATCGATCGTACGAATGAATTAGAATGGATGTATGAATGAATTAGAATGGATCGTGCGAATGAATTACAATAGATCGTACGAATGAATTAGAATGGATCGTACGAATGAATTAGATTGTATCGTACGAATGAATTAGAATGGATCGTACGAATGAATTAGAATCGATCGTACGACTGAATTAGAATAGATCGTACGAATGAATTAGAATGGATACATTCATGCGAATGAATTAGAATGGATCGTACGAATCAATTAGAATGGATCGTACGAATGAATTTGAATGGATGTATGAATGAATTAGAATGGATCGTGCGAATGAATTACAATAGATCGTACGAATGAATTAGAATGGATCGTACGAATGAATTAGATTGTATCGTACGAATGAATTAGAATGGATCGTACGAATGAATTAGAATCGATCGTACGACTGAGTTAGAAAAGATCGTACGAATGAATTAGAATGGATACATTCGTGCGAATGAATTAGAATGGATCGTACGAATGAATTAGAATGGATCATGCGAATGAATTAGAATGGATCATATGAATGAATTAGAATTGATCGTGCGAATGAATTAGAATAGATCGTACAAATGAATTAGAATGGATCGTACGAATGAATTAGAATGGATTGTACGACTGAATTAGAATGGATCGTACGAATGAATTAGAATGGATCGTGCGAATGAATTAGAATGGATCTTATGAATGAATTAGAATGGATCGTGCGAATGAATTAGAATAGATCGTACAAATGAATTAGAATGGATTGTACGAATGAATTAGAATGGATTGTACGACTGAATTAGAATGGATCACACGAATGAATTAGATTGTATCGTACGAATGAATTAGAATGGATCGTGCGAATGAATTAGAATTGATCGTATGAATGAATTAGAATGGATCGTACGAATGAATTAGAATGGATCGTACGAATGAATTAGAATAGAATGGATTGTACGAATGAATTAGAATGGATCGTACGAATGAATTAGAATGAATCGTACGAATGAATTAGAATGGATCGTGCGAATGAATTAGAATGGATCGTACGAATGAATAAGAATGGATCGTACGAATGAATTAGATTGGATCTTGCGAATGAATTAGAATGGATCGTACGAATGAATTAGAATGGATCATACGATTGAATTAGAATAGATCGTGCGAATGAATTAGAATGGATATATTCGTGCGAATGAATTAGAATGGATCGTACGAATGAATTAGAATGGATCGTGCGAATGAATTAGAATGGATCGTACGAATGAATTAGAATGGATCGTACGAATGAATTAGATTGGATCATGCGAATGAAGTAGAATGGATCGTAGGAATGAATTAGATTGGATCGTGTGAATGAATTAGATTGGATCATACGAATGAGTTAGAATGGATCGTACGAATGAATTAGAATGGATCTTACGAATGAATTAGAATGGATCGTGTGAATGAATTAGAATGGATCGTAATAATGAATTAGAATGGATCGTACGAATGAATTAGAATAGATTGTACGAATGAATTAGAATGGATGCATTCGTGCGAATGAATTAGAATGGATCGTACGAATGAATTAGAATGGATCGTGCGAATGAATTAGAATGGATCATATGAATGAATTAGAATAGATCGTGCGAATGAATTAGAACGGATCGTACGAATGAATTAGATTGTATCGTACGAATGAATTAGAATGGATCGTGCGAATGAATTAGAATGGATCGTACGAGTGAATTAGAATGGATCGTATGAATGAATTAGAATGGATCGTACGAATGAATTAGAATAGATCGTAAGAATGAATTAGAATGGATCGTACGAATGAATTAGAATGGATCGTACGAATGAATTAGAATGGATCGTACGATTGAATTAGAATTGATCGTACGAATGAATTAGATTGTATCGTACGAATGAATTAGAATGGATCGTGCGAATGAATTAGAATGGATCGTACGAATGAATTAGATTGGATCGTATGGATGGATTAGAATGGATCATGCGAATGAATTAGAATAATTCGTACGAATAAATTAGAATAGATACATTCGTGCGAATATATTAGAATGGATCGTACGAATGAATTAGAATGGATCGTGCGAATGAATTAGAATGGATCGTATGAATGAATTAGAATGGATCGTGCGAATGAATTAGAATGGATCGTGCGAATGAATTAGAATGGATCGTAATAATGAATTAGAATGGATCGTACGAATGAATTAGAATAGATCGTACGAATGAATTGGAATGGATCGTGTGAATGAATTAGAATGGATCGTGTGAATGAATTAGAATGGATCGTACGAATGAATTAGAATGGATCGTGTGAATGAATTAGAATTGATCATACGAATGAATTAGAATGGATCGTATGAATGAATTAGAATGGATCGTGCGAATGAATTAGAATAGATCGTCCGAATGAATTAGAATGGATACATTCGTGCGAATGAATTAGAATGAATCGTACGAATGAATTAGAATGGATCGTGCGAATGAATTAGAATGGATCGTACGAATGAATAAGAATGGATCGTACGAATGAATTAGATTGGATCGTGCGAATGAATTAGAATGGATGAATTAGAATGGATCATACGATTGAATTAGAATAGATCGTGCGAATGAATTAGAATGGATATATTCGTGCGAATGAATTATAATGGATCGTACGAATGAATTAGAATGGATCGTGCGAATGAATTAGAATGGATCATACGAATGAATTAGAATGGATCGTACGAATGAATTAGATTGGATCGTGCGAATGAATTAGAATGGATCGTACGAATGAATTAGAATCGATTGTACGAATAAATTAGAATAGATCGTACGAATGAATTAGAATGGATACATTCGTGCGAATGTATTAGAATGGATTGTACGAATGAATTAGAATGGATCGTGCGAATGAATTAGAATGGATCGTATGAATGAATTAGAATGGATTGTGCGAATGAATTAGAATGGATCGTGCGAATGAGTTAGAATGGATCGTACGAATGAATTAGAATGGATCGTACGACTGAATTAGAATGGATCGTACGAATGAATTATATTGGATCGTGCGAATGAATTAGAATGGATCGTACGAATGAATTAGAATGGATCGTACGAATGAATTAGAATGGATCGTACGAATGAATTAGAATAGATCGTACGAATAAATTAGAATGGATACTGTTGGGGGTAGTCAGAAACCACATATCTTGGATAGCATTGCAAACGCACTTGAGATATAGTTTGCGAGGGAGCCCGTCCAGGAGTTGGAACCCTCGGAAGCCGAGCGTGCCCCCTTTCCAACCCGCAAGAAGCTCGCCCCCATAGGGAGCTGGATGGACACCTTGTATCTGAGTGCAGCTCGCTCCCAGCCCGCAAGAAGCTCGCCCCCACAGGGAGCTGGATGGACACCTTGTATCTGAGTGCAGCTCGCTCCCAGCCCGCAAGAAGCTCGCCCCCACAGGGAGCTGGATGGACACCTTGTATCTGAGTGCAGCTCGCCCCTCCCAGACCCCGTAGGAGTTCTCGCCCCCGTGCTCACTAAAATCACCTTGGCAGTGGAGCGAGATCCCCATTGGGCTGAAGGGGCTCAAGGCCAAGAGCTCGCTAAGTAGCTCGCCCATGCTCTCGCATGAACTCGCCTAGCTCGCACAGGAGCTCGCCCGTGCTCTCGAACGAGCTCGCCTAAGCTCTCCCAGGAGCTCGCCCAAACGCGCCCAGGAGCTCGCCTAAGCTCTCTCAGGAGCTCGCACAAGCTCGCCCTGACCCCTGTTTATCAAAGAGGTTGCCCCCGCGAGGTCCGACTCTTGATAAATATGGGCGAAAGGACAGAGCGGTGCCGGGCGAGCTGGCCTTTGCTTCCTCCCTGAGACCGCCCAGACTCGAACATTCCAGAATGGCCACCTGGCCACGACAAGAAAGATTCCCCCCCCCACTCAAACCGTCTGGCAGGCTTGGCGACAGAATGTCAGGGCACGAGTACCAAGGACTGTCAGACCCACGCGAGCCAGAACGTGGGGGGTCTAGAAAGCCCTGGAAGAATCTCCACGTGTCGGGGTACGGTAGGCCGCCGATTGCTATAAATGCTCACCCCCAGGCTCCATAGTAGAGGTTCGAATTCCTTTTCCCTACCACTTTTGTATACCGCAGCTCGCCGTTGTGCCACCGTGACTGACTTGAGCGTCGGAGGGTCTGCGCTCCTAAGGGAGCCAGCCGTTCTCACGTTCTCTTTTCTTTGTCTTGCAGGCAGCCCGCACGGACCAGCGAAAAATCCCCCGAACATTTGGCGCCGTCTGTGGGATCTTCGACTGGTTCCTACGAGAACACCCACGACCACACGGTTGAGCGTCGTTCGCTCTCGTAACTCCAGAGATGGCTCCGGCGACGAGGGGACGCAGGCGACCGAGGACTCGTACGAGATCTGCACGCAGCGAGCCTCCTGTTGAGACCCCTCAGCCCCAGGTCCCGCTCAGTGACCAACTCTTATTGGAGATGTTGGCCACCCAGTGGGCCATGATGGAGGAACTGACGCGATTGCGTCAGGCTCCGCCAGCCAGCCGGCGGTCTGGGCCGGCGAAGACGGCGTCTCCGGTGCGACCACCGGTGTCAACATCACGACCGCCCACGGTCGCTTCGGCACGGCAGGTTTCCCAGCCGGAACCCCCAGTCGGGAGAGCGGCTGTACGCGGGGTGCCGGAAACCCCGCTCACGAGGCTGCAGAAGCTAGTGACCCAGCGGTCTAGCAACCAGGCGACCTCGCGCGCGACCATCCCTTGCCGCCGTAGCCGGAGCGTCGATTCTGACGGGTCGGAGGCAAGGTCTCTAGAGCGGAATCGCGACCCGCGCCATCGGCGACGAGGGAAAGAGCCCGCGGTGGAAATACCTTCCGAAGCTCGCGAGGCAACGGCCTCCCACAGACCAACTGACGCGTTGAAGGAATCCGCGGGTGGACGGCAAGGAGGCCGCCGAGTGGTTGCCCCCGAGGGTCGCCGCGGGGTGGGACCGACCTTGCCACAAGGGAGCGTACGAGATCGCCTAGGACCTGCGCAGCCGCCTCTGGGAGTTCTCCCCGGGCACTGGCAGCGATCTAGTGCGCCAGTAGATTTACTGGGAGACCTCGCCGCCCACGGAGGTAGCTCGCCTTTCACCAGCGAGGTCCACCAAGGGGGTTTTCCGCACCACTGGACCCCCCCGAAGTTTGTATTGTTCGACGGGTCGCAGGATCCCGTTGACCATCTCTTGGCTTACAGAAAGCTTCTGTTTTTCCGGGACCAAGACCACATCTTGTGCCGAGCATTCCCGAGCAGTTTGACCGGCTCGACATTGAACTGGTTCCACAAGTTGCCGCCCGGCATGATCCCCGACTTTCCAACTCTCTCTAGGCTATTCCTGGAGCAGTATCGCTGCAATAGGCAGCCCCCGAAGAGAATCGAGTCTCTGTTTACCTTAACCATGGGAGCTCGCGAGACGCTCCGGTGCTTTGCAACGCGATTCCGAAGCGCCTACCTCGCTCTGGAAGACGCGGCGGGCCAAGATCGTACCGTGGTGAGTGCCTTCAGAAGCGCCCTCCCCGAGGGTTGCAAGCTTCATGACGCTCTAGTGATCAAAGATCCTCGCACGATGGTTGAACTATTTGCCCTGGTCCAGCAACACATCAAGCTCGAAGACGCTGTGTTAGACCGGAAGGGAAAGGCAGTCGAGCAGCGACCTCCTCCGGCCCAGCGACCACTTGTCGTTAAGGCCGTGGAGAAGAGGGAGGTGCCCCTGGCGGTGCCTTTGCCCGGACCGCCCGCAGCTCCTGCTGTACAGCCCGCAGAAGCCCCCGCGGCTGTCGCTGGAAGGCCGACGAACTGGCGCCTGCCTCCGGGGCCCGGGTAGCGAGACTTCACCGTGCTAACCCACTCGCCAGGACAAATCTTTCATCAGATTCGTAATGAACCTTTCTTCCAGTACCCGCCACCCCTGCAGGTCGGAGAGCCTGGCTCTACCGACAACTCGCGGTGGTGCGCCTTTCATCGAAGCCCTGGGCATCACACTAACAGATGCCGGGCTCTGAAAAACCACCTCGAGGATTTGGTCACCCAGGGCCATTTGAATCAGTTTATTTCACCTCCAAGGAGGTTCGAGGTGGTACCGGCACGGGCTCCTCGGGAGGGAGATCGCCCGGGGCCCGCTGAACCCGCCCTGCCTCCGCCTCCCCCGGGAGGACCGGTGATCTGCCATACCATTAGCGGGCGGCTGAGCGGCCCGAGGTCCAGTAATGAAGCCCGCCGACGAGTCAGAGAGATGGAGCGGGCACAGAAGGTATTTTCCGTCTCGCTAACTCCTACTTTACTTCAAGCACCAAGGGTGGAAGCCCGCGATTTTCTTTGGTTTTCGGAAGATGACATGACTGGGGTCGTTACGCCCCACAATGACCCCCTCGTCATACGCCTGATGATGGCTAACATCGAGGTGAGGCGAGCTCTGGTTGATTCGGGGAGCGCCGTTGACATCCTTTTTCTGTCGGCCTACCTGCGAATGGGGTTGAGACTTACCGACCTGTCTCCCTCGACGAGCTCCCTCAGTGGATTCACCGGCGAGGTTGCCAAAGTGGCAGGAGAGATAACCCTTACTGTGACCGCGGGTCCGGAGGCTCGACAAGTCCGCTTCGCGGTAGTGGATGGGAGTTCCGCATTTAATGCCATCCTTGGGCGGCCTTGGCTAAGGCAAATGAATGCGGTAGCTTCACCCAACCATCAGGCCCTCAAATTCCCGACCGCGAGCGGGGTCGTGGTAATTCGGGGTGATCAGGTAGCCGCTACCCGATGCGAGCAGGATGTACTTCACCTCATGGACATGGAGGTCGCCGAGGCCAAGAGGCCCGCACCCTCCTAGCAATTACCGCCCACTACGAGCGAGCTGCTGGGGAGCCCGCTGGAGGCCTCCTCGCTTAAGTCCCCTACTCCACCCCCGGGTGGGAGCGATGTGGATCTTAAGTTGGAGGGAGGACGCCCGACAACCCCCAAGAGAGGAAGTTTTCCAATTGCCGAACCACTTCAAGAGGTCGACATTGGCGGCAAAGAAGGGCCAAGAGTTGTTAGCCTCGGGACCTCGCTAACCAAGGGCGAGGTCCTGGCCATAACCAACTTACTCAGGGAATACCGTGACGTATTCGCCTGGAGCTTCGCGGACATGCCAGGGATTGACCCGGAGGTCGCCTGTCATCGTCTGCACACCATGAAGGAGTTCCCGCCGGTCAAGCAGAAAGCTCGGCACATTCCTGCTGTGAAGTCCGTTGCAGTGGCGGCGGAGATAGACAAGCTGGAGCGAGCCGGCTTCATCCGCGAGGCACACTTCCCCGAGTGGATCTCCAATATCGTGGCGGTGCCCAAGAAGAGCGGAGCGGTCAGGGTGTGCATTGACTTCTCTGACCTCAATAAGGCATGCCCGAAGGACGGATTTCCTCTTCCGAGAATAGGCGCACTGGTCGACGCAGCTGTCGGGTTCCAGGCCCTGTCCTTCATGGATGGATATTCTGGGTATAACCAGATACCTCTCCACGCCGACGATCAGGAGAAGACCGCCTTCTACTCTGGAGCGGGCTACCAGAAGTTATACTGCTATCGAGTGATGCCGTTCGGACTTAAGAACGCTGGAGCGACCTACCAAAGGTTAGTCACTCAGATGTTCAAAGATCAGATCGGCAGAAACGTCGAAGTTTATGTAGACGACCTCCTGGTGAAGAGTCGGGAGCGAGAGGGGCATGTTGCCGATCTCCGCGAAACCTTCGAGATACTGAGAAAGTACCAAATGAGGCTGAACCCAGCGAAGTGCGCATTCGGGGTGACTTCTGGGAAATTCGTCGGGTACCTGGTCACCCACAGGGGGATCGAGGCCGACCCTGGGCAAATCCGAGCACTTGTCGAAATGCCTGCGCCAAGAACCCGGCAGGAAGTCCAGAGGTTGAGCGGGCGAATCGCCGCGCTCAATCGGTTCATCTCCAAATCCTCAAACAACTGCCGACCTCTTTTCGAGCTGCTACAAAAAGGAGCGAGCATTTGTTGGGATGAGAAGTGCGAGCACGCCTTCCAGAAGATCAAAGATTACCTGGCGAGCCCACCGATCTTAGCGGCACCCAAAGAGGGCGCCGAGCTTGGAGTGTACCTTGCGGTCACTGAGAATGCGGTGAGTGGGGTCCTTGTTGTGGAAGAAGCAAAGGTGGAGCGGCCTGTCTACTTTGTAAGTCACACAATGCTTCCCGCCGAGCTCCGGTATCGACCAATCGAGAAGGTCGCGTTGGCCTTGGTCCTTACCGCGAGAAAGATCCACCCCTACTTCTCGGCGCACCCTGTCAGGGTCATCACAGAGCACCCTCTTAAGAGTGCGCTTTCCAGACCCTCGGTAGCCGGCAGGCTCTACCGTTGGTCCGCCGAGCTCGCCGCCTATGGTTTGGAGTATGTCCCTCGAGTTGCTGTCAAAGGACAGGCGCTCGCCGATTTCTTGGCGGACTTCCCCATAGAAGAACCGGTCCAGTACCGGGAGGATTAACCAACTGAGGCACACCCTGGGAAGGCGAGGTTCTTGGACAACCAAGGCGAGCTTCCTCCAACTAAGCATTCAGAGGAGGCAGGCTGGGAATTATTCGTCGATGGATCCTCCAACGCTTTGGGGGCTGGGATCGGGGTCGCACTGATCGCCCAGTCGGTACTTCTGGAGAAGTCAGTCCGACTGGATTTCACCGCTACCAACAATGAGGCGGATTATGAGGCGCTGCTGGCTGGCCTGGAGCTCGCTCAAGAGGTAGGCGCCAAACGCTTGAAGGTCTTTAGCGATTCCCAGCTAATTATTTGCCAAATCAATGGGGAGTACGCCTCTCGGGATGCATGAATGGCGGGCTATGGGGATCTGGTGAAGCACAAGGCCGCGGAGTTCGAAAAGATCTCCTTTGAGCAAATTCCGCGAGCCGATAATAGGCGAGCTGATGCTTTGGCAAACGCCGCCTCTTTTCTAGGAACATCAGAGGCTCGCCAGATTCTCATCGAGGTCCAAAATCAGTCTCGGCTCCAACTGATGGAGCCCGCTGTTAACCAAATCTCCGACGACGTACCACCCAGCGGGTGGACCGCCCCCATCTTTCGCTTTCTCCAGAAGGGCGAGCTACCAGAGGATAGAGAGGAAGCCCGTCGAGTGGAGAAATGCGCTGGGCGCTATCTCATTCGCTGGGATCGCCTTTTTCGAAGATCCTTTGGCGGGCCAAGTCTCCGTTGCGTCGAGAGCCCGGAAACTGAAGAAGTTCTAAAGTGCATTCATTCTGGCGAGCTGGGAAACCACGCTGGTGGGCGGTCTCTCGCTGCAAAAGTACGAAGGCAAGGATACTGGTGGCCCACTCTGGAGCAAGATGCTTTGAAGGTCGCCCAGAGGTGCATCCAATGCCAGAAGCACGCCACCACGAATCATATGCCCGCAGAAGAACTGCATCCTCTAGCGAGCCCCTGGCCTTTCCAGCAATGGGGGTTGGACATAGTGGGACCTTTCCCTGTGTCAGCCCGGCAGAAGAAATTCATCTTAGTAGCTACGGACTACTTCACCAAATAGGTGGAAGCGGTCCCGCTAGCTAAGATAGGCGAGAAGCAGGTAAAAGACTTCGTTTGGAAGAATATTTTCTACCGGTTCGGTCTGCCTCGGGTACTTATCACCGACAATGGACGCCAGTTCGACAATCGCTTGATCAGAAGTTTTTGTCTTGAATATGGAGTCAACCTAAGGTTCTCTTCCCCAAGGTACCCTCAAAGCAATGGGCAGGCCGAAGCAACGAATCGCGTGATCTTGGACAACCTCAAGAAAAGGCTGGAAGGGAAAAAAGGATTGTGGGAGCAGGAGCTCGACGGAGTCTTGTGGGCCTATCGCACTACTCCACGCCGCTCAACCAACGAATCCCCTTTCAGTCTCACTTTTGGTTGCGAAGCCGTGCTACCCATAGAGGCCGAGCTGCCCACTGAAAGAAGGCTTGCGTCGGCGGAGGTCGACAACGACAAACTGCTCGTCGACTCCCTTGATCAGCTCGAAGAAAGACGAGAGCACGCCAATCTACATCTCGCCGGATACAGACAAGAAATGAAGCGCGCCTATGACAAAAGAGTCCGCCATCGGGCATTCAAGGCCGGCGATCTGGTAATGAGAAAGGTGTTCGCAAACACGCAAGAGCCTAATGCAGGAAAGCTCGCGACGAACTGGGAAGGCCCATACATAATACACGAAGCAGGAAGCTCGGGGGCTTACCGGTTGATGACCGCTGGAGGTGACCTGTTAGAGCGACCTTGGAACGCTCTGCACCTTCGCAAGTTCTATGCCTAAGGAAATTTTTGTAAATTATCTTCTGAAGAGGTTATGAATGAATGATGGAAGTTTTCAACAATTTAACTAGGAAGCTCGGCGCAGACAGAGCCCGCGCCCACACCCGAGCCCGCGCTTGCTGCTTCCAGCGCGCCTGCGCCCTCTGCTCCCTGCGCGCCCGCGCCCGAGCCCGCGTCCGCCGCTTCCAGCGCGCCCGCGCCCGCGGCTGCTGCTTTCAGCGTGCCCGCGCCCGTGACTGCTGCTTCCAGCGCGCCTGCGCCCTCTGCTCCCAGCGCGCCCGTGCCCAAGCCCACGCCCGAGCCCACGCCCGCGCCCGCGCCCGCTGCTTCCAGCGCGCCTGCGCCCGCTGCTCCCTCCGTGCCCTCTGTTCTCGAGGTTCCTAGCCTCCCGGAGGAGCTGGGCGGGTTGGTCTACTGGTCTCCGGACCTGGGGACCATCCTGGACGATCTTCCGAGCTCAAGCTCGGAAGCATCGGACCCTGGTGTGCCCGAAGAGGGCCCCAGCACCCAAGGGGTTGAGGCCGCTCCGGTCATGGCCCCCGCGGTGCTCGAGCCCGCTGATGCTGCCACCGCATCGCCTCCTCCAGCCGCTCCGATCGAGGGAAGCCAGGCGGGCTCCTCCTCAGGCGGCCCTGAGCGCGCCCCCTACTATACGCGGGAGATCTTGGGGCGCAACATTTTTGCCCGGACTCCCTACATCGTCCTCATCAACCGGCTCGTCGAGGTAAGATTACCTTTGTGCTCCTTTGGCTTACATCCCTTTCATGTTCTAGTTTTCTTCTAACTCCACTGTTTCGCTTTGCCATAGGTGGAGCGGGTCAGCCGGGCTCTCGCCGATGAGGTCGCTGGCGTGGCGGGGGATACTATCGCCCTCTTCAATGACACTCTCCATAGCTCGGAGAGGAGAGTAGATGAGCATATCCACCAGCTTCACCAGGCGGACCGATCCGGCGAGCTCCGAGCTGAGGTGGACCGGCTGCGCCAGCAGGCCGCCTCTGTTGATACAGAGGTTGCCCAACTGCGCCAGCGGGCTGCCACTCTCACGACGGGGCTAGCCTCGGTCGAGGACGCTCGTGCTCGCGCCCTCGCTGACCTACAAGAGGCGACCAAAGCCAAAGAGGCCACCCAGAAAGAGATCCTCGAGCTCCGCAGCCAGGTGGCGGCCTCCCGGGACGAGATCGCGGCGCTGAAGGAGGCCCATCTCCGTGACCTCAACTCCCAGCGAGAGCGCCTCCAGTCGCAGCTGGGCGAGCTCCTCCAGAAGGGCGCGCTGGACGCTATCGAGAAGTACAAGACCGAAAGGTCAAAGAAGAGGAAGCGCGGCGACGACAACGGCGCGGGTGCTGGCCCTGCTTAGGCTCCATCTTTGTAACCCTTGTAATCTTTACGATAAATGCGATGAATAGAATATTTCTGAGCTCGCCCTTGTGTACTCTTCTGTGTTTCTTTTCTTTCTGCGAGTCCGCTCATGAGTCCGCTTTAGGAGTTTCGCAGCGATCTCGAGAGTGATACCCCGGGCGAGGCAACTAATTCGATTCAACCATTTTATTTTAAAATACATGCAAACGAAAAACTCGGCATGCTCGCTAAACCTCAATATAGTCTTTGAGCCCGGAAAAACGATAAGCGAACCAAAAGACTAAAAACTTCCCTACACTCAGAGACTTAAACCATTTTTATTTTTGAAAGAAACTAATAAGTGCTAGCTGCCCCTTGCCCGGTTGATTTCCCTCGATGATCCTGTTCAGCGAATTTGCCCTTTGAGGGGTACGCTCATGCCAGGATGCTTCCGTTCATGGCAGGTGAACGTGAAGGATCCCGGTTAGGTTTAGAGTCCACTAGGCAGCGGACTTCCCCGGGAATCTCAAGGTCGCCCACTGGCTGCCTCTGAGGATCCCAGTCTTGCTTTAAGTCCGCACAACGGTGGACTGTCCCGGGAATCTCAAGGTCGCCCACTGGCTGCCTCTGAGGATCCCGGTCTTGCTTTAAGTCCGCACAACGGCGGACTGCCCCGGGAATCTCAAGGTCGCCCACTGGCTGCCTCTGAGGATCCCGGTCTTGCTTTAAGTCCGCACAACGGCGGACTACCCCGGGAAGCTCAAGGTCGCCCACTGGCTGCCTCTGAGGATCCCGGTCTTGCTTTAAGTCCGCACAACGGTGGACTTCCCCGGAAAGCTCAAGGATGCCCACTGGTTGCCTCTGAGGATCCCGGTCTTGCTTTAAGTCTGCACAACGGCGGACTGCCCCGAGAAGCTCAAGGTCACCCACTGGCTGCCTCTGAGGATCCCGGTCTTGCTTTAAGTCCGTACAACGGCGGACTGCACATTATAGATCATGCGGGCTCTTTTCTGCCCCGAGCTTCCTAGTTAAATTCTTTGTTGAAGCCTCCATCGTTCATTCATAACTTCTTCAGAAGATGATTTACAAAAATTCCCTTAGGCATAAAATTTGCGAAGGTGCAAAGCGTTCCAAGGTCGCTCTAACAGGTCGCCTCCAGCGGTCATCAACCGGTAAGCCCCCGAGCTTTCTGCTTCGTGTACTATATAGGGGCCTTCCCAGTTCGCCGCAAGCTTTCCTGCATTAGGCTCTTGCGTGTTTGCGAACACCTTTCTCATCACCAGATCGCCAGCCTTGAATGCCCGGGGGCGGATTCTTTTGTCATATGCGTGCTTTATTTCTTGTCTATATCCGGCGAGGTGCAGGTTGGCGCGCTCTCGTCTTTCTTCGAGCTGATCGAGGGAGTCGGCGAGCAGTTTGTCGTTGTCGACCTCCTCCGACGCAAGCCTTCTTTCAGTGGGCAGCTCGGCTTCTACTGGCAGCACGGCCTCGCAACCAAAAGTGAGACTGAAAGGGGACTCATTAGTTGAGCGACGTGGAGTAGTGCGATAGACCCATAAGACTCCATCGAGCTCCTGCTCCCACAATCCTTTTTTCCCTTCCAGCCTTTTCTTGAGGTTATCTAGGATCACGCGATTCGTTGCTTCGGCCTGCCCGTTGCTTTGAGGGTACCTTGGGGACGAGAACCTTAGGTCGACTCCATATTCAACACAAAAGCTTCTGATCAAGCGATTGTCGAACTGGCGACCATTGTCGGTGATAAGTACCCGAGGCAGACCGAACCGGCAGAAAATATTCTTCCAAAGGAAGTCTTTCACTTGCTTCTCACCTATCTTAGCTAGCGGGACCGCTTCCACCCATTTGGTGAAGTAGTCCGTAGCCACTAAGATGAATTTCTTTTGCCGGGCTGACACGGGGAAAGGTCCCACAATGTCCAGTCCCCATTGCTGGAAAGGCCAGGGGCTCGCCAGAGGATGCAGTTCTTCTGCAGGCATATGATTTGTCGTGGCGTGCTTCTGGCATTGGATGCAGCTTTGTGCGACCTTCAAGGCATCTTGCTCCAGAGTGGGCCACCAGTATCCTTGCCTCCGTACTTTCGCAGCTAGAGACCGCCCACTAGCGTGGTTTCCCAGCTCGTCGGAATGAATGCAATTCAGAACTTCTTCGGTCTCCGGGCTCTCGACGCAATGGAGATTTGGCCCGCCAAAGGATCTTCGAAAAAGGCGATCCCAGCGAATGAGGTAGCACCCAGCACATTTCTCCACTCGCCGGGCTTCCTCTCTATCCTCTGGAAGCTCGGCCTTCTGGAGAAAACAAAAATTAGGGGCGGTCCACTCGCTGGGTGGTACGTCGGTGGAGACTTGGTTAACAGCGGGCTCTATCAGTCGGAGCCGAGACTGGTTTTGGACCTCGATGAGGGTCTGTCGAGCTTCTGATGTTCCCAGTAGGGAGGCAGCGTTTGCCAAGGCATCAGCTCGCCGATTATCGCTAACCTCGCCCTTGGTTAGCGAGGTCCCGAGACTAACGATCCTCGGCCTATCCTCGCTACCGATGTTGACTTCTTGTAGCGGCTCGGTAATGGGAAAACTTCCTCTCTGGGACCCGGGTAGGCGGCCTTTCTCCTCGAGCTCAAGATCCACACCGCTCCCACCCGGGGGTGAAGTAGGGGATTTAAGCGAGGAGACCTCTCTCGGGCTTTGAGGGAGCCCGCTCGAGGTGATCTCTAATTGCTAGGAGGGCGCGGGCCTCTTGGCCTCAGCGACCTCAACGTCTGCAAGGTGAAAGACGTCCTGCTCACACCTGGTTGCAGCGACCTGATCTCCTCGAATCACCACGACACCTCTGTCGGTGGGAAACTTGAGGGCCTGATGATTAGGCGAGGACACCGCTTTCATCTGCCTCAACCAAGGTCGCCCTAGGATGGCATTGACAGCGGACTGCCTATCCACCACCGCAAAGCGGACTTGTCGTACCTCTAGGCCCGCCGTTACGGTGAGGGTTATCTCCCCTACCACCTTAGCGACCTCGCCAGTGAAACCGGTGAGCGAGCCCGTTGAGGGAGACAAATCGATTTGTCTCAGTCCCATTCGCTGGAAGGCCGACGAGAACAGGACATCTACTGCACTTCCCGGGTTAATCAGGGCCCGCCTTACTTCGATGTTTGCCATCATAAGGCGTATGACGAGGGGGTCATTGTGGGGGGTAACGACCCCGGCCATGTCCTCCTCCGAGAACCAAATAAAGTCTCGGGCTTCCACCCTTGGGGTTTGGAGCAATACAGGGGTCAGAGAAACGGAGAATACCTTCTGAGCCCGCTCCATCTCTCTAACTTGTCGCCACACCTCGTTGCTGGATCTTAGGCCGTTCAGGCACCCGTTGATGGTGTGACAGACCGCCGGCCCTCCCGGGGGCGGGGGAGGCAGGGCAGGCTCAGAGGGCCCCGGGCGATCTCCCTCCCGAGGAGCCCGTGCCGGTATCACCTCGAACCTCCTTGGAGGCGAAATAAACTGATTCAAATGGCCCTGGGTGACCAAGTCCTCGAGGTGGTTCTTCAGAGCCCGGCATCTGTTGGTGTGATGCCCGGGGCTGCGATGAAAGGCGCACCGCCGCAAATTGTCGGTTGAGCCGGGCTCCCCGACCTGTAGGGGGGGTGGATACTGAAAGAAAGGTTCGTTCCGAATCTGGTGGAAGATTTGCCCTGGCGAGTGGGTCAACACAGTAAAATCCCGCTCCCCGGGTCCCGGAGGCAGGCGCCAGTTCGCCGGCCTTCCAGCGACCACCGGGGGGGCTTCCGCGGGCTGTACGGCAGGAGCTGCGGGCGGTCCAGGCAAAGGTGCCACCTGTGGTGCCTCCTGCCTCTCCACGGCCTTAACGACGAGAGGTCGCTGAGCCGGAGGAGGTCGCTACTCGACTGCCTTTCCCTTCCGGTCTAACACCGCATCTTCGAGCTTAATGTGCTGCTGGACAAGGGCGAATAGCTCGACGATCGTGCGGGGATCCTTGATTACCAGGGTGTCATGAAGCTTGCTTCCCTCGGGGAGGGCGTTCCGGAACGCGCTCACCGTCGTGCGATCTTGACCGACAGCGTCCTCCAGAGCGAGGTAGGTGCCTCGGAAGCGCGTCGTGAAGCTTCGAAGAGTTTCGCGGGCTCCCATGGACAAAGTAAAGAGGGACTCGATCCTCTTAGGGGGCTGTCTGTTGCACCGGTACTGCTCCAGAAACAACCTGGAGAGAGTTGGGAAGTCTGGAATGGTGCCCGACGGCAACTTGTGGAACCAATTTAACGTCGAGCCCGTCAAACTGCTCGGGAAAGCTCGGCACAAGACATGGTCTTGGTCCCGGAAGAATAACAGCTTCCGGTAAGCCAATAGATGGTCGACTGGATCTTGCGATCCATCGAACAGTACAAACTTAGGCGGTGTCCAATGGTGAGGGAAACCTCCTTGATGCACCTCGCTCGTGAAGGGCGAGCTACCCCCGTGGGCGGCGAGGTCCTCCAGCAAGTTTACCGTCGCGCTAGGTCGCTGCCAGTGCCCGGGGAAAACTTCCAGAGGCTGCTGCGCAGGTCCCAGGCGGCCGAGCACGCTCCCTCGAGGGAGGTTCGGGTCCACCCCGCGGCGACCCTCAGGGGCCACCGCTCGGCGGCCTCCTTGCTGTTCGCCCGCGGATTCCTTCAGCATGGCGGTTGGCCTGTGGGAGGCCGTTGCCTCTCGAGCTTCGGAAGGCGTAGCCACCGCGGGCTCTTTCCCACGTCGCCGATGGCACGGGTCGCGATCCCGCTCTAGAGATTTTGCCTCCGACTCGTTAGAATTGGAATGCATTGTATGAATGAATTAGAATGAATTCGTACGATCCATTCGAATTCATTCGCACGATCCATTCTAATTCATTCATACGAACCATTCTAATTCATTCATACAATCCATTCTAATTCTTTCACATGATCCATTCTAATTCATTCGTAGTATCCATTCTAATTCATTCGTACAATCCATTCTAATCCATTCGTACGATCCATTCTAATTCATTCGTACGATCTATTCTAATTCATTCGTACGATTCATTCTAATTCATTCGCACGAATGTATCCATTCTAATCCATTCGTATGATCCGTTCTAATTCATTCGTAAGATCCATTCTAATTCATTCGTATGATCCATTCTAATTCATTCGTATGATCCATTCTAATTCATTCGTTCGATCCATTCTAATTCATTTGCACGAATGTATCCATTCTAATTCATTCGCACAATCCATTCTATTTCATTCGTACGATCCATTCTTACTCATTCGTATGATCCATTCTAATTCATTCGTTTGATCCATTCTAATTCATTCATACGATCCATTCTAATTCATTCATACGATCCATTCTAATTCATTCGCACGATCCATTCTAATTCATTCATACGATCCATTCTAATTCATTCGTACAATCCATTCTAATTCATTCGCTCAATCCATTCTAATTCATTCATACGATCCATTCTATTCGAATGGATCATGCGATCCATTCGAATTCATTCGCATGATCCATTCTAATTCATTCATACGATCCATTCTAATTCATTCATACAATGCATTCTAATTCTTTCACAGGATCCATTCTAATTCATTCGTACGATCCATTCTAATTCATTCTTACAATCCATTCTATTTCATTTGTACGATCCATTCTTACTCATTCGTATGATCCATTCTAATTCATTCGTACGATCCATTCTAATTCATTTGTACGATCCATTCTAATTCTTTCACACGATCCATTCTAATTCATTCGTAAGATCCATTCTAATTCATTCGTACAATCTATTCTATTTCATTCGTACGATCCATTCTTACTCATTCGTATGATCCATTCTAATTCATTCGGACGAATGTACCAATTCTAATTTATTTGTACGATCCATTCTAATTCATTCGTACGATCCATTCTAATTCATTCGTACGATCCATTCTTACTCATTCGTATGATCCATTCTAATTCATTCGTACGATCCATTCTAATTCATTCGTACGATCCATTCTAATTCATTCGCACGATCTATTCTAATTCATTCGTACGATCCATTCTAATTCATTCGTACGATCGTACGAAAGAATTAGAATGGATCGTACGGAATGAATTATAATGGATTGTATGAATGAATTAGAATGGATACATTCGTGCGAATGAATTAGAATGGATCATACGAATGAGTAAGAATGGATCGTATGAATGAAATAGAATGGATTGTACGAATGAATTAGAATGGATCGTACAAATGAATTAGAATGGATCGTACGAATGAATTAGAATGGATCATACGAATGAGTAAGAATGGATCGTACAAATGAAATAGAATGGATTGTACGAATGAATTAGAATGGATCGTACGAATGAAATAGAATGGATCGCGTGAAAGAATTAGAATGCATTGTATGAATGAATTAGAATGGATCGTGCGAATGAATTAGAATGGATCGTACGAATAAATTAGAATGGATCGTGTAAAAGAATTAGAATGGATCGTACGAATGAATTAGAATGGATCGTACGAATGAATTAGAATGGATATATTTGTGCGAATGAATTAGAATGGATCGTACGAATGAATTAGAATGGATCGTATGAATGAATTAGAATGGATCGTATGAATGAATTAGAATGGATCGTGCGAATGAATTAGAATGGATCTTACGAACGAATTAGAATGGATCGTACGAATGAACTAGAATGGATACATTCGTGCGAATAAATTAGAATGGATCGTACGAATGAATTAGAATGGATCGTACGATTGAATTAAAATGGATCTTACGAATGAATTAGAATGTATCTTACGAATGAATTAGAATGGATCTTACGAATGAATTAGAATGGATCGTACGAATGAATTAGAATGGATCGTACGAATGAATTAGAATGGATACATTCGTGCGAATGAATTAGAATGGATCGGACGAATGGATTAGAATGGATCGTACGAATGAATTAGAATGGATCGTACGAATAAATTAGAATGGATACATTCATCCGAATGAATTAGAATGGATCATACGAATGAGTAAGAATGGATCGTACGAATGAAATATAATAGATTGTACGAATGAATTAGAATGGATCCTACGAATGAATTAGAATGGATCGAGTGAAAGAATTAGAATCGATTGTATGAATGAATTAGAATGGATCGTATGAATGAATTAGAATGGATCGTGCGAATGACTTCGAATGGATCGTACGAATTCATTCTAATTAATTCATACAATCCATTCTAATTCTTTCACACGATCTATTCTAATTCATTCGTAGGATCCATTCTAATTCATTCGTACAATCTATTCTATTTCATTCGTATGATCCATTCTAATTCATTCGTACGATCCATTCTAATTCATTCGTACGATCCATTCTAATTCATTCATACGATCCATTCTAATTCATTCGTACGATCCATTCTAATTCACTCATACGATCCATTCTAATACATTCATACGATCCATTCTAATTCATTCACACAAATGTATCCATTCTAATTCATTCATACTATCCATTCTAATTCATTCGCACGATCCATTCTAATTCATTCGTACGATCCATTCTAATTCATTCACACGATCTGTTCTTATTCATTCGCACAATCCATTCTAATTCATTCGCATGAATGTATCCATTCTAATTCATTCGTACGATCCATTCTAATTCATTCGTACGATCCATTCTAATTCATTCGTATGATCTATTCTAATTAATTCGTATGATCCATTCTAATTCATTCGTACGATCCATTCTAATTTATTCATACAATCCATTCTAATTCATTCGCACGAATGTATCCATTCTAATTAATTCGTACGATCCATTCTAATTCATTCGTATGATCCATTCTAATTCATTCGCACAATCCATTCTATTTCATTCGTACGATCCATTCTTACTCATTGGTACGATCCATTCTAATTCATTCGCACGAATGTATCCATTCTAATTCATTCGTACGAATCCATTCTAATTCATTCGTACAATCTATTCTATTTCATTCGTACGATCCATTCTTACTCATTCGTATGATCCATTCTAATTCATTCGGACGAATGTATCCATTCTAATTTATTCGTACGATCCATTCTAATTCATTCGTACGATCCATTCTAATTCATTCGTACGATCCATTCTAATTCATTCGTCCGATCCATTCTAATTCATTCGCACGATTGTATCCATTCTAATTCATTCGTACGATCCATTCTAATTCATTCGTAAGATCCATTCTAATTCATTCGTACGATCCATTCTAATTCATTCGTACGATCCATTCTAATTCATTTGCACGAATGTATCCATTCTAGTTCATTCGTATGATCTATTCTAATTCATTCACATGGATCGTGCATTCGTACGATCCATTCTAATTCATTCGTAAGATCCATTCTAATTTATTTGTACGATCCATTCTAATTCATTCGTACGATCCATTCTAATTGATTCGGACGAATGTATCCGTTCTAGTTCATTCGTACGATCCATTCTAATTCATTCGTACGATCCATTCTAATTCATTCATACGATCTTTTCTAATTCATTCATACAATCCATTCTAATTCTTTCACATGATCCATTCTAATTCATTCGTACGATCCATTCTAATTCATTCGCACAATCCATTCTATTTCATTCGTACGATCCATTCTTAATCATTCGTATGATCCATTCTAATTCATTCCCACGAATTTATCCATAATGGATCATACGAATGAGTAAGAATGGATCGTACGAATGAAATAGAATGGATTGTGCGAATGAATTAGAATGGACCGTACGAATGAATTAGAATGGATACATTTGTGCGAATGAATTAGAATGGATCGGACGAATGAATTAGAATGGATCGTACGAATGAATTAGAATGGATCGTACGAATGAATTAGAATGAATCGTACGAATAAATTAGAATGGATACATTCGTCCGAATGAATTAGAATGGATCATACGAATGAGTAAGAATGGATCGTACGAATGAAATAAAATAGATTGTACGAATGAATTACAATGGATCCTACGAATGAATTAAAATAGATCGTGTGAAAGAATAAGAATGGATTGTATGAATGAATTAGAATGAATTCGTACGATCCATTCGAATTCATTCGCACGATCCATTCTAATTCATTCATACGATCCATTCTAATTCATTCATACAATCCATTCAAATTCTTTCACACGATCCATTCTAATTCATTCGTAGGATCCATTCTAATTCATTCGTACAATCTATTCTATTTCATTCGTACGATCCATTCTTACTCATTCGTATGATCCATTCTAATTCATTCGGACGAATGTATCTATTCTAATTTATTCGTACGATCTATTCTAATTAATTCGTACGATCCATTCTAATTCATTCATACGATCCATTCTAATTCATTCGTCCGATCCATTCTAATTCATTCGCACGAATGTATCCATTCTAATTCATTCGTACGATCCATTCTAAGTCATTCGTAAGATCCATTCTAATTCATTCGTACGATCCATTCTAATTAATTCGCACGAATGTATCCATTCTAGTTCATTCGTACGATCCATTCTAATTCATTCGCACGATCCATTCTAATTCATTCGTACGATCCATTCTAATTCATTCATACGATCCATTCTAATTCATTCGTACGATCCATTCTAATTCATTAGCACAAATGTATCCATTCTAATTCATTCGTACGATCCATTCTAATTCATTCGCACGATCCATTCTAATTCATTCGTATGATCCATTCTAATTCATTCGCACGAATGTATCTATTCTAATTCATTCGTACGATCAGTTCTAATTCATTCACAAAATCTATTCTAATTCATTCATACGATCCATTCTATTTCATTCACACGAATGTATCCGTTCTAATTCATTCATACGATCCATTCTAATTCATTTGTACGATCCATTCTAATTCACTCATACGATCCATTCAAATACATTCATACGATCCATTCTAATTCATTTGCACGAATATATCCATTCTAATTCATTCGTACGATCCATTCTAATTCCTTCGTACGATCCATTCTAATTCATTCGTACGATCTATTCTATTTCATTCGTACGATCCATTCTTACTCATTCGTACGATCCATTCTAATTCATTCGTCCGATCCATTCTAATTCATTCGCACGATCCATTCTAATTCATTCATAGGATCCATTCTAATTCATTCATACGATCTATTCTAATTCATTCGCACGAATGTATCCATTGTAATTCATTCGTACGATCCATTCTAATTCATTCGTACGATCCATTCTAATTCATTCGTACGATCCATTCTAATTCGTTCATACGATCCATTCTAATTCATTCGTACGATCCATTCTAATTCATTCGCACGAATGTATCCATTCTAGTTCATTCGTACGATCTATTCTAATTCATTCGCATGGATCGTGCATTTGTACGATCCATTCTAATTCATTCGTAAGATCCATTCTAATTTATTCGTACGATCCATTCTAATTCATTCGTACGATCCATTCTAATTCATTCGTACGATCCATTCTAATTCATTCATACGATCTATTCTAATTCATTCATACAATCCATTCTAATTCTTTCACACGATCCATTCTAATTCATTCGTACGATCCATTCTAACTCATTCGCATAATCCATTCTATTTCATTCGTACGATCCATTCTTACTCATTCGTATGATCCATTCTAATTCATTTGCACGAATGTATCCATAATGGATCATACGAATGAGTAAGAATGGATCGTACGAATGAAATAGAATGGATTGTGCGAATGAATTAGAATGGACCGTACGAATGATATAGAATGGATACATTCGTGCGAATGAATTAGAATGGATCGGACGAATGAATTAGAATGGATCGTACGAATAAATTAGAATGGATACATTCGTCCGAATGAATTTGAATGGATCATACGAATGAGTAAGAATGGATCGTACGAATGAAATAGAATAGATTGTACGAATGAATTAGAATGGATCCTACGAATGAATTAGAATAGATCGTGTGAAAGAATTAGAATGGATTCTTTGAATGAATAAGAATGAATTCGTACGATCCATTCGAATTCATTCGCACGATCCATTCTAATTCATTCATACGATCCATTCTAATTCATTCATACAATCCATTCTAATTCTTTCATACGAGCCATTCTAATTCATTCGTAGGATCCATTCTAATTCATTCGTACAATCTATTCCATTTCATTCGTACGATCCATCTAACTCATTCGTATAATCCATTCTAATTCATTCGGACGAATGTATCCATTCTAATTTATTCGTACGATCCATTCTAATTCATTCGTACGATCCATTCTAATTCATTCGTCCGATCCATTCTAATTCATTCGCAAGAATGTATCCATTCTAATTCATTCGTACGATCCATTCTAATTCATTCGTACGATCCATTCTAATTCATTCGTAAGATCCATTCATTCGTACGATCCATTCTAATGGATACATTTGTGCGAATGAATCTAAATGGATTGTATGAATGAATTACAATGGATCGTACGAATGAATTAGAATGGATCGTACGAATGAATTAGAATGGATACATTCGTGCGAATGAATTAGAATAGATCGTGTGAATGAATTAGAATGGATCCTATGAATGAATTAGAATGGATCGTGCGAATGAATTAGAATGGATCGTACGAATGAATTAGAATGGATCGTGCTAATGAATTATTGATCGAACGAATGAATTAGAATGGATACATTCGTGCGAATGAATTAGAATGGATCGAACGAATGAATTAGAATGGATCGTACGAATGAGTAAAAATGGATCGTATGAATGAAATAGAATAGATCGTACGAATAAATTAGAATGGATCGTACGAAGGAATTAGAATGGATCATACGAATGAATTAGAATGGATATATTCGTGCAAATGAATTAGAATGGATCGTATGAATGTATTAGAATGGATCGTATGAGTGAATTAGAATGGATCGTACGAATGAATTAGAATGGATCGTATGAATGAATTAGAAGGGATACATTCGTGTGAATGAATTAGAATGGATCGTATGAATGAATTAGAATAGATTTTGTGAATGAATTAGAACTGATCATATGAATGAATTAGAATAGATACATTCGTGCGAATGAATTAGAATGGATTGTATGAATGAATTAGAATGGATCGTACGAATTAATTAGAATGGATCGTACGAATGAATTAGAATGGATCGTGCGAATGAATTAGAATGGATCGTACGAATGAATTAGAATGGATACATTTGTGCTAATGAATTAGAATGGATCGAACGAATGAATTAGAAAGGATCGTATGAATGAATTAGAATGGATCGTACGAATGAATTAGAATGGATCGTGCGAAAGAATTAGAATGCATCGTACGAATGAACTAGAATGGATACATTCGTGCGAATGAATTAGAATGGATCGTACGAATGAATTAGAATGGATCGTACGAATGAATTAGAATGGATCTTACGAATGAATTAGAATGGATCGTACGAATGAATTATAATGGATCGTACGAATGAACTAGAATGGATACATTCGTGCGAATGAATTAGAATGGATCAGACGAATGAATTAGAATGGATCGTCTGAATGAATTAGAATGGATCGTACGAATGAATTAGAATGGATCGTACGAATAAATTAGAATGGATACATTCGTCCGAATGAATTAGAATGGATCATACGAATGAGTAAGAATGGATCGTACGAATGAAATAGAATAGATTGTACGAATGAATTAGAATGGATTCTACGAATGAATTAGAATGGATCGTGTAAAAGAATTAGAATGGATTGTATGAATGAATTAGAATGGATCGTATGAATGAATTAGAATGGATCGTGCGAATGAATTCGAATAGATCGTACGAATTCATTCTAATTCATTCATACAATCCATTCTAATTCTTTCACACGATCTATTCTAATTCATTCGTAGGATCCATTCTAATTCATTCGTACAATCTATTCTATTTCATTCGTACGATCCATTCTTACTCATTCGTATGATCCATTCTAATTCATTCGGACGAATGTATCCATTCTAATTTATTCGTACGATCCATTCTAATTCATTCGTACGATCCATTCTAATTCATTCGTACGATCCATTCTAATTCATTCGTCCGATCCATTCTAATTCATTTGCACAAATGTATCCATTCTAATTCATTCGTACGGTCCATTCTAATTCATTCGCACAATCCATTCTATTTCATTCGTACGATCCATTCTTACTCATTCGTATGATCCATTATGGATACATTCGTGCGAATGAATTAGAATGGATCATATGAATGAGTAAAAATGGATCGTACGAATAAAATAGAATGGATTGTGCGAATGAATTAGAATGGATCGTACGAATGAATTAGAATGGATCGTGTGAAAGAATTAGAATGGATTGTATGAATGAATTAGAATAGATCGTATGAATGAGTTAGAATGGATCGTACGAATGAATTAGAATGGATCGTACGAATGAACTAAAACGGATACATTCGTGCGAATCAATTAGAATGGATCGTACGAATGAATTAGAATGGATCGTACGAATAAATTAGAATGGATCTTACGAATGAATTAGAATGGATCGTACGAACGCACGATCCAAGCGAATGAATTAGAATAGATCGTACGAATGAACTAGAATGGATACATTCGTGCGAATGAATTAGAATGGATACATTCGTGCGAATGAATTAGAATGGATTGTACGAATGAATTAGAATAGATCGTACGAATGAATTAGAATGGATCTTACGAATGAATTAGAATGGATCGTACGAATGAATTAGAATGGATACAATCGTGCGAATGAATTTGAATGGATCGGACGAATGAATTAGAATGGATCGTACGAATGAATTAGAATGGATCGTACGAATGAATTAGAATGGATCGTATGAATAAATTAGAATGGATACATTCGTCCGAATGAGTAAGAATGGATCGTACGAATGAAATAGAATGGATTGTGCGAATGATTTAGAATGGATCATACGAATGAATTATAATGGATCGTACGAATTAATTAGAATGGATACATTCGTGCGAATGAATTAGAATGGATTGTATGAATGAATTAGAATGGATCGTACGAATGAATTAGAATGGATCATACGAATTAATTAGAATAGATCATACGAATGAATTAGAATGGATCGTACGAATGAATTAGAATGGATCGTACGAATGAATTAGAATGGATACATTCGTGCGAATGAATTAGAATGGATTGTGCGAATGAATAAGAACAGATCGTGCAAATGAATTAGAATGGATCGTACGAATGAATTAGAATGGATCGTGCGAATGAATTAGAATGGATCGTACGAATGAATTAGAATGGATACATTTGTGCGAATGAATTAGAATGGATCGTATGAATGTATTAGAATGGATCGTATGAGTGAATTAGAATGGATCGTACGAATGAATTAGAATGGATCGTATGAATGAATTATAATGGATCGTACGAATGAATTTGAATGGATCGTACGAATGAATTAGAATGGATCATACGAATGAAATAGAATAGATTGTACGAATGAATTAGAATGGATCCTACGAATGAATTAGAATAGATCGTGTGAAAGAATTAGAATGGATTGTATGAATGAATTAGAATGAATTCGTACGATCCATTCGAATTCATTCGCACGATCCATTCTAATTCATTCATACGATCCATTCTAATTCATTCACACAATCGATTCTAATTCTTTCACACGATCCATTCTAATTCATTCGTATGATCCATTCTAATTCATTCGTACAATCTATTCTATTTCATTCGTACGATCCATTCTTACTCATTCGTATGATCCATTCTAATTCATTCGGACGAATGTATCCATTCTAATTTATTCGTACGATCCATTCTAATTCATTCGTACGATCCATTCTAATTCATTCATATGATCCATTCTAATTAATTCGTATGATCCATTCTAATTCAATCGTACGATCCATTCTAATTCATTCATACGATCCATTCTAATTCATTCGTACGATCCATTCTAATCCATTCTAGTTCAGTCGTACGATCCATTCTAATTCCTTCGTACGATCCATTCTAATTCATTCGTATGATCTATTCTAATTAATTCGTATGATCCATTCTAATTCATTCGTACGATCCATTCTAATTTATTCATACAATCCATTCTAATTCATTCGCACGAATGTATCCATTCTAATTAATTCGTACGATCCATTCTAATTCATTCGTATGATCCATTCTAATTCATTCGCACAATCCATTCTATTTCATTCGTACGATCCATTCTTACTCATTGGTACGATCCATTCTAATTCATTCGCACGAATGTATCCATTCTAATTCATTCGTACGAATCCATTCTAATTCATTCGTACAATCTATTCTATTTCATTCGTACGATCCATTCTTACTCATTCGTATGATCCATTCTAATTCATTCGGACGAATGTATCCATTCTAATTTATTCGTACGATCCATTCTAATTCATTCGTACGATCCATTCTAATTCATTCGTACGATCCATTCTAATTCATTCGTCCGATCCATTCTAATTCATTCGCACGATTGTATCCATTCTAATTCATTCGTACGATCCATTCTAATTCATTCGTAAGATCCATTCTAATTCATTCGTACGATCCATTCTAATTCATTCGTACGATCCATTCTAATTCATTTGCACGAATGTATCCATTCTAGTTCATTCGTATGATCTATTCTAATTCATTCACATGGATCGTGCATTCGTACGATCCATTCTAATTCATTCGTAAGATCCATTCTAATTTATTCGTACGATCCATTCTAATTCATTCGTACGATCCATTCTAATTGATTCGGACGAATGTATCCGTTCTAGTTCATTCGTACGATCCATTCTAATTCATTCGTACGATCCATTCTAATTCATTCATACGATCTTTTCTAATTCATTCATACAATCCATTCTAATTCTTTCACATGATCCATCCTAATTCATTCGTACGATCCATTCTAATTCATTCGCACAATCCATTCTATTTCATTCGTACGATCCATTCTTAATCATTCGTATGATCCATTCTAATTCATTCCCATGAATGTATCCATAATGGATCATACGAATGAGTAAGAATGGATCGTACGAATGAAATAGAATGGATTGTGCGAATGAATTAGAATGGACCGTACGAATGAATTAGAATGGATACATTTGTGCGAATGAATTAGAATGGATCGAACGAATGAATTAGAATGGATCGTACGAATGAATTAGAATGGATCGTACGAATGAATTAGAATGAATCGTACGAATAAATTAGAATGGATACATTCGTCCGAATGAATTAGAATGGATCATACGAATGAGTAAGAATGGATCGTACGAATGAAATAAAATAGATTGTACGAATGAATTACAATGGATCCTACGAATGAATTAAAATAGATCGTGTGAAAGAATAAGAATGGATTGTATGAATGAATTAGAATGAATTCGTACGATCCATTCGAATTCATTCGCACGATCCATTCTAATTCATTCATACGATCCATTCTAATTCATTCATACAATCCATTCAAATTCTTTCACACGATCCATTCTAATTCATTCGTAGGATCCATTCTAATTCATTCGTACAATCTATTCTATTTCATTCGTACGATCCATTCTTACTCATTCGTATGATCCATTCTAATTCATTCGGACGAATGTATCTATTCTAATTTATTCGTACGATCTATTCTAATTAATTCGTACGATCCATTCTAATTCATTCATACGATCCATTCTAATTCATTCGTCCGATCCATTCTAATTCATTCGCACGAATGTATCCATTCTAATTCATTCGTACGATCCATTCTAATTCATTCGTAAGATCCATTCTAATTCATTCGTACGATCCATTCTAATTCATTCGCACGAATGTATCCATTCTAGTTCATTCGTACGATCCATTCTAATTCATTCGCACGATCCATTCTAATTCATTCGTACGATCCATTCTAATTCATTCATACGATCCATTCTAATTCATTCGTACGATCCATTCTAATTCATTAGCACAAATGTATCCATTCTAATTCATTCGTACGATCCATTCTAATTCATTCGCACGATCCATTCTAATTCATTCGTATGATCCATTCTAATTCATTCGCACGAATGTATCTATTCTAATTCATTCGTACGATCAGTTCTAATTCATTCACAAAATCTATTCTAATTCATTCATACGATCCATTCTATTTCATTCACACGAATGTATCCGTTCTAATTCATTCATACGATCCATTCTAATTCATTTGTACGATCCATTCTAATTCACTCATACGATCCATTCTAATACATTCATACGATCCATTCTAATTCATTTGCACGAATATATCCATTCTAATTCATTCGTACGATCCATTCTAATTCCTTCGTACGATCCATTCTAATTCATTCGTACGATCTATTCTATTTCATTCGTACGATCCATTCTTACTCATTCGTACGATCCATTCTAATTCATTCGTCCGATCCATTCTAATTCATTCGCACGATCCATTCTAATTCATTCATAGGATCCATTCTAATTCATTCATACGATCTATTCTAATTCATTCGCATGAATGTATCCATTGTAATTCATTCGTACGATCCATTCTAATTCATTCGTACGATCCATTCTAATTCATTCGTACGATCCATTCTAATTCATTCATACGATCCATTCTAATTCATTCGTACGATCCATTCTAATTCATTCGCACGAATGTATCCATTCTAGTTCATTCGTACGATCTATTCTAATTCATTCGCATGGATCGTGCATTTGTACGATCCATTCTAATTCATTCGTAAGATCCATTCTAATTTATTCGTACGATCCATTCTAATTCATTCGTACGATCCATTCTAATTCATTCGCACGAATGTATCCATTCTAGTTCATTCGTACGATCCATTCTAATTCATTCGTACGATCCATTCTAATTCATTCATACGATCTATTCTAATTCATTCATACAATCCATTCTAATTCTTTCACACGATCCATTCTAATTCATTCGTACGATCCATTCTAACTCATTCGCATAATCCATTCTATTTCATTCGTACGATCCATTCTTACTCATTCGTATGATCCATTCTAATTCATTCGCACGAATGTATCCATAATGGATCATACGAATGAGTAAGAATGGATCGTACGAATGAAATAGAATGGATTGTGCGAATGAATTAGAATGGACCGTACGAATGATATAGAATGGATACATTCGTGCGAATGAATTAGAATGGATCGGACGAATGAATTAGAATGGATCGTACGAATAAATTAGAATGGATACATTCGTCCGAATGAATTTGAATGGATCATACGAATGAGTAAGAATGGATCGTACGAATGAAATAGAATAGATTGTACGAATGAATTAGAATGGATCCTACGAATGAATTAGAATAGATCGTGTGAAAGAATTAGAATGGATTCTTTGAATGAATAAGAATGAATTCGTACGATCCATTCGAATTCATTCGCACGATCCATTCTAATTCATTCATACGATCCATTCTAATTCATTCATACAATCCATTCTAATTCTTTCATACGAGCCATTCTAATTCATTCGTAGGATCCATTCTAATTCATTCGTACAATCTATTCCATTTCATTCGTACGATCCATCTAACTCATTCGTATAATCCATTCTAATTCATTCGGACGAATGTATCCATTCTAATTTATTCGTACGATCCATTCTAATTCATTCGTACGATCCATTCTAATTCATTCGTCCGATCCATTCTAATTCATTCGCAAGAATGTATCCATTCTAATTCATTCGTACGATCCATTCTAATTCATTCGTACGATCCATTCTAATTCATTCGTAAGATCCATTCATTCGTACGATCCATTCTAATGGATACATTTGTGCGAATGAATCTAAATGGATTGTATGAATGAATTACAATGGATCGTATGAATGAATAAGAATGGATCGTACGAATGAATTAGAATGATTAGACTGGATCGTATGAGTGAATTAGAATGGATCATACGAATTAATTAGAATGGATCATACGAATGAATTAGAATGGATCGTACGAATGAATTAGAATGGATCGTACGAATGAATTAGAATGGATACATTCGTGCGAATGAATTAGAATGGATTGTGCGAATGAATAAGAACAGATCGTGCGAATGAATTAGAATGGATCGTACGAATGAATTAGAATGGATCGTGCGAATGAATTAGAATGGATCGTACGAATGAATTAGAATGGATCGTGTGAAAGAATTAGAATGGATCGTACGAATGAATTAGAATGGATCGTGCGAATGAATTAGAATGGATCGTACGAATGAATTAGAATGGATACATTCGTGCGAATGAATTAGAATGGATCGTACGAATGAATTAGAATGGATTGTACGAATGAATTAGAATAGATCGTACGAATGAATTAGAATGGATCGTACGAAGGAATTAGAATGGATCATACGAATGAATTAGAATGGATATATTCGTGCAAATGAATTAGAATGGATCGTATGAATGTATTAGAATGGATCGTATGAGTGAATTAGAATGGATCGTACGAATGATTTAGAATGGATCGTATGAATGAATTAGAACTGATCGTACGAATGAATTAGAATGGATCGTACGAATGAATTAGAATGGATACATTTGTGCGAATGAATTAGAATGGATCGTACGAATGAATTAGAATGGATCGTATGAATGAATTAGAATGGATACATTCGTGCGAATGAATTAGAATGGATCGTGCGAATCCATTAGGCTGGATCGTGCGAATGAATAAGAATGGATCATACGAATGAATTAGAATGGATCGTATGAATTAATTAGAATGGATACATTCGTGCGAATGAATTAGAATGGATTGTATGAATGAATTAGAATGGATCGTACGAATGAATTAGAATGGATCATACGAATTAATTAGAATGGATCATACGAATGAATTAGAATGGATCGTACGAATGAATTAGAATGGATCGTACGAATGAACTAGAATGGATCGTTCGAATAAACTAGAATGGATACATTCGTGTGAATGAATTAGAATGGATCGTACGAATGAATTAGAATGGATCGTACGATTCATTTTAATTCATTCGTACGATCCATTCTATTACATTCGTACGATTCATGCTAATTCATTCGCACGATCCAATCTAAATCATTCGTACGATCCATTCTTATTCATTCATATGATCCATTCTAATTCATTCGTACGATCCATTCTAATTCATTCGTACGATCCATTCTAATTCATTCGCACGATCCATTCTAATCCATTCTAATTCATTTGTACGATCCATTCTAATTCGTTCACACGATCCATTCTAATTCATTCGTACAATTTATTCTATTTCATTCGTACAAATGAACTAGAATGGATACATTCGTACGAATGAATTAGAATGGATCATACGAATTAATTAGAATGGATCATACGAATGAGTTAGAATGGATCGTACGAATGAATTAGAATGGATCGTACGAAGGAATTAGAATGGATCGTACGAATGAACTAGAATGGATTAGAATGGATCGTACGAATGAATTAGAATGGATCGTACGAATGAATAAGAATGGATCGTACGAATAAATTAGAATGGATCATATGAATTAATTAGAATGGATCATACGAATGAATTAGAATGGATCGTACGAATGAATTAGAATGGATCGTACGAATGAATTAGAATGGATACATTCGTGCGAATGAATTAGAATGGATTGTGCGAATGAATAAGAACAGATCGTGCGAATGAATTAGAATGGATCGTACGAATGAATTAGAATGGATCGTGCGAATGAATTAGAATGGATCGTACGAATGAATTAGAATGGATACATTTGTGCGAATAAATTAGAATGGATCGTACGAATGAATTAGAATGGATCGTATGAATGAATTAGAATGGATCGTACGAATGAATTAGAATGGATCGTGCGAATGAATTAGAATGGATCGTACGAATGAATTAGAATGGATCATACGAATGAACTAGAATGGATACATTCGTACGATCCAATCTAATTCATTCATATGATCCATTCTAATTCATTCGTACGATCCATTCTAATTCATTCGCAATCTATTCTAATTCATTCGTACGAATGGATACATTCGTGTGAATGAATTAGAATGGATCGTGTGA
Source organism: Chamaelirium japonicum (assembly GCA_947650365.1). NCBI lineage: Eukaryota > Viridiplantae > Streptophyta > Magnoliopsida > Liliales > Melanthiaceae > Chamaelirium > Chamaelirium japonicum. Next base: position 65,058,336 of record OX393549.1, on the reverse strand, counting down.
AAGAATTAGAATGGATCGTACGAATGAATTAGAATGGATCGTACGAATGAATTAGAATGGTTATATTCATGCGAATGAATTAGAATAGATCGTGCGAATGAATTAGAATGGATTCGTACGAATGAATTACAATGGATACATTCGTGCGAATGAATTAGAATGGATCGTACCAATGAGTAAGAATGGATCGTACGAATGAAATAGAATGGATTGTGCGAATGAATTAGAATGGATCGCACGAATGTATCCATTCTAATTCATTCGTACGATCCATTCTAATTCATTCGTATGATCCATTCTAATTAATTCGTATGATCCATTCTAATTCATTCGTACGATCCATTCTAATTCATTCATACAATCCATTCTAATTCATTCGTACGATCCATTCTAATTCACTCATACGATCCATTCTAATACATTCATACGATCCATTCTAATTCTTTTGCACGAATATATCCATTCTAATTCATTCGTACGATCCATTCTAATTCCTTCGTACGATCCATTCTAATTCATTCGTACGATCTATTCTAATTCATTCGTACGATCCATTCTAATTCATTCGTACGAATGAATTAGAATGGATACATTCGTGCGAATGAATTAGAATGGATACATTCGTGCGAAAGAATTAGAATAGATCGTATGAATGAATTAGAATGGATCCTATGAATGAATTAGAATAGATCGTGCGAATAAATTAGAATGGATCGTATGAATGAATTAGAATGGATCGTGCTAATGAATTAGAATTGATCGAACGAATGAATTAGCATGGATCGTGCTAATGAATTAGAATGGATCGTACGAATGAATTAGAATGGATCAAATTAATGAATTAGAATGGTTACATTCATGCGAATGAATTAGAATGGATCGTACGAATGGATTAGAATGGATCGTACGAATGGATTAGAATGGATACATTCGAGTGAATGAATAAGAATGGATCGTACGAATGAATTAGAATGGATCGTACGAATAAATTAGAATGGATACATTCGTCCGAATGAATTAGAATGGATCATACGAATGAATAAGAATGGATCGTACGAATGAAATAAAATAGATTGTACGAATGAATTAGAATGGATTCGTACGAATGAATTAGAATGGATCGTACGAATGAATTAGAATGGATCGTATGAATGAATTAGAACGGATCATACGAATTAATTAGAATGGATCGTACGAATGAATTAGAATGGATCGAACGAATGAATTAGAATGGATACATTCGTGTGAATGAATTAGAATGGATCGGACAAATGAATTAGAATAGATCGTACGAATGAATTAGAATGGATCGTACGAATGGATTAGAATGGATACATACGTGCGAATGAATTAGAATGGATTGTATGAATGAATTAGAATGGATCGTACGAATGAATTAGAATGGATCGTACGAATGAATTAGAATGGATCGTACGAATGGATTAGAATGGATTGTATGAATGAATTAGAATGGATCCTACGAATGAATTAGAATGGATCATGTGAAAGAATTAGATTGGATTGTATGAATGAATTAGAATGGATCGTATGAATGAATTAGAATGGATCGTGCGAATGAATTAGAATTGATCGAACGAATGAATTAGCATGGATCGTGCTAATGAATTAGAATGGAACGTACGAATGAATTAGAATGGATCGTGTGAAAGAATTAGAATGGATTGTATGAATGAATTAGAATGAATTCGTACGATCCATTCGAATGCATTCGCACGATCCATTCTAATTCATTCATACGATCCATTCTAATTCATTCATACAATCCATTCTAATTCTTTCACACGATCCATTCTAATTCATTCGTAGGATCCATTCTAATTCATTTGTACAATCCATTCTAATCCATTCGTACGATCCATTCTAATTCATTCGTACAATCCATTCTAATTCATTCGTACGATCCATTCTAATTCATTCATACAATCCATTCTAATTCATTCGCACGAATGTATCCATTCTAATCCATTCGTACGATACATTCTAATTCATTCGTAAGATCCATTCTAATTCATTCGTACGATCCATTCTAATTCATTCGCACGAATGTATCCATTCTAATTCATTCGTACAATCCATTCTATTTCATTCGTACGATCCATTCTTACTCATTCGTATGATCCATTCTAATTCATTCGTATGATCCATTCTAATTCATTCGTACGATCCATTCTAATTCATTCGCACGATCCATTCTAATTCATTCATACGATCCATTCTAATTCATTCATACGATCCATTCTAATTCATTCCTATAATCCATTCTAATTCATTCGCCCGATCTATTCTAATTCATTCATACGATCCATTCTATTCGAATGGATCATGCGATCCATTCGAATTCATTCGCACGATCCATTCTAGTTCATTCATACAATCCATTCTAATTCATTCATACAATGCATTCTAATTCTTTCACACGATCCATTCTAATTCATTCGTACGATCCATTCTAATTCATTCGTACAATCCATTCTATATAATTTGTACGATCCATTCTTACTCATTCGTATGATCCATTCTAATTCATTCGTACGATCCATTCTAATTCATTTGTACGATCAATTCTAATTCTTTCACACGATCCATTCTAATTCATTCGTAGGATCCATTCTAATTCATTCGTACAATCTATTCTAATTCATTCGTACGATCCATTTTAATTCATTCGTACGATCGTACGAATGAATTAGAATGGATCGTACGGAATGAATTAGAATGGATTGTATGAATGAATTAGAATGGATACATTCGTGCGAATGAATTAGAATGGATCATACGAATGAGTAAGAATGGATCGTACGAATGAAATAGAATGGATTGTACGAATGAATTAGAATGGATCGTACAAATGAATTAGAATGGATCGTACGAATGAATTAGAATGGATCATACGAATGAATTAGAATGGATCGTGTGAAAGAATTAGAATGGACTGTATGAATGAATTAGAATAGATCGTATGAATGAATTAGAATGGATCGTACGAATGAATTAGAATGGAACGTACAAATGAACTAGAATGGATACATTCGTGCGAATGAATTAGAATGGATCGTACGAGTGAATTAGAATGGATCGTACGAATAATTAGAATGGATCTTACGAATGAATTAGAATGGATCGTACGAATGCACGATCCATGCTAATTCATTCGTTCGATCAATTCTAATTCATTAGCATGATCCATTCTAATTCATTCATACGATCCATTCTAATTCATTCGCATGATCCATTCTAATTCATTCATACGATCCATTCTAATTCTTTCACACATTCCATTCTAATTCATTCGTACGATCCATTCTAATTCATTCGTACGATCTATTCTAATTCATTCGTACGATCCATTCTAATTCATTCGTACGATCCATTCTAATTCCTTCGTACGATCCATTCTAATTCATTCATACAATCTATTCTAATTCATTCATACAATCCATTCTAATTCTTTCACACGATCCATTCTAATTCATTCGTACGATCCATTCTAATTCATTCATACAATCCATTCTAATTCTTTCACACGATCCATTCTAATTCATTCGTACGTTCCATTCTAATTCATTAGCACGATCCATGCTAATTCATTCGTTCGATCAATTCTACATCATTAGCACGATCCATTCTAATTCATTCGTACGATCCATTCTAATTCATTCGCACGATCCATTCTAATTCATTCATAGGATCCATTCTAATTCATTCATACGATCTATTCTAATTCTTTCGCAAGAATGTATCCATTCTAATTCATTCGCACGAATGTATCCATTCTAATTCATTCGTACGATCCATTCTAATTCATTCGTACGATCCATTCTAATTCATTCATACGATCTATTCTAATTCATTTATACGATCCATTCTAATTCTTTCACACGATCCATTCTAATTCATTCGTACGATCCATTCTAATTCATTCGCACAATCCATTCTATTTCATTCGTACGATCCATTCTTACTCATTGGTACGATCCATTCTAATTCATTCGCACGAATGTATCCATTCTAATTCATTCGTACGAATCCATTCTAATTCATTCGTACAATCCATTCTATTTCATTCGTACGATCCATTCTTACTCATTCGTATGATCCATTCTAATTCATTCGCACGAATGTATCCATTCCAAATCATTCGTACGATCCATTCTAATTCATTCGTACGATCCATTCTAAATCATTCGTACAATCCATTCTATTTCATTCGTACGATCAATTCTAATTCATTAGCACGATCCATTCTAATTCATTCGTACGATCCATTCAAATTCATTCGCACGATCCATTCTAATTCATTCGTACAATCCATTCTATTTCATTCGTACGATCCATTCTTACTCATTCGTATGATCCATTCTAATTCATTCGTACGATCCATTCTAATTTATTCATACGATCGTACGAATGAATTAGAATGGATCGTACGGAATGAATTAGAATGGATTGTATGAATGAATTAGAATGGATACATTCGTGCGAATGAATTAGAATGGATCATACGAATGAGTAAGAATGGATCATACGAATGAGTAAGAATGGATCGTACGAATGAATTAGAATAGATCGTACGAGTGAATTAGAATGGATCGTACGAATGAATTAGAATGGAGACATTCGTGCGAATGAATTAGAATGGATCGGACGAATGAATTAGAATGGATCGTACGAATGAACTAGAATGGATACATTCGTGCGAATGAATTAGAATGGATCGTACGAATGAATTAGAATGGATCTTACGAATGAATTAGAATGGATCATACGCATGAATTAGAATGGATCGTACGAATGAATAAGAATGGATACATTCGTGTGAATGAATTAGAATGGATCGGATGAATAAATTAGAATAGATCGTACGAATGAATTAGAATGGATCAAATGAATGAATTAGAATGCTTACATTCATGCGAATGAATTAGAATGGATCGTACGAATGGATTTGAATGGATCGTACGAATGGATTAGAATGGATACATTCGAGCGAATGAATTAGAATGGATCGTACGAATGAATTAGAATGGATCGTACGAATGGATTAGAATGGATCCTACGAATAGATTAGAATAGATACCTTTGTGCATATGAATTAGAATGGATCGTATGAATGAATTAGAATGGATCATATTAATGAATTAGAATTGATCGTACGAAGGAATTAGAATGGATACATTCGTGCGAATGAATTAGAATGGATCGTGCGAATCCATTAGACTGGATCGTGCGAATGAATAAGAATGGATCATACGAATGAATTAGAATGGATCATACGAATTAGAATGAATTAGAATGAATTAGAATGAATCGTATGAATTAGAATGGATCGTACGAATGAATTAGAATGGATCGTATGAATGAATTAGAATGGATCGTATGAATGAATTAGAATGGATCGGGTGAATGAATTAGAATGGATCGTACCAATGAGAAAGAATGGATCGTACGAATGAATAGAATGGATCGTATGAATGAATTAGAATGGATACATTCGTGTGAATGAATTAGAATGGATCGTATGAATGAATTAGAATAGATTTTGTGAAAGAATTAGAATGGATTAGAATGGATCATACGAATGAATTAGAATGGATACATTCGTGCGAATGAATTAGAATGGATCGGACGAATGAATTAGAATGGATCGTATGAAGGAATTAGAATGGATCGTACGAATGAATTAGAATAGATTGTACGAATGAATTAGAATGGATCAAATAAATGAATTAGAATGGTTACATTCATGCGAATGAATTAGAATGGATCGTACGAATGGATTAGAATGGATCGTACGAATGGATTAGAATGGATACATTCGTGCGAATGAATTAGAATGGATCGTACGAATGAATTAGAATGGATCGTACGAATGAATTAGAATGGATCTTATGAATGAATTAAAATGGATCGTACGAATGAATTAGAATGGATCGTACGAATGAATTAGAATGGATACATTCGTGCGAATGAATTAGAATGGATCGGACGAATGAATTAGAATGGATCGTACGAATGAATTAGAATGTATCAAATGAATGAATTAGAATGGTTACATTCATGCGAATGAATTAGAATGGATCGTACGGAATGAATTAGAATGGATTGAATGAATGAATTAGAATGGATACATTCGTGCGAATCAATTAGAATGGATCATACGAATGAGTAAGAATGGATCGTACAAATGAAATAGAATGGATTGTACGAATGAATTAGAATGGAGCGTACAAATGTATTAGAATGGATCGTACGAATGAATTAGAATGGATCGTACGAATGAATTAGGCTGGATCGTTCGAATGAATTAGAATGGATCGTACCAATGAGTAAGAATGGATCGTACGAATGAATAGAATGGATCGTATGAATGAATTAGAATGGATACATTCGTGTGAATGAACTAGAATGGATCGTATAAATGAATTAGAATAGATTTTGTGAAAGAATTAGAATGGATCGTACGAATGAATTAGAATGGATGCATTCGTGCGAATGAATTAGAATGGATCGGACGAATGAATTAGAATGGATCGTACGAATGAATTAGAATGGATTGTACGAATGAATTAGAATAGATTATGCGAATGAATTAGAATGGATCGTACGAATGAATTAGAATGGATCGTACAAATGAATTAGAATGGATCATACGAATGAGTAAGAATGGATCGTACGAATGAATTAGAATGGATCGTACGAATGAATTAGAATGGATCGTACGAATAAATTAGAATGGATACATTCGTCCGAATGAATTAGAATGGATCATACGAATGAGTAAGAATGGATCATACAAATGAAATAAAATAGATTGTACGAATGAATTAGAATGGATCGTATGAATGTATTAGAATGGATCGTATGAGTGAATTAGAATGGATCATGCGAATGAATTAGAATGCATTGTATGAATGAATTAGAATGGATCGTATGAATGAATTAGAATGGATCGTACGAATGAATTAGAATGGATCGTACGAATGAACTAGAATGGATACATTCGTGCGAATGAATTAGAATGGATCGTACGAATGAATTAGAATGGATCATGCGAATGAATTAGAATGGATCGTATGAATGAATTAGAATAGATCGTATGAATGAATTAGAATGGATCGTACGAATGAATTAGAATAGATCGTACGAATTAATTAGAATGGATCGTACGAATGAATTAGAATGGATCATACGAATTAATTAGAATGGATCCTACGAATGAATTAGAATGGATCGTACGAATGAATTAGAATAGATCGTACGAATGAATTAGAATGGATCGTACGAATGAATTAGGATGGATCGTGTGAAAGAATTAGAATGGATCGTACAAATGAATTAGAATGGATTAGAATGGATCGTGCGAATGAATTAGAATGGATCGTACGAATGAATTAGAATGGATTGTATGAATGAATTAGAATGGATCTTACAAATGAATTAGAATGGATCGTACGAATGAATTAGAATGGATCCTACGAATGAATTAGAATGGATACATTCGTGCGAATGAATTAGAATGGATCGGACGAATGAATTAGAATGGATCAGACAAATGAATTAGAATGGATCGTACGAATAAATTAGAATGGATACATTCGTCCGAATGAATTAGAATGGATCATACGAATGAGTAAGAATGGATAGTACGAATGAAATAGAATAGATTGTACGAATGAATTAGAATGGATCCTACGAATGAATTAGAATGGATCGTGTGAAAGAATTAGAATGGATTGTATGAATGAATTAGAATGGATCGTATGAATGATTTAGAATGGATCGTGCGAATGAATTCGAATGGATCGTACGAATTCATTCTAATTCATTCATACAATCCATTCTAATTCTTTCACACGATCTATTCTAATTCATTCATAGGATCCATTCTAATTCATTCGTACAATCTATTCTATTTCATTTGTACGATCCATTCTTACTCATTCGTATGATCCATTCTAATTCATTCGGACGAATATATCCATTCTAATTTATTCGTATGATCCATTCTAATTCATTCGTACGATCCATTCTAATTCATTCATACGATCCATTCTAATTCATTCGTCCGATCCATTCTAATTCATTCGCACGAATGTATCCATTCTAATTCATTCGTACGGTCCATTCTAATTCATTCGCACAATCCATTCTATTTCATTCGTACGATCCATTCTTACTCATTTGTATGATTCATTATGGATACATTCGTGCGAATGAATTAGAATGGATCATACGAATGAGTAAGAATGGATCTTACGAATGAAATAGAATGGATTGTGCGAATGAATTAGAATGGATCGTACGAATGAATTAGAATGGATCGTGTGAAAGAATTAGAATGGATTGTATGAATGAATTAGAATAGATCGTATGAATGAATTAGAATGGATCGTACGAATGAATTAGAATGGATCGTACGAATGAACTAGAATGGATACATTCGTGCGAATGAATTAGAATGGATCGTACGAATGAATTAGAATGGATCGTACGAATGAATTAGAATGGATCTTATGAATGAATTAGAATGGATCGTACGAATGCACGATCCATGCTAATTCATTCGTTCGATCAATTCTAATTCATTAGCACGATCCATTCAAATTCATTCGTACGATCCATTCTAATTCATTCGCATGATCCATTCTAATTCATTCGTACGATCCATTCTAATTCTTTCACACGATCCATTCTAATTCATTCGTACAATCCATTCTAATTCATTCGTACGATCTATTCTAATTCATTCGTACGATCTATTCTAATTCATTCGTACGATCCATTCTAATTCCTTCGTACGATCCATTCTAATTCATTCATACAATCCATTCTAATTCTTTCACACGATCCATTCTAATTCATTCGTACGATCCATTTTAATTCATTCGTGCAATCCATTCTATTTCATTCGTACGATCCATTCTTACTCATTCATACGATCCATTCTAATTCATTCACACGAATGTAACCATTCGTACGAATGAATTAGAATAGATTGTACGAATGAATTAGAATGGATCGTACGAATGAATTAAATTGGATCGTATGAATAAATTAGAATGGATCGTACGAATGAATTAGAATGGATCGTGCGAATGAATTAGAATGGATACATTCGTGCGAATAAATTTGAATGGATCGGATGAATGAATTAGAATGGATCGTATGAATGAATTAGAATGGATCGTACGAATAAATTAGAATGGATACATTCGTCCGAATGAATTAGAATGGATCATACGAATGAGTAAGAATGGATCGTACGAATGAAATAGAATAGATTGTACGAATGAATTAGAATGGATCCTACGAATGAATTAGAATGGATCGTGTGAATGAATTAGAGTGGATTGGATCCATTCTAATTCATTCGCATGAATGTAACCATTCTAACTCATTCATTTGATCCATTCTAATTCATTCGTACGATCCATTCTAATTCATTCGTCCGATCCATTCTAATTCATTAGCACGATCTGTTCTTATTCATTCGCACAATCCATTCTAATTCATTCGCACGAATGTATCCATTCTAATTCATTCGTACGATCCATTCTAATTCATTCGTACGATCCATTCTAATTCATTCATATGATCCATTCTAATTAATTCGTATGATCCATTCTAATTCATTCGTACGATCCATTCTAATTCATTCGTACGGTCCATTCTAATCCATTCTAGTTCATTCGTACGATCCATTCTAATTCCTTCGTACGATCCATTCTAATTCATTCGTACGATCCATTCTAATTCATTCGTACGATCCATTCTAATTCATTCGTACGATCCATTCTAATTCATTCGTACGATCCATTCTAATTCATTCGCACGAATGTATCCATTCTAATTAATTCGTACGATCCATTCTAATTCATTCGTATGATCCATTCTAATTCATTCGCACAATCCATTCTATTTCATTCGTACGATCCATTCTCACTCATTGGTACGATCCATTCTAATTCATTCGCACAAATGTATCCATTCTAATTCATTCGTACAAATCCATTCTAATTCATTCGTACAATCTATTCTATTTCATTCGTGCGATCCATTCTTACTCATTCGTATGATCCATTCTAATTCATTCGGACAAATGTATCCATTCTAATTTATTCATACGATCCATTCTAATTCATTCGTACGATCCATTCTAATTCATTCGTACGATCCATTCTAATTCATTCGTCCGATCCATTCTAATTCATTCGCACGAATGTATCCATTCTAATTCATTCGTACGATCCATTCTAATTCATTCGTACGATCCATTCTAATTCATTCATAAGATCCATTCTAATTCATTCGTACGATCCATTCTAATTCATTCTAATTCTTTCGTACGATCCATTCTAATTCATTCGTATGATCTATTCTTATTCATTCGCATGATCCAGTCTAATTGATTCGCACGATCCATTCTAATTCATTCGCACGAATGTATCCATTCTAATTCATTCGTACGATCCATTCTAATTCATTAATATGATCCATTCTAATTCATTCGTTCGATCCATTCAAATTCATTCGTATGATCTATTCTTATTCATTCGCACGATCCAGACTAATTGATTCGCACAATCCATTCTAATTCATTCGCACAATTGTATCCGTTCTAATTCCTTCGTACGATCTATTCTAATTCACTAATATGATCCATTCTAATTCATTCGTACGATCCATTCTAATTCATATGCACACAGGTATCCATTCTAATCCATTCGTAGGATCCATTCTAATCCATTTGTACGATCCATTCTAATTCATTCGTACGATCCATTCTAATTCATTCGCTCGAATGTATCCATTCTAATCCATTCGTACGATCCATTCTAATTCATTCGCATGAATGTAACCATTCTAATTCATTCATTTGATCCATTCTAATTCATTCGCACGATCCATTCTAATTCATTCATAGGATCCATTCTAATTCATTCATACGATCTATTCTAATTCTTTCGCACGAATGTATCCCTTCTAATTCATTCGTGCGATCCATTCTAATTCATTCGTGCGATCCATTCTAATTCATTCGTGCGATCCATTCTAATTCATTCGTGCGATCCATTCTAATTCATTCGTACGATCCATTCTAATTCATTCTAATTCATTCGTACAATCCATTCTAATTCATTCGTATGATCTATTCTTATTCATTCGCACGATCCAGTCTAATTGATTTGCACGATCCATTCTAATTCATTCGCACGAATGTATCCATTCTAATTCATTCGTACGATCTATTCTAATTCATTAATATGATCCATTCTAATTCATTCATAGGATCCATTCTAATTCATATGCACAAAGGTATCAATTCTAATCCATTCGTAGGATCCATTCTAATTCATTCGTACGATCCATTCTAATTCATTCGTACGATCCATTCTAATTCATTCGCTCGAATGTATCCATTCTAATCCATTCGTACGATCCATTCTAATCCATTTGTACGATCCATTCTAATTCATTCGCATGAATGTAACCATTCTAATTCATTCATTTGATCCATTCTAATTCATTCGTACGATCCATTCTAATTCATTCGTACGATCCATTCTAATTCATTCGTCCGTTCCATTCTAATTCATTCGCACGAATGGATACATTCTAGTTCATTCTTACGATCCATTCTAATTCATTCGTACGATCCATTCTAATTTATTCGTACGATCCATTCTAATTCTTTCATACAATACATTCTAATTCATTCGCACGATCCATTCTAATTCTCTCATACGATCCATTCTAATACATTCATACGATCCATTCTAATTCATTTGCACGAATATATCCATTCTAATTCATTCGTACGATCCATTCTAATTCCTTCGTACGATCCATTCTATTTCATTTGTACGATCCATTCTAATTCATTCATATGATCTATTCTAATTCATTCGTACGATCCATTCTAATTCATTCGCACAAATGTATCCATTCTAATTCATTCGTACGATCCATTCTAATTCATTTGTACGATCCATTCTAATTCATTCGTAAGATCCATTCTAATTCATTCGTACGATCCATTCTAATTCATTCGTATGATCCATTCTAATTCATTCGCGAATGTATCAATTCTAATTCATTCGTATGATCCATTCTAATTCATTCGTACGATCCATTCTAATTCATTCGTACGATCCATTCTAATTCATTCATACGACCTATTCTAATTCATTCATACAATCCATTCTAATTCTTTCACACGATCCATTCTAATTCTTTCACACGATCCATTCTAATTCATTCGCATGAATGTAACCATTCTAATTCATTCATTTGATCCATTCTAATTCATTCGTACGATCCATTCTAATTCATTCGTCCGATCCATTCTAATTCATCTGCACGAATGTATCCATTCTAATTCATTCGTACGATCCATTCTAATCCATTCTAATTCTTTCACACGATCCATTCTAATTTATTCGTAGGATCCATTCTAATTCATTCGTACAATCTATTCTATTTTATTCGTACGATCCATTCTTACTCATTCGTATGATCCATTCTAATTCATTCGGACGAATGTATCCATTCTAATTTATTCATACGATCCATTCTAATTCATTCGTAAGATCCATTCTAATACATTCGTACGATCCATTCTTACTCATTTGTATGATCCATTCTAATTCATTCGCACGAATGTATCCATTCTAATTCATTCATACAATCCATTCTAATTCATTCTGTACGATCCATTCTAATTCATTCGCACAAATGTAACCATTCTAAATCATTCGTACGATCCATTCTAATTCATTCGTACGATCCATTCTAATTCCTTCGTACGATCCATTCTAATTCCTTTGTACGATCCATTCTAATTCCTTCGTACGATCCATTCTATTTCATTCGTATGATCCATTCTAATTCCTTCGTACGATCCATTCTAATTCCTTCGTATCCATTCTAATTCACTCATACGATCCATTCAAATTCATTCGTACGATCCATTCTAATTCATTCATACAATCCATTCTAATTCATTCGCACGAATGTATCCATTCTAATTCATTCGTACGATCAGTTCTAATTCATTCACAAAATCTATTCTAATTCATTCATATGATCCATTCTAATTCATTCACACGAATGTATCAATTCTAATTCATTCATACGATCCATTCTAATTAGTTCATACGATCCATTCTAATTCACTCATACGATCCATTCTAATACATTCATACGATCCATTCTAATTCATTTGCACGAATATATCCATTCTAATTCATTCATACGATCCATTCTAATTCCTTCGTACGATCCATTCTAATTCATTCGTACGATCCATTCTAATTCATTCGTACGATTCATTCTAATTCATTCGTACGAATGGATTAGAATGAATTAGAATGGATCGTACGAATGAATTAGAATGGATCGTATGAGTGAATTAGAATGGATACGAAGGAATTAGATTGGATCGTACGAAGGAATTAAAATGGATCATACGAATGAAATAGAATGGATCATACGAAGGAATTTGAATGGATCGTACGAAGGAATTAGAACGGATCGTACGATCCATTCTAATTCATTCGTACAATCCATTCTAATTCATTCGTATAATCCATTCTAATTCATTCGTACAATCCATTCTAATTCATTCGCACAAATGTATCCATTCTAATTCATTCGTACGATCCGTTCTAATTCATTCGTACAATCCATTCTAATTCATTCGTAAGATCCATTCTAATTCATTCGTACGATCCATTCTAATTCATTCGCACGAATGTATCCATTCTAGTTCATTTGTACGATCCATTCTAATTTATTCGTACGATCCATTCTAATTCATTCGCACGATCCATTCTAATTCATTCGTACGATCCATTCTAATTCATTCATACGATTCATTCTAATTCATTCGTACGATCCATTCTAATTCATTCGCACAAATGTATCCATTCTAATTCATTCGTACGATCCATTCTAATTCATTCGCTCGAATATATCCATTCTAATCCATTCGTACGATCCATTCTAATCCATTCGTACGATCCATTCTAATTCATTCGCATGAATGTAACCATTCTAATTCATTCATTTGATCCATTCTAATTCATTCGTACGATCCATTCTAATTCATTCGTCCGATCCATTCTAATTCATTCGCACGAATGTATCCATTCTAATTCATTCGTACGATCCATTCTAATTCATTCGCACGATCCATTCTAATTCATTCATAGGATCCATTCTAAATCATTCATACAATCTATTCTAATTCATTCGCTCGAATGTATCCATTCTAATCCATTCGTACGATCCATTCTAATCCATTCGTACGATCCATTCTAATTCATTCGCATGAATGTAACCATTCTAATTCATTCATTTGATCCATTCTAATTCATTCGTACGATCCATTCTAATTCATTCGTCCGATCCATTCTAATTCATTCGCACGAATGTATCCATTCTAATTCATTCGTACGATCCATTCTAATCCATTCTAATTCTTTCACACGATACATTCTAATTCATTCGTAGGATCCATTCTAATTCATTCGTACAATCTATTCTATTTCATTCCTACGATCCATTCTTACTCATTCGTATGATCCATTCTAATTCATTCGGAAGAATGTATCCATTCTAATTTATTCGTACGATCCAATCTAATTCATTCGTAAGATCCATTCTAACTCATTCATACAATCCATTCTAATTCATTCCGTACGATCCATTCTAATTCATTCACACAAATGTAACCATTCTAATTCATTCGTACGATCCATTCTAATTCATTCGTACGATCCATTCTAATTCCTTCGTACGATCCATTCTAATTCCTTCGTACGATCCATTCTAATTCCTTCTACGATCCATTCTATTTCATTCGTACGATCCATTCTAATTCCTTCGTACGATCCATTCTAATTCCTTCGTATCCATTCTAATTCACTCATACGATCCATTCTAATTCATTCGTACGATCCATTCTAATTCATTCATACAATCCATTCTAATTCATTCGCACGAATGTATCCATTCTAATTCATTCGTACGATCAGTTCTAATTCATTCACAAAATCTATTCTAATTCATTCATACGATCCATTCTAATTCATTCACACGAATGTATCCTTTCTAATTCATTCATACGATCCATTCTAATTCATTCGTACGATCCATTCTAATTCCCTCATACGATCCATTCTAATACATTCATACGATCCATTCTAATTCATTTGCACGAATATATCCATTCTAATTAATTCATACGATCCATTCTAATTTCTTCGTACGATCCATTCTAATTCATTCGTACGATCCATTCTAATTCATTCGCACGATCCATTCTAATTCATTCATACGAATGGATTAGAATGAATTAGAATGGATCGTACGAATGAATTAGAATGGATCGTATGAGTGAATTAGAATGGATACGAAGGAATTAGAATGGATCGTACGAAGGAATTAGAATGGATCATACGAATGAAATAGAATGGATCGTACGAAGGAATTAGAATGGATCGTACGAAGGAATTAGAATGGATAGTACGAAGGAATTAGAATGGATCGTACGAATGAATTAGAATGGATCGTACAATCCATTCTTACTCATTCATACAATCCATTCTAATTATTTCATTCGTACGATCCATTCTTACTCATTGGTACGATCCATTCTAATTCATTTGCACGAATGTATCCATTCTAATTCATTCGTACGAATCCATTCTAATTCATTCGTACAATCTATTCTATTTGATTCGTACGATCCATTCTTACTCATTCGTATGATCCATTCTAATTCATTCGGACGAATGTATCCATTCTAATTAATTCGTACGATCCATTCTAATTCATTCGTACGATCCATTCTAATTCATTCGTAAGATCCATTCTAATTCATTCGTCCGATCCATTCTAATTCATTCGCACGAATGTATCCATTCTAATTCATTCGTATGATCCATTCTAATTCATTCGTACGATCCATTCTAATTCATTCGCACGAATGTATCCATTCTAGTTCATTCGTACGATCCATTCTAATTCATTCGTACGATCCATTCTAACTCATTCGCACGAATGTATCCATTCTAGTTTATTCGTACGATCCATTCTAATTCATTCGTACAATCCATTCTAATTCATTCGTACGATCCATTCTAATTTATTCGCACAAATGTATCCATTCTAATTCATTCGTACGATCCATTCTAATTCATTCGTACGATCCATTCTAATTCATTCGTACGATCCATTCTAATTCATTCGCACGAATGTATCCATTCTAGTTCATTCGTACGATCCATTCTAATTTATTCGTACGATCCATTCTAATTCATTCGCACGATCCATTCTAATTCATTCGTACGATCCATTCTAATTCATTCATACGATCCATTCTAATTCATTCATACGATCCATTCTAATTCATTCGCACAAATGTATCCATTCTAATTCATTCGTACGATCCATTCTAATTCATTCGCTCGAATGTATCCATTCTAATCCATTTGTACGATCCATTCTAATCCATTCGTACGATCCATTCTAATTCATTCGCATGAATGTAACCATTCTAATTCATTCATTTGATCCATTCTAATTCATTCGTACGATCCATTTTAATTCATTCGTCCGATCCATTCTAATTCATTCGCACGAATGTATCCATTCTAATTCATTCGTACGATCCATTCTAATTCATTCGCACGATCCATTCTAATTCATTCATAGGATCCATTCTAATTCATTCATACGATCTATTCTAATTCATTCGCTCCAATGTATCCATTCTAATCCATTCGTGCGATCCATTCTAATCCATTCGTACGATCCATTCTAATTCATTCGCATGAATGTAACCATTCTAATTCATTCATTTGATCCATTCTAATTCATTCGTACGATCCATTCTAATTCATTCGTCCTATCCATTCTAATTAATTCGCACGAATGTATCTATTCTAATTCATTCGTACGATCCATTCTAATTCATTCGTATGATCCATTCTAATTCATTCGTAAGATCCATTCTAATTCATTCGTACGATCCATTCTAATTCATTCGTACGATCCATTCTAATTCATTCGCACGATCCATTCTAATTCATTCGTACGATCAATTCTAATTCATTCGCACGAATGTATCCATTCTAATTCATTCATACGATCCATTCTAATTCATTCGTACGATCCATTCTAATTCACTCATACGATCCATTCTAATACATTCATATGATCCATTCTAATTCATTTGCACGAATATATCCATTCTAATTCATTCATACGATCCATTCTAATTCCTTCGTACGATCCATTCTAATTCATTCGTACGATCCATTCTAATTCCTTCGTACGATCCATTCTAATTCATTCGTACGATCTATTCTAATTAATTCGTACGATCCATTCTAATTCATTCGTACGATCCATTCTAATTCCTTCGTACGATCCATTCTAATTCATTCGTACGATCCATTCTAATTCATTCGTACAATCTATTCTAATTCATTCGTAGCAATGGATATATTCGTGTGAATGAATTAGAATGGATCGTACGAATGAGTCAGAATGGATCGTACAAATGAAATAGAATGGATTGCACGAATGAATTAGAATGGATCGTACGAATGAATTAGAATGGATCGTGTGAAAGAATTAGAATGGATCATACGAATGAATTAGAATGGATCGTACGAAGGAATTAGAATGGATCGTACGAATGAATTAGAATGGATCGTACGAATGAATTAGAATAGATCGTACGAATGAATTAGAATGGATCGTACGAAGGAATTAGAATGGATCGTACGAATGAATTAGAATGGATATATTCGTGCAAATGAATTAGAATGGATCATATGAATGTATTAGAATAGATCGTATGAGTGAATTAGATTGGATCGTACGAATGAATTAGAATGGATCGTATGAATGAATTAGAATGGATACATTCGTGTGAATGAATTAGAATGGATCGTATGAATGAATTAGAATAGATTTTGTGAATGAATTAGAACTGATCGTACGAATGAATTAGAATGGATACATTCGTGCGAATGAATTAGAATGGATTGTATGAATGAATTAGAATGGATCGTACGAATGAATTAGAATGGATCGTATGAGTGAATTAGAATGGATACGAAGGAATTAGAATGGATCGTACGAAGGAATTAGAATGGTTCATACGAATGAAATAGAATGGATCGTACGAAGGAATTAGAATGGATCGTACGAAGGAATTAGAATGGATATATTCGTGCAAATGAATTAGAATGGATCGTATGAATGAATTAGAATGGATCGTATGAGTGAATTAGAACGGATAGTACGAATGAAGTAGAATGGATCGTATGAATGAATTAGAATGGATACATTCGTGCGAATGAATTAGAATGGATCGTATGAATGAATTAGAATTGATTGTGTGAATGAATTAGAATGGATCGTACGAATGAATTAGAATGGATTCATTCGTGCGAATAAATTAGAATGGATTGTATGAATGAATTAGAATGGATCGTATGAATGAATTAGAATGGATCGTACGAATGAATTAGAATAGATTGCGCGAATGAATTAGAATGGATCGTACGAATGAATTAGAATGGATCGTACGAAGGAATTAGAATGGATCGTACGAATGAATTAGAATGGATCGTACGAAGGAATTAGAATGGATCGTACGAATTAATTAGAATGGATCGTACGATTGAATTAGAATGGATCATACGAATGAGTAAGAATGGATCGTATGAATGAATTAGATTGGATCGTACGATCCATTCTAATTCATTAGCATGGATCGTGCTAATGAATTAGAATGGAATATACGAATGAATTAGAATGGATCGTAGAATGGATCGTACAAATGAATTAGAATGAATTAGAATGGATCGTACGAATGAATTAGAATAGATCATAGGAATGAATTAGAATGGATCGTGCAAATGAATTAGAATGGATACATTCGTGCGAATGAATTAGAATAGATCGTGCGAATGAATTAGAATGGATCGTACAAATGAATTAGAATGGATATATTTGAACGAATAAATTAGAATGGATCATACGAATGAATTAGAATGGATCGTACGAATGAATTAGAATGGATAGTGCGAATGAATTAGAATCGATCGTACGAATGAATTAGAATGGATCGTACGAATGAATTAGAATGGATCATACGAATGAGTAAGAATGGATCATACGAATGAATTAGAATGGATCGTACGAATGAATTAGAATGGATCGTACGAATAAATTATAATGGATACATTCGTCCGAATGAATTAGAATGGATCATACGAATGAGTAAGAATGGATCGTACGAATGAAATAGAATAGCTTGTACGAATGAATTAGAATGGATCCTAGTACGAGCCATTCAAATTCATTCGTACGATCCATTCTAATTCATTCATACAATCGATTCTAATTCTTTCACACGATCCATTCTAATTCATTCGTACGATCCATTCTAATTCATTCGTGCAATCCATTCTATTTCATTCGTACGATCCATTCTTACTCATTCGTACGATCCATTCTAATTCATTCACACGAATGTATCCATTCGTACGAATGAATAAAAATAGATTGTATGAATGAATTAGAATGGATCGTACGAATGAATTAGAATGGATCGTACGAATGAATTAGAATAGATCGTACGAAAGAATTAGAATGGATCGTACGAAGGAATTAGAATGGATCGTACGAATGAATTAGAATGGATATATTCGTGCAAATGAATTAGAATGGATCGTATGAATGTATTAGAATGGATCGTATGAGTGAATTAGAATGGATCGTACGAATGAATTAGAATGGATTGTATGAATGAATAAGAATGGATCGTATGAATGAATTAGAATGGATCATACGAATTAATTAGAATGGATCATACGAATGAATTAGAATGGATCGTACGAATGAATTTGAATGGATCGTACGAATGAATTAGAATGGATACATTCGTGCGAATGAATTAGAATGGATACATTCGTGCGAATGAATTAGAATGGATTATGCGAATGAATAAGAACAGATCGTGCGAATGAATTAGAATGGATCGTACGAATGAATTAGAATGGATCGTGCGAATGAATTAGAATGGATCGTACGAATGAATTAGAATGGATACATTTGTGCGAATGAATTAGAATGGATCGTACGAATGAATTAGAATGGATCGTACGAATGAATTAGAATGGATCGTACGAATGAATTAGAATGGATCGTGCGAATGAATTAGAATGGATCGTACGAATGAATTAGAATAGATCGTGTGAAAGAATTAGAATGGATCGTACGAAAGAATTAGAATGGATCGTGCGAATGAATTAGAATGGATCGTACGAATGAATTAGAATGGATACATTTGTGCGAATGAATTAGAATGGATCGGACGAATGAATTAGAATGGATCGTACGAATGAATTAGAATGGATCGTATGAATGAATTAGAATGGATCATACGAATGAATTAGAATGGATCGTGCGAATGAATTAGAATGGATCGTACGAATGAATTAGAATGGATCGTACAAATGAACTAGAATGGATACATTCGTGCAAATGAATTAGAATGGATCGTACGAATGAATTAGAATGGATCGTACGAATGAATTAGAATGGATCTTACGAATGAATTAGAATGGATCGTACGAATGAATTAGAATGGATCGTACGAATGAATTAGAATGGATACATTCGTGCGAATAAATTAGAATGGATCGGACGAATGAATTAGAATGGATCGTACGAATGAATTAGAATGGATCGTACGAATGAATTAGAATGGATCGTACGAATAAATTAGAATGGATACATTCGTCCGAATGAATTAGAATGGATCATACGAATGAGTAAGAATGGATCGTACGAATGAAATAGAATAGATTGTACGAATGAATTAGAATGGATCCTACGAATGAATTAGAATGGATCGTGTGAAAGAATTAGAATGGATTGTATGAATGAATTAGAATGGATCGTATGAATGAATTAGAATGGATCGTGCGAATGAATTCGAATGAATTAGAATGGATCCATTCTAATTCATTTGTACGATCCATTCTAATTCATTCATACGATCCATTCTAATTCATTCGTACGATCCATTCTAATTCATTCGTACAATCCATTCTAATTCTTTCACACGATCCATTCTAATTCATTCGTACGATCCATTCTAATTCATTCGTACGATTCATTCTAATTCATTTGCACGATCCATTCTACTTCATTTGTACGATCCATTCCAAGATTCATTCAAATTCATTCGTACGATCCATTCCAATTCATTCGTACGATCCATTCTAAGTCATTCGTACGATCCATTCGAATTCATTCGTACAATCCATTCTAATCTCTTCCATTCTAATTCATTCGTACGATCCATTCTAATTCATTCGCACGATCCATTCTAATTCATTCATACGATCCATTCTAATTTATTCGTATGATCTATTCTAATTCATTCGTACGATCCATTCTAATTCCTTCGTACGATCCATTCTAATTCCTTCGTACGATCCATTCTACTTCCTTTGTACGATCCATTCTAATTCCTTCGTACGATCCATTCTAATTCATTCATACGATTCAATCTAATTCATTCCTACGATCCATCTTAATTCATTCGCACGATCCATTCTAATTCATTCGCACGATCTATTCTAATTCATTCGAACGATCCATTCTAATTCCTTCGTACGATCCATTCTAATTCATTCGCACGATCCATTCTAATTCATTCATACGATTCATTCTAATTCATTCATACGATCCATTCTAATTCATTCGTATGATCCATTCTAATTAGAATGGATCGTGCGAATGAATTAGAATGGATCGTACGAATTAATTAGAATAGATTATGTGAATTAATTAGAATGGATCGTGAGAATGAATTAGAATGGATCATACGGTACGATCCTTTCTAATTCATTCGCATGATCCATTCTAATTCATTCATACGATCCAATTTAATTCATTCATACGATCCATTCTTACTCATTCGTATGATCCATTCTAATTCATTCGTACAATCCATTCTTATTCATTCGTACAATCCATTCTATTTCATTCATACGATCGATTCTAATTTATTCGTACAATCCATTCTAATTCATTCGTACGATCCATTATACGATCCATTCTAATTCATTCGTATATTCTATTCTAATTCATTAGCACGATCCATGCTAATGAATTAGAATGGATCGTACGATCCAATCTAATTCATTCATACGATCCATTCTTACTCATTCGTATGATCCATTCTAATTCAATCGTACGATCCATTCTAATTCATTCGTACGATCCATTCTAATTCCTTCGTACGATCCATTCTAATTCGTTCGTACGATCCATTCTAATTCGTTCGTACGATCCATTCTAATTCCTTCGTACGATCCATTCTAATTCATTCGTACGATCCATTCTAATTCATTCGCGCAATCTATTCTAATTCATTCGAACGATCCATTCTAATTCATTCGTACGATGCATTCTAATTCATTCATACAATCCATTCTAATTTATTCGCACGAATATATCCATTCTAATTCATTCGTACGATCCATTCTAGTTCATTCGCACAATCTATTCTAATTCATTCATACGATCCATTCTAATTCATTCGCACGAATGTATCCATTCTAATTCATTCATACGATCCATTCTACTTCATTCGTACTATCCGTTCTAATTCACTCATACGATCCATTCTAATTCATTCATACGATCCATTCTAATTCATTTGCACGAATATATCCATTCTAATTCATTTGTACGATCCATTCTAATTCCTTCGTACGATCCATTCTAATTCCTTCGTACGATCCATTCTATTTCATTCGTATGATCCATTCTAATTCCTTCGTACGATCCATTCTAATTCCTTCATATCCATTCTAATTCACACATACAATCCATTCTAATTCATTTGTACGATCCATTCTAATTCATTCATACAATCCATTCTAATTCATTCGCACGAATGTATCCATTCTAATTCATTCGTACGATCAGTTCTAATTCATTCACAAAATCTTTTCTAATTCATTCATACGATCCATTCTAATTCATTCACACGAATGTATCCATTCTAATTCATTCGTACGATCCATTCAAATTCATTCGTACGATCCATTCTAATTCCCTCATACGATCCATTCTAATACATTTATACGATCCATTCTAATTCATTTGCACGAATATATCCATTCTAATTCATTCGTACGATCCATTCTAATTCCTTCGTACGATCCATTCTAATTCATTCGTACGATCTATTCTAATTCATTCGTACGATCCATTCTAATTCATTTGTGCGAATGAATCTAAATGGATCGTACGAATGAATTTCAATGGATGCATTTGTGCGAATGAATCTAAATGGATTGTATGAATGAATTACAATGGATCGTACGAATGAATTAGAATGGATCGTACGAATGAATTAGAATAGCTCATATGAATGAATTAGAATGAATCGTATGAATAAATTAGAATGGTTACATTCGTGCGAATGAATTAGAATAGATCGTACGAATGAATTAGAATGGATCGTACGAATAAATTAGTATGGATCGTGGGAATGAATTAGAATGGATCGTACGAATGAATTAGAATGGATCCACCGAATGAGTTAGAATGGATCATACGAATGAATTAGAATGGATTGTACGAATGAATTAGAATGGATTGTGCGAATGAATTAGAATGGATCGTATGAATGAATAAGAATGGATCGTACGAATGAATTAGAATGGATCGTGCGAATGAATTAGCATGAATCGTACGAATGTATTAGAATGGATCGTACGAATGAATTAGAATGAATCGTACGATCCATTCAAATTCATTCGTACGATCCATTCTAATTCATTCGCACGAATGTATCCATTCTAGTTCATTCGTACGATCCATTCTAGTTCATTCGTACGATCCATTCTAATTCATTCGTATGATCCATTCTAATTAATTCGTATGATCCATTCTAATTCATTCATACGATCCATTCTAATTCATTCATACAATCCATTCTAATTCATTCGCACGAATGTATCCATTCTAATTAATTCGTACGATCCATTCTAATTCATTCGTATGATCCAGTCTTATTCATTCTCACGATCCAGTCTAATGGATTCGCACGATCCATTCTAATTCATTCGCACGAATGTATCCATTCTAATTCATTCGTACGATCCATTCTAAATCATTAATATGATCCATTCTAATTCATTCGCACGATCCATTCTAATTCATTCGTACGATCCATTCTAATTCATTCGCACGATCCATTCTAATTCGTTCATACAATCTATTCTATTTCATTCGTACGATCCATTCTTACTCATTCGTATGATCCATTCTAATTCATTCGGACGAATGTATCCATTCTAATTTATTCGTACAATCCATTCTAATTCATTCGTACGATCCATTCTAATTCATTCGTACGATCCATTCTAATTCATTCGTCCGATCCATTCTAATTCATTCGCATGAATGTATCCATTTTAATTCATTCGTACGGTCCATTCTAATTCATTCGCACAATCCATTTATTTCATTCGTACGATCCATTCTTACTCATTCGTATGATCCATTATGGATACATTCGTGCAAATGAATTAGAATCGATCATACGAATGAGTAAGAATGGATCGTACGAATGAAATAGAATGGATTGTGTGAATGAATTAGAATGGATCGTACGAATGAATTAGAATGGATCGTGTGAAAGAATTAGAATAGATTGTATGAATGAATTAGAATAGATCGTATGAATGAATTAGAATGGATCGTACGAATGAATTAGAATGGATCGTACGAATGAACTAGAATGGATACATTCGTGCGAATGAATTAAAATGGATCGTACGAATGAATTAGAATGGATCGTACGAATAAATTAGAATGGATCTTACGAATGAATTAGAATGGATCGTACGAATGCACGATCCATGCTAATTCATTCGTTCGATCAATTCTAATTCATTAGCACGATCCATTCTAATTCATTCGTACGATCCATTCTAATTTATTCGCACGATCCATTCTAATTCATTCGTACGATCCATTCTAATTCTTTCACACGATGCATTCTAATTCATTCGTACGATCCATTCTAATTCATTCGTACAATCTATTCTAATTCATTCGTACGATCCATTCTAATTTCATTCGTATGATCCATTCTAATTCATTCGCTCGAATGTATCCATTCTAATCCATTCGTACGATCCATTCTAATCCATTCGTACTATCCATTCTAATTCATTCGCATGAATGTAACCATTCTAATTCATTCATTTGATCCATTCTAATTCATTCGTACGATCCATTCTAATTCATTCGTCCGATCCATTCTAATTCATTCGCACGAATGTATCCATTCTAATCCATTCGTAAGATCCATTCTAATTCATTCGTATCCATTATAATTCATTCGTACCATCCATTCTAATTCATTAATATGATCCATTCTAATTCATTCGTACGATCCATTCTAATTCATATGCACAAAGGTATCTATTCTAATTCATTCGAACGATCCATTCTAATTCAGGATCGTACGAATGAATTAGAATGGATACATTCGTGCGAATGAATTAGAATTGATCGTACGAATGAATTAGAATGGATCGTGCGAATGAATTAAAATGGATCGTACGAATGAATTAGAATGGATCGTACGAATGAACTAGAATGGATACATTCGTGCGAATGAATTAGAATGGATCGTACGAATGAATTTGAATGGATCGTACGAATGAATTAGAATGGATCTTACGAATGAATTAGAATGGATCGTACGA
Source organism: Chamaelirium japonicum (assembly GCA_947650365.1). Lineage (NCBI taxonomy): Eukaryota > Viridiplantae > Streptophyta > Magnoliopsida > Liliales > Melanthiaceae > Chamaelirium > Chamaelirium japonicum. Next base: position 65,032,489 of record OX393549.1, on the reverse strand, counting down.
ATGAATTAGAATTGATCATATGAATGAATTAGAATGGATACATTCATGAGAATGAATTAGAATGGATCGGACGAATGAATTAGAATGGATCGTACGAATGAATTAGAATGGATCAAATGAATGAATTAGAATGGTTACATTCATGCGAATGAATTAGAATGGATCGTACGAATGGATTAGAATGGATCGTACGAATGGATTAGAATGGATACATTCGAGCGAATGAATTAAAATGGATCGTACGAATGAAAGTAGAATGGATCGTATGAATGAATTAGAATAGATCGTACGAATGAATTAGAATGTATCGTACGAATGAATTAGAATGGATCGTTCGAATAAATTAGAATGGATACATTCGTCCGAATGAATTAGAATCGATCATACGAATGAGTAAGAATGGATCGTACGAATGAAATAGAATAGATTGTACGGATGAATTAGAATGGATCCTACGAATGAATTAGAATGGATCGTGTGAAAGAATTAGAATGGATTGTATGAATGAATTAGAATGGATCGTATGAATGAATTAGAATGGATCGTGCGAATGAATTCGAATGGATCGTACGAATTCATTCTAATTCATTCATACAATCCATTCTAATTCTTTCACACGATCCATTCTAATTCATTCGTACGTTCCATTCTAATTCATTAGCACGATCCATGCTAATTCATTCGTTCGATCAATTCTAATTCATTAGCATGATCCATTCTAATTCATTCGTACGATCCATTCTAATTCCTTCGTACGATCCATTCTAATTCATTCGTACGATCTATTCTAATTCATTCGTACGATCCATTCTAATTCATTCGTATGATCCATTCTAATTCCTTCGTATGATCCATTCTAATTCATTCGTACGATCCATTCTAATTCATTTGTGCAATCCATTCTATTTCATTCGTACGATCCATTCTTACTCATTCGTACGATCCATTCTAATTCATTCACACGAATGTATCCATTCGTACGAATGAATTAGAATAGATTGTACGAATGAATTAGAAGGGATCGTACGAATAAATTAGAATGGATCGTACGAAGGAATTAGAATGGATAGTACGAATGAATTAGAATGGATCGTACGAATGAATTAGAATAGATCGTACGAATGAATTAGAATGGATCGTACGAAGGAATTAGAATGGATTGTACGAATGAATTACAATGGATATATTCGTGCAAATGAATTAGAATGGATCGTATGAATGTATTAGAATGGATCGTATGAGTGAATTAGAATGGATCGTATGAATGAATTAGAATGGATCGTACGAATGAATTAGAATGGATCATACGAATTAATTAGAATGGATCATACGAATGAATTATAATGGATCGTACGAATTAATTAGAATGGATCGTACGAATGAATTAGAATGGATACATTCGTGCGATACATTCTAATTCATTCGCACAATCCATTCTATTTCATTCGTACGATCCATTCTTACTCATTGGTACGGTCCATTCTAATTCATTCGCACGAATGTATCCATTCTAATTCATTCGTACGAATCCATTCTTATTTATTCGTACAATCTATTCTATTTCATTCGTAAGATCCATTCTAATTCATTCGTACGATCCATTCTAATTCATTCGTCCGATCCATTCTAATTCATTCGCACGAATGTATCCATTCTAATTCATTCGTACGATCCATTCTAATTCATTCGTAAGATCCATTCTAATTCATTTGTACGATCCATTCTAATTCATTCGTACGATCCATTCTAATTCATTCGCACGAATGTATCCATTCTAGTTCATTCGTACGATCCATTCTAGTTCATTCGTACGATCCATTCTAATTCATTCGTATGATCCATTCTAATTAATTCGTATGATCCATTCTAATTCATTCATACGATCCATTCTAATTCATTCATACAATCCATTCTAATTTATTCGCACGAATGTATCCATTCTAATTAATTCGTACGATCCATTCTAATTCATTCGTATGATCCATTCTAATTCATTCGCACGATCCAATCTAATGGATTCGCACGATCCAATATAATTCATTCGCACGAATGTATCCATTCTAATTCATTCGTACGATCCATTCTAATTCATTAATATGATCCATTCTAATTCATTCGTACGATCCATTCAAATTCATATGCACAATGAATAAGAATGGATCGTGCGAATGAATTAGACTGGATCGTGCGAATCCATTAGACTGGATCGTGCGAATGAATAAGAATGGATCATACGAATGAATTAGAATGGATCGTACGAATTAATTAGAATGGATACATTCGTGCGAATGAATTAGAATGGATTGTATGAATGAATTAGAATGGATCGTACAAATGAATTAGAATGGATCATACGAATTAATTAGAATGGATCATACGAATGAATTAGAATGGATCGTATGAATGAATTAGAATGGATCGTACGAATGAACTAGAATGGATCGTACGAATGAATTAGAATAGATCATACGAATGAATTAGAATGGATCGTACGAATGAATTAGAATGGATTGTACGAATGAATTAGAATGGATCGTACGAATGAATTAGAATGGATCGTACGAATAAATTAGAATGGTTACATTCGTCCGAATGAATTAGAATGGATCATACGAATGAGTAAGAATGGATCGGACGAATGAATTAGAATGGATCGTACGAATGAATTAGAATGGATCAAATGAATGAATTAGAATGGTTATATTCATGCGAATGAATTAGAATGGATCGTACGAATGGATTAGAATGGATCGTACGAATGGATTAGAATGGATACATTCGAGCGAATGAATTAGAATGGTTCGTACGAATGAATTAGAATGGATCGTACGAATGGATTAGAATGGATCCTACGAATGGATTAGAATGGATACCTTTGTGCATATGAATTAGAATGGATCGTACGAATGAATTAGAATGGATCATATTAATGAATTAGAATGGATCGTACGAATGAATTAGAATGGATACATTCGTGCACGATCCATTCTAATTCATTCGCACGAATGTATCCATTCTATTTCATTCGTACGATCCATTCTAATTCATTAATATGATCCATTCTAATTCATTCGTACGATCCATTCTAATTCATTCGTACGATCCATTCTAATTCAGGATCGTACGAATGAATAAGAATGGATACATTCGTGCGAATGAATTAGAATTGATCGTACGAATGAATTAGAATGGATCATGTGAATGAATTAGAATGGATCGTACGAATGAATTAGAATGGATCGTACGAATGAACTAGAATGGATACATTCGTGCGAATGAATTAGAATGGATCGTACGAATGAATTAGAATGGATCATACGAATTAATTAGAATGGATCAAACGAATGAATTAGAATGGATCGTACGAATGAATTAGAATGAATCGTACGAATGAACTAGAATGGATCATACGAATGAACTAGAATGGATACATTCGTGCGAATGAATTAGAATGGATCGTTCGAATGAATTAGAATGGATCGTACGAATGAATTTGAATGGATCTTACGAATGAATTAGAATGGATCGTATGAATGAATTAGAATGGATCGTGGAATGAATTCGAATGGATCGCATGATCCATTCGAATAGAATGGATCGTATGAATGAATTAGAATGGATCGGGCGAATGAATTAGAATGGATTGTAGGAATGAATTAGAATAGATCGTATGAATGAATTAGAATGGATCGTATGAATGAATTAGAATGGATCGTACGAATGAATTAGAATGGATCGTACGAATGAATTAGAATGGATCATACGAATGAATTAGAATGGATCATACGAACAAGTAAGAATGGATCATACGAATGAAATAGATTGGATTGTACGAATGAATTAGAATGGATACATTCATGCAATTAATTAGAATGGATCGTACAAATGAATTAGAATGGATCGTACGAATGAATTAGAATGGATATATTCGTGCGAATGAATTAGAATGGATCGTACGAATGAATTAGACTGGATCGTACGAATGAATTTGAATGGATACATTTGTGCGAATGAATCTAAATGGATTGTATGAATGAATTACAATGGATCGTACGAATGAATTAGAATGGATCGTACGAATGAATTAGAATAGCTCATACGAATGAATTAGAATGAATCGAATGAATGAATTAGAATGGTTACATTCGTGCGAATGAATTAGAATAGATCGTACAAATGAATTAGAATGGAACGTACGAATAAATTAGAATGGATCGTGGGAATGAATTAGAATGGATCATACGAATGAATTAGAATGGATCCACCGAATGAGTTAGAATGGATCATACGAATGAATTAGAATGGATTGTGCGAATGAATTAGAATGGATCGTATGAATGAATAAGAATGGATCGTACGAATGAATTAGAATGGATCGTGCGAATGAATTAGCATGAATCGTACGAATTTATTAGAATGGATCGTACGATTGAATTAGAATGAATCGTACGATCCATTCTAATTTATTTGTACGATCCATTCTAATTCATTCGCACGAATGTATCCATTCTAGTTCATTCGTACGATCCATTCTAGTTCATTCGTACGATCCATTCTAATTCATTCGTACGATCCATTCTAATTCATTCGTATGATCCATTCTAATTAATTCGTATGATCCATTCTAATTCATTCGTACGATCCATTCTAAATCATTCATACAATCCATTCTAATTCATTCGCACGAATGTATCCATTCTAATTAATTCGTACGATCCATTCTGATTCATTCGTATGATCTATTCTTATTCATTCGCACGATCCAGTCTAATGGATTCGCACGATCCATTCTAATTCATTCGCACGAATGTATCCATTCTAATTCATTCGTACGATCCATTCTAATTCATTAATATGATTCATTCTAATTCATTCACACGATCCATTCTAATTCTAATTCATTTGTACGATCCATTCTAGTTCCATTCTAATTTATTAGAATGGATCGTACGATTCATTCTAGTTCCATTCGAATGGATCGTACGATCCATTCTAGTTCCAGTCTAATGGATTGTGCGAATGAATTAGAATGGATCGTATGAATGAATAAGAATGGATCGTACGAATGAATTAGAATGGATCGTGCGAATGAATTAGCATGAATCGTGCGAATTTATTAGAATGGATCGTACGATTGAATTAGAATGAATCGTACGATCCATTCTAATTTATTTGTACGATCCATTCTAATTCATTCGCACGAATGTATCCATTCTAGTTCATTCGTACGATCCATTCTAGTTCATTCGTACGATCCATTCTAATTCATTCGTACGATCCATTCTAATTCATTCGTATGATCCATTCTAATTAATTCGTATGATCCATTCTAATTCATTCGTACGATCCATTCTAATTCATTCGTCCGATCCATTCTAATTCATTCGCACGAATGTATCCATTCTAATTCATTCGTACGGTCCATTCTAATTCATTCGCACAATCCATTCTATTTAATTCGTACGATCCATTCTTACTCATTTGTATGATCCATTATGGATACATTCGTGCGAGTGAATTAGAATGGATCATACGAATGAGTAAGAATGGATCGTACGAATAAAATAGAATGGATTGTGCGAATTAATTAGAATGGATCGTACGATTGAATTAGAATGGATCGTGTGAAAGAATTAGAATAGATTGTATGAATGAATTAGAATAGATCGTATGAATGAATTAGAATGGATCGTACGAATGAATTAGAATGGATCGTACGAAAGAACTAGAATGGATACATTCGTGCGGATGAATTAGAATGGATCGTACGAATGAATTAGAATGGATCTTACGAATGAATTAGAATGGATCGTACGAATGCACGATCCATGCTAATTCATTCGTTCGATCAGTTCTAATTCATTAGCACGATCCATTCTAATTCATTCGTATGATCCATTCTAATTCATTCGCTCGATCCATTCTAATTCATTCGTACGATCCATTCTAATTCTTTCACACGATCCATTCTAATTCATTCGTACGATCCATTCTAATTCATTCGTACGATCTATTCTAATTCATTCGTACGATCCATTCTAATTTCATTCGTACGATCCATTCTAATTCATTCGCTCGAATGTATCCATTCTAATCCATTCGTACGATCCATTCTAATCCATTCGTACGATCCATTCTAATTCATTCGCATGAATGTAACCATTCTAATTCATTCATTTGATCCATTCTAATTCTTTCGTACGATCCATTCTAATTCATTCGTCCGATCCATTCTAATTCATTCGCACGAATGTATCCATTCTAATCCATTCGTAAGATCCATTCTAATTCATTCGTACGATCCATTCTAATTCATTCGTACGATCCATTCTAATTCATTCGTACGATCCATACTAATTCATTAATATGATCCATTCTAATTCATTCGTATGATCCATTCTAATTCATATGCACAAAGGTATCCATTCTAATTCATTCGTACGATCCATTCTAATTCAGGATCGTACGAATGAATTAGAATGGATACATTCGTGCGAATGAATTAGAATTGATCGTACGAATGAATTAGAATGGATCGTGCGAATGAATTAGAATGGATCGTACGAATGAATTAGAATGGATCGTACGAATGAACTGGAATGGATACATTCGTGCGAATGAATTAGAATGGATCATACGAATGAATTAGAATGGATCGTACGAATGAATTAGAATGGATCTTACGAATTAATTAGAATGGATCGTACGAATGAATTAGAATGGATCGTACGAATGAATTAGAATGGATACATTCGTGCGAATGAATTAGAATGGATCGGACGAATGATTTAGAATAAATCGTACGAATGAATTAGAATGGATCAAATGAATGAATTAGAATGGTTACATTCATGCGAATGAATTAGAATGGATCGTACGAATGGATTAGAATGGATACATTCGAGCGAATGAATTAGAATGGATCGTACGAATGAAATTAGAATGGATCGTACGAATGAATTAGAATAGATCGTACGAATGAATTAGAATGGATCGTACGAATGAATTAGAATGGATCGTACGAATAAATTAGAATGGATATATTCGTCCGAATGAATTAGAATGGATCATACGAATGAGTAAGAATGGATCGTTCGAATGAAATAGAATAGATTGTACGAATGAATTAGAATGGACCGTACGAATGAATTAGAATGGATCGTGTGAAAGAATTAGAATGGATTGTATGAATGAATTAGAATGGATCGTATGAATGAATTAGAATGGATCATGTGAATGAATTCGAATGGATCGTACGAATTCATTCTAATTCATTCATACAATCCATTCTAATTCTTTCACACGATCCATTCTAATTCATTCGTACGTTCTATTCTAATTCATTAGCACGATCCATGCTAATTCATTCGTTCGATCAATTCTAATTCATTAGCACGATCCATTCTAATTCATTCGTACGATCCATTCTAATTCCTTCGTACGATCCATTCTAATTCATTCGTACGATCTATTCTAATTCATTCGTACGATCCATTCTAATTCATTCATTCGATCCATTCTAATTCCTTCTTACGATCCATTCTAATTAACTCATACGAACCATTCTAATTCATTCGTGCAATCTATTCTATTATATCGTACGATCCATTCTTACTCATTCGTACGATCCATTCTAATTCATTCACACGAATGTATTCATTCGTACGAATGAATTAGAATAGATTGTACGAATGAATTAGAATGGATCGTACGAATGAATTAGAATGGATCGTACGAAGGAATTAGAATGGATCGTACGAATGAATTAGAATGGATCGTACGAATGAATTAGAATAGATCGTACGAATGAATTAGAATGGATCGTACGAAGGAATTAGAATGGATCGTACGAATGAATTAGAATGGATATATTCGTGCAAATGAATTAGAATGGATCGTATGAATGTATTAGAATGGATCGTATGAGGGAATTAGAATGGATCGTACGAATGAATTAGAATGGATTGTATGAATGAATTAGAATGGATTGTACAAATGAATTAGAATGGATCATACGAATTAATTAGAATAGATTGTACGAATGAATTAGAATGGATCATACGAATTAATTAGAATGGATCATACAAATGAATTAGAATGGATCGTACGAATGAATTAGAATGGATCATACGAATGAATTAGAATGGATACATTCGTGCGATCCATTCTAATTCATTCCCACAATCCATTCTATTTTATTCGTACGATCCATTCTTACTCATTGGTACGATCCATTCTAATTCATTCGCACGAATGTATCCATTCTAATTCATTCGTACGAATCCATTCTAATTCATTCGTACAATCTATTCTATTGTATTCGTACGATCCATTCTTACTCATTCGTATGATCCATTCTAATTCATTCGGACGAATGTATCCATTCTAATTTATTCGTACGATCCATTCTAATTCATTCGTACGATCCATTCTAATTCATTCGTACGATCCATTCTAATTCATTCGTCCGATCCATTCTAATTCATTCGCACGAATGTATCCATTCTAATTCATTCGTACGATCCATTCTAATTCATTTGTATGATCCATTCCAATTCATTCATACAATCCATTCTAATTCATTCGCACGAATGTATCCATTCTAATTCTTTCGTACGATCAGTTCTAATTCATTCACAAAATCTATTCTAATTCATTCATACGATCCATTCTAATTCATTCACACGAATGTATCCATTCTAATTCAATTATACGATCCATTCTAATTCATTCGTACGATCCATTCTAATTCACTCATACGATCCATTCTAATACATTCATACGATCCATTCTAATTCATTTGCACGAATATATCCATTCTAATTCATTCGTACGATCCATTCTAATTCCTTCATACGATCCATTCTAATTCATTCATACGATCCATTCTAATTCATTCGTACGATCCATTCTAATTCATTTGTCCGATCCATTCTAATTCATTCGAATGAATGTATCCATTCTAATTCATTCGTACGATCCATTCTAATTCATTCGCACAAATGTATCTAATCTAATTCATTCGTACGATCCATTCTAATTCATTCGTATAATCCATTCTAATTCATTCATCCGATCCATTCTAATTCATTCGTACGATCCATTCTAATTCATTCGTACGATCCATTCTAATTCATTCGCACAAATGTATCCATTCTAATTCATTCGTACGATCCATTCTAATTTATTCGTACGATCCATTCTAATTCATTCGTCCGATCCATTCTAATTCATTCGGACGAATGTATCCATTCTAATTCATTCGTACGATCCATTCTAATTCATTCGCACAAATGTATCCATTTGTACGATCCATTCTAATTCATATGCACAAAGGTATCCATTCTAATTCATTCGTACGATCCATTCTAATTCAGGATCGTACGAATGAATTAGAATGGATACATTCGTGCGAATAAATTAGAATTGATCGTACGAATGAATTAGAATGGATCGTGCGAATGAATTAGAATGGATCGTACGAATGAATTAGAATGGATCGTACGAATGAACTAGAATGGATACATTCGTGCGAATGAATTAGAATGGATCGTACGAATGAATAAGAATGGATCGTACGAATGAATTAGAATGGATCGTACGAATGGATTAGAATGGATCATACGAATGAAGTAGAATGGATCGTGCGAATGAATTAGAATGGATCGAACGAATGAATTAGAATGGATATAGTCGAGCGAATGAATTAGAATATATCGTAGGAATGAATTAGAATGGATCATACGAATGAATTAGAATGGATCGTACGAACGAATTAGAATGGATCGTACGAACGAATTAGAATGGATCGTACGAATGAATTAGAATGGATACATTCGAGCGAATGAATTAGAATGGATCGTACGAATGAATTAGAATAGATCATAGGAATGAATTAAAATGGATCGTGCAAATGAATTAGAATGGATACATTCGTGCGAATGAATTAGAATGGATCGTGCGAATGAATTAGAATGGATCGTACGAATGAATTAGAATGTATATATTTGAACGAATAAATTAGAATGGATCATACGAATGAATTAGAATGGATCGTATGAATGAATTAGAATGAATAGTGCGAATGAATTAGAATCGATCGTATGAATGAATTAGAATAGATCGTACGAATGAATTAGATCGTACAAATGAATTAGAATGGATTGTACGAATGAATTAAAATGGATACATTCGAGCGAATGAATTAGAATAGATCGTAGAAATGAATTAGAATGGATCGTACGAATGAATTAGAATGGATACATTTGTGAGAATGAATTGGAATGGATCGTACGAATGAATTAGAATGCATCGTACGAAAGAATCAGAATGGATATATTCGTGCGAATGAATTAGAATGGATCGTACGAATGAATTAGACTGGATCGTACGAATGAATTTGAATGGATACATTTGTGCGAATGAATCTAAATGGATTGTATGAATGAATTATAATGGATCGTACGAATGAATTAGAATGGATCGTACGAATGAATTAGAATAGCTCATACGAATGAATTAGAATGAATCGTATGAATGAATTAGAAAGGTTACATTCGTGCGAATGAATAAGAATAGATTGTATGAATGAATTAGAATGGATCGTATGAATAAATTAGAATGGATCGTGGGAATGAATTAGAATGGATCGTACGAATGAATTAGAATGGATCCACCGAATGAGTTAGAATGGATCATACGAATGAATTAGAATGGATTGTACGAATGAATTAGAATGGATTGTGCGAATGAATTAGAATGGATCGTATGAATGAATAAGAATGGATCATACGAATGAATTAGAATGGATCGTGCGAATGAATTAGCATGAATCGTACGAATGTATAAGAATGGATCGTACGAATGAATTAGAATGAATCGTACGATCCATTCTAATTCAATCGTCCGATCCATTCTAATTCATTCGCATGAATGTATCCATTCTAATTCATTCGTACAATCCATTCTATTTCATTCGTACGATCCATTCTTACTCATTCGTATGATCCATTCTAATTCATTCGTACGATCCATTCTAATTCATTCGTACGATCCATTCTAATTCATTCGCACGATCCATTCTAATTCATTCATACGATCCATTCTAATTCATTCATACAATCCATTCTAATTCATTCCTACAATCCATTCTAATTCATTCGCACGATCCATTCTAATTCATTCATACGATCCATTCTATTCGAATGGATCATGCAATCCATTCGAATTCATTCGCACGATCCATTCTAATTCGTTCATACGATCCATCCTAATTCATTCATACAATGCATTCTAATTCTTTCACACGATCCATTCTAATTCATTCGTACGATCCATTCTAATTCATTCGTACAATCCATTCTATTTCATTTGTACGATCCATTCTTACTCATTCGTATGATCCATTCTAATTCATTCGTACGATCCAATCTAATTCATTTGTACGATCCATTCTAATTCATTCGTACAATCCATTCTATTTCATTCGTACGATCCATTCTTACTCATTCGTATGATCCATTCTAATTCATTCGCACGAATGTATCCATTCAAATTCATTCATACAATCCATTCTAAATCATTCCATACGATCCATTCTAATTCATTCGTACGATCGTACGAATGAATTAGAATGGATCGTACGAATGAATTAGAATAGATTGTGCGAATGAATTAGAATGGATCGTACAAATGAATTAGAATGGATCGTACGAATGAATTAGAATGGATCAAACGAATGAGTAAGAATGGATCGTACGAATGAATTAGAATGGATCGTACGAATGAATTAGAATGGATCATATGAATAAATTAGAATGGATACATTCGTCCGAATGAATTAAAATAGATCATACGAATGAGTAAGAATGGATCGTACGAATGAAATAGAATAGATTGTACGAATGAATTAGAATGGATCCTACGAATGAAATAGAATGGATCGTGTGAAAGAATTAGAATGGATTGTATGAATGAATTAGAATGGATCGTATGAATGAATTAGAATGGATCGTGCGAATGAATTCGAATGGATCGTACGAATGAATTAGAATGGATCGTACGAATGAATTAGAATGGATACATTTGTGCGAATTAATTAGAATGGATACATTCGTGCGAAAGAATTAGAATAGATCGTATGAATGAATTAGAATGGATCCTATGAATGAATTAGAATGGATCGTGCGAATGAATTAGAATGGATCGTGCTAATGAATTAGAATTGATCGAACGAATGAATTAGCATGGATCGTGCTAATGAATTAGAATGGATCATGTGAATGAATTAGAATGGATCCTACGAATGAATTAGAATGGATCCTACGAATGAATTAGAATGGATCGTGTGAAAGAATTAGAATGGATCGTATGAATGAATTAGAATGGATCGTGCGAATGAATTCGAATGGATCGTACGAATTCATTCTAATTCATTCATACAATCCATTCTAATTCTTTCACACGATCCATTCTAATTCATTCGTACGTTCTATTCTAATTCATTAGCACGATCCATGCTAATTCATTCGTTCGATCAATTTTAATTCATTAGCACGATCCATTCTAATACATTCGCACGATCCATTCTAATTCATTCATAGGATCCATTCTAATTCATTCATACGATCTATTCTAATTCTTTCGCACGAATGTATCCATTCTAATTCATTCGCACGAATGTATCCATTCTAATTCATTCGTACGATCCATTCTAATTCATTCGTACGATCTATTCTAATTCATTCGTAAGATCCATTCTAATTCTTTCACACGATCCATCCTAATTCATTCGTATGATCCATTTTAATTCATTCATACGATCCATTCTAATCCATTCATACGATCCATTCTAATTCATTCCTACAATCTATTCTAATTTTTTCGCCCGATCCATTCTAATTCATTCATACGATCCATTCTATTCGAATGGATCATGCGATCCATTCGAATTCATTCGCACGATCCATTCTAATTCATTCATACGATCCATTCTAATTCATTCATACAATGCATTCTAATTCATTCATACGATCCATTCTAATTCATTTGCACGAATATATCCATTCTAATTCATTCGTACGATCCATTCTAATTCCTTCGTACGATCCATTCTAATTCATTCGTACGATCTATTCTAATCCATTCGTACGATCCATTCTAATTCATTCGTACGATCCATTCTAATTCCTTCGTACGATCCATTCTAGTTCATTCGTACGATCCATTCTAATTCATTCGTACTATCCATTCTAATTCATTCGTACGATCCATTCTAATTCATTAATATGATCCATTCTAATTGATTCGTACGATCCATTCTAATTCATAAGCACAAAGGTATCCATTCTAATCCATTCGTAGGATCCATTCTAATTTATTTGTACGATCCATTCTAATTCATTCGTACGATCCATTCTAATTCATTCGCTCGAATGTATCCATTCTAATCCATTCGTATGATCCATTCTAATCCATTCGTAGGATCCATTCTAATTCATTCGCATGAATGTAACCATTCTAATTCATTCATTTGATCCATTCTAATTCATTCGTACGATCCATTCTAATTCATTTGTCCGATCCATTCTAATTCATTCGCACGAATGTATCCATTCTAACTCATTCATACGATCCATTCTAATTCATTTGTACGATCCATTCTAATCCATTCGCACAAATGTATCCATTCTAATCCATTCGTACGATCCATTCTAATCCATTCGTACGATCCATTCTAATTCATTCGCATGAATGTATCCATTCTATTACATTCACATGATCCATTCTAATTCATTCGTACGATCCATTCGAATTCATTCGTACGATCCTTTGTAATTCATTCGTATGATCCATTCTAATTCATTCCTACGATCTATTCTAATTCATTCACTCGAATATATCCATTCTAATTCATTCGTTCGATCCATTCTAATTCATTCGCACGATCCATTCTAATTCATTCGTATGATCCATTCTAATCCATTCGTACTATCCATTCTAATTCATTCGTACGATCCATTCTAATTCATTCGCACGAATGTATCCATTCTAGTTCATTCGTACGATCCATTCTAATTCATTCGTACGATCTATTCTAATTCATTCGCACGATCCATTCTAATTCATTCGTACGATCCATTCTAATTCATTCATACGATCCATTCTAATTCATTCGTACGATCCATTCTAATTCATTCATACAATCCATTCTAATTCATTCGTACGATCCTTTCTAATTCACTCATACGATCCATTCTAATACATTCATACGATCCATTCTAATTCATTTGCACGAATATATCCATTCTAATTCATTCGTACGATCCATTCTAATTCCTTCGTACGATCCATTCTAATTCATTCGTACGATCTATTCTAATTCATTCGTATGATCCATTCTAATTCATTCGCACGATCCATTCTAATTCATTCGTACGATCCATTCTAATTCATTCGTACGATCCATTCTAATTCATTCGTACGATCCATTCTAATTCATTCGCACGAGCCATTCTAATTCATTCATACGATCCATTCTAATTCATTCATACGATCCATTCTAATTCATTCCTACAATCCATTCTAATTCATTCGCCCGATCCATTCTAATTCATTCATACGATCCATTCTATTCGAATGGATCATGCGATCCATTCGAATTCATTCGCACGATCCATTCTAATTCATTCATACGATCCATTCTAATTCATTCATACAATGCATTCTAATTCATTCATACGATCCATTCTAATTCATTTGCACGAATATATCCATTCTAATTCATTCGTACGATCCATTCTAATTCCTTCGTAAAACCATTCTAATTCATTCGTACGATCCATTCTAATTCATTCGTACGATCCATTCTAATTCATTCGTACGATCCATTCTAATTCATATGCACAAAGGTATCCATTCTAATCCATTCGTAGGATCCATTCTAATCCATTCGTACGATCCATTCTAATTCATTCGTACGATCCATTCTAATTCATTCGTCCGATCCATTCTAATTCATTCGCACGAATGTATCCATTCTAATTCATTCATACGATCCATTCTAATTCATTTGTACGATCCATTCTAATTCATTCGCACAAATGTATCCATTCTAATTCATTCGTACGATCCTTTCTAATTCATTCGCACGATCCATTCTAATTCATTCGTACAATCCATTCTAATTCTTTCACACGATCCATTCTAATTCATTCGTACGATCCATTTTAATACATTCATACGATCCATTCTAATTCATTTGCACGAATATATCCATTCTAATTCATTCGTACGATCCATTCTAATTCCTTCGTACGATCCACTCTAATTCATTCGTACGATCCATTCTAATTCATTCGCACGATCCATTCTAATTTCTTCGTACGATCCATTATAATTCGTTCGTACGATCCATTCTAATTCATTCGTACAATCCATTCTAATTCTTTCACACGATCTATTCTAATTCATTCGTAGGATCCATTCTAATTCATTCGTACAATCTATTATATTTCATTCGTACGATCCATTCTTACTCATTCGTATGATCCATTCTAATTCATTTGCACGAATATATCCATTCTAATTCATTCGTACGATCCATTCTAATTCCTTCGTACGATCCATTCTAATTCATTCGTACGATCTATTCTAATTCATTCGCACGATCCATTCTAATTCATTCGTACGATCCATTCTAATTCTTTCACACGATCCATTCTAATTCATTCGTACGATCCATTCTAATTCATTCGTGCAATCCATTCTATTTCATTCGTACGATCCATTCTTACTCATTCGTACGATCCATTCTAATTCATTCACACGAATGTATCCATTCGTACGAATGAATTAGAATAGATTGTACGAAGGAATTAGAATGGATCGTACGAATGAATTAGAATTGATCGTACGAATGAATTAGAATAGATCGTACGAATGAATTAGAATGGATCGTACGAAGGAATTAGAATGGATCGTACGAATGAATTAGAATGGAAATATTCGTGCAAATGAATTAGAATGGATCGTATGAATGTATTAGAATGGATCGTATGAGTGAATTAGAATAGATCGTACGAATGAATTAGAATGGATTGTATGAATAAATTAGAATGGATCGTACGAATGAATTAGAATGGATCATACGAATTAATTAGAATGGATCATACGAATTAATTAGAATGGATCGTACGAATGAATTAGAATGGATCGTACGAATGAATTAGAATGGATACATTCGTGCGAATGAATTAGAATGGATTGTGAGAATGAATAAGAACAGATCGTGCGATTGAATTAGAATGGATCGTACGAATGAATTAGAATGGATCGTATGAATGAATTAGAATGGATACATTTGCGCGAATGAATTAGAATGGATCGTACGAATGAAGAAGAATGGATCGTATGAATGAATTAGAATGGATCGTACGAATGAATTAGAATGGATCGTGCGAATGAATTAGAATGGATCGTACGAATGAATTAGAATGGATCGTGTGAAAGAATTAGAATGGATCGTACGAATGAATTAGAATGGATCGTGCGAATTAATTAGAATGGATCGTACGAATGAATTAGAATGGATACATTTGTGCGAATGAATTAGAATGGATCGTACGAATGAATTAGAATGGATCGTATGAATGAATTAGAATGGATCGTACGAATGAATTGGAATGGATCGTGCGAATGAATTAGAATGGATCGTACGAATGAATTAGAATGGATCGTACGAATGAACTAGAATGGATACATTCGTGCGAATGAATTAGAATGGATCGTACGAATGAATTAGAATGGATCGTATGAATGAATTAGAATGGATCTTACGAATGAATTAGAATGGATCGTACGAATGAATTAGAATGGATTGTACGAATGAATTAGAATGGATCGTACGAATAAATTAGAATGGATCGTATGAATGGTTTAGAATGGATACATTCGTGCGAATGAATTAGAATGGATCGGACGAATGAATTAGAATGGATCGTACGAATGAATTAGAATGGATCAAATGACTGAATTAGAATGGTTACATTCATCCGAATGAATTAGAATGGATCATACGAATGAATTAGAATAGATCGTACGAATGAATTAGAATGGATCATATTAATGAATTAGAATGGATCGTACGAATGAATTAAATGGATACATTCGTGCGAATAAATTAGAATGGATTGTGTGAATGAATTAGAATGGATCGTACGAATGAATTAGAATGGATCGTATGAATGAATTAGAATAGATTGCGCGAATGAATTAGAATGGATCGTACGAATGAATTAGAATGGATCGTATGAAGGAATTAGAATGGATCGTACGAATGAATTAGAATGGATCGTACAAATGAATTAGAATGGATCGTATGAAGGAATTAGAATGGATCGTACGAATGAATTAGAATGGATCGTACGATTGAATTAGAATGGATCATACGAATGAGTAAGAATGGATCGTATGAATGAATTAGATTGGATCGTACGATCCATTCTAATTCATTAGCATGGATCATGCTAATGAATTAGAATGGAATATACGAATGAATTAGAATGGATCGTAGAATGGATCGTACGAATGAATTAGAATGAATTAGAATGGATCGTACGAATGAATTAGAATAGATCATAGGAATGAATTAGAATGGATCGTGCAAATGAATTAGAATGGATACATTCGTGTAAATGAATTAGAATGGATCGTGCGAATGAATTAGAATGGATCATACGAATGAATTAGAATGGATATATTTGAACGAATAAATTAGAATGGATCATACGAATGAATTAGAATGGATCGTACGAATGAATTAGAATGGATAGTGCGAATGAATTAGAATCGATCATACGAATGAATTAGAATGGATCGTACAAATGAATTAGAATGGATCATACGAATGAGTAAGAATGGATCGTACGAATGAATTAGAATGGATCGTACGAATGAATTAGAATGGATCGTACGAATAAATTAGAATGGATACATTCGTCCGAATGAATTAGAATGGATCATACGAATGAGTAAGAATGGATTGTACGAATGAAATAGAATAGATTGTACAAATGAATTAGAATGGATACATTCGTGCGAATGAATTAGAATGGATCGTGCACGAATGAGTAAGAATAAATTAGAATGGATCATACGAATGAATTAGAATGGATCTTACGAATTAATTAGAATGGATATATTCGTGCAAATGAATTAGAATGGATTAGAATGGATCGTACGAATGGATTAGAATGGATCGTACGAATAAATTAGAATGGATACATTCGTCCGAATGAATTAGAATGGATCATACGAATGGGTAAGAATGGATCGTACGAATGAAATAGAATAGATTGTACGAATGAATTAGAATGGATCGTATGAATGAATTAGAATGGATCGTGTGAATGAATTAGAATGGTTACATTCATGCGAATGAATTAGAATGGATCGTATGAATGGATTAGAATGGATACATTCGAGCGAATGAATTACAATGGATCGTACGAATGAATTAGAATGGATCGTACGAATGGATTAGAATGGATCCTACGAATGGATTAGAATGAATACCTTTGTGCATATGAATTAGAATGGATCGTACGAATGAATTAGAATGGATCATATTAATGAATTAGAATGGATCGTACGAATGAATTAGAATGGATCGTGTGAAAGAATTAGAATGCATTGTATGAATGAATTAGAATGGATCGTATGAATGAATTAGAATGGATCGTGCGAATGAATTCGAATGGATCGCATGATCCATTCGAATAGAATGGATCGTATGAATGAATTAGAATGGATTGGGCGAATGAATTAGAATGGATCGTATGAATGAATTAGAATGGATCGTATGAATGAATTAGAATGGATCGTGCGAATGAATTAGAATG
The DNA here is from genome assembly GCA_947650365.1 of Chamaelirium japonicum. Taxonomy (NCBI): domain Eukaryota; kingdom Viridiplantae; phylum Streptophyta; class Magnoliopsida; order Liliales; family Melanthiaceae; genus Chamaelirium; species Chamaelirium japonicum. The sequence continues at coordinate 65,013,590 of OX393549.1, read as the reverse complement.
GATCGTACGAATGAATTAGAATGGATCGTACGAATGAATTAGAATGGATCATACGAATGAATTAGAATGGATCAAACGAATGAGTAAGAATGGATCCTACGAATGAAATAGAATGGATTGTACGAATGAATTAGAATGGATACATTCGTGCGAATGAATTAGAATCGATCGTACGAATGAATTAGAATGGATCGTACGAATGAATTAGAATGGATCGTACGAATGAATTAGAATGCATCGTACGAAAGAATTAGAATAGATATATTCGTGCGAATGAATTAGAATGGATCGTACGAATGAATTAGACTGGATCGTACGAATGAATTTGAATGGATATATTTGTGCGAATAAATCTAAATGGATTGTATGAATGAATTACAATTGATCGTACGAATGAATTAGAATGGATCATACGAATGAATTAGAATGGTCAAATGAATGAATTAGAATGGTTACATTCATGCAAATGAATTAGAATGGATCGTACGAATGGATTAGAATGGATCGTATGAGTGAATTAGAATGGATACGAAGGAATTAGAATGGATCGTACGAAGGAATTAGAATGGATCATACGAATGAAATAGAATGGATCGTACGAATTAAATAGAATGGATCGTACGAAGGAATTTGAATGCATTCGTATGATCCATTCTAATTCATTCGGACGAATGTATCCATTCTAATTTATTCGTACGATCCATTCTAATTCATTCGTACGATCCATTCTAATTCATTCGTACGATCCATTCTTACTCATTCGTATGATCCATTCTAATTCATTCGTACGATCTATTCTAATTCATTCGCATGAATGTATCCATTCCATTCGTACGATCCATTCATATGATCCATTCTAATTCATTCATACAATCCATTCTAATTCTTTCACACGATCCATTCTAATTCATTCGTACGATCCATTCTAATTCATTAGCCTGGATCGTGCTAATGAATTAGAATGGAATATACGAATGAATTAGAATGGATCGTAGAATGGATCGTACGAATGAATTAGAATGAATTAGAATGGATCGTACGAATGAATTAGAATGGATCGTACGAATGAATTAGAATGGATCGTACGAATGAAATAGAATGGATCGTGTGAAAGAATTAGAATAGATTGTATGAATGAATTAGAATGGATCGTATGAATGGATCGTACGAATGGAATGGATACATTCGTGCGAATGAATTAGAATTGATCGTACGAATGAATTAGAATGGATCATACGAATGAGTAAGAATTGATCGTACGAATAAATTAGAATGGATCGTACGAATGAATTAGAATGGATCGTACGAATAAATTAGAATGGATACATTCGTCCGAATGAATTAGAATGGATCATACGAATGCATTCTAATTCCTTCGTACGATCCATTCTAATTCCTTCGTACATACAATCCATTCTAATTCTTTCACACGATCCATTCTAATTCATTCGTAGGATCCCTTCTAATTCATTCGTACAATCTATTTTATTTCATTCGTAGGATCCATTCTTACTCATTCGTATGATCCATTCTAATTCATTTGCACGAATGTATCCATTCTAATTCATTCGTACGAATCCATTCTAATACATTCGTACAATCCATTCTATTTCATTCGTACGATCCATTCTTACTCATTCGTACGATCCATTCTAATTCATTCGTACGATCCATTCGAATTCATTCGCACGATCCATTCTAAATTATTCGCATGATCCATTCTTACTCATTCGTATGATCCATTCTAATTTATACGCACGAATGTATCCATTCTAATTCATTCGTACGGTCCATTCTAATTCATTCGCACAATCCATTCTATTTCATTCGTACGATCCATTCTTACTCATTCGTATGATCCATTATGGATACATTCGTGCGAATGAATTAGAATGGATCATACGAATGAGTAAGAATGGATCGTACGAATGAAATAGAATGGATTGTGCGAATGAATTAGAATGGATCGTACGAATGAATTAGAATGGATCGTGTGAAAGAATTAGAATGGATTGTATGAATGAATTAGAATAGATCGTATGAATGAATTAGAATGGATCGTACGAATGAATTAGAATGGATCGTACGAATGAATTAGAATGGATCGTACGAATGAATTAGAATTGATACATTCGCGAATGAAATAGAATGGATCGTACGAATGAATTAGAATGGATACATTCGCGAATGAATTAGAATGGATCGTACGAATGAATTAGAATGGATCGTACGAATGAATTAGAATGGATCTTACGAATGAATTAGAATGGATCGTATGAATGAATTAGAATGGATCGTACGAATGAATTAGAATGGATACATTTGTGCGAATGAATTAGAATGGATCGTACGAATGAATTAGAATGGATCGTATGAATGAATTAGAATGGATCGTACGAATGAATTCGAATGGATCGTACGAAGGAATTAGAATGGATCGTACGAATGAATTAGAATGGATATATTCGTGCAAATGAATTAGAATGGATCGTATGAATGTATTAGAATGGATCGTATGAGTGAATTAGAATGGATCGTGCGAATGAATTAGAATGGATTGTATGAATGAATTAGAATGGATCGTACGAATGAATTAGAATGGATCGTACGAATGAATTCGAATGGATCGTACGAATTCATTCTAATTCATTCATACAATCCATTCTAATTCTTTCACACGATCTATTCTAATTCATTCGTAGGATCTATTTTAATTCATTCGTACAATCCATTCTATTTCATGTGTACGATCCATTCTTACTCATTCGTATGATCCATTCTAATTCATTCGTACGATCCATTCTAATTCATTTGTACGATCCATTCTAATTTATTCGCACGAATGTATCCATTCTAATTCATTCGTACGATCCATTCTAATTCATTCGCACAATCTATTCTAATTCATTCATACGATCCATTCTAATTCATTCGCCCGAATGTATCCATTCTAATTCATTCATACGATCCATTCTACTTAATTCGTACTATCCGTTCTAATTCACTCATACGATCCATTCTAATTCATTCATACGATCCATTCTAATTCATTCTATTTCATTCGTACAATCTATTCTATTTCATTCGTACGATCCATTCTTACTCATTCGTATGATCCATTCTAATTCATTCGGACGAATGTATCCATTCTAATTTATTCGTACGATCCATTCTAATTCATTCGTACGATCCATTCTTACTCATTCGTACGATCCATTCTAATTCCTTCGTACGATCCATTCTAATTCCTTCGTACGATCCATTCTAATTCATTCGCACGATCCATTCTAATTCTTTCATACAATCCATTCTAATTCTTTCGTGCGAATGAATTAGAATGGATACCTTTGTGCATATAAATTAGAATGGATCATACGAATGAATTAGAATGGATACATTCATGCGAATGAATTAGAATGGATCGTGCGAATCAATTAGACTGGATCGTGCGAATGAATAAGAATAGATCATACGAATGAATTAGAATGGATCGTACGAATTAATTAGAATGGATACATTCGTGCGAATGAATTAGAATGAATTGTATGAATGAATTAGAATGGATCGTACGAATGAATTAGAATGGATCATACGAATTAATTAGAATGGATCATACGAATAAATTAGAATGGATCGTACGAATGAATTAGAATGGATCGTACGAATAAACTAGAATGGATCGTACGAATGAAATAGAATAGATTGTACGAATGAATTAGAATGGTTTCGTACGAATGAATTAGAATTGATATATTCGTGCGAATGAATTAGAATGGATACATTCGTGCGAAAGAATTAGAATAGATCGTATGAATGAATTAGAATGGATCCTATGAATGAATTAGAATGGATCGTGCGAATGAATTAGAATGGATCGTACGAATGAATTAGAATGGATCGTGCTAATGAATTAGAATTGATCGAATGAATTAATTAGCATGGATCGTGCTAATGAATTAGAATGGATCGTACGAATGAATTAGAATGGATCAAATGAATGAATTAGAATGGTTACATTCATGCGAATGAATTAGAATGGATCGTACGAATGGATTAGAAACGATACATTCGAGCGAATGAATTACAATAGATCGTACGTAATGAATTAGAATGGATTGTATGAATGAATTAGAATGGATCGTGCGAACGAATTAGAATGGATCGTACGAATGAATTAGAATGGATCTTACGAATGAATTAGAATGGATCGTACGAAGGAGTAAGAATGGATCGTACGAATGAAATAGAATGGATTGTACGAATGAATTAGAATGGATTCGTACGAATGAATTAGAATGGATACATTCGTGCGAATGAATTAGAATGGATCATACGAATGAGTAAGAATGGATCGTACGAATGAAATAGAATAGATTGTACGAATGAATTAGAATGGATCCTACGAATGAATTAGAAAGGATCGTGTGAAAGAATTAGAATGGATTGTATGAATAAATTAGAATGGATCGTACGAATGAATTAGAATGGATCATACGAATGAATTAGAATGGATACATTCGTGCGAATGAATTAGAATTGATCGTACGAATGAATTAGAATGGATCGTGCGAATGAATTAGAATGGATCGTACGAATGAATTAGAATGGATCGTACGAATGAACTAGAATAGAATGGATCGTACGAATGAATTAGAATGGATATTACGAATGAATTAGAATGGATCGTACGAATGAATTACAATGGATCGTACGAATGAATTAGAATGGATACATTCGTGCGAATGAATTAGAATGGATCGTGCACGAATGTATCCATTCTAATTCATTCGTACGATCCATTCTAATTCATTAATATAATCCATTCTAATTCATTCGTACGATCCATTCTAATTCATATGCACAAAGGTATCCATTCTAATCCATTCGTAGGATCCATTCTAATCCATTCGTACGATCCATTCTATTTCATTCATACGATCTATTCTAATTCATTCGCTCGAATGTATCCATTCTAATCCATTCGTACGATCCATTCTAATCCATTCGTACGATCCATTCTAATTCATTCGCACAAATGTATCCATTCTAATTCATTTGTACCATCCATTCTAATTCATTCGCATGATCCATTCTAATTCATTCGTACGATCTATTCTAATTCTTTCACACGATCCATTCTAATTCAATCGTACGATCCATTCTAATACATTCATACGATCCACTCTAATTCATTTGCACGAATATATCCATTCTAATTCATTCGTACGATCCATTCTAATTCCTTCGTACGATCCATTCTAATTCATTCATACGATCTATTCTAATTCATTCGTACGATCCATTCTAATTCATTCGCACGATCCATTCTAATTCCTTCGTACGATCCATTCTAATTCATTCGTACGATCCATTCTAATTCATTCGTACAATCTATTCTATTTCATTCGTACGATCCATTCTTACTCATTCGTATGATCCATTCTAATTCATTTGCACGAATATATCCATTCTAATTCATTCGTACGATCCATTCTAATTCCTTCGTACGATCCATTCTAATTCATTCGTACGATCTATTCTAATTCATTTGCACGATCCATTCTAATTCATTCGTACGATCCATTCTAATTCTTTCACACGATCCATTCTAATTCATTCGTACGATCCATTCTAATTCATTCGTGCAATCCATTCTATTTCATTCGTACGATCCATTCTTACTCATTCGTACGATCCATTCTAATTCATTCACACGAATGTATCCATTCGTACGAATGAATTAGAATGGATCGTACGAATGAATTAGAATGGATCGTACGAAGGAATTAGAATGGATCGTCCGAATGAATTAGAATGGATCGTATGAATGAATTAGAATAGATTGTACGAATGAATTAGAATGGATCGTACGAAGGAATTAGAATGGATCGTACGAATGAATTAGAATGGATATATTCGTGCAAATGAATTAGAATGGATCGTATGAATGTATTAGAATGGATCGTATGAGTGAATTAGAATGGATCGTACGAATGAATTAGAATGGATTGTATGAATGAATTAGAATGGATCGTACGAATGAATTAGAATGGATCATACGAATTAATTAGAATATATCATACGAATGAATTAGAATGGATCGTACGAATGAATTAGAATGGATCGTACGAATGAATTAGAATGGATACATTCGTGCGAATGAATTAGAATGGATTGTGCGAATGAATAAGAACAGATCGTGCGAATGAATTAGAATGGATCGTACGAATGAATTAGAATGGATCGTGCGAATGAATTAGAATGGATCGTACGAATGAATTAGAATGGATACATTTGCGCGAATGAATTAGAATGGATCGTACGAATGAATTAGAATGGATCGTATGAATGAATTAGAATGGATCGTACGAATGAATTAGAATGGATCGTGCGAATGAATTAGAATTGATCGTACGAATGAAGTAGAATGGATCGTGTGAAAGAATTAGAATGGATCGTACGAATGAATTAGAATGGATCGTGCGAATGAATTAGAATGGATCGTACGAATGAATTAGAATGGATACACTTGTGCGAATGAATTAGAATGGATCGTATGAATGAATTAGAATGGATCGTATGAATGAATTAGAATGGATCGTACGAATGAATTAGAATGGATCGTGCGAATGAATTAGAATGGATCGTACGAATGAATTAGAATGGATCGTACGAATGAATTAGAATGGATCGTACAAATGAACTAGAATGGATACAATCGTGCGAATGAATTTTAATGGATCGTACGAATGAATTAGAATGGATCGTACGAATGAATTAGAATGGATCTTACGAATGAATTAGAATGGATCGTACGAATGAATTAGAATGGATCTTACGAATGAATTAGAATGGATCGTACGAATAAATTCGAATGGATCGTATGAATGGTTTAGAATGGATACATTCGTGCGAATGAATTAGAATGGATCGGACGAATGAATTAGAATGGATCGTACGAATGGATTAGAATGGATACATTCGTGCGAATGAATTAGAATGGATACATTCGTGCGAAAGAATTAGAATAGATCGTATGAATGAATTAGAATAGATCCTATGAATGAATTAGAATGGATCGTGCGAATGAATTAGAATGGATCGTACGAATGAATTAGAATGGATCGTGCTAATGAATTAGAATTGATCGAACGAATGAATTAGCATGGATCGTGCTAATGAATTAAAATGAAACGTACGAATGAATTAGAATGGATCGTGTGAAAGAATTAGAATGGATTGTATGAATGAATTAGAATGAATTCGTACGATCCATTCGAATTCATTCACACGATCCATTCTAATTCATTCAAACGATCCATTCTAATTCATTCATACAATCTATTCTAATTCTTTCACACGGTCCATTCTAATTCATTCGTAGGATCCATTCGAATTCATTCGTACAATCTATTCTATTTCATTCGTATGATCCATTCTTACTCATTCGTATGATCCATTCTAATTCATTCGGACGAATGTATTCATTCTAATTTATTCGTACGATCCATTCTAATTCATTCGTACGATCCATTCTAATTCATTCGTCCGGTCCATTCTAATTCATTCGCACGAATGTATCCATTCTAATTCATTCGTACGATCCATTCTAATTCATTCGTACGATCCATTCTAATTCATTCGTAAGATCCATTCTAATTCATTCGTACGATCCATTCTAATTCATTCGTACAATCCATTCTAATTCATTCGCACGAATGTATCCATTCTAATCCATTCGTACGATCCATTCTAATCCATTCGTACGATCCATTCTAATTCATTCGCATGAATGTAACCATTCTAATTCATTCATTTGATCCATTCTAATTCATTCGTACGATCCATTCTAATTCATTAGCACGATCCATGCTAATTCATTCGTTCGATCAATTCTAATTCATTAGCACGATCCATTCTAATTCATTCGTACGATCCATTCTAATTCATTCGCACGATCCATTCTAATTCATTCATAGGATCCAATCTAATACATTCATACGATCTATTCTAATTCTTTCGCACGAATGTATCCATTCTAATTCATTCGTACGATCCATTCTAATTCATTCGCACTATCTATTCTAATTCATTCATACGATCAATTCTAATTCATTCGCACGAATGTATCCATTCTAATTCATTCGTACGATCCATTCTAATTCATTCATAGGATCCATTCTAATTCATTCATACAATCCATTCTAGTTCATTCGCATGAATGTATCCATTCTAATTCATTCATACGATCAGTTCTAATTCATTCACAAAATCTATTCTAATTCATTCATACGATCCATTCTAATTCATTCACACGAATGTATCCATTCTAATTCATTCGTACGATCCATTCTAATTCCTTCGTACGATCCATTCTAATTCATTCGTACGATCTATTCTAATTCATTCGTACTATCTATTCTAATTCATTCGTACGATCCATTCTAATTCCTTCGTACGATCCATTCTAATTCATTCGTACGATCCATTCTAATTCATTCACACGATCCATTCTAATTCATTCGTACGATCCATTCTAATTCATTCGTGCAATTCATTCTATTTCATTCGTACGATCCATTCTTACTCATTCGTACGATCCATTCTAATTCATTCACACGAATGTATCCATTCGTACGAATGAATTAGAATAGATTGTACGAATGAATTAGAATGGATCGTACGAATGAATTAGAATGGATCGTACGAAGGAATTAGAATGGATCGTACGAGTGAATTAGAATGGATCGTACGAATGAATTAGAATAGATCGTATGAATGAATTAGAATGGATCGTACGAAGGAATTAGAATTGATCGTACGAATGAATTAGAATGGATATATTCGTGCAAATGAATTAGAATGGATCGTATGAATGTATAAGAATGGATCGTATAAGTGAATTAGAATGGATGGTACGAATGAATTAGAATGGATCGTATGAATGAATTAGAATGGATCGTACGAATGAATTAGAATGGATCGTACAAATGAATTAGAATGGATCTTACGAATGAATTAGAATGGATCGTACGAATGAATTAGAATGGATACATTCGTACGAATGAATTAGAATGGATCGTACGAATGAATTAGAATGGATATATTTGAACGAATAAATTAGAATGGATCATACGAATGAATTAGAATGGATCGTACGAATGAATTAGAATGGATAGTGCGAATGAATTAGAATCGATCGTACGAATGAATTAGAATGGATCGTACGAATGAATTAGAATGGATCATACGAATGAGTAAGAATGGATCGTACGAATGAATTAGAATGGATCGTACGAATGAGTTAGAATGGATCGTACGAATAAATTAGAATGGACACATTCGTCCGAATGAATTAGAATCGATCATACGAATGAGTAAGAATGGATCGTACGAATGAAATAGAATAGATTGTACGAATGAATTAGAATGGATCCTATGAATGAATTAGAATGGATCGTGTGAAAGAATTAGAATGGATTGTATGTATGAATTAGAATGGATCGTATGAATGAATTAGAATGGATCGTACGAATGGATTAGAATGGATCGTACGAATGAATTAGAATGGATCGTCCGAATGAACTAGAATGGATACATTCGTGCGAATGAATTAGAATGGATCGTACGAATGAATTAGAATGGATCGTACGAATGAATTAGAATGGATCTTACGAATGAATTAGAATGGATCGTACGAATGAATTAGAATGGATCGTACGAATGAATTAGAATAGATCGTACGAATGAATTAGAATGAATCGTACGAAGGAATTAGAATGGATCGTACGATGGAATTAGAATGGATCGTGTGAAAGAATTAGAATGAATTGTATGAATGAATTAGAATGGATCATATGAATGAATTAGAATGGATCGTGCGAATAAATTCGAATGGATCGTACGAATGAATTAGAATGGATCATACGAATGAATTAGAATGGATACATTCGTGCGAATGAATTAGATTGGATACATTCGTGCGAAAGAATTAGAATAGATCGTATGAATGAATTAGAATGGATCCTATGAATGAATTAGAATGGATCGCGCGAATGAATTAGAATGGATCGTACGAATGAATTAGAATGGATCGTGCTAATGAATTAGAATTGATCGAACGAAAGAATTAGCATGGATCGTGCTAAAGAATTAGAATGGAACGTACGAATGAATTAGAATGGATCGTGTGAAAGAATTAGAATGGATTGTATGAATGAATTAGAATGAATTCGTACGATCCATTCGAAATCATTCGCACGATCCATTCTAATTCATTCATACGATCCATTCTAATTCATTCATACAATCCATTCTAATTCTTTCACACGATCCATTCTAATTCATTCGTAGGATCCATTCTAATTCATTCGTACAATCTATTCTATTTCATTCGTACGATCCATTGTTACTCATTCGTATGATCCATTCTAATTCATTCGGATGAATTTATCCATTCTAATTTATTCGTACGATCCATTCTAATTCATTCGTACGATCCATTCTAGTTCATTCGTACGATCCATTCTTACTCATTCGTACGATCCATTCTAATTCATTCGTACGATCCATTCCAATTCATTCGTGCGATCCATTCTAATTCATTCGCACAATCTATTCTAATTCATTCGTACGATCCATTCTAATTCATTCGTACGATCGTACGAATGAATTAGAATGGATCGTACGGAATGAATTAGAATGGATTGTATGAATGAATTAGAATGGATCGTACGAATGAAATAGAATGAAATAGAATGGATTGTACGAATGAATTAGAATGGATTGTACAAATGAATTTGAATGGATCGTACGAATGAATTAGAAAGGATCATACGAATGAGTAAGAATGGATCGTACGAATGAAATAGAATAGATTGTACGAATGAATTAGAATGGATCCTACGAATGAATTAGAATGGATCGTGTGAAAGAATTAGAATGGATTGTATGAATGAATTAGAATGGATCGTATGAATGAATTAGAATGGATCGTGCGAATGAATTCGAATGGATCGTACGAATTCATTCTAATTCATTCATACAATCCATTCTAATTCTTTCACACGATCCATTCTAATTCATTCGTACATTCCATTCTAATTCATTAGCACGATCCATGCTAATTCATTCGTTCGATCAATTCTAATTCATTAGCACGATCCATTCTAATTCATTCTTACGATCCATTCTAATTCATTCGCACGATCCATTCTAATTCATTCGTATGATACATTCCAATTCCTTCGTACGATCCATTCTAATTCATTCATACAATCCATTCTAATTCTTTCACACGATCCATTCTAATTCATTCGTACGATCCATTCTAATTCATTCGTGCAATCCATTCTATTTCATTCGTACGATCCATTCTTACTCATTCGTACGATCCATTATAATTCATTCACACGAATGTATCCATTCGTACGAATGAATTAGAATAGATTGTACGAATGAATTAGAATGGATCGTACGAATGAATTAGAATGGATCGTACGGAGGAATTAGAAAGGATCGTACGAATGAATTAGAATGGATCGTACGAATGAATTAGAATAGATCGTACGAATGAATTAGAATGGATCGTATGAAGGAATTAGAATGGATCGTACGAATGAATTAGAATGGATATATTTGTGCAAATGAATTAGAATGGATCGTATGAATGTATTAGAATGGTTCGTATGAGTGAATTAGAACGGATCGTACGAATGAATTAGAATGGATTGTATGAATGAATTAGAATGGATCGTACGAATGAATTAGAATGGATCGTACGAATGAATTTGAATGGATCGTACGAATGAATTAAAATGGATCGTGCGAATGAATTCGAATGGATCGTGCGAATGAATTCGAATGGATCGTACGAATGAATTAGAATGGATCGTACGAATGAATTAGAATGGATCGTACGAATGAACTAGAATGGATACATTCGTGCGAATGAATTAGAATGGATCGTACAAATGAATTAGAATGGATCGTACGAATGAATTAGAATGTATCGTACGAATGAATTAGAATGGATACATTCGAGCGAATGAATTAGAATGGATCGTACGAATGAATTAGAATAGATCATAGGAATGAATTAGAATGGATCGTGCAAATGAATTAGAATGGATACATTTGTGCGAATGAATTAGAATGGATCGTGTGAATGAATTAGAATGGATCGTACGAATGAATTAGAATGGATATATTTGAACAAATAAATTAGAATGGATCATACGAATGAATTAGAATGGATCGTACGAATGAATTAGAATGGATAGTGCGAATGAATTAGAATGGATCGTACGAATGAATTAGAATGGATACATTCGTGCGAATGAATTAGAATGGATCATACGAATGAGTAAGAATGGATCGTACGAATGAAATAGAATGGATTATACAAATGAATTAGAATGGATCGTACGAATGAATTAGAATGGATCATACGAATGAGTAAGAATGGATCGTACGAATGAATTAGAATGGATTAGAATGGATCGTACGAATGAAATAGAATAGATTGTACGAATGAATTAGAATGGATTCCTACGAATGAATTAGAATGGATACATTCGTGCGAATGAATTAGAATGGATCGTACCAATGAGTAAGAATGGATCGTACCAATGAAATAGAATGGATTGTGCGAATGAATTAGAATGGATCGTACGAATGAATTAGAATGGATCGTGTGAAAGAATTAGAATGGATTGTATGAATGAATTAGAATAGATCGTATGAATGAATTAGAATGGATCTTATTAATGAATTAGAATGGATCGTACGTCTTTCACACGATCCATTCTAATTCATTCGTACGATCCATTCTAATTCATTCGTACAATCCATTCTATTTCATTTGTACGATCCATTCTTACTCATTCGTATGATCCATTCTAATTCATTCGTACGATCCATTCTAATTCATTTGTACGATCCATTCTAATTCATTCGTACAATCCATTCTATTTAATTCGTACGATCCATTCTTACTCATTCGTATGATCCATTCTAATTCATTCGCACGAATGTATCCATTCTAATTCATTCATACAATCCATTCTAATTCATTCCGTACGATCCAATCTAATTCATTCGTACAACCGTACGAATGAATTAGAATGGATCGTACGAATGAATTAGAATAGATTGTGCGAATGAATTAGAATGGATCGTACGAATGAATTAGAATGGATCGTACGAATGAATTAGAATGGATCATACGAATGAGTAAGAATGGATCGTACGAATGAATTAGAATGGATCATACGAATAAATTAGAATGGATCGTACGAATAAATTAGAATGGATATATTCGTCCGAATGAATTAGAATGGATCATACGAATGAGTAAGAATGGATCGTACGAATGAAATAGAATAGATCGTACGAATGAATTAGAATGGAATATACGAATGAATTAGAATGGATCGTACGAATGAATTAGAATGGATCGTACGAATGAATTAGAATGGATCGTATGAATGAATTAGAATGGATCGTACGAATGAAATAGAATGGATCGTGCGAATGAATTCGAATGGATCGTACAATCCATTCTAATACATTCATACAATCCATTCTAATTCATTCGCACGAATGTATCCATTCTAATCCATTCGTACGATCCATTCTAATCCATTCGCACAAATGTATCCATTCTAATTCATTCGTACGATCCATTCTAATTCATTCGTATGATCCATTCTAATTCATTCGTATGATCCATTCTAATTAATTCGTTTGATCCATTCTAATTCATTCGTACGATCCATTCTAATTCATTCGTACGATCCATTCTAATTCATTCGTACGATCCATTCTAATTAATTCGTATGATCCATTCTAATTAATTCGTATGATCCATTCTAATTCATTCGTACGATCCATTCTAATTCATTCGTACGATCCATTCTAATACATTCACACAATCCATTCTATTTCATTCGTACGATCCATTCTTACTCATTGGTACGATCCATTCTAATTCATTCGCACGAATGTATCCATTCTAATTCATTCGTACGAATCTATTCTAATTCATTCGTACAATCCATTCTATTTCATTCGTACGATCCATTCTTACTCATTCGTATGATCTATTCTAATTCATTCGCACGAATGTATCCATTCTAAATGCTTCATACGATCCATTCTAATTCATTCGTACGATCCATTCTATATTCATACAATCCATTCTATTTCATTCGTACGATCAATTCTAATTCATTAGCGCGATCCATTCTAATTCATTCGTACGATCCATTCAAATTCATTCGCACGATCCATTCTAATTCATTCGTAAAATCCATTCTATTTCATTCGTACGATCCATTCTTACTCATTCGTATGATCCATTCTAATTCATTCGCACGAATGTATCCATTCTAATCCATTCGTACGATCCATTCTAATCCATTCGTACGATCCATTCTAATTCATTCGCATGAATGTAACCATTCTAATTCATTCATTTGATCCATTCTAATTCATTCGTACGATCCATTCTAATTCATTCGTCCGATCCATTCTAATTCATTCGCACGAATGTATCCATTCTAAACCATTCATACGATCCATTCTAATTTATTCGTACGATCCATTCTAATTCATTCGTAAGATCCATTCTAATTCATTCGTACGATCCATTCTAATTCATTCGTACGATCCATTCTAATTCATTCGTACGATCCATTCTAATTCGTTAATATGATCCATTTTAATTCATTCGTACGATCCATTCTAATACATTCGTAAGATCCATTCTAATTCATTCATACGATCCATTCTAATTCATTCGTACGATCCATTCTAATTCATTCGCACGATCCATTCTAATTCATTCGTACGATCCATTCTAATTCATTCGTACATACGATACATTCTAATTCATTCGTACGATCCATTCTAATTCATTCTAATCCATTCTATTTCATTCGTACGATCAATTTTAATTCATTAGCACGATCCATTCTAATTCATTCGTACGATCCATTCAAATTCATTCGCACGATCCATTCTAATTCATTCGTACAATCCATTCTATTTCATTCGTACGATCCATTCTTACTCATTCGTATGATCCATTCTAATTCATTCGCACGAATGTATCCATTCTAATCCATTCATACGATCCATTCTAATCCATTCGTATGATCCATTCTAATTCATTCGCATGAATGTAACCATTCTAATTCATTCATTTGATCCATTCTAATTCATTCGTACGATCCATTCTAATTCATTCGTCCGATCCATTGTAATTCATTCGCACGAATGTATTCATTCTAAACCATTCATACGATCCATTCTAATTTATTCGTACGATCCATTCTAATTCATTCGTACGATCCTTTCTAATTCATTCGTCCGATCCATTCTAATTCATTCGCACGAATGTATCCATTCTAATTCATTCGTACGATCCATTCTAATTCATTCGCACGAATGTATCCATTCTAATTCATTCGTACGATCCATTCTAATTCATTCGCACCATCTATTCTAATTCATTCATACGATCCATTCTAATTCATTCGCATGAATGTATCCATTCTAATTCATTCATACGATCCATTCTACTTCATTCATACTATCCGTTCTAATTCACTCATACGATCCATTCTAATTCATTCATACGATCCATTCTAATTCATTTGCACGAATATATCCATTCTAATTCCTTCGTACGATCCATTCTAATTCCTTCGTACGATCCATTCTATTTCATTCGTATGATCCATTCTAATTCCTTCGTACGATCCATTCTAATTCCTTCGTATCCATTCTAATTCACTCATACGATCCATTCTAATTCATTCGTACGATCCATTCTAATTCATTCTAATCCATTCATACGAATGAATTAGAATGGATCGTACGAATGAATTAGAATGTATCGTACGAATGAATTAGAATGGATCGTATGAATAAACTAGAATGGATACATTCGTGCGAATGAATTAGAATGGATCGTACGAATGAATTAGAATGGATCGTACGAATGAATTAGAATGGATCGTATGAATGAATTAGAATGGATCATACGAATGAGTAAGAATGGATCGTACGAATGAAATAGAATGGATTGTACGAATGAATTAGAATGGATCGTACGAATGAATTAGAATGGATCGTGTGAAAGAATTAGAATGGATTGTATGAATGAATTAGAATGGATCATATGAATGAATTAGAATGGATACATTCGTGCGAATGAATTAGAATGGATCGTACGAATGAATTAGAATGGATCGTACGAATGAATTAGAATGGATCGTATAAATGAATTAGAATGGTTACATTCATGCGAATGAATTAGAATGGATCGTACGAATGGATTAGAATGGATCGTACGAATGGATTAGAATGGATACATTCGAGCGAATGAATTAGAATGGATCGTACAAATGAATTAGAACGATCGTACGAATGGATTAGAATGGATCCTACGAATGGATTAGAATGGATACCTTTGTGCATATGAATTAGAATGGATCGTACGAATGAATTAGAATGGATCATATGAATGAATTAGAATGGATCGTGTGAAAGAATTAGAATGGATTGTATGAATGAATTAGAATAGATCGTATGAATGAATTAGAATGGATCGAACGAATGAATTAGAATAGATCATACGAATGAATTAGAATGGATCGTACGAATGAATTAGAATGGATACATTCGTGCGAATGAATTAGAATGGATACATTCGTGTGAAAGAATTAGAATAGATCGTATGAATGAATTAGAATGGATCCTATGAATGAATTAGAATGGATCGTGCGAATGAATTAGAATGGATCGTACGAATGAATTAGAATGGATCGTGCTAATGAATTAGAATTGATCGAACGAATGAATTAGATTGGTTACATTTGTGCGAATGAATTAGAATGGATCGTACGAATGAATTAGAATGGATCATATGAATGAAGTAGAATGGATCGTACGAATGAATTAGAATGGATCGTACAAAGGAATTAGAATGGATCGTACGAATGAATTAGAATGGATATATTCATGCAAATGAATTAGAATGGATCGTATGAATGTATTAGAATGGATCGTATGAGTGAATTAGAATGGATCGTGCGAATGAATTAGAATGGATTGTATGAATGAATTAGAATGGATCGTGCGAATGAATTAGAATGGATCGTACGAATGAATTAGAATGGATCCTATGAATGAATTAGAATGGATCGTGCGAATGAATTAGAATGGATCGTACAAATGAATTAGAATGGATCGTGCAAATGAATTAGAATTGATCGAACGAATGAATTAGAATGGATACATTCGTGCGAATGAATTAGAATGGATCGGACGAATGAATTAGAATGGATCGTACGAATAAGTAAGAATGGATCGTACGAATAAAATAGAATAGATCGTACGAATGAATTAGAATGGATTGTACGAACGAATTAGTATGGATCGTCCGAATGAATTAGATTGGATCGTACGAATGAATTAGAATGGATACATTCGTGCGAATGAATTAGAATGGATCGTGCACGAATGTATCCATTCTAATTCATTCGTACGATCCATTCTAATTCATTAATATTATCCATTCTAATTCATTCGTACGATCCATTCTAATTCATTCGCACAATCTATTCTAATTCATTCATACGATCCATTCTAATTCATTCGCACGAATGTATTCATTCTAATTCATTCATACGATCCATTCTACTTCATTCGTACTATCCATTCTAATTCACTCATACGATCCATTCTAATTCATTCATACAATCCATTCTAATTCATTTGCACGAATATATCCATTCTAATTCATTCGTACGATCCATTCTAATTCCTTCGTACGATCCATTCTAATTCCTTCGTACGATCCATTCTAATTCCTTCGTACGATCCATTCTATTTCATTCGTATGATCCATTCTAATTCCTTCGTACGATCCATTCTAATTCCTTCGTATCCATTCTAATTCACTCATACGATCCATTCTAATTCATTCATACGATCTATTCTAATTCATTCATACAATCCATTCTAATTCTTTCACACGATCTATTCTAATTCATTCGTAGGATCCATTCTAATTCATTCGTACAATCTATTCTATTTCATTCGTACGATCCATTCTTACTCATTCGTATGATCCTTTCTAATTCATTCGGACGAATGTATCCATTCTAATTTATTCGTACGATCCATTCTAATTCATTCGTACGATCCATTCTTACTCATTCGTATGATCCATTCTAATTCATTCGTACGATCCATTCTAATTCTTTCGTACGATCCATTCTAATTCATTCGCACAATCTATTCTAATTCATTCGTACGATCCATTCTAATTCATTCGTACGATCGTACGAATGAATTAGAATTGATCGTACGGAATGAATTAGAATGGATTGTATGAATGAATTAGAATAGATACATTCGTGCGAATGAATTAGAATGGATCATACGAATGAGTAAGAATGGATCGTACGAATGAAATAGAATGGATTGTACGAATGAATTAGAATGGATTGTACAAATGAATTAGAATGGATCGTACGAATGAATTAGAATGGATCATACGAATAAGTAAGAATGGATCGTACAAATGAAATAGAATGGATTGTACGAATGAATTAGAATGGATCGTACGAATGAATTAGAATGGATCGTGTGAAAGAATTAGAATGCATTGTATGAATGAATTAGAATGGATCGTATGAATGAATTAGAATGGATCATGCGAATGAATTCGAATGGATCGCATGATCCATTCGAATAGAATGGATCGTTTGAATGAATTAGAATGGATCGGGCGAATAAATTAGAATGGATTGTAGGAATGAATTAGAATGGATCATTTGAATGAATTAGAATGGATCGTATGAATGAATTAGAATGGATCGTGCGAATGAATTAGAATGGATCGTACGAATGAATTAGAATGGATCGTACGAATGAATTAGAATGGATCATACGAATGAGTAAGAATGGATCGTACTAATGAAACAGAATGGATTGTACGAATGAATTAGAATGGATTGTATGAATGAATTAGAATGGATCGTACGAATGAATTAGAATGGATCGTATGAGTGAATTAGAATGGATACGAAGGAATTAGAATGGATCGTACGAAGGAATTAGAATGGATCATACGAATGAAATAGAATGGATCGTACGAAGGAATTAGAATGGATCGTACGAAGGAATTAGAATGGATCGTACGAATGAATTAAAATGGATATATTCGTGCAAATGAATTAGAATGGATCGTATGAATGAATTAGAATGGATCGTATGAGTGAATTAGAAAGGATAGTACGAATGGATCGTATGAATGAATTAGAATGGATACATTCGTGCGAATGAATTAGAATGGATCGTATGAATGAATTAGAATAGATTGTGCGAATGAATTAGAATGGATCGTACGAATGAATTAGAATGGATATATTCGTGCGAATAAATTAGAATGGATTGTATGAATGAATTAGAATGGATCGTACGAATGAATTAGAATGGAACGTATGAGTGAATTAGAATGGATACGAAGGAATTAGAATGGATCGTACTAAGGAATTAGAATGGATCATACGAATGAAATAGAATGGATCGTACGAAGGAATTAGAATGGATCGTACGAAGGAATTAGAATGGATCGTACGAATGAATTAGAATGGATATATTCGTGCAAATGAATTAGAATGGATCGTATGAATGAATTAGAATGGATCGTATGAGTGAATTAGAACGGATAGTACGAATGAAGTAGAATGGATCGTATGAATGAATTAGAATGGATACATTCGTGCGAATGAAGTAGAATGGATCGTATGAATGAATTAGAATAGATTGTGCGAATGAATTAGAATGGATCGTACGAATGAATTAGAATGGATACATTCGTGCGAATAAATTATAATGGATTGTATGAATGAATTAGAATGGATCGTACGAATGAATTAGAATGGATCGTACGAATGAATTAGAATAGATTGCGCGAATGAATTTGAATGGATCGTACGAATGAATTAGAATGGATCGTACGAAGGAATTAGAATGGATCGTATGAATGAATTAGAATGGATCGTGCGAATGAATTAGAATGGATCGTACGAATGAATTAGAATGGATCGTGCGAATGAATTAGAATAGATCGTACGAATGAATTAGAATGGATCATACCAATGAGTAAGAATGGATCGTACGAATGAATTAGAATGGATCGTATGAATGAATTAGAATGGATCGTACGAATGAATTAGAATGGATCGTGCGAATGAATTAGAATGGATCGTACGAATGAATTAGAAGGGATCGTACAAATAAACTAGAATGGATACATTCGTGCGAATGAATTAGAATGGATCGTACGAATGAATTAGAATGGATCGTACAATTGAATTAGAATGGATCTTACGAATGAATTAGAATGGATCGTACGAATGAATTAGAATGGATCGTACGAATGAATTAGAATGGATACATTTGTGCGAATGAATTAGAATGGATCGTACGAATGAATTAGAATGGATCGTAGGAATGAATTAGAATTGATCGTACGAATGAATTAGAATGGATCGTACGAAGGAATTAGAATGGATCGTACGAATGAATTAGAATGGTTATATTCGTGCAAATGAATTAGAATGAATCGTATGAATGTATTAGAATGGATCGTATGAGTGAATTAGAATGGATCGTGCGAATGAATTAGAATGGATTGTATGAATGAATTAGAATGGATCGTACGAATGAATTAGAATGGATCATACGAATTAATTAGAATGGATCATATGAATGAATTAGAATGGATCGTACGAATGAATTAGAATTGAATCGTACGAATGAATTAGAATGGATCGTACGAGTGAATTAGAATGGATCGTGCTAATGTATTAGAATTGATCGAACGAATGAATTAGAATGGATCGTGTGAAAGAATTAGAATGGATTGTATGAATGAATTAGAATAGATTGTATGAATGAATTAGAATGGATCGTTCGAATGAATTAGAATAGATTGTACGAATGAATTAGAATGGATCGTACGAATGAATTAGAATGGATACATTCGTGCGAATGAATTAGAATGGATACATCCGTGCGAAAGAATTAGATTAGATCGTATGAATGAATTAGAATGGATCCTATGAATGAATTAGAATGGATCGTGCGAATGAATTAGAATGGATCATACGAATAAATTTGAATGGATCGTGCTAATGAATTAGAATTGATCGAACGAATGAATTAGAATGGATACATTCGTGCGAATGAATTAGAATGGATCGGATGAATGAATTAGAATGGATCGTACGAATGAGTAGGAATGGATCGTACGAATGAAATAGAATAGATCGTACGAATGAATTAGAATGGATCGTACGAAGGAATTAGAATGGATCGTACGAATGAATTAGAATGGATATATTCGTGCAAATGAATTAGAATGGATCGTATGAATGTATTAGAATGGATCGTATGAGTGAATTAGAATGGATCGTACGAATGAATTAGAAAGGATCGTATGAATGAATTAGAATGGATACATTTGTGTGAATGAATTAAAATGGATCGTATGAATGAATTAGAATAGATTTTGTAAATGAATTAGAACTGATCGTACGAATGAATTAGAATGGATTGTATGAATGAATTAGAATGGATCCTATGAATGAATTAGAATGGATCGTGCGAATGAATTAGAATGGATCGTACGAATGAATTAGAATGGATCATGCTAATGAATTAGAATTGATCGAACGAATGAATTAGCATGGATCGTGCTAATAAATTAGAATGGAACGTACGAATGAATTAGAATGGATCATGTGAAAGAATTAGAATGGATTGTATGAATGAATTAGAATAAATTCGTACGATCCATTCGAATTCATTCGCACGATCCATTCTAATTCATTCATATGATCCATTCTAATTCATTCATACAATCCATTCTAATTCTTTCACACAATCCATTCTAATTCATTCGTAGGATCCATTCTAATTCATTCGTACAATCTATTCTATTTCATTCGTATGATCCATTCTTACTCATTTGTATGATCCATTCTTACTCATTCGTATGATCCATTCTAATTCATTCGGACGAATATATCCATTCTAATTTATTCGTATGATCCATTCTAATTCATTTGTACGATCCATTCTAATTCATTCGTACGATCCATTCTAATTCATTCATCCGATCCATTCTAATTCATTCGCACGAATGTATCCATTCTAATTCATTCGTACGATCCATTCTAATTCATTCGTACTATCCATTCTAATTCATTCGTAAGATCCATTCTAATACATTCGTACGATCCATTCTAATTCATTCATACGATCCATTCTAATTCATTCATACAACCATTCTAATTCTTTCACATGATCCATTCTAATTCATTCGTAGGATCCATTCTAATTCATTCGTACAATCTATTCTATTTCATTCGTACGATCCATTCTTACTCATTCGTATGATCCATTCTAATTCATTCGGACGAATGTATCCATTCTATTTTATTCGTACGATCCATTCTAATTCATTCGTACGATCCATTCTAATTCATTCGTCCGATCCATTCTAATCCATTCGCACGAATGTATCCATTCTAATTCATTCGTACGATCCATTCTAATTCATTCGTACGATCCATTCTAATTCATTCGTAAGATCCATTCTAATTCATTCATATGATCCATTCTAATTCATTCGCATGATCCATTCTAATTCATTCGCACGAATGTATCCATTCTAATTCATTTGCACGATCCATTCTAATTCATTCCTATGATCTATTCTAATTCATTCGTACGATCCATTCTAATTCATTCTAATTCATTCGTACGATCCATTCTAATTCATTCGTACGATCAATTCTTACTCATTCGTATGATCCATTATGGATAAATTCGTGCAAATGAATTAGAATGGATCATACGAATGATTAAGAATGGATCGTACGAATGAAATAGAATGGATTGTGCGAATGAATTAGAATGGATCGTAGAATTGATCAGAATAGATCGTGTGAAAGAATTAGAATGGATTGTATGAATGAATTAGAATGAATTCATACGATCCATTCGAATTCTTTCGCACGATCCATTCTAATTCATTCATACGATCCATTCTAATTCATTCATACAATCCATTCTAATTCTTTCACACGATCCATTCTAATTCATTCGTAGGATCCATTCTAATTCATTCTAATTCATTTGTACGATCCATTCTAATTCATTCATTCGATCCATTCTAATTCATTCGTACGATCCTTTCTAATTCATTCGTACGATCTATTCTAATTCATTCGTACGATCCATTCTAATTCATTCGCACGATCCATTCTAATTCATTCATAGGATCCATTCTAATTCATTCATATGATCCATTCTAATTCTTTCGCACGATCCATGCTAATTCATTCGTTCGATCAATTCTAATTCATTAGCACTATCCATTCTAATTCATTCGTACGATCCATTCTAATTCATTCGTACGATCCATTCTAATTCATTCGTATGATCCATTCTAATTAATTCGTATGATCCATTCTAATTCATTCGTACGATCCATTCTAATTCTTTCATACAATCCATTCTAATTCATTCGTACGATCCATTCTAATTCACTCATACGATCCATTCTAATACATTCATACGATCCATTCTAATTCATTTGCACGAATATATCCATTCTAATTCATTCGTACGATCCATTCTAATTCCTTCGTACGATCCATTCTAATTCATTCGTACGATCTATTCTAATTGATTCGTACGATCCATTCTAATTCATTCGTACGATCCATTCTAATTCCTTCGTACGATCCATTCTAATTCATTCGTACGATACATTCTAATTCATTTGTACAATCTATTCTAATTCATTCGTATGAATGGATACATTCGTGTGAATGAATTAGAATGGATCGTACGAATGAGTAAGAATGGATCGTACGAATGAAATAGAATGGATTGCACGAATGAATTAGAATGGATCGTACGAATGAATTAGAATGGATCATGTGAAAGAATTAGAATGGATTGTATGAATGAATTAGAATGGATCGTACGAAGGAATTAGAATGGATCGTACGAATGAATTAGAATGGATCGTACGAATGAATTAGAATAGATGGTACTAATGAATTAGAGTGGATCGTATGAATGAATTAGAATGGATCGTGTGAAAGAATTAGAATGGATCGTACGAATGAATTAGAATGGATCGTGCGAATAAATTAGAATGGATCGTACGAATAAATTAGAATGGATCGTACGAATGAATTAGAATGGATCGTACGAATGAATTAGAATGGATCATACGAATAAATTAAAATGGATACATTCGTCCGAATGAATTAGAATGGATCATACGAAAGAGTAAGAATGGATCGTACGAATGAAATAGAATAGATTGTACGAATGAATTAGAATGGATCCTACGAATGAATTAGAATGGATCGTGTGAAAGAATTAGAATGGATTGTATGAATGAATTAGAATGGATCGTATGAATGAATTAGAATGGATCGTGCGAATGAATTCGAATGGATCGTACGAATTCATTCTAATTCATTCATACAATCGATTCTAATTCTTTCACACGATCTATTCTAATTCATTCGTAGGATCCATTCTAATTCATTCGTACAATCTATTCTATTTCATTCGTACGATCCATTCTTACTCATTCGTATGATCCATTCTAATTCATTCGGACGAATGTATCCATTCTAATTTATTCGTACGATCCATTCTAATTCATTCGTACGATCCATTCTAATTCATTCGTACGATCCATTCTAATTCATTCGTCCGATCCATTCTAATTCATTCGCACGAATGTATCCATTCTAATTCATTCGTACGGTCCATTCTAATTCATTCGCACAATCCATTCTATTTCATTCGTACAATCCATTCTTACTCATTCATATGATCCATTATGGATTCATTCGTGCGAATGAATTAGAATGGATCATACAAATGAGTAAGAATGGATCGTACGAATGAAATAGAATGGATTGTGCGAATGAATTAGAATGGATCGTACGAATGAATTCGAATGGATCGTGTGAAAGAATTAGAATGGATTGTATGAATGAATTAGAATAGATCGTATGAATGAATTAGAATGGATCGTACGAATGAATTAGAATGGATCGTACGAATGAACTAGAATGGATACATTCGTGCGAATGAATTAGAATGGATCGTACGAATGAATTAGAATGGATCGTACGAATGAATTAGAATGGATCTTACGAATGAATTAGAATGGATCGTACGAATGAATTAGAATGGATACATTCGTGCGAATGAATTAGAATAGATCGTACGAATGAACAAGAATGGATACATTCGTGCGAATGAATTAGAATGGATCGTACGAATGAATTAGAATGGATCGTATGAATGAATTAGAATGGATCGTACGAATGAATTAGAATGGATACATTCGTGCGAATGAATTAGAATGGATACATTCATGCGAAAGAATTAGAATAGATCGTATGAATGAATTAGAATGGATCCTATGAATGAATTAGAATGGATCGTGCGAATGAATTAGAATTGATCGTACGAATGAATTAGAATGGATCGTGCTAATGAATTAGAATTGATCGAACGACTGAATTAGAATAGATACATTCGTGCGAATGAATTAGAATGGATCGGATGAATGAATTAGAATGGATCGTACGAATGAGTAAGAATGGATCGTACGAATGAAATAGAATAGATCGTACGAATGAATTAGAATGGATCGTACGAAGGAATTAGAATGGATCGTACGAATGAATTAGAATGGATATATTCGTGCAAATGAATTAGAATGGATCGTATGAATGAATTAGAATGGATCGTATGAGTGAATTAGAACGGATAGTACGAATGAAGTAGAAAGGATCGTATGAATGAATTAGAATGGATACATTCGCGCGAATGAAATAGAATGGATCGTATGAATGAATTAGAATAGATTTTGTGAATGAATTAGAACTGATCGTACGAATGAATTTGAATGGATACATTTATGCGAATGAATTTGAATGGATTGTATGAATGAATTAGAATGGATCGTACGAATGAATTAGAATGGATCGTATGAGTGAAGTAGAATGGATACGAATGAATTAGAATGGATCGTACGAATGAATTAGAATGGATCGTACGAAGGAATTAGAATGGATCGTACGAATGAATTAGAATGGATCGTACGAATGAATTAGAATGGATCGTACGAATGAATTAGAATGGATCGTACGATTGAATTAGAATGGATCATACGAATGAGTAAGAATGGATCGTATGAATGAATTAGATTGGATCGTACGATCCATTCTAATTCATTAGCATGGATCGTGCTAATGAATTAGAATGGAATATACGAATGAATTAGAATGGATCGTAGAATGGATCGTTCGAATGAATTAGAATGAATTAGAATGGATCGTACGAATGAATTGGAATAGATCATAGGAATGAATTAGAATGGATCGTGCAAATGAATTAGAATGGATACATTTGTACGAATGAATTAGAATGGATCGTACGAATGAATTAGAATGGATCGTACGAATAAATTAGAATGAATCGTACGATCCATTCTAATTCATTCATACAATCCATTCTAATTCATTCGCACGAATGTATCCATTCTAATCCATTCGTACGATCCATTCTAATTCATTCTTACGATCCATTCTAATTCATTCGCATGAATGTAACCATTCTAATTCATTCACACGATCGTATGAATTAGAATGGATACATTCGTGCGAATGAATTAGAATGGATCGTGCGAATCCATTAGACTGGATCGTGCGAATGAATAAGAATGGATCATACGAATGAATTAGAATGGATCGTACGAATTAATTAGAATGGATACATTCGTGCGAATGAATTAGAATGGATTGTATGAATGAATTAGAATGGATCGTACGAATGAATTAGAATGGATCATACGAATTAATTAGAATGGATCATACGAATGAATTAGAATGGATCGTACGAATGAATTAGAATGGATCGTACGAATGAACTAGAATGGATCGTACGAATGAACTAGAATGGATACATTCGTGCGAATGAATTAGAATGGATCATACGAATGAATTAGAATGGATCGTACAATTCATTCTAATTCATTCGTACGATCCATTCTAATACATTCGTACGATTCATGCTAATTCATTCGCACGATCCATTCTAATTCATTCGTACGATCCATTCTTATTCATTCATACGATCCATTCTAATTCATTCGCACAATCCATTCTAATTCATTCGTACAATCCATTCTAATTCATTCGTATGATCCATTCTAACTCATTGGGTGGATCCATTCTAATTCATTCGTACGATCCATTCTAATTCATTCCCACGATTCATTCTAATTTATTCGTACGATCCATTCTAATTCATTCGTACGATCTATTCTAATTCATTCGAACGAATGTAACCATTCTAATTCATTCATACGATTCATTCTAATTCATTCGTATGAGCTATTCTAATTCATTCGTACGATCCATTCTAATTCATTCGTACGATCCATTGTAATTCATTCATACAATCCATTTAGATTCATTCGCACAAATGTATCCATTCAAATTCATTCGTACGATCCAGTCTAATTCATTCCTACGATCCATTCTAATTCATTCGCACGAATATATCTATTCTAATTCTTTCGTACGATGCATTCTAATTCATTCGTACGATCCATTCTAATTCATTCATTTGATCCATTCTAATTCATTCGTACGATCCATTCTAATTCATTCGCACGAATGTATCCATTCTAATTCATTCGTACGATCCATTCTAATTCATTCGTAAGATCCATTCTAATTCATTCGTACGATCCATTCTAATTCATTCGTACGATCCATTCTAATTCATTCGCACGAATGTATCCATTCTAGTTCATTCGTACGATCCATTCTAATTCAATCGTACGATCCATTCTAATTCATTCGCACGATCCATTCTAATTCATTCGTACGATCAATTCTAATTCATTCGCACGAATGTATCCATTCTAATTCATTCATACGATCGTGAATTAGAATGGATCGTACGAATGAATGGATCGTGCGAATGAATTAGAATGGAATATACGAATGAATTAGAATGGATCATACGAATTAATTAGAATGGATCATACGAATGAATTAGAATGGATCGTACGAATGAATTAGAATGGATCATACGAATGAATTAGAATGGATCGTGCGAATGAATTAGAATGGATCGTACGAATGAATTAGAATGAATACATTTGTGCGAATGAATTAGAATGGATCGTACGAATGAATTAGAATGGATCGTATGAATGAATTAGAATGGATCTTATGAATGAATTAGAATGGATCGTGCGAATGAATTAGAATGGATCGTACAAATGAATTAGAATGGATCGTGTGAAAGAATTAGAATGGATCGTACGAATGAATTAGAATGGATCGTGCGAATGAATTAGAATGGATCGTACGAATGAATTAGAATGAATACATTCGTGCGAATGAATTAGAATGGATCGGACGAATAAATTAGAATGGATCGTACGAATGAGTAAGAATGGATCGTACAAATGAAATAGAATAGATCGTACGAATGAATTAGAATGGATCGTACGAAGGAATTAGAATGGATCGTACGAATGAATTAGAATGGATATATTCGTGCAAATGAATTAGAATGGATCGTATGAATGTATTAGAATGGATCGTATGAGTGAATTAGAATGGATCGTACGAATGAATTAGAATGGATCGTATGAATGAATTAGAATGGATATATTCGTGTGAATGGATTAGAATGGATCGTATGAATGAATTAGAATAGATTTTGTGAATGAATTAGAACTGATCGTACGAATGAATTAGAATGGATACATTCGTGCGAATGAATTAGAATGGATTGTATGAATGAATTAGAATGGATCCTATGAATGAATTAGAATGGATCGTACGAATGAATTAGAATGGATACATTCGTGCGAATGAATTAGAATTGATCGGACGAATGAATTAGAATGGATCGTGCGAATGAATTAGGATGGATCGTACGAATGAATTAGAATGGATACATTCGTGCGAATGAATTAGAATGGATACATTCGTGCGAAAGAATTAGAATAGATCGTATGAATGAATTAGAATGGATGGTATGAATGAATTAGAATGGATCGTATAAATGAATTAGAATGGATCGTGCGAATGAATTCGAATGGATCGTACGAATTCATTCTAATTCATTCATACAATCCATTCTAATTCTTTCACACGATCCATTCTAATTCATTCGTACGTTCCATTCTAATTCATTAGCACGATCCATCCTAATTCATTCGTTCGATCAATTCTAATTCATTAGCACGATCCATTCTAATTCATTCGTACAATCCATTCTAATTCATTCGTACGATCCATTCTAATTCATATACACAAAGTTATCCATTCTAATCTATTCGTAGGATCCATTCTAATCCATTCGTACGATCCATTCTAATTCATTCGTACGATCCATTCTAATTCATTCGCTCGAATGTATCCATTCTAATCCATTCGTACAATCCATTCTAATCCATTCGTACGATCCATTCTAATTCATTCGCATGACTATAACCATTCTAATTCATTCATTTGATCCATTCTAATTCATTCGTACGATCCATTCTAATTCATTCGTCCGATCCATTCTAATTCATTCGCACGAATGTATCCAATCTAATTCATTCGTACGATCCATTCTAATTCATTCGTAAGATCCATTCTAATTCATTCATACGATCCATTCTAATTCATTCGTACGATCCATTCTACTTCATTCGCACGAATGTATCCATTCTAATTCATTCATACGATCCATTCTATTTCATTCGTACTATCCGTTCTAATTCACTCAGACGATCCATTCTAATTCATTCATACGATGCATTCTAATTAATTTGCACGAATATATCCATTCTAATTCATTCATACGATCCATTCTAATTCCTTCGTACGATCCATTCTAATTCCTTCGTACGATCCATTCTAATTCCTTCGTACGATCCATTCTATTTCATTCGTATGATCCATTCTAATTCCTTTGTACGATCCATTCTAATTCCTTCATATCCATTCTAATTCACTCATACGATCCATTCTAATTCATTCGTATGATCCATTATAATTAATTCATACAATCCATTCTAATTCATTCGCACGAATGTATCCATTCTAATTCATTCGTACGATCAGTTCTAATTCATTCACAAAATCTATTCTAATTCATTCATACGATCGATTCTAATTCATTCACACGAATGTATCCATTCTAATTCATTCGTACGATCCATTCTAATTTACTCATACGATCCATTCTAAGACATTCATACGATCCATTCTAATTCATTTGCACGAATATATCCATTCTAATTCATTC
Source organism: Chamaelirium japonicum (assembly GCA_947650365.1). NCBI lineage: Eukaryota > Viridiplantae > Streptophyta > Magnoliopsida > Liliales > Melanthiaceae > Chamaelirium > Chamaelirium japonicum. Next base: position 64,983,140 of record OX393549.1, on the reverse strand, counting down.
GTACGATCCATTCTAATTCCTTCGTACGATCCATTCTAATTCATTCATACGATCAATTCTAATTCATTCGTCCGATCCATTCTAATTCATTCGCACAAATGTATCCATTCTAATTCATTCGTACGATCCATTCTAATTCATTCGTACGATCCATTCTAATTCATTCATTTGATCAATTCTAATTCATTCGTACGATCCATTCTAATTCATTTGTCCGATCCATTCTAATTCATTCGCACGAATGTATCCATTCTAATTCATTCGTACGATCCGTTCTAATTCGTTCGTACGATCCATTCTAATTCATTCGTACGATCAATTCTAATTCATTCGTACGATCCATTCTAATTCATTCGTACGATCCATTCTAATTCATTCGCACGAATGTATCCATTCTAGTTCATTCGTACGATCCATTCCAATTTATTCGTACGATCCAGTCTAATTCATTCGCACGATCCATTATAATTCATTCGTACGTTCAATTCTAATTCATTCGCACGAATGTATCCATTCTAATTCATTCGTACGATCCTGAATTAGAATGGATCGTACGAATGAATTAGAATGGATACCTTTGTGCATATGAATTAGAATGGATCGTACGAATGAATTAGAATGGATCATATTAATGAATTAGAATGGATCGTACGAATGAAGTAGAATGGATACATTCGTGCGAATGAATTAGAATGGATACATTCGTGCGAATGAATTAGAATGGATCGTGCGAATCAATTAGACTGGATCGTGCGAATGAATAAGAATAGATCATACGAATGAATTAGAATGGATCGTACGAATTAATTAGAATTGATACATGCGTGCGAATGAATTAGAATGGATTGTATGAATGAATTAGAATGGATTGTACGAATGAATTAGAATGGATCATACGAATTAATTAGAATGGATCGTACGAATGAATTAGAATGGATCGTACAAATGAATTAGAATGGATACATTCGTGCGAATGAATTAGAATGGATACATTCGTGCGAATGAATTAGAATGGATACATTCGTGCGAAAGAATTAGAATAGATCGTATGAATGAATTAGAATGAATCCTATGAATGAATTAGAATGGATCGTGCGAATGAATTAGAATGGATCGTACGAATGAATTAGAATCGATCGTGCTAATGAATTAGAATTGATCGAACGAATGAATTAGAATGGATACATTTGTGCAAATGAATTAGAATGGATCGTACGAATGAATTAGAATGGATCGAACGAATGAATTAGCATGGATCGTGCTAATGAATCAGAATGGAACGTACGAATGAATTAGAATGGATCGTACGAATTAATTAGAATTGATCGTGCGAATGAATTAGAATGGATCGTACGAAGGAATTAGAATGGATCGTATGAATGAACTAGAATGGATTAGAATGGATCGTACGAATGAATTAGAATGGATCGTACGAATGAATTAGAATGGATCATACGAATTAATTAGAATGGATCATACGAATGAATTAGAATGGATCGTATGAATGAATTAGAATGGATCGTACGAATGAATTAGAATGGATACATTCGTGCGAATGAATTAGAATGGATTGTGCGAATGAATAAGAACAGATCGTGCGAATGAGTTAGAATGGATCGTGCAAATGAATTAGAATGGATCAAATGAATGAATTAGAATGGTTACATTCATGCGAATGAATTAGAATGGATCGTACCAATGAGTAAGAATGGATCGTACGAATGAATAGAATGGATCGTATGAATGAATTAGAATGGATACATTCGTGTGAGTGAATTAGAATGGATCGTATGAATGAATTAGAATAGATTTTGTGAAAGAATTAGAATGGATTAGAATGGATTGTATGAATGAATTAGAATGGATGCATTCGTGCGAATGAATTAGAATGGATCATACGAATGAGTAAGAATGGATCGTACGAATGAAATAGAATGGATTGTACGAATGAATTAGAATGGATCGTACAACTGAATTAGAATGGATCGTACGAATGAATTAGAATGGATCATACGAATGAATTAGAATGGATCGTGTGAAAGAATTAGAATGGATTGTATGAATGAATAAGAATAGATCGTATGAATGAATTAGAATGGATCGTACGAATGAATTAGAATGGATCGTACGAATGAACTAGAATGGATACATTCATGCGAATGAATTAGAATGGATCGTACGAATGAGTTAGAATAGATCGTACGAATGAATTAGAATGGTTCGTACGAAGGAATTAGAATGGATCGTACGAATGAATTAGAATGGATATATTCGTGCAAATGAATTAGAATGGATCGTATGAATGAATTAGAATGGATACATTCGTGCGAATGAATTAGAATGGATCGGACGAATGAATTAGAATGGATCGAACGAATGAATTAGACTGGATCGTACGAATGAATTAGAATGGATCGTACGAATAAATTAGAATGGATACATTCATCCGAATGAATTAGAATGGATCATACGAATGAGTAAGAATGGATAGTACGAATGAAATAGAATAGATTGTACGAATGAATTAGAATGGATTCATACGAATGAATTAGAATGGATGCATTCGTGCGAATGAATTAGAATGGATCGTACCAATGAGTAAGAATGGATCGTACGAATGAAATAGAATGGATTGTGCGAATGAATTAGAATGGATCGTATGAATGAATTAGAATGGATGTGTGAAAGAATTAGAATGGATTGTATGAATGAATTAGAATAGATCGTATGAATGAATTAGAATGGATCGTACGAATGAATTAGAATGGATCGTACGAATGAACTAGAATGGATACATTCGTGCGAATGAATTAGAATGGATCGTACGAATGAATTGGAATGGATCGTACGAATGAATTAGAATGGATCTTACGAATGAATTAGAATGGATCGTACGAATGCACGATCCATGCTAATTCATTCGTTCGATCAATTCTAATTCATTAGCACGATCCATTCTAACTCATTCGTACGATCCATTCTAATTCATTCGCACGATCCATTCTAATTCATTCGTACGATCCATTCTAATTCATTCGTACGATCCATTCTAATTCATTCGTACGATCCATTCTAATTCCTTCGAACGATCCATTCTAATTCATTCATACAATCCATTCTTATTCTTTCACACGATCCATTCTAATTCATTCGTACGATCCATTCTAATTCATTCGTGCAATCCATTCTATTTCATTCGTACGATCCATTCTTACTCATTCGTACGATCCATTCTAATTCATTCACACGAATGTATCCATTCGTACGAATGAATTAGAATAGAACGTACGAATGAATTAGAATGGATCGTACGAATGAACTAGAATGGATCGTACGAATGAATTAGAATGGATCGTACGAATGAATTAGAATGGATCGTGCGAATGAATTAGAATGGATCGTACGAATGAATTAGAATGGATCGTACGAATGAACTAGAATGGATAATTCGTGCGAATGAATTAGAATAGATCGTACGAATAAATTAGAATGGATCCTACGAATGAATCGTACGAATGAATTAGAATGGATCATGTGAAAGAATTAGAATGGATTGTATGAATGAATTAGAATAGATCGTATGAATGAATTAGAATGGATCGTACGAATGAATTAGAATGGATCATACGAATGAACTAGAATGGATACATTCGTGCGAATGAATTAGAATGGATCGTACGAATGAATTAGAATGGATCGTACGAATGAATTAGAATGGATCTTACGAATGAATTTGAATGGATCGTACGAATGCACGATCCATGCGAATGAATTAGAATAGATCGTACGAATGAACTAGAATGGATACATTCGTGCGAATAAATTAGAATGGATCGTACGAATGAATTAGAATGGATCGTACGAATGAGTTAGAATCGATCTTACGAATGAATTAGAATGGATCGTACGAATGAATTAGAATGGATACATTCGTGCGAATGAATTAGAATGGATCGGACGAATGAATTAGAATGGATCGAACGAATGAATTCGAATGGATCGTACAAATAAATTAGAATGGATACATTCATCCGAATGAATTAGAATAGATCGTACGAATGAATTAGAATATATCGTATGAATGAATTAGAATGGATCGTACGAATGAATTAGAATGGATCGTACGAATGAATTAGAATGGATATATTCGTGCGAATGAATTAGAATGGATACATTCGTGCGAAAGAATTAGAATTGATCGTATGAATGAATTAGAATGGATCCAATGAATGAATTATAATGGATCGTGCGAATGAATTAGAATGGATCGTACGAATGAATTAGAATGGATCGTACGAATGAATTAGAATGGATCGTGCTAATGAATTAGAATTGATCGAACGAATGAATTAGCATGGATCGTGCTAATGAATTAGAATGGAACGTACGAATGAATTAGAATGGATCGTGTGAAAGAATTAGAATGGATTAGAATGGATTAGAATGGATCGTGTGAAAGAATTAGAATGAAATAGAATGGATCGTACGAATGAATTAGAATGGATTGTATGAATGAATTAGAATGGACAGTACGAATGAATTAGAATGGATCGTATAAATGAATTAGAATGGATACATTCGTGCGAATGAATTAGAATGGATCGGACGAATGAATTAGAATGGATCGTACGAATGAATTAGAATGGATCAAATGAATGAATTAGAATGGTTACATTCATGCGAATGAATTATAATGGATCGTACGAATGGATTAGAATGGATCGTACGAATGAATTAGAATGGATCATACGAATGAGTAAGAATGAATCGTATGAATGAATTAGAATGGATATATTTGTGTGAATGAATTAGAATGGATCGTACGAATGAATTAGAATGGATCGTATGAATGAATTAGAATGGATCGTGCGAATGAATTTGAATGGATCGTACGAATTCATTCTAATTCATTCATACAATCCATTCTAATTCTTTCACACAATCCATTCTAATTCATTCGTACGTTCCATTCTAATTCATTAGCACGATCCATGCTAATTTATTCGTTCGATCAATTCTAATTCATTAGCACGATCCATTCTAATTTATTCGTACGATCCATTCTAATTCATTCGCACGATCCATTCTAATTCATTTATATGATCCATTCTAATTCATTCATACGATCTATTCTAATTCTTTCGCATGAATGTATCCATTCTAATTCATTCGCACGAATGTATCCATTCAAATTCATTCATACGATCCATTCTAATTCATTCGTACGATCCATTCTAATTCATTCATACGATCTATTCTAATTCATTCATACAATCCATTCTAATTCTTTCACACGATCCATTCTAATTCATTCGTACGATCCATTCTAATTCCTTCATACGATCCATTCTAATTTATTCGTATGAACTATTCTAATTCATTCGTACGATCCATTCTAATTCATTCGTACGATCCATTCTAATTCCTTCGTATGATCCATTCTAATTCATTCGTACGATCCATTCTAATTCATTTGTACAATCTATTCTAATTCATTCGTACGAATGGATACATTCGTGTGAATGAATTAGAATGGATCGTACGAATGAGTAAGAATGGATCGTACGAATGAAATAGAATGGATTGCACGAATGAATTAGAATGGATCGTACGAATGAATTAGAATGGATAGTGTGAAAGAATTAGAATGGATTGTATGAATGAATTAGAATGGATCGTACGAATGAATTAGAATGGATCGTACTAGGATCCATTCTAATTCATTCGTACAATCTATTCTATTTCATTCGTACGATTCATTCTTACTCATTCATATGATCCATTCTAATTCATTCGGACGAATGTATCCATTCTAATTTATTCGTACGATCCATTCTAATTCATTCGTACGATCCATTCTAATTCATTCGTATGATCCATTCTTACTCATTCGTATGATCCATTCTAATTCATTCGTACGATCCGTTCTAATTCATTCGTACGATCGATTCTAATTCATTCGCACTATCCATTCTAATTCATTCGTACGATCCATTCTAATTCATTCGTATGATCCATTCTAATTTATTCGTTCAAAAATATCCATTCTAATTCATTCGTACGATCCATTCTAATTCATTCGCACGATCCATTCTAATTCATTCGCACGAATGTATCCATTCTAATTCATTTGCACGATCCATTCTAATTCATTCCTATAATCTATTCTAATTCATTCGTACGATCCATTCTAATTCATTCTAATTCATTCGTACGATCTATTCTACGATCCATTCTAATTCATTCGTATATTCCATTCTAATTTATTAGCACGATCCATGCTAATGAATTAGAATGGATCGTACGATCCAATCTAATTCATTCATACGATCCATTCTTACTCATTCATATGATCCATTCTAATTCAATCGTACGATCCGTTCTAATTCATTCGTACGATCCATTCTAATTCTTTCGTACGATCCATTCTAATTCATTCGTACGATCCATTCTAATTCATTCGTACGATCCATTCTAATTCCTTCGTACGATCCATTCTAATTCATTCGTACGATCCATTCTAATTCATTCGCACAATCTATTCTAATTCATTCGTATGATCCATTCTAATTCATTCGTACGATCCATTCTAATTCATTCATACAATCCATTGTAATTTATTCGCACGAATGTATCCATTCTAATTCATTCGTACGATCCATTCTAATTCATTCGCACAATCTATTCTAATTCATTCATACGATCCATTCTAATTCATTCACACGAATGTATCCATTCTAATTCATTCATACAATCCATTCTACTTCATTCGTACTATCCGTTCTAATTCACTCATACGATCCATTCTAATTCATTCTTACGATCCATTCTAATTCATTCGTACGATCCTTCTTATTCATTCGTACGATATATTCTAATTCATTCGTACGATCCATTCTAATTCCTTCGTATGATCCATTCTAATTCCTTCGTACGATCAATTCTATTTCATTCGTATGATCCATTCTAATTCCTTCGTACGATCCATTCTAATTCCTTCGTATCCATTCTAATTCACTCATACGATCCATTCTAATTCAGTCGTACGATTCATTCTAATTCATTCATACAATCTATTCTAATTCATTCGCATGAATGTATCCATTCTAATTCATTCTTACGATCAGTTCTAATTCATTCACAAAATCTATTCTAATTCATTAATACGATCCATTTTAATTCATTCACACGAATGTATCCATTCTAATTCATTCATACGATCCATTCTAATTCATTCGTACGATCCATTCTAATTCACTCATACGATCCATTCTAATACATTCATACGATCCATTCTAATTCATTTGCACAAATATATCCATTCTAATCCATTCGTACGATCCATTCTATTTCCTTCGTACGATCCATTCTAATTCATTCGTACGATCTATTCTAATTCATTCGTACAATCCATTCTAATTTATTCGTACGATCCATTCTATTTCATTCTAATTCATTCTAATTCATTCATTTGATCCATTCTAATTCATTCGTACGATCCATTCTAATTCATTCGTCCGATCCATTCTTATTCATTCGTACGATCCATTCTAATTCATTCGCACGATCCATTCTAATTCATTCGTATGATCCATTCTAATTCATTCGTACGATCCATTCTAATTCATTCGTATGATCCATTCTAATTCATTCGCACGATCCATTCTAATTCATTCATACGATCCATTCTAATTCATTCATACGATCCATTCTAATTCATTCCTACAATCCATTCTAATTCATTTGCCCGATCCATTCTAATTCATTCATACGATCCATTCTATTCGAATGGATCATGCGATCCATTCGAATTCATTCGCACGATCCATTCTAATTCATTCATAATGGATACATTTGTGCGAATGAATTAGAATGGATCATATGAATGAATTAGAATGGATCGTACGAATGAATTAGAATGGATCGTGCGAATGAATTAGAATGGATCGTACGAATGAATTAGAATGGATCGTACGAATGAACTAGAATGGATACATTCGTGCGAATGAATTAGAATGGATCGTACGAATAAATTAGAATGGATCGTACGAATGAATTAGAATGGATCGAACGAATGAATTAGAATGGATCGTACGAATGAATTAGAATGGATACATTCGTGCGAATGAATTAGAATGGATCGGACGAATGAATTAGAATGGATCGTACGAATGAATTAGAATGGATCGTACGAATGAATTAGAATGGATCGTACGAATAAATTAGAATGGATACATTCATCCGAATGAATTAGAATGGATCATACGAATGAGTAAGAATGGATCATATGAATGAAATAGAATAGATTGTACGAATGAATTAGAATGGATCCTACGAATGAATTAGAATGTATCGTGTGAAAGAATTAGAATGGATTGTATGAATGAATTAAAATAGATCGTATGAATGAATTAGAATAGATCGTATGAGTGAATTAGAATGGATACGAAGGAATTAGAATGGATCGTACGAAGGAATTAGAAAGGATCATACGAATGAAATAGAATGGATCGTACGAAGGAATTATAATGGATCGTACGAAGGAATTAGAATGGATCGTACGAAGGAATTAGAATGGATCGTACGAATGAATTAGAATGGCTATATTCGTGCAAATGAATTAGAATGGATCGTATGAATGAATTAGAATGGATCGTATGAGTGAATTAGAATGGATAGTACGAATGAAGTAGAATGGATCATATGAATGAATTAGAATGGATACATTCGTGCGAATGAATTAGAATGGATCGTATGAATGACGATCCAATCTAATTCATTCGTACGATCCATTCTAATTCATTCGCACAAATGTATCCATTCTAATTCATTCGTACGATCCATTCTAATTCATTCGTACGATCCATTCTAATTCATTCGTAAGATCCATTCTAATTCATTCGTACGATCCATTCTAATTTATTCGTACGATCCATTCTAATTTATTCGCGAATGTATCCATTCAAATTCATTCGTACGATCCATTCTAATTCATTCGTACGATCCATTCTAATTCATTCGTACGATCCATTCTAATTCATTCTTACGATCTATTCTAATTCATTCATACAATCCATTCTAATTCTTTCACACGATCCATTCTAATTCATTCGTACGATCCATTCTAATTCATTCGCACAATCCATTCTATTTCATTCGTACGATCCATTCTTACTCATTCGTATGATCCATTCTAATTCATTCGCACGAATGTATCCATAATGGATCATACGAATGAGTAAGAATGGATCGTACGAATGAAATAGAATGGATTGTGCGAATGAATTAGAATGGACCGTACGAATGAATTAGACGTACGAATGAATTAGAATGGATACATTCGTGCGAATAAATTAGAATGGATCATACGAATGAGTAAGAATGGATCATCATTCTAATTCATTCGTATGATCCATTCTAATTCATTTGTATCCATTCTATTTCATTCGCACGATCCATTCTAATTCATTCGCGCAATCTATTCTAATTCATTCGTACGATCCATTCTAATTCATTCGTACGATCCATTCTAATTCATTCATACAATCCATTCTAATTTATTCACACGAATGTATCCATTCTAATTCATTCGTACGATCCATTCTAATTCATTCACACAATCTATTCTAATTCATTCATACGATCCATTCTAATTCATTCGCAAGAATGTATCCATTCTAATTCATTCATATGATCCATTCTACTTCATTCGTACGATCCATTCTAATTCATTCGCATGAATGTAACCATTCTAATTCATTCATTTGATCCATTCTAATTCATTCGTACGATCCATTCTAATTCTTTCGTCCGATCCATTCTTACTCATTCGTATGATCAATTCTAATTCATTCGCACGAATGTATCCATTCTAATTCATTCGTACGATCCTGAATTAGAATGGATCGTACGAATGAATTAGAATGGATACCTTTGTGCATATGAATTAGAATGGATCGTACGAATGAAATAGAATGAATTCGTACGATCCATTCATATTCATTCGCACGATCCATTCTAATTCATTCATACGATCCATTCTAATTCATTCATACAATCCATTCTAATTCTTTCACACGATCCATTCTAATTCATTCGTAGGATCCATTCTAATTCATGCGTACAATCTATTCTATTTCATTCGTACGATCCATTCTTACTCATTCGTATGATCCATTCTAATTCATTCGGACGAATGTATCCATTCTAATTTATTCGTACGATCCATTCTAATTCATTCGTACGATCCATTCTAATTCATTCGTACGATCCATTCTAATTCATTCGTCCGATCCATTCTAATTCATTCGCACGAATGTATCCATTCTAATTCATTCGTACGATCCATTCTAATTCATTCGTACGATCCATTCTAATTCATTCGTATGATCCATTCTAATTCATTCGTACGATCCATTCTAATTTATTCGTACGATCCATTCTAATTCATTCGCACGAATGTATCCATTCTAGTTCATTCGTATGATCCATTCTAATTCATTCGTACGATCCATTCTAATTCATTCGCACGATCCATTCTAATTCATTCGTACGATCCATTCTAATTCATTCATACGATCCATTCTAATTCATTCGTACGATCCATTCTAATTCATTCGCACAAATGTATCCATTCTAATTTATTCGTACGATCCATTCTAATTCATTCATACGATCAATTCTAATTCATTCGCACGAATGTATCCATTCTAATTGATTCGTACGATCCATTCTAATTCATTCGTATGATCCATTCTAATTAATTCGTATGATCCATTCTAATTCATTCGTATGATCCATTCTAATTCATTCGTACGATCCATTTTTACTCATTCGTACGATCCATTCTAATTCCTTCTTACGATCCATTCTAATTCCTTCGTACGATCCATTCTAATTCATTCGCACGATCCATTCTAATTCTTTCATACAATCCATTCTAATTCTTTCGTGCGAATGAATTAGAATGGATACCTTTGTGCATATGAATTAGAATGGATCGTATGAATGAATTAGAATGGATCATATTAATGAATTAGAATGGATCGTACGAATGAATTAGATTGGATATATTCGTACGAATGAATTAGAATGGATCATGCGAATCAATTAGACTGGATCGTGCGAATGAATAAGAATAGATCACACGAATGAATTAGAATGGATCGTACGAATGAATTAGAATGGATACATTCGTATGAATGAATTAGAATGGATCGTACGAATGAATTAGAATGGATCGTGCGAATGAATCAGAATGGATCGTACGAATGAATTAGAATGGATCGTACGAATGAACTAGAATGGATACATTCGTGCGAATGAATTAGAATGGATCGTACGAATGAATTAAAATGGATCGTACGAATGAATTAGAATGGATCTTATGAATGAATTAGAATGGATCGTAATAATGAATGAGAATGGATCGTACGAATGAATTAGAATGGATCTTACGAATGAATTAGAATGGATCGTGCGAATCAATTAGAATGGATCGTACGAATGAATTAGAATGGATACATTTGTGCGAATGAATTAGAATGGATCGTACGAATGAATTAGAATGGATCGTATGACTGAATTAGAATGGATCGTACGAATGAATTAGAATGGATCGTGCGAATGAATTAGAATGGATCATACGAATGAATTAGAATGGATCGTGTGAAAGAATTAGAATGGATCGTACGAATGAATTAGAATGGATCGTGCGAATGAATTAGAATGGATCGTACGAATGAATTAGAATGGATACATTTGTGTGAATGAATTAGAATGGATCGTACGAATGAATTAGAATGGATCGTATGAATGAATTAGAATGGATCGTACGAATGAATTATAATGGATCGTGCGAATGAATTAGAATGGATTGTACGAATGAATTAGAATGGATCGTACGAATGAACTAGAATGGATACATTCGTGCGAATAAATTAGAATGGATCGTACGAATGAATTAGAATAGATCGTACGAATGAATTAGAATGGATCTTACGAATGAATTAGAATGGATCGTACGAATGAATTAGAATGGATCGTACGAATGTTTTAGAATGGATACATTCGTGCGAATGAATTAGAATGGATCGGACGAATGAATTAGAATGGATCGTACGAATGAATTAGAATGGATCGTACGAATAAATTAGAATGGATACATTCATCCGAATGAATTAGAATGGATCATACGAATGAGTAAGAATGGATCATACGAATGAAATAGAATAGATTATACGAATGAATTAGAATGGATTCGTACGAATGAATTAGAATGGATACATTCGTGCGAATGAATTAGAATGGATCGTACCAATGAGTAAGAATGGATCGTACGAATGAAATAGAATGGATTGTGCGAATGAATTAGAATGGATCGTACGAATGAATTAGAATGGATCGTGTGAAAGAATTAGAATGGATCGTATGAATGAATTAGAATAGATCGTATGAATGAATTAGAATGGATCGTACGAATGATTTAGAATGGATCGTACGAATGAATTAGAATGGATCGTACGAATGAATTAGAATGGATACATTCGTGCGAATGAATTAGAATGGATACATTCGTGCGAAAGAATTAGAATAGATTGTATGAATGAATTAGAGTGGATCCTATGAATGAATTAGAGTGGATCGTGCGAATGAATTAGAATGGATCGTACGAATGAATTAGAATGGATCGTGCTAATGAATTAGAATTTATCGAACGAATGAATTAGCATGGATCGTGCTAATGAATTAGAATGGAATGTACGAATGAATTAGAATGGATCGAGTGAAAGAATTAGAATGGATTGTATGAATGAATTAGAATGAATTCGTACGATCCATTCGAATTCATTCGCACGATCCATTCTAATTCATTCATACGATCCATTCTAATTCATTCGTACGATCCATTCTAATTCATTCGCACAAATGTATCCATTCTAATTCATTCGTACGATCCATTCTAATTCATTCGCACGATCCATTCTAATTCATTCGTACGATCCATTCTAATTCATTAGCACGATCCATGCTAATTCATTCGTTCAATCAATTTTAATTCATTAGCACGATCCATTCTAATTCATTCGAACGATCTATTCTAATTCATTCGCACGATCCATTCTAATTCATTCGTACGATCCATTCTAATTCTTTCACACGATCCATTCTAATTCATTCGTATGATCCATTCTAATTCATTCGCACGATCCATTCTAATTCATTCGTACGATCCATTCTAATTCATTCATACGATCCATTCTAATTCATTCGTACGATCCATTCTAATTCATTCGCACAAATGTATCCATTCCAATTCATTCGTACGATCCATTCTAATTCATTCGCACGATCCATTCTAATTCATTTGTACGATCCATTCTAATTCATTCGAACGATTTGTTCTTATTCATTCGCACAATCCATTCTAATTCATTCGCACGAATGTATCCATTCTAATTCATTCGTATGATCCATTCTAATTCATTCGTACGATCCATTCTAATTCATTCGTATGATCCATTCTAATTAATTCGTATGGTCCATTCTAATTCATTCGTACGATCCATTCTAATTCATTCATACAATCCATTCTAATTCATTCGTACGATCCATTCTAATTCACTCATACGATCCATTCTAATACATTCATACGATCCATTCTAATTCATTTGCACGAATATATCCATTCTAATTCATTCGTACGATCCATTCTAATTCCTTCGTACGATCCATTCTAATTCATCCATACGATCTATTCTAATTCATTCGTACGATCCATTATAATTCATTCGCACGATCCATTTTAATTCATTCATAGGATCCATTCTAATTCATTCATACGATCTATTCTAATTCTTTCGCACGAATGTATCCATACTAATTCATTCGCACGAATGTATCCATTCTAATTCATTCGTACGATCCATTCTAATTCATTCGTATGATCCATTCTAATTCATTCGTACGATCCATTCTAATTCATTCGTACGATCCATTCTAATTCATTCATACGATCTATTCTAATTCATTCATACAATCCATTCTAATTCTTTCACACGATCCATTCTAATTCTTTCACACGATCCATTCTAATTCATTCGTACGATCCATTCTAATTCATTCGCACAATCCATTCTATTTCATTCGTACGATCCATTCTTACTCATTGGTACGATCCATTCTTATTCATTCGCACGAATGTATCCATTCTAATACATTCGTACGAATCCATTCTAATTCATTCATACAATCTATTCTATTTCATTCGTACGATCCATTCTTACTCATTCGTATGATCCATTCTAATTCATTCGGACGAATGTATCCATTCTAATTTATTCGTACGATCCATTCTAATTCATTCGTACGATCCATTCTAATTCATTCGTACGATCCATTCTAATTCATTCGTCCGATCCATTCTAATTCATTCGCACGAATGTATCTATTCTAATTAATTCGTACGATCCATTCTAATTCATTCGTACGATCCATTCTAATTCATTCGTAAGATCCATTATAATTCATTCGTACGATCAATTCTAATTCATTCGTACGATCCATTCTAATTCATTCGTACGATCCATTCTAATTCATTCGTACGATCCATTCTAATTCATTCGCACGAATGTATCCATTCTAGTTCATTCGTACGATCCATTCTAATTCATTCGTACGATCCATTCTAATTCATTCGCACGATCCATTCTAATTCATTCGTACGATCCATTCTAATTCATTCATATGATCCATTCTAATTCATTCGTACGATCCATTCTAATTCATTTGCACAAATGTATCCATTCTAATTCATTCGTACGATCCATTCTAATTCATTCGCACGATCCATTCTAATTCATTCGTACGATCCATTCTAATTCTTTCACACGATCCATTCTAATTCATTCGTACGATCCATTCTAATTCATTCGCACGATCTGTTCTTATTCATTCGCACAATCTATTCTAATTCATTCGCACGAATGTATCCATTCTAATTCATACGATCCATTCTAATTCATTCGTACGATCCATTCTAATTCATTCGTACGATCCTGAATTAGAATGGATCGAGCGAATGAATTAGAAAGGATACCTTTGTGCATATGAATTAGAATGGATCATACGAATGAATTAGAATGGATCATATTAATGAATTAGAATGGATCATACAAATGAATTAGAATGGATACATTCGTGCGAATGAATTAGAATGGATCGTGCACGAATGTATCCATTCTAATTCATTCGTACGATCCATTCTAATTCATTAATATGATCCATTCTAATTCATTCGTATGATCCATTCTAATTCATATGCACAAAGGTATCCATTCTAATCCATTCGTAGGATCCATTCTAATCCATTCGTATGATCCATTCTAATTCATTCGTACAATCCATTCTAATTCATTTGCACGAATGTATCCATTCTAATTCATTAATATGATCCATTCTAATTCATTCGTACGATCCATTCTAATTCATATGCACAAAGGTATCCATTCTAATCCATTCGTAATTTCCATTCTAATCCATTCGTACGATTCATTCTAATTCATTCGTACGATCCATTCTAATTCATTCGCTCGAATGTATCCATTCTAATCCATTCGTACGATCCATTCTAATCCATTCGTACGATCCATTCTAATTCATTCGCATGAATGTAACCATTCTAATTCATTCATTTGATCCATTCTAATTCATTCGTACGATCCATTCTAATTCATTCGTCCGATCCATTCTAATTCATTCGCACGAATGTATCCATTCTAATTCATTCGTACGATCCATTCTAATTCATTCGTACGATCCATTCTAATTCATTCGTACGATCCATTCTAATTAGAATAGATCATACGAATTAATTACAATGGATCATACGAATGAATTAGAATGGATCGTACGAATGAATTAGAATGGATCGTACGAATGAATTAGAATGGATACATTCGTGCGAATGAATTAGAATGGATTGTGCGAATGAATATGAACAGATCATGCGAATGAATTAGAATGGATCGTACGAATGAATTAGAATGGATCGTACGAATGAATTAGAATGGATACATTTGTGCGAATGAATTAGAATGGATCGTACGAATGAATTAGAATGGATCGTATGAATGAATTAGAATGGATCGTACTAATGAATTAGAATGGATCGTGCGAATGAATTAGAATGGATCGTACGAATGAATTAGAATGGATCGTGTGAAAGAATTAAAATGGATCATACAAATGAATTAGAATGGATCGTGCGAATGAATTAGAATGGATCGTACGAATGAATTAGACTGGATATATTTGTGCGAATGAATTAGAATGGATCGTATGAATGAATTAGAATGGACCGTACGAATGAATTAGAATGGATCGTGCGAATGAATTAGAATGGATCGTATGAATGAACTAGAATGGATACATTCGTGCGAATGAATTAGAATGGATCGTACGAATGAATTAGAATGGATCGTACAAATGAATTAGAATGGATCTTACGAATGAATTAGAATGGATCGTACGAATGAATTAGAATGGATCGTACGAATGAATTAGAATGGATGCATTCGTGCGAATGAATTAGAATGGATCGTACGAATAAATTAGAATGGATCGTATGAATGGTTTAGAATGGATACATTCGTGCGAATGAATTAGAATGGATCGGACGAATGAATTAGAATGGACCGTACGAATGAATTAGAATGGATCAAATGAATGAATTAGAATGGTTACATTCATACGAACGAATTAGAATCGATCGTACGAATGGATTAGAATGGATCGTACGAATGGATTAGAATGGATACAATCGTGCGAATGAATTAGAATGGATCATACGAATGAGTAAGAATAGATCGTACGAATGAAATAGAATGGATTGTACGAATGAATTAGAATGGATCGTGCGAATAAATTTGAATGGATCGTACGAATGAATTAGAATGGATCGTGCTAATGAATTAGAATTGATCGTACGAATGAAATAGAATGGATTGTACGAATGATTTTGAATGGATCGTACGAATGAATTAGAATGGATCGTACGAATGATTTAGAATGGATACATTCGTGCGAATGAATTAGAATGGATCATACAAATGAGTAAGAATGGATCGTACGAATGAAATAGAATGGATCATATTAATGAATTAGAATGGATCGTACGAATGAATTAGAATGGATACATTCGTGCGAATGAATTAGAATGGATCGTGCATGAATGTATCCATTCTAATTCATTCGTACGATCCATTCTAATTCATTAATATGATCCATTCTAATTCATTCGTACGATCCATTCTAATTCATATGCACAATGGTATCCATTCTAATCCATTCGTAGGATCCATTCTAATCCATTCGTACGATCCATTCTAATTCATTCGTACGATCCATTCTAATTCATTCGCTCGAATGTATCCATTCTAATCCATTCGTACGATCCATTCTAATCCATTCGTACGATCCATTCTAATTCATTCGCATGAATGTAACCATTCTAATTCATTCATTTGATCCATTCTAATTCATTCGTACGATCCATTCTATTCCATTCGTACGATCCATTCTAATTCATTCGCATGAATGTAACCATTCTAATTCATTCATTTGATCCATTCTAATTCATTTGTACGATCCATTCTAATTCATTCGTAAGATCCATTCTAATTCATTCGTACGATCCATTCTAATTCATTCGTAAGATCCATTCTAATTCATTCGTACGATCCATTCTAATTAATTCGTACGATACATTCTAATTCATTAGCATGGATCGTGCGAATGAATTAGAATGGATCGTACGAATGAATTAGAATGGATCGTACGAATGAATTAGAATGGATCTTACGAATGAATTAGAATGGATCGTACGAATGAATTAGAATGGTTCGTACGAATGAATTCGAATGGATACATTCGTGCGAATGAATTAGAATGGATCGGACGAATGAATTAGAATGGATTGTACGAATGAATTAGAATGGATCGTACGAATAAATTAGAATGGATACATTCGTCCGAATGAATTAGAATGGATCATACGAATGAGTAAGAATGGATCGTACGAATGAAATAGAATAGATTGTACGAATGAATTAGAATGGATTCGTACGAATGAATTAGAATGGATACATTCGTGCGAATGAATTAGAATGGATCGTACCAATGAGTAAGAATGGATCGCAGGATCCATTCTAATTCATTCATACGATCCATTCTAATTCATTCGTACGATCCATTCTAATTCACTCATACGATCCATTCTAATACATTCATACGATCCATTCTAATTCATTTGCACGAATATATCCATTCTAATTTATTCGTACGATCCATTCTATTTCCTTCGTACGATCCATTCTAATTCATTCGTACGATCTATTCTAATTCATTCGTACGATCCATTCTAATTCATTCGTACGATCCATTCTAATTCCTTCGTACGATCCATTCTAATTCATTCGTACAATCTATTCTAATTCATTCGTACGAAAGGATACATTCGTGTGAATGAATTAGAATGGATCGTACGAATGAGTAAGAATGGATCGTACGAATGAAATAGAATGGATTGCACGAATGAATTAGAATGGATCGTACGAATGAATTAGAATGGATCGTGTGAAAGAATTAGAATGGATTGTATGAATGAATTAGAATGGATCGTACGAATGAATTAGAATGGATCGTACGAAGGAATTAGAATGGATCGTACGAATGAATTAGAATGGATCGTTCGAATGAATTAGAATAGATCGTACGAATGAATTAGAATGCATCGTACGAAGGAATTAGAATGGATCGTACGAATGAATTAGAATGGATATATTCGTGCAAATGAATTAGAATGGATCGTATGAATGTATTAGAATGGATCGTATGAGTGAATTAGAATGGATCGTACGAATGAATTAGATTGGATCGTATGAATGAATTAGAATGGATACATTCGTGTGAATGAATTAGAATGGATCGTATGAATGAATTAGAATAGATTTTGTGAATGAATTAGAACTGATCGTACGAATGAATTACAATGGATACATTCGTGCGAATGAATTAGAATGGATTGTATGAATGAATTAGAATGGATCGTATGAATGAATTAGAATGGATCGTATGAGTGAATTAGAATGGATACGAAGGAATTAGAATGGATCATACGAAGGAATTAGAATGGATCATTCGAATGAAATAGAATGGATCGTACGAAGGAGTTAGAATGGATCGTACGAACGAATTAGAATGGATCGTACGAATGAATTAGAATGGATATATTCGTGCAAATAAATTAGAATGGATCGTATGAATGAATTAGAATGGATCGTATGAGTGAATTAGAACGGATAGTACGAATGAAGTAGAATAGATCGTATGAATGAATTAGAATGGATACATTCGTGCGAATGAATTAGAATGGATCGTATGAATGAATTAGAATAGATTGTGCGAATGAATTAGAATGGATCGTACGAATGAATTAGAATGGATACATTCGTGCGAATAAATTAGAATGGATCGTACGAATGGATTAGAATGGATCGTACGAATGAATTAGAATAGATTGCGCGAATGAATTAGAATGGATCGTACGAATGAATTAGAATGGATCGTACGAAGGAATTAGAATGGATCGTATGAATGAATTAGAATGGATCGTACGAATGAATTAGAATGGATCGTACGAAGGAATTAGAATGGATCGTACGAATGAATTAGAATGGATCGTACGATTGAATTAGAATGGATCATACAAATGAGTAAGAATGGATCGTATAAATGAATTAGATTGGATCATACGATCCATTCTAATTCATTAGCATGGACCGTGCTAATGAATTAGAATGGAATATACGAATGAATTAGAATGGATCGTAGAATGGATCGTACAAATGAATTAGAATGAATTAGAATGAATTAGAATGGATCGTATGAATGAATTAGAATAGATCATACGAATGAATTAGAATGGATCGTGCAAATGAATTAGAATGGATACATTCGTGCGAATGAATTACAATGTATCGTGCGAATGAATTAGAATGGATCGTACGAATGAATTAGAATGGATATATTTGAACGAATAAATTAGAATGGATCATACGAATGAATTAGAATGGATCGTACGAATGAATTAGAATGGATAGTGCGAATGAATTAGAATCGATCGTACGAATGAATTAGAATGGATCGTACGAATGAATTTGATCGTACGAATGAATTAGGATGGATCGTAAGAATGAATTAAAATGGATACATTCGAGCGAATGAATTAGAATAGATCGTAGGAATGAATTAGAATGGATCGTACGAATGAATTAGAATGGATACATTTGTGAGAATGAATTAGAATGGATCGTACGAATGAATTAGAATGCATCGTACGAAAGAATTAGAATGGGTATATTCGTGCGAATGAATTAGAATGGATCGTACGAATGAATTAGACTGGATCGTACGAATGAATTTGAATGGATACATTTGTGCGAATGAATCTAAATGGATTGTATGAATGAATTACAATGGATCATACGAATGAATTAGAATGGACCGTATGAATGAATTAGAATAGGTCATACGAATGAATTAGAATAAATCGTATGAATGAATTGGAATGGTTACATTCGTGCGAATGAATTAGAATAGATCGTATGAATGAATTAGAATGGATCGTACGAATAAATTAGAATGGATCGTGGGAATGAATTAGAATGGATCTTACGAATTAATTAGAATGGATCATACGAATGAATTAGAATGGATTGTACGAATGAATTAAAATGGATACATTCGTGCGAATTAATTAGAATGGATCGGACGAATGAATTAGAATGGATCGTACGAATGAATTAGAATGGATCAAATGAATGAATTAGAATGGTTACATTCATGCGAATGAATTAGAATGGATCGTACGAATGGATTAGAATGGATCGTACGAATGGATACATTCGTGCGAATGAATTCGAATGGATTGTATGAATGAATTAGAATGGATCGTACGATCCATTCGAATTTATTCGCACGATCCATTCTAATTCATTCATACGATCCATTCTAATTCATTCATACAATCCATTCTAATTCTTTCACACGATCCACTCTAATTCATTTGTAGGATCCATTCTAATTCATTCGTACAATCTATTCTATTTCATTCGTACGATCCATTCTTACTCATTCGTATGATCCATTCTAATTCATTCGGACGAATGTATCCATTCTAATTTATTCGTACGATCCATTCTAATTCATTCGCACGATCCATTCTAATCCATTCTTACTCATTCGTATGATCCATTCTAATTCAATCGTACGATCCATTCTAATTCATTCGTATGATCCATTCTAATTCCTTCGTACGATCCATTCTAATTCATTCGTACGATCCATTCTAATTCATTCGTACGATCCATTCTAATTCGTTCGTACGATCCATTCTAATTCATTCGTGCAATCTATTCTAATTCTTTTGTACAATCCATTCTAATTCATTCGTACGATCCATTCTAATTCTTTCATACAATCCATTCTAATTTATTCGCAGGAATGTATCCATTCTAATTCATTCGTACGATCCATTCTAATTCACTCGCACAATCTATTCTAATTCATTCATACGATCCATTCTAATTCATTCACACGAATGTATCCATTCTAATTCATTCATACGATCCATTCTAGTTCATTCGTACTGTTCGTTCTAATTCACTCATACGATCCATTCTAATTCATTCATACGATCCATTCTAATTCATTTGCACGAATATATCCATTCTAATTCATTCGTACGATCCATTCTAATTCCTTCGTACGATCCATTCTAATTCCTTCGTACGATCCATTCTAATTCCTTCGTACGATCTATTCTATTTCA
The DNA here is from genome assembly GCA_947650365.1 of Chamaelirium japonicum. Lineage (NCBI taxonomy): Eukaryota > Viridiplantae > Streptophyta > Magnoliopsida > Liliales > Melanthiaceae > Chamaelirium > Chamaelirium japonicum. Next base: position 64,961,251 of record OX393549.1, on the reverse strand, counting down.
TTCGTATGATCCATTCTAATTCCTTCGTACGATCCATTCTAATTCCTTCGTATCCATTCTAATTCACTCATACGATCCATTCTAATTCATTCGTACGATCCATTCTAATTCATTCATACAATCCATTCTAATTCTTTCACACGATCCATTCTAATTCATTCGTACGATCCATTCTAATTCATTCGCACAATCCATGCTATTTCATTCATACGATCCATTCTTACTCATTCGTATGATCCATTCTAATTCATTCGCACGAATGTATCCATAATGGATCATACGAATGAGTAAGAATGGATCGTACGAATGAAATAGAATGGATTGTGCGAATGAATTAGAATGGACCGTACGAATGAATTAGAATGGATACATTCGTGCGAATGAATTAGAATGGATCGGACGAATGAATTAGAATGGATCGTATGAATGAATTAGAATGGATCGTACGAATGAATTAGAATGGATCGTACGAATAAATTAGAATGGATACATTCGTCGGAATGAATTAGAATGGATCATACGAATGAGTAAGAATAGATCGTACGAATGAAATAGAATAGATTGTAGGAATGAATTAGAATGGATTCGTAGGAATGAATTAGAATGGATACATTCGTGCGAATGAATTAGAATGGATCGTACCAATGAGTATAAATGGATCATACGAATGAAATAGAATGGATTGTGCAAATGAATTAGAATGGATCGTACGAATGAATTAGAATGGATCGTGTGAAAGAATTAGAATGGATTGTATGAATGAATTAGAATAGATCGTATGAATGAATTAGAATGGATCGTACGAATGAATTAGAATGGATCGTACGAATGAATTAGAATGGATCGTACGAATGAATTAGAATGGATCGTACGAATGAATTAGAATGGATACATTCGTGCGAATGAATTAGAATGGATACATTCGTGCGAAAGAATTAGAATAGATCGTATGAATGAATTAGAATGGATCCTATGAATGAATTAGAATGGATCATGCGAATGAATTAGAATGGATCGTACGAATGAATTAGAATGGATCGTGCTAATGAATTAGAATTGATCGAACGAATGAATTAGCATGGATCGTGCTAATGAATTAGAATGAATTCGTACGATCCATTCGAATTCATTCGCACGATCCATTCTAATTCATTCATATGATCCAATCTAATTCATTCGTAGGATCCATTCTAATCCATTCGTACGATCCATTCTAATTCATTCGTACGATCCATTCTAATTCATTCGCACGATATATTCTAATTCATTCGTACTATCCTTTCTAATTCATTCGCACGAATGTATCCTTTCTAATTCATTCGTACAATCCATTCTAATTCTTTCATTCGATCCATTCTAATTCATTCATACAATCCATTCTAATTCTTTCACACGATCCATTCTAATTCATTCGTACGATCCATTCTAATTCATTCGCACAATCCATTCTATTTCATTCGTACGATCCATTCTGACTCATTGGTACGATCCATTCTAATTCATTCGCACGAATGTATCCATTCTAATTCATTCGTACGAATCCATTCTAATTCATTCGTACAATCTATTCTATTTCATTCGTACGATCCATTCTTACTCATTCGTATGATCCATTCTAATTCATTCGAACGAATGTATCCATTCTAATTTATTCGAACGATCCATTCTAATTCATTCGTACGATCCATTCTAATTCATTCGTACGATCCATTCTAATTCATTCGTCCGATCCATTCTAATTCATTCGCACGAATGTATCCATTCTAATTCATTCGTACGATCCATTCTAATTCATTCGTACGATCCATTCTAATTCGTTCGTAAGATCTATTCTAATTCATTCGTACGATCCATTCTAATTCATTCGTATGATCCATTCTAATTCATTCGCACGAATGTATCTATTCTAGTTCATTCGTACGATCCATTCTAATTCATTCGTACGATCCATTCTAATTCATTCGCACGATCCATTCTAATTCATTCGTACGATCCATTCTAATTCATTCATACGATCCATTCTATTTCATTCGCACAAATGTATCCATTCTAATTCATTTGTACGATCCATTCTAATTCATTCGCACAATTCATTCTAATTCATTCGTACGATCCATTCTAATTCATTCACACGATCCATTCTAATTCATTCGTACGACCCATTCTAATTCATTCGCACGATCCATTCTAATTCATTCGTACGATCCATTCTAATTCATTCATACGATCCATTCTAATTCATTCGTACGATCCATTCTAATTCATTCGAACAAATGTATCCATTCTAATTCATTCGTACGATCCATTCTAATTCATTCCCACGATCCATTCTAATTCATTCGTACGATCCATTCTAATTCATTCGTACGATTCATTCTAATTCATTCGTATGATCTATTCTAATTAATTCGTATGATCCATTCTAATTTATTTGTACGATCCATTCTAATTCATTCATACAATCCATTCTAATTCATTCGCACTAATGTATCCATTCTAATTAATTCGTACGATCCATTCTAATTCATTCGTATGATCTATTCTTATTCATTCGCACGATCCAGTCTAATTGATTCGCACGATCCATTCTAATTCATTCGCACGAATGTATCCATTCTAATTCATTCGTACGATCCATTCTAATTCATTAATATGATCCATTCTAATTCATTCGTACGATCCATTCTAATTCATATGCACAAAGGTATCCATTCTAATTCATTCGCACGAAAGAATTAGAATGGATTGTATGAAAGAATTAGAATGGATCGTGCGAATGAATTAGAATGGATCGTACGAAGGAATTAGAATGGATCGTACGAAGGAATTAGAATGGATCGTACGAATGAGTAAGAATGGATCGTACGAATGAATTAGAATGGATCATACGAATGAATTAGAATGGATCGTACGAATTAATTAGAATGGATCGTACGAATGAATTAGAATGGATCGAACAAATGAATTAGAATGGATCGTACGAATGAATTAGAATGGATACATTCGTGCAAATGAATTAGAATGGATCGTACGAATGAATTAGAATGGATCATACGAATGAATTAGAATGGATACATTTGTTCCAATGAATTAGAATGGATCGTACGAATGAATTAGAATTGATCGTATGAATGAATTAGAATGGATCGTACGAATGAATTAGAATGGATTGTGCGAATGAATTAGAATGGATCGTACGAATGAATTAGAATGGATCATACGAATGAACTAGAATGGATACATTCGTGCGAATGAATTAGAATGGATCGTACGAATGAATTAGAATGGATCTTAAGAATGAATTAGAATGGATCGTACAAATGAATTAGAATGGATCGTACGAATGAATTAGAATGGATACATTCGTGCGAATGAATTAGAATGGATCGGACGAATGAATTAGAATGGATCGTACGAATGAATTAGAATGGATCGTACGAATGAATTAGATTGGATCGTACGAATAAATTACAATAAATACATTAGTCCGAATGAATTAGAATGGATCATACGAATGAGTAAGAATGGATCGTACGAATGAAATAGAATAGATTGTACGAATGAATTAGAATGGATCCTACGAATGAATTAGAATGGATCGTGTGAAAGAATTAGAATGGATTGTATGAATGAATTAGAATGGATCGTATGAATGAATTAGAATGGATCGTGCGAATGAATTCGAATGGATCGTACGAATTCATTCTAATTCATTCATACAATCCATTCTAATTCTTTCACACGATCTATTCTAATTCATTCGTGGGATGCATTCTAATTCATTCGTACAATCTATTCTATTTCATTCGTACGATCCATTCTTACTCATTCGTATGATCCATTCTAATTCATTCGCACGAATGTATCCATTCTAATTCATTCGTACGAATCCATTCTAATTCATTCGTACAATCCATTCTATTTCATTCGTACGATCCATTCTTACTCATTCGTATGATCCATTCTAATTCTTTCGCACGAATGTATCCATTCTAATTCATTCGTACGATCCATTCTAATTCATTCGTACGATCCATTCTTATTCATTCATACGATCCATTCTAATTCATTCGCACAATACATTCTAATTCATTCGTACAATCCATTCTAATTCATTCGTATGATCCATTCTAACTCATTCGGTGGATCCATTCTAATTCATTCGCACGAATGAATTAGAACTGATCGTACGAATGAATTAGAATGGATACATTCGTGCGAATGAATTAGAATGGATTGTATGAATGAATTAGAATGGATCGTATGAATGAACTAGAATGGATACATTCGTGCGAATGAATTAGAATGGATCGTACGAATGAATTAGAATGGATCATACGAATGAATTAGAATGGATCGTGCGAATGAATTAGAATGGATCGTACGAATGAATTAGAATGGATCGTGCTAATGAATTAGAATTGATCGAACGAATGAATTAGAATGGATACATTCGTGCGAATGAATTAGAATGGATCGGACGAATGAATTAGAATGGATCGTACGAATGAGTAAGAATGGATCGTACGAATGAAATAGAATAGATCGTACGAATGAATTAGAATGGATCGTACGAATGAATTAGAATGGATCGTACGAATGAATTAGAATGGATATATTCGTGCAAATGAATTAGAATGGATCGTATGAATGTATTAGAATGGATCGTATGAGTGAATTAGAATGGATCGTACGAATGAATTAGAATGGATCATATGAATGAATTAGAATGGATACATTCGTGTGAATGAATTAGAATGGATCGTATGAATGAATTAGAATAGATTTTGTGAAGGAATTAGAACTGATCGTACGAATGAATTAGAATGGATACATTCGTGCGAATAAATTAGAATGGATTGTATGAATGAATTAGAATGGATCCTATGAATGAATTAGAATGGATCGTGCGAATGAATTAGAATGGATCGTACGAATGAATTAGAATGGATCGTGCTAATGAATTAGAATTGATCGAACGAATGAATTAGCATGGATCGTGCTAATGAATTAGAATGGATCGTACGAATGAATTAGAATGGATCGTACGAATGAATTAGAATGGATACATTCATGCGAATGAATTAGAATGGATCGGACGAATGAATTAGAATGGATCGTACGAATGAATTAGAATGGATCAAATGAATGAATTAGAATGGATCGTACGAATGAATTAGAATGCATCGTACGAAAGAATTAGAATGGATATATTCTTCGAATGAATTAGAATGGATCGTACGAATGAATTAGAATGGATCGTGCGAATGAATTAGAATGTATCGTACGAATGAATTAGAATGGATCGTACAAATGAACTAGAATGGCTACATTCGTGCGAATGAATTAGAATGGATCGTACGAATGAATTAGAATGGATCGTATGATTCATTCTAATTCATTTGTACGATCCATTCTAATACATTCGTACGATTCATGCAAATTTATTCGCACGATCCATTATAATTCATTCGTACGATCCATTCTTATTCATTCATATGATCCATTCTAATTCATTCAAACAATCCATTCTAATTCATTCGTACAATCCATTCTAATTCATTCGTATGATCCATTCTAACTCATTCGGTGGATCCATTCTAATTCATTCATACGATCCATTCTAATTCATTCCCATGATCCATTCAAATTTATTCGTACGATCCATTCTAATTCATTCGTACGATCTATTCTAATTCATTCGCACGAATGTAACCATTCTAATTCATTCATACGATTCATTCTAATTCATTCGTATGAGCTATTCTAACTCATTCGTACGATCCATTCTAATTCATTCGTACGATCCATTGTAATTCATTCATACAATCCATTTAGATTCATTCGCACAAATGTATCTATTCAAATTCATTCGTACGATCCAGCCTAATTCATTCGTACGATCCATTCTAATTCATTCGCACGAATATATCCATTCTAATTCTTTCGTACGATGCATTCTAATTCATTCGTACGATCCATTCTAATTCAGTCATTTGATCCATTCTAATTCATTCGTACGATCCATTCTAATTCATTCGTCCGATCCATTCTAATTCATTCGCACGAATGTATCCATTCTAATTCATTCGTACGATCCATTCTAATTCATTCGTACGATCCATTCTAATTCATTCGTACGATCCATTCTAATCCATTCGCACGAATGTATCCATTCTAGTTCATTCGTACGATCCATTCCAATTCATTCATACAATCCATTGTAATTCATTCGCATGATCCATTCTAATTCATTCGTACGATCAATTCTAATTCATTCGCACGAATGTATCTATTCTAATTCATTCGTACGATCCTGAATTAGAATAGATCGTACGAATGAATGGATCGTGCTAATGAATTAGAATGGAATATACGAATGAATTAGAATGGATCATACGAATTAATTAGAATGGATCGTACGAATGAATTAGAATGGATCGTACGAAAGAATTAGAATGGATCGTACGAATGAATTAGAATGGATCGTACGAATGAATTAGAATGGATCGTACGAAAGAATTAGAATGGATCGTACGAATGAATTAGAATGGATCGTGCGAATGAATTAGAATGGATCGTACGAATGAATTAGAATGGATCGTATGAATGAATTAGAATGGATCGTACGAATGAATTAGATTGGATTGTGCGAATGAATTAGAATGGATCGTACGAATGAATTAGAATGGATCGTGTGAAAGAATTAGAATGGATCGTACGAATGAATTAGAATGGATCGTGCGAATGAATTAGAATGGATCGTACGAATGAATTAGAATGGATACATTCGTGCGAATGAATTAGAATAGATCGGACGAATGAATTAGAATGGATCGTACGAATGAGTAAGAATGGATCGTACGAATGAAATAGAATAGATCGTACGAATGAATTAGAATGGATCGTACGAAGGAATTAGAATGGATCGTACGAATGAATTAGAATGGATATATTCGTGCAAATGAATTAGAATCGTATGAATGAATTAGAATGGATACATTCGTGTGAATGAATTAGAATGGATCGTATGAATGAATTAGAATGGATCGTGCGAATGAATTAGAATGGATCGTACGAATGAATTTGAATGGATACATTTGTGCGAATGAATTAGAATGGATCGTACGAATGAATTAGAATGGATCGTATGAATGAATTAGAATGGATCGTACGAATGAATTAGAATGGATCGTGCGAATGAATTAGAATGGATCGTACGAATGAATTAGAATGGATCGTACGAATGAACTAGAATGGATACATTCGTGCGAATGAATTAGAATGGATCGTACGAATGAATTAGAATGGATCATACGAATGAATTAGAATGGATCTTACGAATGAATTAGAATGGATCGTACGAATGAATTAGAATGGATCGTACGAATGAATTAGAATGGATCTTACGAATGAATTAGAATGGATCGTACGAATAAATTAGAATGGATCGTATGAATGGTTTAGAATGGATACATTCGTGCGAATAAATTAGAATGGATCGGATGAATGAATTAGAATGGATCGTACGAATGAATTAGAATAGATAAAATGAATGAATTAGAATGGTTACATTCATGCGAATGAATTAGAATGGATCGTACGAATGGATTAGAATGGATCGTACTAATCGATTAGAATGGATACATTCGTGCGAATGAATTAGAATGGATCATACGAATGAGTAAGAATGGATCGTACGAATGAAATAGAATGAATTGTACGAATGAATTAGAATGGATCGTGCGAATGAATTTGAATGGATCGTACGAATGAATTAGAATGGATCGTGCTAATGAATTAGAATTGATCGTACGAATGAAATAAAATGGATTGTACGAATGATTTAGAATGGATCGTACGAATGAATTAGAATGGATCGTACGAATAATTTAGAATGGATACATTCGTGCGAATGAATTAGAATGGATCATACGAATGAGTAAGAATGGATCGTATGAATGAAATAGAATGGATTGTACTAATGAATTAGAATGGATTCGTACGAATGAATTAGAATGGATACATTCGTGCGAATGAATTAGAATGGATCGTACCAATGAGTAAGAATGGATCGTACGAATGAAATAGAATGGATTGTGCGAATGAATTAGAATTGATCGTACGAATGAATTAGAATGGATCGTACGAATGAATTAGAATGGATCATACGAATGAATTAGAACGGATCGTACGAATGAATTAGAATGGATCGTACGAATGAATTAGAATGGATCATACGAATTAATTAGAATGGATCATACGAATGAATTGGAATGGATCGTACGAATGAATTCGAATGGATCATACGAATGAATTAGAATGGATCGTACGAATGAATTAGAATGGATACATTTTTGCGAATGAATTAGAATGGATCGTACGAATGGATTAGAATGGATCGTACGAATGGATTAGAATGGATACATTCGTTCGAATGAATTAGAATGGATTGTATGAATGAATTAGAATGGATCGTACGATCCATTCGAATTCATTCGCACGATCCATTCTAATTCATTCGTACGATCCATTCTAATTCATTCATACGATCCATTCTAATTCATTCGTACGATCCATTCTAATTCATTCGCAATCTATTCTAATTCATTCGTACGAATGGATACATTCGTGTGAATGAATTAGAATGGATCGTGTGAAAGAATTAGAATGGATCGTACGAATGAATTAGAATGGATCATACGAATGAATTAGAATGGATACATTCTAATTCATTCATACAATCCATTCTAATTCATTCATACAATCCATTCTAATTCATTCGCACGAATGTATCCATTCTAATCCATTCGTACGATCCATTCTAATCCATTCGTACGATCCATTCTAATTTATTCACACAAATGTATCCATTCTAATTCATTCGTACGATCCATTCTAATTCATTCGTACGATCCATTCTAATTCATTCGTACGATCCATTCTAATTAATTCGTATGATCCATTCTAATTCATTCGTACGATCCATTCTAATTTCTTCGTACGATCCATTCTAATTCATTCGTACGATCTATTCTAATTCATTCGTCCGATCCATTCTAATTCATTCGTATGAATGAATTAGAATGGATACATTCGTGGGAATGAATTAGAATGGATACATTCGTGTGAAAGAATTAGAATAGATCGTATGAATGAATTAGAATGGATCCTATGAATGAATTAGAATGGATAGTGCGAATGAATTAGAATGGATCGTACGAATGAAATAGAATGGATCGTGCTAATGAATTAGAATTGATCGAACGAATGAATTAGCATGGATCGTGCTAATGAATTAGAATGGATCGTACGAATGAATTAGAATGGATCAAATGAATGAATTAGAATGGTTACATTCTTGCGAATGAATTAGAATGGATCGTACGAATGGATTAGAATGGATCGTACGAATGGATTAGAATGGATACATTCGAGCGAATGAATTAGAATGGATCGTATGAATGAATTAGAATGGATCGTACGAATAAATTAGAATGGATACATTCGTCCGAATGAATTAGAATGGATCATACGAATGAGTAAGAATGGATCGTACGAATGAAATAGAATAGATTGTACGAATGAATTAGAATGGATTCGTATGAATGAATTAGAATGGATCGTACGAATTAATTAGAATGGATCGTACGAATGAATTAGAATGGATACATTCGTGCGAATGAATTAGAATGGATCAGACGAATGAATTAGAATAGATCGTACGAATGAATTAGAATGGATCGTACGAATGGATTAGAATGGATACATTCGTGCGAATGAATTAGAATGGATTGTATAATTGCATTAGAATGGATCGTACGAATGAATTAGAATGGATCGTACGAATGAATTAGAATGGATCATACGAATGGATTAGAATGGATTGTACGAATGAATTAGAATGGATCCTACGAATGAATTAGAATGGATCGTGTGAAAGAATTAGAATGGATTGTATGAATGAATTAGAATGGATCGTATGAATGAATTAGAATGGATCGTGCGAATGAATTAGAATGGATCGTACGAATGAACTAGAATGGATACATTCGTGCGAATGAATTAGAATTGATCGTACGAAGGAATTAGAATGGATCGTACGAATGAATTAGAATAGATCGTACGAATGAATTAGAATGGATCGTACGAAGGAATTAGAATGGATCGTACGAATGAATTAGAATGGATATATTCGTGCAAATGAATTAGAATGGATCGTATGAATGTATTAGAATGGATCGTATGAATGAATTAGAATGGATTCGTACGAATGAATTAGAATGGATACATTCGTGCGAATGAATTAGAATGGATCGTACCAATGAGTAAGAATGGATCGTACGAATGAATAGAATGGATCGTATGAATGAATTAGAATGGATACATTCGTGTGAATGAATTAGAATGGATCGTATGAATGAATTAGAATAGATTTTGTGAATGAATTAGAACTGATCGTACGAATGAATTAGAATGGATACATTCGTGCGAATGAATTAGAATGGATTGTATGAATGAATTAGAATGGATCCTATGAATGAATTAGAATGGATCGTACGAATGAATTAGAATGGATCGTACGAATGAATTAGAATGGATCTTACGAATGAAATAGAATAGATTGTACGAATGAATTAGAATGGATTCGTACGAATGAATTAGAATGGATACATTCGTGCGAATGAATTAGAATGGATCGTACCAATAAGTAAGAATGGATCGTACGAATGAAATAGAATGGATTGTGCGAATGAATTATAATGGATCGCACGAATGTATCCATTCTAATTCATTCATACGATCCATTCTAATTCATTTGTACGATCCATTCTAATTCATTCGTATGATCTATTCTAATTAATTTGTATGATCCATTCTAATTCATTCGTACGATCCATTCTAATTCATTCATACAATCCATTCTAATTCATTCGTATGATCCATTCTAATTCACTCATACGATCCATTCTAATACATTCATATGATCCATTCTAATTCATTTGCATGAATATATCCATTCTAATTCATTCGTACGATCCATTCTAATTCCTTCGTACGATCCATTCTAATTCATTCGTACGATCTATTCTAATTCATTCGTACGATCCATTCTAATTCCTTCGTACGATCCATTCTAATTCATTCGTACGATCCATTCTAATTCATTCGTACAATCTATTCTAATTCATTCGTACGAATGGATACATTCGTGTGAATGAATTAGAATGGATCATACGAATGAGTAAGAATGGATCGTACGAATGAAATAGAATGGATTGCACGAATGAATTAGAATGGATCGTATGAATGAATTAGAATGGATCGTACGAAGGAATTAGAATGGATCGTACGAATGAATTAGAATGGATCGTACGAATGAATTAGAATAGATCGTACGAATGAATTAGAATGGATCGTACGAAGGAATTAGAATGGATCGTACGAATGAATTAGAATGGATCGTGCTAATAAATTAGAATTGATCGAACGAATGAATTAGCATGGATCGTGCTAATGAATTAGAATAGAACGTACGAATGAATTAGAATGGATCGTGTGAAAGAATTAGAATGGATTGTATGAATGAATTAGAATGAATTCGTACGATCCATTCGAATTCATTCGCACGATCCATTCTAATTCATTCATACAGTCCATTCTAATTCATTCATACAATCCATTCTAATTCTTTCACACGATCCATTCTAATTCATTCGTAGGATCCATTCTAATTCATTCGTACAATCCATTCTAATCCATTCGTACGATCCATTCTAATTCATTCGTACGATCAATTCTAATTCATTCGTACGATCTATTCTAACTCATTCATACAATCCATTCTAATTCATTCGCACGAATGTATCCATTCTAATCCATTCATACGATCCATTCTAATTCATTCGTAAGATCCATTCTAATTCATTCGTACGATCCATTCTAATTCATTCGTACGATATATTCTAATTCATTCGCACGAATGTATCCATTCTAATTCATTTGTACAATCCATTCTATTTCATTCGTACGATCCATTCTTACTCATTCGTATGATCCATTATAATTCATTCGTATGATCCATTCTAATTCATTCGTACGATCCATTCTAATTCATTCATACGATCCATTCTAATTCATTCGCACGATCCATTCTAATTCATTCATACGATCCATTCTAATTCATTCATACGATCCATTCTAATTCATTCATACGATCCATTCTAATTCATTCGTACGATCCATTCTAATTCATTTGTACGATCCATTCTAATTCTTTCACACGATCCATTCTAATTCATTCGTAGGATCCATTCTAATTCATTCGTACAATCTATTCTAATTCATTCGTACGATCCATTCTAATTCATTCGTACGACCGTACGAATGAATTAGAATGGATCGTACGGAATGAATTAGAATGGATACATTCGTGCGAATGAATTAGAATGGAATATACGAATGAGTAAGAATGGATCGTACGAATGAAATAGAATGGATTGTACGAATGAATTAGAATGGATTGTACAAATGAATTAGAATGGATCGTACGAATGAATTAGAATGGATCATACGAATGAATTAGAATGGATCGTGTGAAAGAATTAGAATGGATTGTATGAATGAATTAAAATAGATCGTATGAATGAATTAGAATGGATCGTACGAATGAATTAGAATGGATCGTACGAATGAACTAGAATGGATACATTCGTGCGAATGAATTAGAATGGATCGTACGAAGGAATTAGAATGGATCGTACGAATGAATTAGAATAGATCGTACGAATGAATTAGAATGGATCGTACGAAGGAATTAGAATGGATCGTACGAATGAATTAGAATGGATATATTCGTGCAAATGAATTAGAATGGATCGTATGAATGTATTAGAATTGATCGTACGAATGAATTAGAATGGATTCGTACGAATGAATTAGAATGGATACATTCGTGCGAATGAATTAGAATGGATCGTACCAATGAGTAAGAATGGATCGTACGAATGAATATAATGGATCGTATGAATGAATTAGAATGGATACATTCGTGTGAATGAATTAGAATGGATCGTATGAATGAATTAGAATAGATTTTGTGAATGAATTAGAACTGATCGTACGAATGAATTAGAATGGATACATTCGTGCGAATGAATTAGAATGGATTGTATGAATGAATTAGAATGGATCCTATGAATGAATTAGAATGGATCGTATGAATGAATTAGAATGGATCGTACGAATGAATTAGAATGGATCTTACGAATGAAATAGAATAGATTGTACGAATGAATTAGAATGGATTCGTACGAATGAATTAGAATAGATACATTCGTGCGAATGAATTAGAATGGATCGTACCAATAAGTAAGAATGGATCGTACGAATGAAATAGAATGGATTGTGCGAATGAATTATAATGGATCGCACGAATGTATCCATTCTAATTCATTCATACGATCCATTCTAATTCATTTGTACGATCCATTCTAATTCATTCGTATGATCTATTCTAATTAATTTGTATGATCCATTCTAATTCATTCGTACGATCCATTCTAATTCATTCATACAATCCATTCTAATTCATTCGTATGATCCATTCTAATTCACTCATACGATCCATTCTAATACATTCATACGATCCATTCTAATTCATTTCCATGAATATATCCATTCTAATTCATTCGTACGATCCATTCTAATTCCTTCGTACGATCCATTCTAATTCAATCGTACGATCTATTCTAATTCATTCGTACGATCCATTCTAATTCCTTCGTACGATCCATTCTAATTCATTCGTACGATCCATTCTAATTCATTCGTACAATCTATTCTAATTCATTCGTACGAATGGATACATTCGTGTGAATGAATTAGAATGGATCGTACGAATGAGTAAGAATGGATCGTACGAATGAAATAGAATGGATTGCACGAATGAATTAGAATGGATCGTATGAATGAATTAGAATGGATCGTACGAAGGAATTAGAATGGATCGTACGAATGAATTAGAATGGATCGTACGAATGAATTAGAATAGATCGTACGAATGAATTAGAATGGATCGTACGAAGGAATTAGAATGGATCGTACGAATGAATTAGAATGGATCGTGCTAATAAATTAGAATTGATCGAACGAATGAATTAGCATGGATCGTGCTAAAGAATTAGAATGGAACGTACGAATGAATTAGAATGGATCGTGTGAAAGAATTAGAATGGATTGTATGAATGAATTAGAATGAATTCGTACGATCCATTCGAATTCATTCGCACGATCCATTCTAATTCATTCATACAGTCCATTCTAATTCATTCATACAATCCATTCTAATTCTTTCACACGATCCATTCTAATTCATTCGTAGGATCCATTCTAATTCATTCGTATAATCCATTCTAATCCATTCGTACGATCCATTCTAATTCATTCGTACGATCAATTCTAATTCATTCGTACGATCCATTCTAACTCATTCATACAATCCATTCTAATTCATTCGCACGAATGTATCCATTCTAATCCATTCGTACGATCCATTCTAATTCATTCGTAAGATCCATTCTAATTCATTCGTACGATCCATTCTAATTCATTCGTACGATCCATTCTAATTCATTCGCACGAATGTATCCATTCTAATTCATTTGTACAATCCATTCTATTTCATTCGTACGATCCATTCTTACTCATTCGTATGATCCATTATAATTCATTCGTATGATCCATTCTAATTCATTCGTACGAGCCATTCTAATTCATTCATACGATCCATTCTAATTCATTCGCACGATCCATTCTAATTCATTCATACGATCCATTCTAATTCATTCATACGATCCATTCTAATTCATTCATACGATCCATTCTAATTCATTCGTACGATCCATTCTAATTCATTTGTACGATCCATTCTAATTCTTTCACACGATCCATTCTAATTCATTCGTAGGATCCATTCTAATTCATTCGTACAATCTATTCTAATTCATTCGTACGATCCATTCTAATTCATTCGTACGACCGTACGAATGAATTAGAATGGATCGTACGGAATGAATTAGAATGGATTGTATGAATGAATTAGAATGGATACATTCGTGCGAATGAATTAGAATGGAATATACGAATGAGTAAGAATGGATCGTACGAATGAAATAGAATGGATTGTACGAATGAATTAGAATGGATTGTACAAATGAATTAGAATGGATCGTACGAATGAATTAGAATGGATCATACGAATGAATTAGAATGGATCGTGTGAAAGAATTAGAATGGATTGTATGAATGAATTAAAATAGATCGTATGAATGAATTAGAATGGATCGTACGAATGAATTAGAATGGATCGTACGAATGAACTAGAATGGATACATTCGTGCGAATGAATTAGAATGGATCGTACGAAGGAATTAGAATGGATCGTACGAATGAATTAGAATAGATCGTACGAATGAATTAGAATGGATCGTACGAAGGAATTAGAATGGATCGTACGAATGAATTATAATGGATATATTCGTGCAAATGAATTAGAATGGATCGTATGAATGTATTAGAATGGATCGTACGAATGAATTAGAATGGATTCGTACGAATGAATTAGAATGGATCGTACGAATGAATTAGAATAGATCGTACGAATGAATTAGAATGGATCGTACGAAGGAATTAGAATGGATCGTACGAATGAATTAGAATGGATATATTCATGCAAATGAATTAGAATGGATCGTATGAATGTATTAGAATGGATCGTATGAGTGAATTAGAATGGATCATACGAATGAATTAGAATGGATTGTATGAATGAATTAGAATGGATCGTACGAATGAATTAGAATGGATCATACAAATTAATTAGAATAGATCATACGAATGAATTAGAATGGATCGTACGAATGAATAGAATGGATCGTATGAATGAATTAGAATGGATACATTCGTGTGAATGAATTAGAATGGATCGTATGAATGAATTAGAATAGATTTTGTGAATGAATTAGAACTGATCGTACGAATGAATTAGAATGGATACATTCGTGCGAATGAATTAGAATGGATTGTATGAATGAATTAGAATGGATCCTATGAATGAATTAGAATGGATCGTACGAATGAATCAGAATGGATCGTACGAATGAATTAGAATGGATCTTACGAATGAAATAGAATAGATTGTACGAATGAATTAGAATGGATTCGTACGAATGAATTAGAATGGATACATTCGTGCGAATGAATTAGAATGGATCGTACCAATAAGTAAGAATGGATCGTACGAATGAAATAGAATGGATTGTGCGAATGAATTATAATGGATCGCACGAATGTATCCATTCTAATTCATTCATACGATCCATTCTAATTCATTTGTACGATCCATTCTAATTCATTCGTATGATCTATTCTAATTAATTTGTATGATCCATTCTAATTCATTCGTACGATCCATTCTAATTCATTCATACAATCTATTCTAATTCATTCGTATGATCCATTCTAATTCACTCATACGATCCATTCTAATACATTCATACGATCCATTCTAATTCATTTGCATGAATATATCCATTCTAATTCATTCGTACGATCCATTCTAATTCCTTCGTACGATCCATTCTAATTCATTCGTACGATCTATTCTAATTCATTCGTACGATCCATTCTAATTCCTTCGTACGATCCATTCTAATTCATTCGTACGAACCATTCTAATTCATTCGTACAATCTATTCTAATTCATTCGTACGAATGGATACATTCGTGTGAATGAATTAGAATGGATCGTACGAATGAGTAAGAATGGATCGTACGAATGAAATAGAATGGATTGCACGAATGAATTAGAATGGATCGTATGAATGAATTAGAATGGATCGTACGAAGGAATTAGAATGGATCGTACGAATGAATTAGAATGGATCGTACGAATGAATTAGAATAGATCGTACGAATGAATTAGAATGGATCGTACGAAGGAATTAGAATGGATCGTATGAATGAATTAGAATGGATCGTGCTAATAAATTAGAATTGATCGAACGAATGAATTAGCATGGATCGTGCTAAGGAATTAGAATGGAACGTACGAATGAATTAGAATGGATCGTGCGAAAGAATTAGATTGGATTGTATGAATGAATTAGAATGAATTCGTACGATCCATTCGAATTCATTCGCATGATCCATTCTAATTCATTCATAAGATCCATTCTAATTCATTCATACAATCCATTCTAATTCTTTCACACGATCCAATCTAATTCATTCGTAGGATCCATTCTAATTCATTTGTACAATCTATTCTATTTCATTCGTACGATCCATTCTTACTCATTCGTATGATCTATTCTAATTCATTCGGACGAATGTATCCATTCTAATTTATTCGTACGATCCATTCTAATTCATTCGTATGATCCATTCTAATTCATTCGTACGATCTATTCTAATTCATTCGTACGATCCATTCTAATTTCATTCGTACGATCCATTCTAATTCATTCGCTCGAATGTATCCATACTAATCTATTCGTACGATCCATTCTAATCCATTCGTACGATCCATTCTAATTTATTCGCATGAATGTAACAATTCTAATTCATTCATTTGATCCATTCTAATTCATTCGTACGATCTATTCTAATTCATTCGTCTGATCCATTCTAATTCATTCGCATGAATGTATCCATTCTAATTCATTCGTACGATCCATTCTAATTCATTCGTACGATCCATTCTAATTCATTCATAAGATCCATTCTAATTCATTCGTACGATCCATTCTAATTCATTCGTACGATCCATTCTAATTCATTCGCACGAATGTTTCCATTCTAGTTCATTCGTACGATCCATTCTAATTCATTCGTACGATCCATTATAATTCATTCGCACGATCCATTCTAATTCATTCGTACGATCAATTCTAATTCGTTCGCACGAATGTATCAATTCTAATTCATTCGTACGATCCTGAATTAGAATGGATCGTACGAATGAATTAGAATGGATACCTTTGTGCATATGAATTAGAATGGATCGTACGAATGAATTAGAATGGATCATATTAATAAATTAGAATGGATAGTACGAATGAATTAGAATGGATCACACGAATGAATTAGAATGGATCTTACGAATGGATTAGAATGGATACATTCGTGTGAATGAATTAGAATGGATCGGACGAATGAATTAGAATGGATCGTACGAATGAATTAGAATGGATCAAATGAATGAATTAGAATGGTTACATTCATGCGAATGAATTAGAATGGATCGTACGAATAGATTAGAATGGATCGTACGAATGGATTAGAATGGTTACATTCGAGCGAATGAATTAGAATGGATCGTACGAATGAAATTAGAATGGATCGTACGAATGAATTAGAATAGATCGTACGAATGAATTAGAATGGATCGTACGAATGAATTAGAATGGATCGTGGGAAAGAATTAGAATGGATCATACGAATAAATTAGAATGGATCGTGCGAATGAATTAGAATGAATCGTACGAATGAATTAGAATGGATCGTGCTAATGAATTAGAATTGATCGAACGAATGAATTAGCATGGATTGTGCATTCGTACGATCCATTCTAATTAATTCGTAAGATCCATTCTAATTCATTCGTCCGATCCATTCTAATTCATTCGTACGATCCATTCTAATTCATTCACATTAATGTATCCATTCTAGTTCATTCGTACGATCCATTCTAATTCATTCGTACGATCCATTCTAATTCATTCACACGATCTATTCTAATACATTCATACAATCCATTCTAATTCTTTCACACGATCCATTCTAATTCATTCATACGATCCATTCTAATTCATTCACACAATCCATTCTATTTAATTCGTACGATCCATTCTTACTCATTCGTATGATCCATTCTAATTCATTCGCATGAATGTATCCATAATAGATCATACGAATGAGTAAGAATGGATCGTACGAATGAAATAAATGGATTATGCGAATGAATTAGAATGGACCGTACGAATGAATTAGAATGGATACATTCGTGCGAATGAATTAGAATGGATCGGACGAATGAATTAGAATGGATCGTACGAATGAATTAGAATGGATCGTACGAATGAATTAGAATGGATCGTACGAATAAATTAGAATGGATACATTCGTCCAAATGAATTAGAATGGATCATACAAATGAGTAAGAATGGATCGTACGAATGAAATAGAATAGATTGTACGAATGAATTAGAATGGATCGTGCGAATGAATTTGAATGGATCGTACGAATGAATTAGAATGGATCGTACGAATGAATTAGAATGGATCGTGCGAATGAATTAGAATGGATTATATTAATGAATTAGAATGGATCGTACGAATGAATTAGAATTGATACATTCGTGCAAATGAATTAGAATGGATCGTGCGAATCCATTAGACTGGATCGTGCGAATGAATAAGAATGGATCATACGAATGAATTAGAATGGATCGTACGAATTAATTAGAATGGATACATTCGTGCGAATGAATTAGAATGGATTGTATGAATGAATTAGAATGGATCGTACGAATGAATTATAATGGATCATACGAATTAATTAGAATGGATCATACGAATGAATTAGAATGGATCGTACGAATGAATTAGAGTGGATACATTCGTGCGAATGAATTAGAATGGATCGTATGAATGAATTAGAATGGATCGTACGATTCATTCTAATTCATTCGTACGATCCATTCTAATACATTCGTACGATTCATGCTAATTCATTCGCACGATCCATTCTAATTCATTCGTACGATCCATTCTTATTCATTCATACGATCCATTCTAATTCATTCGCACAATCCATTCTAATTCATTCGTACAATCCATTCTAATTCATTCGTATGATCCATTCTAACTCATTCGGTGGATCCATTCTAATTCATTCGTATGATCCATTCTAATTCATTCTCACGATCCATTCTAATTTATTCGTACGATCCATTCTAATTCATTCGTACGATCTATTCTAATTCATTCGCACGAATGTAACCATTCTAATTCATTCATACGATTCATTCTAATTCATTCGTATGAGCATTTCTAATTCATTCATACGATCGATTCTAATTCATTCGTACGATCCATTGTAATTCATTCATACAATCCATTTAGATTCATTCGCACAAATGTATCCATTCAAATTCATTCGTACGATCCAGTCTAATTCATTCGTACGATCCATTCTAATTCATTCGTACGATCCATTCTAATTCATTCATATGATCCATTCTAATTCATTCGTACGATCCATTCTAATTCATTCGCACAAATGTATCCATTCTAATTCATTCGTACGATCCATTCTAATTCATTCGTACGGTCCATTCTAATTCATTCGCACAAATGTATCCATTCTAATTCATTCGTACAATTCATTCTTACTCATTCGTATGATCCATTCTAATTCATTCGTACGATCCATTCTAATCCATTCGTACGATCCATTCTAATTCATTCGCATGAATGTAACCATTCTAATTCATTCATTTGATCCATTCTAATTCATTCGTACGATCCATTCTAATTCATTCGTCCGATCCATTCTAATTCATTCGTACGAATATATCCATTCTAATTCATTCATACGATCCATTCTAATTCATTCGTACGGTCCATTCTAATTCATTCTCACAATCCATTCTAATTCTTTCGTACGATCCATTTTAATTCATTCTAATTCTTTCACACGATCCATTCTAATCCATTCTAATTCTTTCACACGATCCATTCTAATTCATTCGTACGTTCCATTCTAATTCATTAGCACGATCCATGCTAATTCATTCGTTCGAACAATTCTAATTCATTAGCACGATCCATTCTAATTCATTCGTATGATCCATTCTAATTCATTCGTACGATCCATTCTAATTCATTCGCACGATCCATTCTAATTCATTCGTACGATCAATTCTAATTCATTCGCACGAATGTATCCATTCTAATTCATTCGCACAATCCATTCTAATTCATTCGTACGATCCATTCTAATTCATTCGTACGATCCATTCTAATTCATTCGTAGGATCTTAGAATTGAATATACGAATGAATTAGAATGGATCGTACGAAAGAATTTGACCATTCTTACTCATTCGTACGATCCATTCTAATTCATTCGCATGAATGTATCCATTCTAATCCATTCGTACGATCCATTCTAATCCATTAGTACGATCCATTCTAATTCATTCGCACAAATGTTTCCATTCTAATTCATTCGTACGATCCATTCTAATTCATTCGTACGATCCATTCTAATACATTCGTACGATCCATTCTAATTCCTTCGTACGATCCATTCTAATTCATTCGTACGATCCATTCTAATTCATTCATACAATGCATTCTAATTCTTTCACACGATCCATTCTAATTCATTCGTACGATCCATTCTAAATCATTCGTACAATCCATTCTATTTCATTCGTACGATCAATTCTAATTCATTCATAGGATCCATTCTAATTCATTCATACGATCTATTCTAATTCTTTCACACGATGCATTCTATTTCATTCGTACGATCCATTCTTACTCATTGGTACGATCCATTCTAATTCATTCGTACGATCCATTCTAATTCATTCGTACGATCCATTCTAATTCATTCGTCCGATCCATTCTAATTCATTCGCACGAATGTATCCATTCTAATTCATTCGTACGATCCATTCTAATTCATTCGTACGATCCATTCTAATTCATTCGTAAGATCCATTCTAATTCATTCGTACGATCCATTCTAATTCATTCGTACGATCCATTCTAATTCCTTCGTACGATCCATTCTAATTCATTCGTACGATCCATTCTATTTCATTCGTACGATCCATTCTAATTCCTTCGTACGATCTATTCTAATTCATTCGTACGATCCATTCTAATTCATTCGCGCAATCTATTCTAATTCATTCATACGATCCATTCTAATTCATTCGTACGATCCATTCTAATCCATTCACAAGATCCATTCTAATTCATTCGCGCAATCTATTCTAATTCATTCACACGATCCATTCTAATTCATTCGTACGATCCATTCTAATTCTTTCACACGATCCATTCTAATTCATTCGTACGATCCATTCTAATTCATTCGTACGATCTATTCTACTTCATTCGTACGATCCATTCTAATTCATTCGTACGGTCCATTCTAATTCCTTCGTACGATCCATTCTAATTCATTCATACAATCTATTCTAATTCGTTCACACGATCCATTCTAATTCATTCGTACGATCCATTCTAATTCATTCGTGCAATACATTCTATTTCATTCGTACGATCCATTCTTACTCATTCGTACGATCCATTCTAATTCATTCACACGAATGTATCCATTCGTACGAATGAATTAGAATAGATTGTACGAATGAATTAGAATGGATCGTACGAAGGAATTAGAATGGATCGTACGAATGAATTAGAATGGATCATACGAATGAATTAGAATAGATCGTACGAATGAATTAGAATTGATCGTACGAAGGAATTAGAATGGATCGTACGAATGAATTAGAATGGATATATTCGTGCAAATGAATTAGAATGGATCGTATGAATGAATTAGAATGGATCGTATGAGTGAATTAGAATGGATCGTACGAATGAATTAGAATGGATTGTATGAATGAATTAGAATGGATCGTACGAATGAATTAGAATGGATCTTGGGAATGAATTAGAATGGATCGGATGAATTAATTAGAATGGATCGTACGAATGAATTAGAATGGATCGTACGAATGAATTAGAATGGATCGTACGAATAAATTAGAATAGATACATTCGTCTGAATGAATTAGAATGGATCATACGAATGAGTAAGAATGGATCGTACGAATGAAATAGAATAGATTGTACGAATGAATTAGAATGGATCGTGCGAATGGATTAGAATGGATCGTACGAATGAATTAGAATGGATCGTACGAATGAATTAGAATGGATCGTGCGAATGAATTCGAATGGATCGTATGAATGAATTAGAATGGATACCTTTGTGCAAATGAATTAGAATGGATCGTATGAATGAATTAGAATGGATCGTATGAGTGAATTAGAACGGATAGTACGAATGAAGTAGAATGGATCGTATGAATGAATTAGAATGGATACATTCGTTCGAATGAATTAGAATGGATCGTATGAATGAATTAGAATAGATTGTGCGAATGAATTAGAATGGATCGTACGAATGAATTAGAATGGATACATTCGTGCGAATAAATTAGAATTGATCGTACGAATGAATTAGAATGTATCGTACGAATGGATTAGAATGGATCCTACGAATGGATTAGAATGGATACCTTTGTGCATATGAATTAGAATGGATCGTATGAATGAATTAGAATGGATCGTAGAATGGATCGTACGAATGAATTAGAATAGATCATAGGAATGAATTAGAATGGATCGTGCAAATGAATTAGAATGGATACATTCGTGCGAATGAATTAGAATGGATCGGACGAATGAATTAGCATAGATCATACGAATGAGTAAAAATGGATCGTACGAATGAAATAGAATAGATCGTATGAATGAATTAGAATGGATCGTACGAAGGAATTAGAATGGATCGTATGAATGAATTAGAATGGATATATTCGTGCAAATGAATTAGAATGGATCGTATGAATGTATTAGAATGGATCGTATGAGTGAATTAGAATGGATCGTACGAATGAATCAGAATGGATCGTATGAATGAATTAGAATGGATACATTCGTGTGAATGAATTAGAATGGATCGTATGAATGAATTAGAATAGATTTTGTGAATGAATTAAAACTGATCGTAAGAATCAATTAGAATGGATACATTCGTGCGAATGAATTAGAATGAATTAGAATGGATCGGATGAATGAATTAGAATGGATCGGACGAATGAATTAGAATGGATCGTACGAATGAATTAGAATGGATCAAATGAATGAATTAGAATGGTTACATCATGCGAATGAATTAGAATGGATCGTACGAATGGATTAGAATGGATCGTACGAATGGATTAGAATGGATACATTCGTGCGAATAAATTAGAATGGATCATACTAATGAGTAAGAATGGATCGTACGAATGAAATAGAATGGATTGCACGAATGAATTAGAATGGATCGTGTGAAAGAATTAGAATGGATCGTACGAATGAATTAGAATGGATCATACGAATGAATTAGAATGGATACATTCTAATTCATTCATACAATCCATTCTAATTCATTCATACAATCCATTCTAATTCATTCGCACGAATGTATCCATTCTAATCCATTCGTACGATCCATTCTAATCCATTCGTACGATCCATTCTAATTCATTCGCACAAATGTATCCATTCTAATTCATTCGTACGATCCAT
The DNA here is from genome assembly GCA_947650365.1 of Chamaelirium japonicum. Lineage (NCBI taxonomy): Eukaryota > Viridiplantae > Streptophyta > Magnoliopsida > Liliales > Melanthiaceae > Chamaelirium > Chamaelirium japonicum. Next base: position 64,936,802 of record OX393549.1, on the reverse strand, counting down.
TCTAATTCATTCGTACGATCCATTCTAATTCATTCGTACGATCCATTCTAATTCATTCGTACGATCCATTCTAATTAATTCATATGATCCATTCTAATTCATTCGTACGATCCATTCTAATTCCTTCGTACGATCCATTCTAATTCATTCGTATGATCTATTCTAATTCATTCGTCCGATCCATTCTAATTCATTCGTATGAATGAATTAGAATGGATACATTCGTGCGAATGAATTAGAATGGATACATTCGTGTGAAAGAATTAGAATAGATCGTATGAATGAATTAGAATGGATCCTATGAATGAATTAGAATGGATAGTGCGAATGAATTAGAATGGATCGTACGAATGAAATAGAATGGATCGTGCTAATGAATTAGAATTGATCGAACGAATGAATTAGCATGGATCGTGCTAATGAATTAGAATGAATCGTACTAATGAATTAGAATGGATCAAATGAATGAATTAGAATGGTTACATTCTTGCGAATGAATTAGAATGGATCGTACGAATGGATTAGAATGGATCGTACGAATGGATTAGAATGGATACATTCGAGCGAATGAATTAGAATGGATCGTATGAATGAATTAGAATGGATCGTACGAATAAATTAGAATGGATACATTCGTCCGAATGAATTAGAATGGATCATACGAATGAGTAAGAATGGATCGTACGAATGAAATAGAATAGATTGTACGAATGAATTAGAATGGATTCGTACGAATAAATTAGAATGGATCGTACGAATTAATTAGAATGGATCGTACGAATGAATTAGAATGGATACATTCGTGCGAATGAATTAGAATGGATCAGACGAATGAATTAGAATAGATCGTACGAATGAATTAGAATGGATCGTACGAATGGATTAGAATGGATACATTCGTACGAATGAATTAGAATGGATTGTATAAATGAATTAGAATGGATCGTACGAATGAATTAGAATGGATCGTACGAATGAATTAGAATGGATCGTACGAATGGATTAGAATGGATTGTACGAATGAATTAGAATGGATCCTACGAATGAATTAGAATGGATCGTGTGAAAGAATTAGAATGGATTGTATAAATGAATTAGAATGGATCGTATGAATGAATTAGAATGGATCGTGCGAATGAATTAGAATTGATTGAACGAATGAATTAGCATGGATCGTGCTAATGAATTAGAATGGAACGTACGAATGAATTAGAATGGATCGTGTGGAAGAATTAGAATGGATTGTATGAATGAATTAGAATGAATTCGTACGATCCATTCGAATTCATTCGCACGATCCATTCTAATTCATTCATACAGTCCATTCTAATTCATTCATACAATCCATTCTAATTCTTTCACACGATCCATTCTAATTCATTCGTAGGATCCATTCTAATTCATTCGTACAATCCATTCTAATCCATTCGTACGATCCATTCTAATTCATTCGTACGATCAATTCTAATTTATTCGTACGATCCATTCTAACTCATTCATACAATCCATTCTAATTCATTCGCACGAATGTATCCATTCTAATCCATTCGTACGATCCATTCTAATTCTTTCGTAAGATCCATTCTAATTCATTCGTACGATCCATTCTAATTCATTCGTATGATCCATTCTAATTCATTCACACGAATGTATCCATTCTAATTCATTTGTACAATCCATTCTATTTCATTCGTACGATCCATTCTTACTCATTCGTATGATCCATTATAATTCATTCGTATGATCCATTCTAATTCATTCGTACGATCCATTCTAATTCATTCATACGATCCATTCTAATTCATTCGCACGATCCATTCTAATTCATTCATACGATCCATTCTAATTCATTCATACGATCCATTCTAATTCATTCATACGATCCATTCTAATTCATTCGTACGATCCATTCTAATTCATTTGTACGATCCATTCTAATTCTTTCACACGATCTATTCTAATTCATTCGTAGGATCCATTCTAATTCATTCGTACAATCTATTCTAATTCATTCGTACGATCCATTCTAATTCATTCGTACGACCGTACGAATGAATTAGAATGGATCGTACGGAATGAATTAGAATGGATTGTATGAATGAATTAGAATGGATACATTCGTGCGAATGAATTAGAATGGAATATACGAATGAGTAAGAATGGATCGTACGAATGAAATAGTATGGATTGTACGAATGAATTAGAATGGATTGTACAAATGAATTAGAATGGATCGTACTAATGAATTAGAATGGATCATACGAATGAATTAGAATGGATCGTGTGAAAGAATTAGAATGGACTGTATGAATGAATTAAAATAGATCGTATGAATGAATTAGAATGGATCGTACGAATGAATTAGAATGGATCGTACGAATGAACTAGAATGGATACATTCGTGCGAATGAATTAGAATGGATCGTACGAAGGAATTAGAATGGATCGTACGAATGAATTAGAATAGATCGTACGAATGAATTAGAATGGATCGTACGAAGGAATTAGAATGGATCGTACGAATGAATTAGAATGGATATATTCGTGCAAATGAATTAGAATGGATCGTATGAAGGTATTAGAATGGATCGTACGAATGAATTAGAATGGATTCGTACGAATGAATTAGAATGGATACATTCATGCGAATGAATTAGAATGGATCGTACCAATGAGTAAGAATGGATCGTACGAATGAATAGAATGGATCGTATGAATGAATTAGAATGGATACATTCGTGTGAATGAATTAGAATGGATCGTATGAATGAATTAGAATAGATTTTGTGAATGAATTAGAACTGATCGTACGAATGAATTAGAATGGATACATTCGTGCGAATGAATTAGAATGGATTGTATGAATGAATTAGAATGGATCCTATGAATGAATTAGAATGGATCGTACGAATGAATTAGAATGGATCATACGAATGAATTAGAATGGATCTTACGAATGAAATAGAATAGATTGTACGAATGAATTAGAATGGATTCGTACGAATGAATTAGAATGGATACATTCGTGCGAATGAATTAGAATGGATCGTACCAATAAGTAAGAATGGATCGTACGAATGAAATAGAATGGATTGTGTGAATGAATTATAATGGATCGCACGAATGTATCCATTCTAATTCATTCATACGATCCATTCTAATTCATTTGTACGATCCATTCTAATTCATTCGTATGATCTATTCTAATTAATTTGTATGATCCATTCTAATTCATTCGTACGATCCATTCTTATTCATTCATACAATCCATTCTAATTCATTCGTATGATCCATTCTAATTCACTCATACGATCCATTCTAATACATTCATACGATCCATTCTAATTCATTTGCATGAATATATCCATTCTAATTCATTCGTACGATCCATTCTAATTCCTTCGTACGATCCATTCTAATTCATTCGTACGATCTATTCTAATTCATTCGTACGATCCATTCTAATTCCTTCGTACGATCCATTCTAATTCATTCGTACGATCCATTCTAATTCATTCGTACAATCTATTCTAATTCATTCGTACGAATGGATACATTCGTGTGAATGAATTAGAATGGATCGTACAAATGAGTAAGAATGGATCGTACGAATGAAATAGAATGGATTGCACGAATGAATTAGAATGGATCGTATGAATGAATTAGAATGGATCGTACGAAGGAATTAGAATGGATCGTACGAATGAATTAGAATGGATCGTACGAATGAATTAGAATAGATCGTACGAATGAATTAGAATGGATCGTACGAAGGAATTAGAATGGATCGTACGAATGAATTAGAATGGATCGTGCTAATAAATTAGAATTGATCGAACGAATGAATTAGCATGGATCGTGCTAATGAATTAGAATGGAACGTACGAATGAATTAGAATGGATCGTGTGAAAGAATTAGAATGGATTGTATGAATGAATTAGAATGAATTCGTACGATCCATTCGAATTCATTCGCACGATCCATTCTAATTCATTCATACAGTCCATTCTAATTCATTCATACAATCCATTCTAATTCTTTCACACGATCCATTCTAATTCATTCGTAGGATCCATTCTAATTCATTCGTACAATCCATTCTAATCCATTCGTACGATCCATTCTAATTCATTCGTACGATCAATTCTAATTCATTCGTACGATCCATTCTAACTCATTCATACAATCCATTCTAATTCATTCGCACGAATGTATCCATTCTAATCCATTCGTACGATCCATTCTAATTCATTCGTAAGATCCATTCTAATTCATTCGTACGATCCATTCTAATTCATTCGTACGATCCATTCTAATTCATTCGCACGAATGTATCCATTCTAATTCATTTGTACAATCCATTCTATTTCATTCGTACGATCCATTCTTACTCATTCGTATGATCCATTATAATTCATTCGTATGATCCATTCTAATTCATTCGTACGATCCATTCTAATTCATTCATACGATCCATTCTAATTCATACGCACGATCCATTCTAATTCATTCATACGATCCATTCTAATTCATTCATACGATCCATTCTAATTCATTCGTACGATCCATTCTAATTCATTTGTACGATCCATTCTAATTCTTTCACACGATCCATTCTAATTCATTCGTAGGATCCATTCTAATTCATTCGTACAATCTATTCTAATTCATTCGTACGATCCATTCTAATTCATTCGTACGACCGTACGAATGAATTAGAATGGATCGTACGGAATGAATTAGAATGGATTGTATGAATGAATTAGAATGGATACATTCGTGCGAATGAATTAGAATGGAATATACGAATGAGTAAGAATGGATCGTACGAATGAAATAGAATGGATTGTACGAATGAATTAGAATGGATTGTACAAATGAATTAGAATGGATCGTACGAATGAATTAGAATGGATCATACGAATGAATTAGAATGGATCGTGTGAAAGAATTAGAATGGATTGTATGAATGAATTAAAATAGATCGTATGAATGAATTAGAATGGATCGTACGAATGAATTAGAATGGATCGTACGAATGAACTAGAATGGATACATTCGTGCGAATGAATTAGAATGGATCGTACGAAGGAATTAGAATGGATCGTACGAATGAATTAGAATAGATCGTACGAATGAATTAGAATGGATCGTACGAAGGAATTAGAATGGATCGTACGAATGAATTAGAATGGATATATTCGTGCAAATGAATTAGAATGGATCGTATGAATGTATTAGAATGGATCGTACGAATGAATTAGAATGGATTCGTACGAATGAATTAGAATGGATACATTCGTGCGAATGAATTAGAATGGATCGTACCAATGAGTAAGAATGGATCGTACGAATGAATAGAATGGATCGTATGAATGAATTAGAATGGATACATTCGTGTGAATGAATTAGAATGGATCGTATGAATGAATTAGAATAGATTTTGTGAATGAATTAGAACTGATCGTACGAATGAATTAGAATGGATACATTCGTGCGAATGAATTAGAATGGATTGTATGAATGAATTAGAATGGATCCTATGAATGAATTAGAATGGATCGTACGAATGAATTAGAATAGATCGTACGAATGAATTAGAATGGATCTTACGAATGAAATAGAATAGATTGTACGAATGAATTAGAATGGATTCGTACGAATGAATTAGAATGGATACATTCGTGCGAATGAATTAGAATGGATCGTACCAATAAGTAAGAATGGATCGTACGAATGAAATAGAATGGATTGTGCGAATGAATTATAATGGATCGCACGAATGTATCCATTCTAATTCATTCATACGATCCATTCTAATTCATTTGTACGATCCATTCTAATTCATTCGTATGATCTATTCTAATTAATTTGTATGATCCATTCTAATTCATTCGTACGATCCATTCTAATTCATTCATACAATCCATTCTAATTCATTCGTATGATCCATTCTAATTCACTCATACGATCCATTCTAATACATTCATACGATCCATTCTAATTCATTTGCATGAATATATCCATTCTAATTCATTCGTACGATCCATTCTAATTCCTTCGTACGATCCATTCTAATTCATTCGTACGATCTATTCTAATTCATTCGTACGATCCATTCTAATTCCTTCGTACGATCCATTCTAATTCATTCGTACGATCCATTCTAATTCATTCGTACAATCTGTTCTAATTCATTCGTACGAATGGATACATTCGTGTGAATGAATTAGAATGGATCGTACGAATGAGTAAGAATGGATCGTACGAATGAAATAGAATGGATTGCACGAATGAATTAGAATGGATCGTATGAATGAATTAGAATGGATCGTACGAAGTAATTAGAATGGATCGTACGAATGAATTAGAATGGATCGTACGAATGAATTAGAATAGATCGTACGAATGAATTAGAATGGATCGTACGAAGGAATTAGAATGGATCGTACGAATGAATTAGAATGGATCGTGCTAATAAATTAGAATTGATCGAACGAATGAATTAGCATGGATCGTGCTAATGAATTAGAATGGAACGTACGAATGAATTAGAATGGATCGTGTGAAAGAATTAGAATGGATTGTATGAATGAATTAGAATGAATTCGTACGATCCATTCGAATTCATTCGCACGATCCATTCTAATTCATTCATACAGTCCATTCTAATTCATTCGTACGATCCATTCTAATTCATTCGCATGAATGTATCCATTCTAGTTCATTCGTACGATCCATTCTAATTCATTCGTACGATCCATTCAAATTCATTCATACGATCTATTCTAATACATTCATACAATCCATTCTAATTCTTTCACACGATCCATTCTAATTCATTCGCATGAATGTATCCATTCTAATTTATTCGTACGATCCATTCTAATTCATTCGTACGATCCATTCTAATTCATTCGTACGATCCATTCTAATTCATTCGCATGAATGTATCCATTCTAGTTCATTCGTACGATCCATTCTAATTCATTCGCATGAATGTATCCATTCTAATTTATTCGTACGATCCATTCTAATTTATTCGTACGGTCCATTCTAATTCATTCGTACGATCCATTCTAATTCATTCGCATGAATGTATCCATTCTAGTTCATTCGTACGATCCATTCTAATTCATTCGTACGATCCATTCTAATTCATTCATACGATCTATTCTAATACATTCATACAATCCATTCTAATTCTTTCACACGATCCATTCTAATTCATTCATACGATCCATTCTAATCCATTCGCACAATCCATTCTATTTCATTCGTACGATCCATTCTTACTCATTCGTATGATCCATTCTAATTCATTCGCATGAATGTATCCATAATGGATCATACGAATGAGTAAGAATGGATCGTACGAATGAAATAGAATGGATTATGCGAATGAATTAGAATGGACCGTACGAATGAATTAGAATGGATACATTCGTGCGAATGAATTAGAATGGATCGGACGAATGAATTAGAATGGATCGTACGAATGAATTAGAATGGATCGTACGAATGAATTAGAATGGATCGTACGAATAAATTAGAATGGATACATTCGTCCAAATGAATTAGAATGGATCGTACGAATGAGTAAGAATGGATCGTACGAATGAAATAGAATAGATTGTACAAATGATTTAGAATGGATCGTGCGAATGAATTAGAATGGATCGTACGAATGAATTAGAATGGATCGTACGAATGAATTAGAATGGATCGTGCGAATGAATTAGAATGGATCATATTAATGAATTAGAATGGATCGTACGAATGAATTAGAATTGATACATTCGTGCAAATGAATTAGAATGGATCGTGCGAATCCATTAGACTGGATCGTGCGAATGAATAAGAATGGATCATACGAATGAATTAGAATGGATCGTACGAATTAATTAGAATGGATACATTCGTGCGAATGAATTAGAATGGATTGTATGAATGAATTAGAATGGATCGTACGAATGAATTAGAATGGATCATACGAATTAATTAGAATGGATCATACGAATGAATTAGAATGGATCGTACGAATGAATTAGAGTGGATACATTCGTGCGAATGAATTAGAATGGATCGTATGAATGAATTAGAATGGATCGTACGATTCATTCTAATTCATTCGTACGATCCATTCTAATACATTCGTACGATTCATGCTAATTCATTCGCACGATCCATTCTAATTCATTCGTACGATCCATTCTTATTCATTCATACGATCCATTCTAATTCATTCGCACAATCCATTCTAATTCATTCGTACAATCCATTCTAATTCATTCGTATGATCCATTCTAACTCATTCGGTGGATCCATTCTAATTCATTCGTATGATCCATTCTAATTCATTCTCACGATCCATTCTAATTTATTCGTACGATCCATTCTAATTCATTCGTACGATCTATTCTAATTCATTCGCACGAATGCAACCATTCTAATTCATTCATACGATTCATTCTAATTCATTCGTATGAGCTATTGTAATTCATTCGTACGATCGATTCTAATTCATTCGTACGATCCATTGTAATTCATTCATACAATCCATTTAGATTCATTCGCACAAATGTATCCATTCAAATTCATTCGTACGATCCAGTCTAATTCATTCGTATGATCTATTTTAATTCATTCGTACGATCCATTCTAATTCATTCGTACGATCCATTCTAATTCATTCATATGATCCATTCTAATTCATTCGTACGATCCATTCTAATTCATTCGCACAAATGTATCCATTCTAATTCATTCGTACGATCCATTCTAATTCATTCGTACGGTCCATTCTAATTCATTCGCACAAATGTATCCATTCTAATTCATTCGTACGATTCATTCTTACTCATTCGTATGATCCATTCTAATTCATTCGTACGATCCATTCTAATCCATTCGTACGATCCATTCTAATTCATTCGCATGAATGTAACCATTCTAATTCATTCATTTGATCCATTCTAATTTATTCGTACGATCCATTCTAATTCATTTGTCCAATCCATTCTAATTCATTCGCACGAATATATCCATTCTAATTCATTCATACGATCCATTCTAATTCATTCGTACGGTCCATTCTAATTCATTCGCACAATCCATTCTAATTCTTTCGTACGATCCATTTTAATTCATTCTAATTCTTTCACACGATCCATTCTAATCCATACTAATTCTTTCACACGATCCATTCTAATTCATTCGTATGTTCCATTCTAATTCATTAGCACGATCCATGCTAATTCATTCGTTCGAACAATTCTAATTCATTAGCACGATCCATTCTAATTCATTCGTATGATCCATTCTAATTCATTCGTACGATCCATTCTAATTCATTCGCACGATCCATTCTAATTCATTCGTACGATCAATTCTAATTCATTCGCACGAATGTATCCATTCTAATTCATTCGCACAATCCATTCTAATTCATTCGTACGATCCATTCTAATTCATTCGTACGATCCATTCTAATTCATTCGTAGGATCTTAGAATTGAATATACGAATGAATTAGAATGGATCGTACGAAAGAATTAGACCATTCTTACTCATTCGTATGATCCATTCTAATTCATTCGCATGAATGTATCCATTCTAATCCATTCGTACGATCCATTCTAATCCATTAGTACGATCCATTCTAATTCATTTGCACAAATGTTTCCATTCTAATTCATTCGTACGATCCATTCTAATTCATTCGTACGATCCATTCTAATACATTCGTACGATCCATTCTAATTCCTTCGTACGATCCATTCTAATTCATTCGTACGATCCATTCTAATTCATTCATACAATGCATTCTAATTCTTTCACACGATCCATTCTAATTCATTCGTACGATCCATTCTAAATCATTCGTACAATCCATTCTATTTCATTCGTACGATCAATTCTAATTCATTCATAGGATCCATTCTAATTCATTCATACGATCTATTCTAATTCTTTCACACTATGCATTCTATTTCATTCGTACGATCCATTCTTACTCATTGGTACGATCCATTCTAATTCATTCGTACGATCCATTCTAATTCATTCGTACGATCCATTCTAATTCATTCGTCCGATCCATTCTAATTCATTCGCACGAATGTATCCATTCTAATTCATTCGTACGATCCATTCTAATTCATTCGTACGATCCATTCTAATTCATTCGTAAGATCCATTCTAATTCATTCGTACGATCCATTCTAATTCATTCGTACGATCCATTCTAATTCCTTCGTACGATCCATTCTAATTCATTCGTACGATCCATTCTATTTCATTCGTACGATCCATTCTAATTCCTTCGTACGATCTATTCTAATTCATTCGTACGATCCATTCTAATTCATTCGCGCAATCTATTCTAATTCATTCATACGATCCATTCTAATTCATTCGTACGATCCATTCTAATTCATTCACAAGATCCATTCTAATTCATTCGCGCAATCTATTCTAATTCATTCACACGATCCATTCTAATTCATTCGTACGATCCATTCTAATTCTTTCACACGATCCATTCTAATTCATTCGTACGATCCATTCTAATTCATTCGTACGATCTATTCTACTTCATTCGTACGATCCATTCTAATTCATTCGTACGGTCCATTCTAATTCCATCGTACGATCTATTCTAATTCATTCATACAATCCATTCTAATTCGTTCACACGATCCATTCTAATTCATTCGTACGATCCATTCTAATTCATTCGTGCAATCCATTCTATTTCATTCGTACGATCCATTCTTACTCATTCGTACGATCCATTCTAATTCATTCACACGAATGTATCCATTCGTACGAATGAATTAGAATAGATTGTACGAATGAATTAGAATGGATCGTACGAATGAATTAGAATGGATCGTACGAAGGAATTAGATTGGATCGTACGAATGAATTAGAATGGATCATACGAATGAATTAGAATAGATCGTACGAATGAATTAGAATTGATCGTACGAAGGAATTAGAATGGATCGTACGAATGAATTAGAATGGATATATTCGTGCAAATGAATTAGAATGGATCGTATGAATGAATTAGAATGGATCATATGAGTGAATTAGAATGGATCGTACGAATGAATTAGAATGGATTGTATGAATGAATTAGAATGGATCGTACGAATGAATTAGAATGGATCTTGTGAATGAATTAGAATGGATCGGACGAATTAATTAGAATGGATCGTACGAATGAATTAGAATGGATCGTACGAATGAATTAGAATGGATCGTACGAATAAATTAGAATGGATACATTCGTCCGAATGAATTAGAATGGATCATACGAATGAGTAAGAATGGATCGTACGAATGAAATAGAATAGATTGTACGAATGAATTAGAATGGATCGTGCGAATGGATTAGAATGGATCGTACGAATGAATTAGAATGGATCGTACGAATGAATTAGAATGGATCGTGCGAATGAATTCGAATGGATCGTATGAATGAATTAGAATGGATACCTTTGTGCAAATGAATTAGAATGGATCGTATGAATGAATTAGAATGGATCGTATGAGTGAATTAGAACGGATAGTACGAATGAAGTAGAATGGATCGTATGAATGAATTAGAATGGATACATTCGTGCGAATGAATTAGAATGGATCGTATGAATGAATTAGAATAGATTGTGCGAATGAATTAGAATGGATCGTACGAATGAATTAGAATGGATACATTCGTGCGAATAAATTAGAATTGATCGTACGAATGAATTAGAATGTATCGTACGAATGGATTAGAATGGATCCTACGAATGGATTAGAATGGATACCTTTGTGCATATGAATTAGAATGGATCGTATGAATGAATTAGAATGGATCGTAGAATGGATCGTACGAATGAATTAGAATAGATCATAGGAATGAATTAGAATGGATCGTGCAAATGAATTAGAATGGATACATTCGTGCGAATGAATTAGAATGGATCGGACGAATGAATTAGAATAGATCGTACGAATGAGTAATAATGGATCGTACGAATGAAATAGAATAGATCGTATGAATGAATTAGAATGGATCGTACGAAGGAATTAGAATGGATCGTATGAATGAATTAGAATGGATATATTCGTGCAAATGAATTAGAATGGATCGTATGAATGTATTAGAATGGATCGTATGAGTGAATTAGAATGGATCGTACGAATGAATCAGAATGGATCGTATGAATGAATTAGAATGGATACATTCGTGTGAATGAATTAGAATGGATCGTATGAATGAATTAGAATAGATTTTGTGAATGAATTAAAACTGATCGTAAGAATGAATTAGAATGGATACATTCGTGCGAAAGAATTAGAATGAATTAGAATGGATCGGATGAATGAATTAGAATGGATCGGACGAATGAATTAGAATGGATCGTACGAATGAATTAGAATGGATCAAATGAATGAATTAGAATGGTTACATCATGCGAATGAATTAGAATGGATCGTACGAATGGATTAGAATGGATCGTACGAATGGATTTGAATGGATACATTCGTGCGAATAAATAAGAATGGATCATACTAATGAGTAAGAATGGATCGTACGAATGAAATAGAATGGATTGCACGAATGAATTAGAATGGATCGTGCGAATGAATTTGAATGGATCGTACGAATGAATTAGAATGGATCGTGCTAATGAATTAGAATTGATCGTACGAATGAAATAGAATGGATTGTACGAATGATTTAGAATGGATCGTACGAATGAATTAGAATGGATCGTACGAATGATTTAGAATGGATACATTCGTGCGAATGAATTTGAATGGATCATACGAATGAGTAAGAATGGATCGTACGAATGAAATAGAATGGATTGTACGAATGAGTTAGAATGGATTCGTACAAATGAATTAGAATGGATACATTCGTGCGATCCATTCTAATTCATTCATACGATCTATTCTAATTCATTCATACAATCCATTCTAATTCTTTCACACGATCCATTCTAATTCATTCGTACGATCCATTCTAATTCATTCGCACAATCCATTCTATTTCATTCGTACGATCCATTCTTACTCATTGGTATGATCCATTCTAATTCATTCGCACGAATGTATCCATTCTAATTCATTCGTACGAATCCATTCTAATTCATTCGTACAATCTATTCTATTTCATTCGTACGATCCATTCTTACTCATTCGTATGATCCATTCTAATTCATTCGGACGAATGTATCCATTCTAATTTATTCGTACGATCCATTCTAATTCATTCGTACGATCCATTCTAATTCATTCGTACGATCCATTATAATTCATTCGTCCGATCCATTCTAATTCATTCGCACGAATGTATCCATTCTAATTCATTCATACGATCCATTCTAATTCATTCGTACGATCCATTCTAATTCATTCGTAAGATCCATTCTAATTCATTCGTACGATCCATTCTAATTCCTTCGTACGATCCATTCTAATTCATTCGTACGATCCATTCTAATTCATTCGTACGATCCATTCTAATTCCTTCGTACGATCCATTCTAATTCATTCGTATGATCCATTCTAATTCATTCGCGCAATCTATTCTAATTCATTCGTACGATCCATTCTAATTCATTCGTATGATCCATTCTAATTCATTCGCACGATCCATTCTAATTCATTCGCACAATCTATTCTAATTCATTCGCACGATCCATTCTAATTCATTCGTACGATCCATTCTAATTCTTTCACACGATCCATTCTAATTCATTCGTACGATCCACTCTAATTCATTCGTACGATCTATTCTAATTCATTCATACGATCCATTCTAATTCATTCGTACGATCCATTCTAATTCCTTCGTACGATCCGTTCTAATTCATTCATACAATCCATTCTAATTCTTTCACACGATCCGTTCTAATTCATTCGTACGATCCATTCTAATTCATTCGTGCAATCCATTCTTTTTCATTCGTACGATCCATTCTTACTCATTCGTACGATCCATTCTAATTCATTCACACGAATGTATCCATTCGTACGAATGAATTAGAATGGATCGTACGAATGAATTAGAATGGATCGTACGAATGAATTAGAATGGATCGTACGAAGGAATTAGAATGGATCGTACGAATGAATTAGAATGGATCATACGAATGAATTAGAATAGATCGTACGAATGAATTAGAATGGATCGTACGAAGGAATTAGAATGGATCGTACGAATGAATTAGAATGGATATATTCGTGCAAATGAATTAGAATGGATCGTATGAATGTATTAGAATGGATCGTATGAGTGAATTAGAATGGATCGTACGAATGAATTAGAATGGATTGTATGAATGAATTAGAATGGATCGTACGAATGAATTAGAATGGATCGTGTGAATGAATTAGAATGGATCGTACGAATAAATTAGAATGGATCGTACGAATAAATTAGAATGGATACATTCGTCCGAATGAATTAGAATGGATCATACGAATGAGTAAGAATGGATCGTACGAATGAAACAGAATAGATTGTACGAATGAATTAGAATGGATCGTGCGAATGAATTAGAATGGATCGTACGAATGAATTAGAATGGATCGTACGAATGAATTAGAATGGATCGTGCGAATGAATTCGAATAGATCGTACGAATGAATTAGAATGGATACCTTTGTGCAAATGAATTAGAATGGATCGTATGAATGAATTAGAATGGATCGTATGAGTGAATTAGAATGGATAGTACGAATGAAGTAGAATGGATCGTATGAATGAATTAGAATGGATACATTCGTGCGAATGAATTAGAATGGATCGTATGAATGAATTAGAATAGATTGTGCGAATGAATTAGAATGGATCGTACGAATGAATTAGAATGAATACATTCGTGCGAATAAATTAGAATGGATCGTACAAATGAATTAGAATGTATCGTACGAATGGATTAGAATGGATCCTACGAATGGATTAGAATGGATACCTTTGTGCATATGAATTAGATGGATCGTATGAATGAATTAGAATGGATCGTAGAATTGATCGTACGAATGAATTAGAATGAATTAGAATGGATCGTACGAATGAATTAGAATAGATCATAGGAATGAATTAGAATGGATCGTGCAAATGAATTAGAATGGATACATTCGTGCGAATGAATTAGAATGGATCGGACGAATGAATTAGAATGGATCGTACGAATGAGTAAGAATGGATCGTACGAATGAAATAGAATAGATCGTACGAATGAATTAGAATGGATCGTACGAAGGAATTAGAATGGATCGTACGAATAAATTAGAATGGATATATTCGTGCAAATGAATTAGAATGGATCGTATGAATGTTTTAGAATGGATCGTATGAGTGAATTAGAATGGATCGTACGAATGAATTAGAATGGATCATATGAATGAATTAGAATGGATACATTCGTCTGAATGAATTAGAATGGATCGTATGAATGAATTAGAATAGATTTTGTGAATGAATTAGAACTGATCTTACGAATGAATTAGAATGGATACATTCGTGCGAATGAATTATAATGAATTAGAATGGATCGGACGAATGAATTAGAATGGATCGTATGAATGAATTAGAATGGATCAAATGAATGAATTAGAATGGTTACATTCATGCGAATGAATTAGAATGGATCATACGAATGGATTAGAATGGATCGTACGAATGGATTAGAATGGATACATTCGTGCGAATGAATTAGAATGGATCATACGAATGAGTAAGAATGGATCGTACGAATGAAATAGAATGGATTGTACGAATGAATTAGAATGGATCGTGCGAATGAATTTGAATGGATCGTACGAATGAATTAGAATGGATCGTGCTAATGAATTAGAATTGATCGTACGAATGAAATAGAATGGATTGTACGAATGATTTAGAATGGATCGTACGAATGAATTAGAATGGATCGTACGAATGATTTAGAATGGATACATTCGTGCGAATGAATTAGAATGGATCATACGAATGAGTAAGAATGGATCGTACGAATGAAATAGAATGGATTGTACGAATGAATTAGAATGGATTCGTACGAATGAATTAGAATGGATACATTCGTGCGATCCATATTCATACGATCTATTCTAATTCATTCATACAATCCATTCTAATTCTTTCACACGATCCATTCTAATTCATTCGTACGATCCATTCTAATTCATTCGCACAATCCATTCTATTTCATTCGTACGATCCATTCTTACTCATTGGTACGATCCAATCTAATTCATTCGCACGAATGTATCCATTCTAATTCATTCGTACGAATCCATTCTAATTCATTCGTACAATCTATTCTATTTCATTCGTACGATCCATTCTTACTCATTCGTATGATCCATTCTAATTCATTCGGACGAATGTATCCATTCTAATTTATTCATACGATCCATTCTAATTCATTCGTACAATCCATTCTAATTCATTCGTACGATCCATTCTAATTCAATCGTTCGATCCATTCTAATTCATTCGCATGAATGTATCCATTCTAATTCATTCGTACGATCCATTCTAAATCATTCGTACGATCCATTCTAATTCATTCGTAAGATCCATTCTAATTCATTCGTACGATCCATTCTAATTCATTCGTACGATCCATTCTAATTCCTTCGTACGATCCATTCTAATTCATTCGTACGATCCATTCTAATTCATTCGTACGATCCATTCTAATTCCTTCATACGATCCATTCAAATTCATTCGTACGATCCATTCTAATTCATTCGCGCAATCTATTCTAATTCATTCGTACGATCCATTCTAATTCATTCGTACGATCCATTCTAATTCATTCGCACGATCCATTCTAATTCATTCGCGCAATCTATTATAATTCATTCGCACGATCCATTCAAATTCATTCGTACGATCCATTCTAATTCTTTCACACGATCCATTCTAATTCATTCGTACGATCCATTCTAATTCATTCGTACGATCTATTCTAATTCATTCGTACGATCCATTCTAATTCATTCGTACGATCCATTCTAATTCCTTCGTACGATCCATTCTAATTCATTCATACAATCCATTCTAATTCTTTCACACGATCCATTCTAATTCATTCGTACGATCCATTCTAATTCATTCGTGCAATCCATTCTATTTCATTCGTACGATCCATTCTTACTCATTCGTACGATCCATTCTAATTCATTCACACGAATGTATCCATTCGTACGAATGAATTAGAATAGATTGTACGAATGAATTAGAATGGATCGTACGAATGAATTAGAATGGATCGTACGAAGGAATTAGAATGGATCGTACGAATGAATTGGAATGGATCGTACGAATGAATTAGAATAGATCGTACGAATGAATTAGAATGGATCGTACGAAGGAATTAGAATGGATCGTACGAATGAATTAGAATGGATATATTCGTGCAAATGAATTAGAATGGATCGTATGAATGTATTAGAATGGATCGTATGAGTGAATTAGAATGGATCATACGAATGAATTAGAATGGATTGTATGAATGAATTAGAATGGATCGTACGAATGAATTAGAATGGATCGTGTGAATGAATTAGAATGGATCGGACGAATGAATTAGAATGGATCGTACGAATGAAATAGAATGGATCATACGAATGAATTAGAATGGATCGTACGAATAAATTAGAATGGATACATTCGTCCGAATGAATTAGAATGGATCATACGAATGAGTAAGAATGGATCGTACGAATGAAATAGAATAGATTGTACGAATGAATTAGAATGGATCGTGCGAATGAATTAGAATGGATCGTACGAATGAATTAGAATGGATCGTACGAATGAATTAGAATGGATCGTGCGAATGAATTCGAATGGATCATACGAATGAATTAGAATGGATACCTTTGTGCAAATGAATTAGAATGGATCGTATGAATGAATTAGAATGGATCGTATGAGTGAATTAGAACGGATAGTACGAATGAAGTAGAATGGATCGTATGAATGAATTAGAATGGATACATTTGTGCGAATGAATTAGAATGGATCGTATGAATGAATTAGAATAGATTGTGCGAATGAATTAGAATGGATCGTACGAATGAATTAGAATGGATACATTCATGCGAATAAATTAGAATGGATCGTACGAATGAATTAGAATGTATCGTACGAATGGATTAGAATGGATCCTACGAATGGATTAGAATGGATACCTTTGTGCATATGAATTAGAATGGATCGTATGAATGAATTAGAATGGATCGTAGAATGGATCGTACGAATGAATTAGAATGGATCGTACGAATGAATTATAATAGATCATAGGAATTAATTAGAATGGATCATGCAAATCAATTAGAATGGATACATTCGTGCGAATGAATTAGTATGGATCGGACGAATGAATTAGAATAGATCGTACGAATGAGTAAGAATGGATCGTACGAATTAGAATGGATCGTACGAATTAGAATGGATCGTACGAATGAATTAGAATGGATCGTACGAATGAATTAGAATGGATTGTATGAAGGAATTAGAATGGATCGTACGAATGAATTAGAATGGATCGTACGAATGAATTAGAATGGATCGTAAGAATGAATTAGAATGGATCGTACGAATGAATTAGAATGGATCGTACGAATGAATTAGAATGGATCGTACGAATGAATTAGAATGGATCGTACGAATGAATTAGAATAGATCGTACGAATGAATTAGAATGGATCATACGAAGGAATTAGAATGGATCGTACGAATGAATTAGAGTGGATCGTACGAATGAATTAGAATGGATATATTCGTGCAAATGAATTAGAATGGATCGTATGAATGTATTAGAATGGATCGTATGAGTGAATTAGAATGGATCGTACAAATGAATTAGAATGGATTGTATGAATGAATTAGAATGGATCGTACGAATGAATTAGAATGGATCGGACGAATGAATTAGAATGGATCGGACGAATGAATTAGAATGGATCGTACGAATGAATTAGAATGGATCGTACGAATAAATTAGAATGGATACATTCGTCCGAATGAATAAGAATGGATCATACGAATAAGTAAGAATGGATCGTACGAATGAAATAGAATAGATTGTACGAATGAATTAGAATGGATCGTGCGAATGAATTAGAATGGATCGTACGAATGAATTAGAATGGATAGTACGAATGAATTAGAATGGATCGTGCGAATGAATTCGAATGGATCGTACGAATGAATTAGAATTGATACCTTTGTGCAAATGAATTAGAATGGATCGTATGAATGAATTAGAATGGATCGTATGAGTGAATTAGAACGGATAGTACGAATGAAGTAGAATGGATCCTACGAATGGATCGTGCGAATGAATTCGAATGGATCCTACGAATGGATCGTAGAATGGATCGTACGAATGAATTAGAACGAATTAGAATGGATCGTACGAATAAATTAGAATAGATCATAGGAATGAATTAGAATGGATCGTGCAAATGAATTAGAATGGATACATTCGTGCGAATGAATTAGAATGGATCGGACGAATGAATTAGAATAGATCGTACGAATGAGTAAGATGGATCGTACGAATGAAATAGAATAGATCGTACGAATGAATTAGAATGGATCGTACGAATGAATTAGAATGGATATATTCGTTCAAATGAATTAGAATGGATCGTATGAATGTATTAGAATGGATCGTATGAGTGAATTAGAATGGATCGTACGAATGAATTAGAATGGATCGTATGAATGAATTAGAATGGATACATTCGTGTGAATGAATTAGAATGGATCGTATGAATGAATTAGAATAGATTTTGTGAATGAATTAGAACTGATCGTACGAATGAATTAGAATGGATACATTCGTGTGAATGAATTAGAATGAATTAGAATGGATTGGACGAATAAATTAGAATGAATCGTATGAATGAATTAGAATGGATCAAATGAATGAATTAGAATGGTTACATTCATGCGAATGAATTAGAATGGATCGTACGAATGGATTAGAATGGATACATTCGTGCGAATGAATTAGAATGGATCATACGAATGAGTAAGAATGGATCGTACGAATGAAATAGAATGGATTGTACGAATGAATTAGAATGGATCGTGCGAATGAATTTGAATGGATCGTACGAATGAGTTAGAATGGATCGTGCTAATGAATTAGAATTGATCGTACGAATGAAATAGAATGGATTGTACGAATGATTTAGAATGGATCGTACGAATGAATTAGAATGGATCGTATGAATGATTTAGAATGGATACATTCGTGCGAATGAATTAGAATGGATCATACGAATGAGTAAGAATGGATCGTACGAATGAAATAGAATGGATTGTACGAATGAATTAGAATGGATTCATACGAATGAATTAGAATGGATACATTCGTGCGATCCATTCTAATTCATTCATACGATCTATTCTAATTCATTCATACAATCCATTCTAATTCTCTCACACGATCCATTCTAATTCATTCGTACGATCCATTCTAATTCATTCGCACAATCCATTCTATTTCATTCGTACGATCCATTCTTACTCATTGGTACGATCCATTCTAATTCATTCGCACGAATGTATCCATTCTAATTCATTCGTACGAATCCATTCTAATTCATTCGTACAATCTATTCTATTTCATTCGTACGATCCATTCTTACTCATTCGTATGATCCATTCTAATTCATTCGGACGAATATATCCATTCTAATTTATTTGTACGATCCATTCTAATTCATTCGTACGATCCATTCTAATTCATTCATACGATCCATTCTAATTCATTCGTCCGATCCATTCTAATTCATTCGCACGAATGTATCCATTCTAATTCATTCGTACGATCAATTCTAATTCATTCGTACGATCCATTCTAATTCATTCGTAAGATCCATTCTAATTCATTCGTACGATCCATTCTAATTCATTCGTACGATCCATTCTAATTCCTTCGTACGATCCATTCTAATTCATTCGTACGATCCATTCTAATTCATTCGTACGATCCATTCTAATTCCTTCGTACGATCCATTCTAATTCATACTCGCAATCTATTCTAATTCATTCGTACGATCCATTCTAATTCATTCGTACGATCCATTCTAATTTATTCGCACGATCCATTCTAATTCATTCGCGCAATCTATTCTAATTCATTCGCATGATCCATTCTAATTCATTCGTATGATCCATTCTAATTCTTTCACACGATCCATTCTAATTCATTCGTACGATCCATTCTAATTCATTCGTACGATCTATTCTAATTCATTCGTACGATCCATTCTAATTCATTCGTATGATCCATTCTAATTCCTTCGTACGATCCATTCTAATTCAATCATACAATCCATTCTAATTCTTTCACACGATCCATTCTAATTCATTCGTGCGATCCATTCTAATTCATTCATGCATCGTACGAAGGAATTGGAATGGATCGTACGAATGAATTAGAATGGATCGTACGAATGAATTAGAATAGATCGTACAAATGAATTAGAATGGATCGTACGAAGGAATTAGAATGGATCGTACGAATGAATTAGAATGGATATATTCGTGCAAATGAATTAGAATGGATCGTATGAATGTATTAGAATGGATCGTATGAGTGAATTAGAATGGATCGTACGAATGAATTAGAATGGATTGTATGAATGAATTAGAATGGATCGTACGAATGAATTAGAATGGATTGTGTGAATGAATTAGAATGGATCGGACGAATGAATTAGAATGGATCGTACAAATGAATTAGAATGGATCGTACGAATAAATTAGAATGGATACATTCGTCCGAATGAATCAGAATGGATCATACGAATGAGTAAGAATGGATCCTTCGAATGAAATAGAATAGATTGTACGAATGAATTAGAATGGATCGTGCGAATGAATTAGAATGGATCGTACGAATGAATTAGAATGGATCGTACGAATGAATTAGAATGGATCGTGCGAATGAATTCGAATGGATCGTACGAATGAATTAGAATGGATACCTTTGTGCAAATGAATTAGAATGGATCGTATGAATGAATTAGAATGGATCGTATGAGTGAATTAGAACAGATAGTACGAATGAAGTAGAATGATCGTATGAATGAATTAGAATGGATACATTCATGCGAATGAATTAGAATGGATCGTATGAATGAATTAGAATAGATTGTGCGAATGAATTAGAATGGATCGTACGAATGAATTAGAATGGATACATTCGTGCGAATAAATTAGAATGGATCGTACGAATGAATTAGAATGTATCGTACGAATGGATTAGAATGGATACTACGAATGGATTAGAATGGATACCTTTGTGCATATGAATTAGAATGGATCGTATGAAAGAATGGATTAGAATGGATCGTACGAATGAATTAGAATAGATCATAGGAATGAATTAGAATGGATCGTGCAAATGAATTAGAATGGATACATTCGTATGAATAAATTAGAATGGATTGTATGAATGAATTAGAATGGATACGAAGGATTTAGAAAGGATCGTACGAAGGAATTAGAATGGATCATACGAATGAAATAGAATGGATCGTACGAAGGAATTAGAATGGATCGTACGAAGGAATTAGAATGGATATATTCGTGCAAATGAATTAGAATGGATCGTATGAATGAATTAGAATGGATCGTATGAGTGAATTAGAATGGATCGTACGAATGAATTAGAATGGATCGTATGAATGAATTAGAATGGATCGTGCGAAAGAATTAGAATGCACTTTATGAATGAATTAGAATGGATCGTATAAATAAATTAGAATGGATCGTGCAAATGAATTCGAATGGATCGCATGATCCATTCGAATAGAATGGATCGTACGAATGAATTAGAATGGATCGTACGAATGAATTAGAATGGATCATACGAATGAATTAGAATGGATCATACGAATGAGTAAGAATGGATCATACGAATGAAATAGAATGGATTGTACGAATGAATTAGAATAGATACATTCATGCGAATGAATTAGAATGGATCGGACGATTGAATTAGAATGGATCGTACGATTCATTCTAATTCATTCGTACGATCCATTCTAATACATTCGTACGATTCATGCTAATTCATTCGCACGATCCATTCTAATTCATTCGTACGTTCCATTCTTATTCATTCATACGATCCATTCTAATTCATTCGCACAATCCATTCTAATTCATTCGTACAATCCATTCTAATTCATTCGTATGATCCATTCTAACTCATTCGGTGGATCCATTCTAATTCATTCGTACGATCCATTCTAATTCATTCCCACGATCCATTCTAATTTATTCGTACGATCCATTCTAATTCATTCGTACGATCTATTCTAATTCATTCGCACGAATGTAACCATTCTAATTCATTCATATGATTCATTATAATTCATTCGTATGAGCTATTCTAAGTCATTCGTACGATCCATTCTAATTCATTCGTACGATCCATTGTAATTCATTCATACAATCCATTTAGATTCATTCGCACAAATGTATCCATTCAAATTCATTCGTACGATCCATTCTAATTCATTCGTACGATCCATTCTAATTCATTCATACGATCTATTCTAATTCATTCATACAATCCATTCTAATTCTTTCACACGATCCATTCTAATACATTCGTACGATCCATTCTAATTCATTCGTACGATCCATTTTAATTCACTCATACGATCCATTCTAATACATTCATACGATCCATTCTAATTCATTTGCACGAATATATCCATTCTAATTCATTCGTATGATCCATTCTAATTCATTCATACGGTCCATTCTAATTCATTTGCACGAATATATCCATTCTAATTCATTCGTACGATCCATTCTAATTCCTTCGTACGATCCATTCTAATTCGTTCGTACGATCCATTCTAATTCATTCGTACGATCCATTCTAATTCATTAATATGATCCATTCTAATTCATTCGTACGATCCATTCTAATGAATTAAAATTGATCGTACGAATGAAATAGAATGGATTGCACGAATGATTTAGAATGGATCGTACGAATGAATTAGAATGGTTCGTGTGAAAGAATTAGAATGGATTGTATGAATGAATTAGAATGGATCGTACGAATGAATTAGAATGGATCTTACAAATGAATTAGAATGGATTAGAATGGATTGTGCGAATGAATTAGAATGGATCGTATGAATGAATAAGAATGGATCGTACGAATGAATTAGAATGGATCGTGCGAATGAATTTGCATGAATCGTACGAATGTATTAGAATGGATCATACGAATGAGTAAGAATGGATCGTACGAATGAAATAGAATGGATTTTACGAATGAATTAGAATGGATACATTCGTGCAAATGAATTCGAATCGATCGTACGAATTAATTAGAATGGATCATACGAATGAATTAGAATGGATCGTACGAATGAATTAGAATGGATCGTACGAATGAATTAGAATAGATCGTGCGAATGAATTAGAATGGATCGTACGAATGAGTTAGAATGGATACATTTGTGCGAATGAATTAGAATAGATCGTACGAATGAATTAGAATGGATCGTATGAATGAATTAGAATGGATCGTACGAATGAATTAGAATGGATCGTGCGAATGAATTAGAATGGATCATACGGTCCATTCTAATTCATTTGCACGAATATATCCATTCTAATTCATTCGTACGATCCATTCTAATTCCTTCGTACGATCCATTCTAATTCGTTCGTACGATCCATTCTAATTCATTCGTACGATCCATTCTAATTCATTAATATGATCCATTCTAATTCATTCGTACGATCCATTCTAATGAATTAAAATTGATCGTACGAATGAAATAGAATGGATTGCACGAATGATTTAGAATGGATCGTACGAATGAATTAGAATGGTTCGTGTGAAAGAATTAGAATGGATTGTATGAATGAATTAGAATGGATCGTACGAATGAATTAGAATGGATCTTACAAATGAATTAGAATGGATTAGAATGGATTGTGCGAATGAATTAGAATGGATCGTATGAATGAATAAGAATGGATCGTACGAATGAATTAGAATGGATCGTGCGAATGAATTTGCATGAATCGTACGAATGTATTAGAATGGATCATACGAATGAGTAGGAATGGATCGTACGAATGAAATAGAATGGATTTTACGAATGAATTAGAATGGATACATTCGTGCAAATGAATTCGAATCGATCGTACGAATTAATTAGAATGGATCATACGAATGAATTAGAATGGATCGTACGAATGAATTAGAATGGATCGTACGAATGAATTAGAATAGATCGTGCGAATGAATTAGAATGGATCGTACGAATGAGTTAGAATGGATACATTTGTGCGAATGAATTAGAATAGATCGTACGAATGAATTAGAATGGATCGTATGAATGAATTAGAATGGATCGTACGAATGAATTAGAATGGATCGTGCGAATGAATTAGAATGGATCGTACGAATGAATTAGAATGGATCGTGTGAGAATTAGAATGGATCGTACGAATGAATTAGAATGGATCGTGCGAATGAATTAGAATGGATCGTACGAATGAATTAGAATGGATATATTTGTGCGAATGAATTAGAATGGATCGTACGAATGAATTAGAATGGATCGTATGAATGAATTAGAATGGATCGTACGAATGAATTAGAATGGATCGTGCGAATGAATTAGAATGGATCGTACGAATGAATTAGAATGGATCGTACGAATGAACTAGAATGGATACATTCGTGCGAATGAATTAGAATGGATCGTACGAATGAATTAGAATGGATCGGACGAATGAATTAGAATGGATCTTACGAATAAAATAGAATGGATCGTACGAATGAATTAGAATGGATCGTACGAATGAATTAGAATGGATACATTCGTGCGAATGAATTAGAATGGATCGGACGAACGAATTAGAATGGATCGTACGCTCGAATGTATCCATTCTAATCCATTCGTACGATCCATTTAAATCCATTCGTACGATCCATTCTAATTCATTCGCATGAATGTAACCATTCTAATTCATTCATTTGATCCATTCTAATTCATTCGTACGATCCATTCTAATTCATTCATACGATCCATTCTAATTCATTCGTACGATCCATTCTAATTCATTCGCATGAATGTAACCATTCTAATTCATTCATTTGATCCGTTTTAATTCATTCGTACGATCCATTCTAATTCATTCGTCCGATCCATTCTAATTCATTCGCACGAATGTATCCATTCTAATTCATTCGTACGATCCATTCTAATTCAATCGTACGATCCATTCTAATTCATTCGTAAGATCCATTCTAATTCATTCGTACGATCCATTCTAATTCATTCGTACGATCCATTCTAATTCATTCGCACGATCCATTCTAATTCATTTGCACGAATATATCCATTCTAATTCATTCGTACGATCCATTCTAGTTCCTTCGTACGATCCATTCTAATTCATTCGTACGATCTATTCTAATTCATTCGTACGATTCATTCTAATTCATTCGTACGATCCATTCTAATTCATTCATAGGATCCATTCTAATTCATTCATACGATCTATTCTAATTCTTTCGCACGAATGTATCCATTCTAATTCATTCGCACGAATGTATCCATTCTAATTCATTCGCACGAATGTATCCATTCTAATTCATTCATATGAATCCATTCTAATTCATTCGTACAATCTATTCTATTTCATTCGTACGATCCATTCTAGTTCATTCGTACGATCCATTCTAATTCATTCGTACGATCCATTCTTACTCATTCGTATGATCCATTATGGATACATTCGTGCGAATGAATTAGAATGGATCATACGAATGAGTCAGAATGGATCGTACGAATAAAATAGAATGGATTGTGCGAATGAATTAGAATGGATCGTAGAATGGATCAGAATAGATCGTGTGAAAGAATTAGAATGGATTGTATGAATGAATTAGAATGAATTCGTACGATCCATTCGAATTCATTCGCACGATCCATTCTAATTCATTCATACGATCCATTCTAATTCTTTCACACGATCTATTCTGATCCATTCTACGATCCATTCTAATTCATTCGCACAATCCATTTTATTTCATTCGTATGATCCATTCTTACTCATTCGTATGATCCATTATAATTCATTCGCACGAATGTATCCATAATGGATCATACGAATGAGTAAGAATGGATCGTACGAATGAAATAGAATGGATTGTACGAATGAATTAGAATGGATCGTGCGAATGAATTAGAATGGATCGTACGAATGAATTAGAATGGATCGTACGAATGAACTAGAATGGATACATTCGTGCGAATGAATTAGAATGGATCGTACGAATGAATTAGAATAGATCGTACGAATGAATTAGAATGGATCGTACGAATGAATTAGAATGTGTACGAATGAACTAGAATGGATCCTACAAACGAATTAGAATAGATCGTGTGAAAGAATTAGAATGGATTGTATGAATGAATTAGAATAAATTCGTACGATCCATTCGAATTCATTCGCACGATCCATTCTAATTCATTCATACGATCCATTCTAATTCATTCATACAATCCATTCTAATTCTTTCACACGATCCATTCTAATTCATTCGTAGGATCCATTCTAATTCATTCGTACAATCTATTCTATTTCATTCGTACGATCCATTCTTACTCATTCGTATGATCCATTCTAATTCATTCGGACGAATGTATCCATTCTAATTTATTCGTACGATCCATTCTAATTCATTCGTACGATCCATTCTAATTCATTCGTACGATCCATTCTAATTCATTCGTCCGATCCATTCTAATTTATTCGCACGAATGTATCCATTCTAATTCATTCGTACGATCCATTCTAATTCATTCGTACGATCCATTCTATTCTAGTTTATTCATACGATCCATTCTAATTCATTCGTACGATCCATTCTAATTCATTCGCACGATCCATTCTAATTCATTCGCACGAATATATCCATTCTAATTCATTCGTACGATCCATTCTAATTCATTCGTACGATCCATTCTTATTCATTCATACAATCAATTCTAATTCTTTCACACGATCTATTCTAATTCATTCGTAGCATCCATTCTAATTCATTCGTACACATTCTAATTCATTCGTACGATCCATTCTAATTCATTCGTACGATCCATTCTAATTCATTCGCACAATCCATTCTATTTCATTCGTACGATCCATTCTTACTCATTCGTATGATCCATTCTAATTCATTTGCACGAATGTATCCATAATGGATCATACGAATGAGTAAGAATGGATCGTACGAATGAAATAGAATGGATTGTGCGAATGAATTAGAATGGACCGTACGAATGAATTAGACGTACGAATGAATTAGAATGGATACATTCGTGCGAATAAATTAGAATGGATCATAGGAATGAGTGATCCATTCTAATTCATTCGTATGATCCACTCTAATTCTTTCGTACGATCCATTCTAATTCATTCGTACGATCCATTCTAATTCCTTCGTACGATCCATTCTAATTCATTCGCACAAATGTATCGATTCTAATTCATTCGTACGATCCATTCTAATTCATTCGTACGATCCATTCTAATTCATTCGTAAGATCCATTCTAATTCATTCGTACGATCCATTCTAATTCATTCGCGAATGTATCCATTCTAATTCATTCGTACGATCCATTCTAATTCATTCGTACGATCCATTCTAATTCATTCGTACGATCCATTCTAATTCCTTCGTACGATCCATTCTAATTCATTCGTACGATCTATTCTAATTCATTCGTACGATCCATTCTAATTCCTTCATACGATCCATTCTAATTCCTTCGTACGATCCATTCTAATTCATTCGTACGATCCATTCTAATTCATTCGTATGATCCATTCTAATTAATTCGTATGATCCATTCTAATTAATTCGTACGATCCATTCTAATTCATTCGTATGAATTAGAATGGATCATACGAAAGAATTAGAATGGATCGTACGAATGAATTAGAATGGATCGTACGAAGGAATTAGAATGGATCGTACGAATGAATTAGATTGGATCGTACGAATGAATTAGAATAGATCGTACGAATAAATTATTATGGATCGTACGAAGGAATTAGAATGGATCGTACGAATGAATTAGAATGGATCGTACGAATGAACTAGAATGGATACATTCGTGCGAAAGAATTAGAATGGATCGTACGAATGAATTAGAATGGATCGTACGAATGAATTAGAATGGATACATTCGCGAATGAATTAGAATGGATCGTACGAATGAATTAGAATGGATCGTACGAATGAATTAGAATGGATCTTACGAATGAATTAGAATGGATCGTACGAATGAATTAGAATGGATACATTTGGGCGAATGAATTAGAATGGATCGTGCGAATGAATTAGAATGGATCGTACGAATGAATTAGAATGGATACATTTGTGCGAATGAATTAGAATGGATCGTACGAATGAATTAGAATGGATCGTGTGAAAGAATTAGAATGGATTGTACGAATGAATTAGAATGGATCCGATGAATGAATTAGAATGGATCGTGCGAATGAATTAGAATGGATCGTACGAATGAATTAGAATGGATCAAATGAATGAATTAGAATGTACGAATGGATTAGAATGGATCGTATGAATGGATTAGAATGGATACATTTGTGCGAATGAATTAGAATGGATTGTATGAATGAATTAGAATGGATCGTACGATCCATTCGAATTCATTCGCACGATCCATTCTAATTCATTCGTACGATCCACTCTAATTCATTCATACGATCCATTCTAATTCATTCGTACGATCCATTCTAATTCATTCGTATATTCCATTCTAAGATCCTACGAATGAATTAGAATGGATCGTACGAATGAATTAGAATGGATCGTATGAATGAATTAGACTGGATCGTGCGAATGAATTAGAATTGATACATTCGTGCGAATGAATTAGAATGGATACATTCGTGCGAATGAATTAGAATGGATCGGACGAATGAATTAGAATGGATCGTACGAATGAATTAGAATGGATCAAATGAATGAATTAGAATGGTTACATTCATGCGAATGAATTAGAATGGATCGTACGAATGGATTAGAATGGATCGTACGAATGAACTAGAATGGATACATTCGTGCAAATGAATTAGAATGGATCGTACGAATGAATTAGAATGGATCGTACGAATGAATTAGAATGGATCTTACGAATGAATTAGAATGGATCGTACGAATGAATTAGAATGGATCGTACGAATAAATTAGAATGGATACATTCATGCGAATGAATTAGAATGGATCGGACGAATGAATTAGAATGGATCGTACGAATGAATTAGAATGGATCAAATAAATGAATTAGAATGGTTACATTCATGCGAATGAATTAGAATGGATCGTACGAATGGATTAGAATGGATCGTACGAATGGATTAGAATGGATACATTCGAGCGAATGAATTAGAATGGATCGTACGAATGGATTAGAATGGATCCTACGAATGGATACCTTTGTGCAGAATGGATCGTATGAATGAATTAGAATGGATACATTCGTGCACGATCCATTCTAATTCATTCGCACGAATGTATCCATTCTAATTCATTCGTACGATCCATTCTAATTCATTAATATGATCCATTCTAATTCATTCGTACGATCGATTCTAATTCATTCGTATGATCCATTCTAATTCATTCGGACGAATGTGTCCATTCTAATTTATTCGTACGATCCATTCTAATTCATTCTTACGATCCATTCTAATTCATTCGTACGATCCATTCTAATTCATTCGTCCGATCCATTCTAATTCATTCTCACGAATGTATCCATTCTAATTCATTCGTACGATCCATTCTAATTTATTTGTACGATCCATTCTAATTCATTTGTAAGATCCATTCTAATTCATTCGTACGATCCATTCTAATTCATTCGTACGATCCATTCTAATTCATTCGCACGAATGTATCCATTCTAATTCATTCGCACGATCCATTCTAATTCATTCGTACGATCCATTCTTATACATTCATATGATCCATTCTAATTCATTCGCACAATCCATTCTAATTCATTCGTACAATCCATTCTAATTCATTCGTATGATCCATTCTAAGTCATTCGGTGGATCCATTCTAATTCATTCGTACGATCCATTCTAATTCATTCCCACGATCCATTCTAATTTATTCGTACGATCCATTCTAATTCATTCGTACGATCTATTCTAATTCATTCACACGAATGTAACCATTCTAATTCATTCATACGATTCATTATAATTCATTCGTATGAGCTATTCTAATTTATTCGTACGATCCATTCTAATTCATTCGTACGATCCATTGTAATTCATTCATACAATCCATTTAGATTCATTCGCACAAATGTATCCATTCAAATTCATTCGTACGATCCATTCTAATTCATTCGTACGATCCATTCTAATTCATTCGTACGATCTATTCTAATTCATTCATACAATCCATTCTAATTCTTTCACACGATCCATTCTAATTCATTCGTACGATCCATTCTAATTCATTCGTACGATCCATTTTAATTCACTCATACGATCCATTCTATTACATTCATATGATCCATTCTAATTCATTTGCACGAATATATCCATTCTAATTCATTCGTACGATCCATTCTAATTCATTCATACGGTCCATTCTAATTCATTTGCACGAATATATCCATTCTAATTCATTCGTATGATCCATTATAATTCCTTCGTACGATCCATTCTAATTCGTTCGTACGATCCATTCTAATTCATTCGTATGATCCATTCTAATTCATTAATATGATCCATTCTAATTCATTCGTACGATCCATTTTAATGAATTAGAATTGATCGTACGAATGAAATAGAATGGATTGCACGAATGATTTAGAATGGATCGTACGAATGAATTAGAATGGATCGTGTGAAAGAATTAGAATGGATTGTATAAATGAATTAGAATGGATCGTACGAATGAATTAGAATGGATCTTACAAATGAATTAGAATGGATTAGAATGGATTGTGCGAATGAATTAGAATGGATCGTATGAATGAATAAGAATGGATCGTACGAATGAATTAGAATGGATCGTGCGAATGAATTAGCATGAATCGTACGAATGTATTAGAATGGATCATACGAATGAGTAAGAATGGATCGTACGAATGAAATAGAATGGATTGTACGAATGAATTAGAATGGATACATTCGTGCGAATGAATTAGAATCGATCGTACGAATTAATTAGAATGGATCGTATGAATGAATTAGAATGGATCGTACGAATGAATTAGAATGGATCGTGTGAATGAATTAGAATGGATCGTACGAATGAATTAGAATGGATCGTACGAATGAATTAGAATGGATCGTGCGAATGAATTAGAATGGATCGTACGAATGAATTAGAATGGATACATTTGTGCGAATGAATTAGAATGGATCGTACGAATGAATTAGAATGGATCGTATGAATGAATTGGAATGGATCGTACGAATGAATTAGAATGGATCGTGCAAATGAATTAGAACGGATCGTACGAATGAATTAGAATGGATCGTGTGAAAGAATTAGAATGGATCGTACGAATGAATTAGAATGGATCGTGCGAATGAATTAGAATGGATCGTACGAATGAATTAGAATGGATACATTTGTGCGAATGAATTAGAATGGATCGTACGAATGAATTAGAATGGATCGTATGAATGAATAAGAATGGATCGTACGAATGAATTAGAATGGATCGTGTGAATAAATTAGAATGGATCGTACGAATGAATTAGAATGGATCGTACAAATGAACTAGAATGGATACATTCGTGCGAATGAATTAGAATGGATCGTACGAATGAATCAGAATGGATCGGACGAATGAATTAGAATGGATCTTACGAATGAATTATAATAGATCGTACGAATGAATTAGAATGGATCGTACGAATGAATTAGAATGGATACATTCGTGCGAATGAATTAGAATGGATCGGACGAATGAATTAGAATGGATCGTACGCTCGAATGTATCCATTCTAATCCATTCGTACGATCCATTCTAATCCATTCGTACGATCCATTCTAATTCATTCGCATGAATGTAACCATTCTAATTC
The DNA here is from genome assembly GCA_947650365.1 of Chamaelirium japonicum. Lineage (NCBI taxonomy): Eukaryota > Viridiplantae > Streptophyta > Magnoliopsida > Liliales > Melanthiaceae > Chamaelirium > Chamaelirium japonicum. The sequence goes on along the minus strand of OX393549.1, from coordinate 64,903,612 downwards.
ATTCATTTGATCCATTTTAATTCATTCGTACGATCCATTCTAATTCATTCATACGATCCATTCTAATTCATTCATACGATCCATTCTAATTCATTCGCACGATCCATTCTAATTCATTTGCACGAATATATCCATTCTAATTCATTCGTACGATCCATTCTAGTTCCTTCGTACGATCTATTCTAATTCATTCGTATGATCCATTCTAATTCATTCGTACGATCCATTCTAATTCATTCGTACGATCCATTCTAATTCATTCGCACGATCCATTCTAATTCATTTGCACGAATATATCCATTCTAATTCATTCGTACGATCCATTCTAGTTCCTTCGTACGATCCATTCTAATTCATTCGTACGATCTATTCTAATTCATTCGTACGATTCATTCTAATTCATTCGCACGATCCATTCTAATTCATTCATAGGATCCATTCTAATTCATTCATACGATCTATTCTAATTCTTTCGCACGAATGTATCCATTCTAATTCATTCGCACGAATGTATCCATTCTAATTCATTCGTACGAATCCATTCTAATTCATTCCTACAATCTATTCTATTTCATTCGTACGATCCATTCTAGTTCATTCGTACGATCCATTCTAATTCATTCGTACGTATTTCATTCGTACGATCCATTCTTACTCATTCGTATGATCCATTATGGATACATTCGTGCGAATGAATTAGAATGGATCATACCAATGAGTCAGAATGGATCGTACGAATGAAATAGAATGGATTGTGCGAATGAATTAGAATGGATCGTAGAATGGATCAGAATAGATCGTGTGAAAGAATTAGAATGGATTGTATGAATGAATTAGAATGAATTCGTACGATCCATTCGAATTCATTCGCACGATCCATTCTAATTCATTCATACGATCCATTCTAATTCTTTCACACGATCTATTCTGATCCATTCTACGATCCATTCTAATTCTTTCGCACAATCCATTCTATTTCATTCGTACGATCCATTCTTACTCATTCGTATGATCCATTATAATTCATTCGCACGAATGTATCCATAATGGATCATACGAATGAGTAAAAATGGATCGTACAAATGAAATAGAATGGATTGTACGAATGAATTAGAATAGATCGTGCGAATGAATTAGAATGGATCGTACGAATGAATTAGAATGGATCGTACGAATAAACTAGAATGGATACATTCGTGCGAATGAATTAGAATGGATCGTACGAATGAATTAGAATAGATCGTACGAATGAATTAGAATGGATCGTACGAATGAAATATAATCGATTGTACGAATGAATTACAATGGATCGTACGAATGAATTAGAATGTGTACGAATGAATTAGAATGGATCCTACAAATGAATTAGAATAGATCGTGTGAAAGAATTAGAATGGATTGTATGAATGAATTAGAATGAATTCGTACGATCCATTCAAATTCATTCGCACGATCCATTCTAATTCATTCATACGATCCATTCTAATTCATTCATACAATCCATTCTAATTCTTTCACACGATCCATTCTAATTCATTCGTAGGATCCATTCTAATTCATTCGTACAATCTATTCTATTTCAATCGTTCGATCCATTCTTACTCATTCGTATGATCCATTCTAATTCATTCGGACGAATGTATCCATTATAATTTATTCGTACGATCCATTCTAATTCATTCGTACGATCCATTCTAATTCATTCGTACGATCCATTCTATTCTAGTTTATTCGTACGATACATTCTAATTCATTCGTACGATCCATTCTAATTCATTCGCACGATCCATTCTAATTCATTCGTACAATCAATTCTAATTCATTCGCACGAATGTATCCATTCTAATTCATTCGTACGATCCATTCTAATTCATTCGTACTATCCATTCTAATTCATTCATACAATCCATTCTAATTCTTTCACACGATCTATTCTAATTCATTCGTAGGATCCATTCTAATTCATTCGTACACATTCTAATTCATTCGCACGATCCATTCTAATTCATTCGTACGATCCATTCTAATTCATTCGTATGATCCATTCTAATTCATTCGCACAATCCATTCTATTTCATTCGTACGATCCATTCTTACTCATTCGTATGATCCATTCTAATTCATTCGCACGAATGTATCCATAATGGATCATACGAATGAGTAAGAATGGATCGTACGAATGAAATAGAACGGATTGTGCGAATGAATTAGAATGGACCGTACGAATGAATTAGACGTACGAATGAATTAGAATGGATACATTCGTGCGAATAAATTAGAATGGATCATACGAATGAGTGATCCATTCTAATTCATTCGTATGATCCATTCTAATTCATTCGTCCGATCCATTCTAATTCATTCGTACAATCCATTCTAATTCATTCGCACAAATGTATCGATTCTAATTCATTCGTACGATCCATTCTAATTCATTCGTAAGATCCATTCTAATTAATTCGTACGATCCATTCTAATTCATTCGTACGATCCATTCTAATTCATTCGCGAATGTATCCATTCTAATTCATTCGTACGATCCATTCTAATTCATTCGCACGATCCATTCTAATTCATTCGTACGATCCATTCTAATTAGAATAGATCATACGAATTAATTAGAATGGATCATACGAATGAATTAGAATGGATCGTACGAATGAATTAGAATGGATCGTACGAATGAATTAGAATGGATACATTCGTGCGAATGAATTAGAATGGATTGTGCGAACGAATAAGAACAGATCATGCGAATGAATTAGAATGGATCGTACGAATGAATTAGAATGGATCGTGCGAATGAATTAGAATGGATCGTACGAATGAATTAGAATAGATACATTTGTGCGAATGAATTAGAATGGATCGTACGAATGAATTAGAATGGATCGTATGAATGAATTAGAATGGATCGTACGAATGAATTAGAATGGATTGTGCGAATGAATTAGAATGGATCGTACGAATGAATTAGAATGGATCGTGTGAAAGAATTAGAATGGATCATACAAATGAATTAGAATGGATCGTGCGAATGAATTAGAATGGATCGTACGAATGAATTAGAATGGATATATTTGTGCGAATGAATTAGAATGGATCGTACGAATGAATTAGAATGGATCGTATGAATGAATTAGAATGGATCGTACGAATGAATTAGAATGGGTCGTGCGAATGAATTAGAATGGATCGTATGAATGAACTAGAATGGATACATTCGTGCGAATGAATTAGAATGGATCGTACGAATGAATTAGAATGGATCGCACAAATGAATTAGAATGGATCTTACGAATGAATTAGAATGGATCGTACGAATGAATTAGAATGGATCGTACGAATGAATTAGAATGGATGCATTCGTGCGAATGAATTAGAATGGATCGTATGAATGGTTTAGAATGGATACATTCGTGCGAATGAATTAGAATGGATCGGACGAATGAATTAGAATGGACCGTACGAATGAATTAGAATGGATCAAATGAATGAATTAGAATGGTTATATTCATGCGAACGAATTCGAATCGATCGTACGAATGGATTAGAATGGATCGTACGAATGGATTAGAATGGATACATTCGTGCGAATGAATTAGAATGGATCATACGAATGAGTAAGAATGGATCGTACGAATGAAATAGAATGGATTGTACGAATGAATTAGAATGGATCGTGCGAATAAATTTGAATGGATCGTACGAATGAATTAGAATGGATCGTGCTAATGAATTAGAATTGATCGTACGAATGAAATAGAATGGATTGTACGAATGATTTAGAATGGATCGTACGAATGAATTAGAATGGATCGTACGAATGATTTAGAATGGATACATTCGCGCGAATGAATTAGAATAGATCATACAAATGAGTAAGAATGGATCGTACGAATGAAATAGAATGGATCATATTAATGAATTAGAATGGATCGTACGAATGAATTAGAATGGTTACATTCGTGCGAATGAATTAGAATGGATCGTGCATGAATGTATCCATTCTAATTCATTCGTACGATCCATTCTAATTCATATGCACAAAGGTATCCATTCTAATCCATTCGTAGGATCCATTCTAATCCATTCGTACGATCCATTCTAATTCAATCGTACGATCCATTCTAATTCATTCGCTCGAATGTATCCATTCTAATCCATTCGTACGATCCATTCTAATCCATTCGTACGATCCATTCTAATTCATTCGCATGAATGTAACCATTCTAATTCATTCATTTGATCCATTCTAATTCATTCGTACGATCCATTCTAATTCATTTGTCCGATCCATTCTAATTCATTCGCACGAATGTATCCATTCTAATTCATTCGTACGATCCATTCTAATTCATTCGTACGATCCATTCTAATTCATTCGTAAGATCCATTCTAATTCATTCGTAAGATCCATTCTAATTCATTCATACGATCCATTCTAATTCATTCGTACGATACATTCTAATTCATTAGCATGGATCGTGCGAATTAATTAGAATGGATCGTACGAATGAATTAGAATGGATCGTACGAATGAATTAGAATGGATCTTACGAATGAATTAGAATGGATCGTACGAATGAATTAGAATGGTTCGTACGAATGAATTAGAATGGATACATTCGTGCGAATGAATTAGAATGGATCGGACGAATGAATTAGAATGGATTGTACGAATGAATTAGAATGGATCGTACGAATAAATTAGATTGGATACATTCGTCCGAATGAATTAGAATGGATCATACGAATGAGTAAGAATGGATCGTACGAATGAAATAGAATAGATTGTACGAATGAATTAGAATGGATTCGTACGAATGAATTAGAATGGATACATTCGTGCGAATGAATTAGAATGGATCGTACCAATGAGTAAGAATAGATCGTAGGATCCATTCTAATTCATTCATACGATCCATTCTAATTCATTCGTACGATCCATTCTAATTCACTCATACGATCCATTCTAATACATTCATACGATCTATTCTAATTCATTTGCACGAATATATCCATTCTAATTTATTCGTACGATCCATTCTAATTCCTTCGTACGATCCATTCTAATTCATTCGTACGATCTATTCTAATTCATTCGTACGATCCATTCTAATTCATTCGTACGATCCATTCTAATTCCTTCGTACGATCCATTCTAATTCATTCGTACGATCCATTCTAATTCATTCGTACAATCTATTCTAATTCATTCGTACGAAAGGATACATTCGTGTGAATGAATTAGAATGGATCGTACGAATGAGTAAGAATGGATCGTACGAATGAAATAGAATGGATTGCACGAATGAATTAGAATGGATCGTACGAATGAATTAGAATGGATCGTGTGAAAGAATTAGAATGGATTGTATGAATGAATTAGAATGGATCGTACGAATGAATTAGAATGGATCGTACGAAGGAATTAGAATGGATCGTACGAATGAATTAGAATGGATCGTACGAATGAATTAGAATAGATCGTACGAATGAATTAGAATGGATCATACGAAGGAATTAGAATGGATCGTACGAATGAATTAGAATGGATATATTCGTGCAAATGAATTAGAATGGATCGTATGAATGTATTAGAATGGATCGTATGAGTGAATTAGAATGATCGTACGAATGAATTAGAATGGATCGTATGAATGAATTAGAATGGATACATTCGTGTGAATGAATTAGAATGGATCGTATGAATGAATTAGAATAGATTTTGTGAATGAATTAGAACTGATCGTACGAATGAATTACAATGGATACATTCGTGCGAATGAATTAGAATGGATTGTATGAATGAATTAGAATGGATCGTATAAATGAATTAGAATGGATCGTATGAGTGAATTAGAATGGATACGAAGGAATTAGAATGGATCATACGAAGGAATTAGAATGGATCATTCGAATGAAATAGAATGGATCGTACGAAGAAATTAGAATGGATCGTACGAACGAATTAGAATGGATCGTACAAATGAATTAGAATGGATATATTCGTGCAAATGAATTAGAATGGATCGTATGAATGAATTAGAATGGATCGTATGAGTGAATTAGAACGGATAGTACGAATAAAGTAGAATGGATCGTATGAATGAATTAGAATGGATACATTCGTGCGAATGAATTAGAGTGGATCGTATGAATGAATTAGAATAGATTGTGCGAATGAATTAGATTGGATCGTACGAATGAATTAGAATAGATACATTCGTGCGAATAAATTATAATGGATCGTACGAATGAATTAGAATGGATCGTACGAATGAATTAGAATAGATTGCGCGAATGAATTATAATGGATCGTACGAATGAATTAGAATGGATCGTACGAAGGAATTAGAATGGATCGTATGAATGAATTAGAATGGATCGTACGAATGAATTAGAATGGATCGTACGAAGGAATTAGAATGGATCGTACGAATGAATTAGAATGGATCATACGATTGAATTAGAATGGATCAAAAGAATGAGTAAGAATGGATCGTATAAATGAATTAGATTGGATCGTACGATCCATTCTAATTCATTAGCATGGATCATGCTAATGAATTAGAATGGAATATACGAATGAATTAGAATGGATCGTAGAATGGATCGTACGAATGAATTAGAATGAATTAGAATGGATCGTATGAATGAATTAGAATAGATCATAGGAATGAATTAGAATGGATCGTGCAAATGAATTAGAATGGATACATTCGTGCGAATGAATTACAATGGATCGTGTGAATGAATTAGAATGGATCGTACGAATGAATTAGAATGGATATATTTGAACGAATAAATTAGAATGGATCATACGAATGAATTAGAATGGATCGTACGAATGAATTAGAATGGATAGTGCGAATGAATTAGAATCGATCGTACGAATGAATTAGAATGGATCGTACGAATGAATTAGATCGTATGAATGAATTAGGATGGATCGTAAGAATGAATTAAAATGGATACATTCGAGCGAATGAATTAGAATAGATCGTAGGAATGAATTAGAATGGATCGTACGAATGAATTAGAATGGATACATTTGTGAGAATGAATTAGAATGGATCGTACGAATGAATTAGAATGCATCGTACGAAAGAATTAGAATGGATATATTCGTGCGAATGAATTAGAATGGATCGTACGAATGAATTAGACTGGATCGTACGAATGAATTTGAATGGATACATTTGTGCGAATGAATCTAAATGGATTGTATGAATGAATTACAATGGATCGTACGAATGAATTAGAATGGATCGTATGAATGAATTAGAATAGGTCATACGAATGAATTAGAATAAATCGTATGAATGAATTGGAATGGTTACATTCGTGCGAATGAATTAGAATAGATCGTATGAATGAATTAGAATGGATCGTACAAATAAATTAGAATGGATCGTGGGAATGAATTAGAATAGATCTTATGAATGAATTAGAATGGATCGTACGAATGAATTAGAATGGATCGTACGAATGAATTAAAATGGATACATTCGTGCGAATTAATTAGAATGGATTGGACGAATGAATTAGAATGGATCGTACGAATGAATTAGAATGGATCAAATGAATGAATTAGAATAGTTACATTAATCCGAATGAATTAGAATGGATCGTACGAATGGATTAGAATGGATCGTACGAATGGATTAGAATGGATACATTCGTGCGAATGAATTAGAATGGATTGTATGAATGAATTAGAATGGATCGTACGATCCATTCGAATTTATTCGCACGATCCATTCTAATTCATTCATACGATCCATTCTAATTCATTCATACAATCCATTCTAATTTTTTCACACGATCCACTCTAATTCATTTGTAGGATCCATTCTAATTCATTCGTACAATCTATTCTATTTCATTCGTACGATCCATTCTTACTCATTCGTATGATCCATTCTAATTCATTCGGACGAATGTATCCATTCTAATTTATTCGTACGATCCATTCTAATTCATTCGCACGATCCATTCTAATCCATTCTTACTCATTCGTATGATCGATTCTAATTCAATCGTACGATCCATTCTAATTCATTCGTATGATCCATTCTAATTCCTTCGTACGATCCATTTTAATTCCTTCGTACGATCCATTCTAATTCGTTCGTACGATCCATTCTAATTCATTCGCGCAATCTATTCTAATTCTTTCGTACAATCCATTCTAATTCATTCGTACGATCCATTCTAATTCATTCATACAATCCATTCTAATTTATTCGCAGGAATGTATCCATTCTAATTCATTCGTACGATCCATTCTAATTCATTCGCACAATCTATTCTAATTCACTCATACGATCCATTCTAATTCATTCACACGAATGTATCCATTCTAATTCATTCATACGATCCATTCTACTTCATTCGTACTGTCCGTTCTAATTCACTCATACGATCCATTCTAATTCATTCATACGATCCATTCTAATTCATTTGCACGAATATATCCATTCTAATTCCTTCGTTCGATCCATTCTAATTCCTTCGTACGATCCATTCTAATTCCTTCGTACGATCCATTCTAATTCCTTCGTACGATCCATTCTATGTCATTCGTATGATCCATTCTAATTCCTTCGTACGAACCATTCTAATTCCTTCGTATCCATTCTAATTCACTCATACGATCCATTCTAATTCATTCGTACGATCTATTCTAATTCATTCATACAATCCATTCTAATTCTTTCACACGATCCATTCTAATTCATTCGTACGATTCATTCTAATTCATTCGCACAATCCATGCTATTTCATTCGTACGATCCATTCTTACTCATTCGTATGATCCATTCTAATTCATTCGCACGAATGTATCCATAATGGATCATACGAATGACTAAGAATGGATCGTACGAATGAAATAGAATGGATTGTGCGAATGAATTAGAATGGACCGTATGAATGAATTAGAATGGATACATTCGTGCGAATGAATTAGAATGGATCGGACGAATGAATTAGAATGGATCGTACGAATGAATTAGAATGGATCGTACGAATAAATTAGAATGGATACATTCGTCCGAATGAATTAGAATGGATCATACGAATGAGTAAGAATAGATCGTACGAATGAAATAGAATAGATTGTACGAATAAATTAGAATGGATTCGTACGAATGAATTAGAATGGATACATTCGTGCGAATGAATTAGAATGGATCGTACCAATGAGTAAGAATGGATCATACGAATGAAATAGAATGGATTGTGCGAATGAATTAGAATGGATCGTACGAATGAATTAGAATGGATCGTGTGAAAGAATTAGAATGGATTGTATGAATGAATTAGAATAGATCGTATGAATGAATTAGAATGGATCGTACGAATGAATTAGAATGGATCGTACGAATGAATTAGAATGGATACATTCGTGCGAATGAATTAGAATGGATATATTCGAGCGAAAGAATTAGAATAGATCGTATGAATGAATTAGAATGGATCCTATGAATGAATTAGAATGGATCATGCGAACGAATTAGAATGGATCGTACGAATGAATTAGAATGGATCGTGCTAATGAATTAGAATTGATCGAACGAATGAATTAGCATGGATCGTGCTAATGAATTAGAATGGAACGTACGAATGAATTAGAATGGATCGTGTGAAAGAATTAGAATGGATTGTATGAATGAATTAGAATGAATTCGTACGATCCATTCGAATTCATTCGCACGATCCATTCTAATTCATTCATATGATCCATTCTAATTCATTCGTAGGATCCATTCTAATCCATTCGTACGATCCATTCTAATTCATTTGTACGATCCATTCTAATTCATTCGCACGATCCATTCTAATTCATTCATACTATCCATTCTAATTCATTCGCACGAATGTATCCATTCTAATTCATTCGTACGTACGATTCATTCAAATTCATTCGCACGAGTGTATCCATTACGATCTATTCTAATTCATTCATACAATCCATTCTAATTCTTTCACACGATCCATTCTAATTCATTCGTACGATCCATTCTAATTCATTCGCACAATCCATTCTATTTCATTCGTACGATCCATTCTGACTCATTGGTACGATCCATTCTAATTCATTCGCACGAATGTATCCATTCTAATTCATTCGTACGAATCCATTCTAATTCATTCGTACAATCTATTCTATTTCATTCATACGATCCATTCTTACTCATTCGTATGATCCATTCTAATTCATTCGGACGAATGTATCCATTCTAATTTATTCGTACGATCTATTCTAATTCATTCGTACGATCCATTCTAATTCATTTGTACGATCCATTCTAATTCATTCGTCCGATCCATTCTAATTCATTCGCACGAATGTATCCATTCTAATTCATTTGTACGATCCATTCTAATTCATTCATACGATCCATTCTAATTCATTCGTAAGATCCATTCTAATTCATTCGTACGATCCATTCTAATTCATTCGTACGATCCATTCTAATTCATTCGCACGAATGTATCCATTCTAGTTCATTCGTACGATCCATTCTAATTCATTCATACGATCAATTCTAATTCATTCGCATGATCCATTCTAATTCATTCGTACGATCCATTCTAATTCATTCATACGATCCATTCTAATTCATTCGCACAAATGTATCCATTCTAATTCATTTGTACGATCCATTCTAATTCATTCGCACAATTCATTCTAATTCATTCGCACGATCCATTCTAATTCATTCGTACGATCCATTCTAATTCATTCGCACGATCCATTCTAATTCATTCGTACGATCCATTCTAATTCATTCATACGATCCATTCTAATTCATTCGTACGATCCATTCTAATTCATTCGCACAAATGTATCCATTCTAATTCATTTGTACGATCCATTCTAATTCATTCGCACGATCAATTCTAATTCATTCGTACGATCCATTCTAATTCATTCGTACGATTCATTCTAATTCATTCGTATGATCCATTCTAATTAATTCGTATGATCCATTCTAATTCATTCGTACGATCCATTCTAATTCATTCATACAATCCATTCTAATTCATTCGCACGAATGTATCCATTCTAATTAATTCGTACGATCCATTCTAATTCATTCGTGTGATCTATTCTTATTCATTCGCACGATCCAGTCTAATTGATTCGCACGATCCATTCTAATTCATTCGCACGAATGTATCCATTCTAATTCATTCGTACGATCCATTCTAATTCATTAATATGATCCATTCTAATTCATTCGTACGATCCATTCTAATTCATATGCACAAAGGTATCCATTCTAATTCATTCGCACGAAAGAATTAGAATGGATTGTATGAAAGAATTAGAATGGATCGTGCAAATGAATTAGAATGGATCGTACGAAGGAATTCGAATGGATCGTACGAAGGAATTAGAATGGATCGTACGAATGAGTAAGAATGGATCGTACGAATGAATTAGAATGGATCATACGAATGAATTAGAATGGATCATACGAATTAATTAGAATGGATCGTACGAATGAATTAGAATGGATCGTACAAATGAATTAGAATGGATCGTATGAATGAATTAGAATGGATACATTCGTGCAAATGAATTAGAATGGATCGTACGAATGAATTAGAATGGATCGTACGAATGAATTAGAATGGATACATTTGTGCCAATGAATTAGAATGGATCGTACGAATGAATTAGAATTGATCGTATGAATTAATTAGAATGGATCGTACGAATGAATTAGAATGGATCATGCGAATGAATTAGAATGGATCGTACGAATGAATTAGAATGGATCATACGAATGAACTAGAATGGATACATTCGTGCGAATGAATTAGAATGGATCGTACGAATGAATTAGAATGGATCGTACGAATGAATTAGAATGGATCTTAAGAATGAATTAGAATGGATCGTACGAATGAATTAGAATGGATCGTACGAATGAATTAGAATGGATACATTTGTGCGAATGAATTAGAATGGATCGGACGAATGAATTAGAATGGATCGTACGAATGAATTAGAATGGATCGTACGAATGAATTAGAATGGATCGTACGAATAAATTGCAATAAATACATTCGTCCGAATGAATTAGAATGGATCATACGAATGAGTAAGAATGGATCGTACGAATGAAATAGAATAGATCGTACGAATGAATTAGAATGGATCCAACGAATGAATTAGAATGGATCGTGTGAAAGAATTAGAATGGATTGTATGAATGAATTAGAATGGATCGTATGAATGAATTAGAATGGATCGTGCGAATGAATTCGAATGGATCGTACGAATTCATTCTAATTCATTCATACAATCCATTCTAATTCTTTCACACGATCTATTCTAATTCATTCGTGGGATCCATTCTAATTCATTCGTACAATCTATTCTATTTCATTCGTACGATCCATTCTTACTCATTCGTATGATCCATTCTAATTCATTCGCACGAATGTATCCATTCTAATTCATTCGTACGAATCCATTCTAATTCATTCGTACGATCCATTCTAATTCATTCGTACGATTCATTCTAATTCATTCGTATGATCCATTCTAATTAATTCGTATGATCCATTCTAATTCATTCGTACGATCCATTCTAATTCATTCATACAATCCATTCTAATTCATTCGCACGAATGTATCCATTCTAATTAATTCGTACGATCCATTCTAATTCATTCGTGTGATCTATTCTTATTCATTCGCACGATCCAGTCTAATTGATTCGCACGATCCATTCTAATTCATTCGCACGAATGTATCCATTCTAATTCATTCGTACGATCCATTCTAATTCATTAATATGATCCATTCTAATTCATTCGTACGATCCATTCTAATTCATATGCACAAAGGTATCCATTCTAATTCATTCGCACGAAAGAATTAGAATGGATTGTATGAAAGAATTAGAATGGATCGTGCAAATGAATTAGAATGGATCGTACGAAGGAATTCGAATGGATCGTACGAAGGAATTAGAATGGATCGTACGAATGAGTAAGAATGGATCGTACGAATGAATTAGAATGGATCATACGAATGAATTAGAATGGATCATACGAATTAATTAGAATGGATCGTACGAATGAATTAGAATGGATCGTACAAATGAATTAGAATGGATCGTATGAATGAATTAGAATGGATACATTCGTGCAAATGAATTAGAATGGATCGTACGAATGAATTAGAATGGATCGTACGAATGAATTAGAATGGATACATTTGTGCCAATGAATTAGAATGGATCGTACGAATGAATTAGAATTGATCGTATGAATTAATTAGAATGGATCGTACGAATGAATTAGAATGGATCGTGCGAATGAATTAGAATGGATCGTACGAATGAATTAGAATGGATCATACGAATGAACTAGAATGGATACATTCGTGCGAATGAATTAGAATGGATCGTACGAATGAATTAGAATGGATCGTACGAATGAATTAGAATGGATCTTAAGAATGAATTAGAATGGATCGTACGAATGAATTAGAATGGATCGTACGAATGAATTAGAATGGATACATTTGTGCGAATGAATTAGAATGGATCGGACGAATGAATTAGAATGGATCGTACGAATGAATTAGAATGGATCGTACGAATGAATTAGAATGGATCGTACGAATAAATTGCAATAAATACATTCGTCCGAATGAATTAGAATGGATCATACGAATGAGTAAGAATGGATCGTACGAATGAAATAGAATAGATCGTACGAATGAATTAGAATGGATCCAACGAATGAATTAGAATGGATCGTGTGAAAGAATTAGAATGGATTGTATGAATGAATTAGAATGGATCGTATGAATGAATTAGAATGGATCGTGCGAATGAATTCGAATGGATCGTACGAATTCATTCTAATTCATTCATACAATCCATTCTAATTCTTTCACACGATCTATTCTAATTCATTCGTGGGATCCATTCTAATTCATTCGTACAATCTATTCTATTTCATTCGTACGATCCATTCTTACTCATTCGTATGATCCATTCTAATTCATTCGCACGAATGTATCCATTCTAATTCATTCGTACGAATCCATTCTAATTCATTCGTACGATCCATTCTTATTCATTCATCCGATCCATTCTAATTCATTCGCACAATCCATTCTAATTCATTCGTACAATCCATTCTAATTCATTCGTATGATCCATTCTAACTCATTCGGTGGATCCATTCTAATTCATTCGCACGAATGAATTAGAACTGATCGTACGAATGAATTAGAATGGATACATTCGTGTGAATGAATTAGAATGGATTGTATGAATGAATTAGAATGGATCGTACGAATGAACTAGAATGGATACATTCGTGCCAATGAATTAGAATGGATCGTACGAATGAATTAGAATGGATCATACGAATGAATTAGAATGGATCGTGCGAATGAATTAGAATGGATCGTACGAATGAATTAGAATGGATCGTGCTAATGAATTAGAATTGATCGAACGAATGAATTAGAATGGATACATTCGTGCGAATGAATTAGAATGGATCGGACGAATGAATTAGAAAGGATCGTACGAATGAGTAAGAATGGATCGTACGAATGAAATAGAATAGATCGTACGAATGAATTAGAATGGATCGTACGAAGGAATTAGAATGGATCGTACGAATGAATTAGAATGGATATATTCGTGCAAATGAATTAGAATGGATCGTATGAATGTATTAGAATGGATCGTATGAGTGAATTAGAATGGATCGTACGAATGAATTAGAATGGATCATATGAATGAATTAGAATGGATACATTCGTGTGAATGAATTATAATGGATCGTATGAATGAATTAGAATAGATTTTGTGAATGAATTAGAACTGATCGTACGAATGAATTAGAATGGATACATTCGTGCGAATGAATTTAAATGGATTGTATGAATGAATTAGAATGGATCCAATGAATGAATTAGAATGGATCGTGCGAATGAATTAGAATGGATCGTACGAATGAATTAGAATGGATCGTGCTAATGAATTAGAATTGATCGAACGAATGAATTAGCATGGATCGTGCTAATGAATTAGAATGGATCGTACGAATGAATTAGAATGGATCTTACGAATGAATTAGAATGGATCGTACGAATGAATTAGAATGGATCGTACGAATGAATTAGAATGGATACATTCATGCGAATGAATTAGAACGGATCGGACGAATGAATTAGAATGGATCGTACGAATGAATTAGAATGGATCAAATGAATTAATTAGAATGGATCGTACGAATGAATTAGAATGCATCGTAGGAAAGAATTAGAAAGGATATATTCTTCGAATGAATTAGAATGGATCGTACGAATGAATTAGAATGGATCGTGCGAATGAATTAGAATGGATCGTACGAATAAATTAGAATGGATCGTACGAATGAACTAGAATGGATACATTCATGCGAATGAATTAGAATGGATCGTACGAATGAATTAGAATGGATAGTACGATTCATTCTAATTCATTTGTACGATCCATTCTAATACATTCGTACGATTCATGCGAATTCATTCGCACGATCCATTCTAATTCATTCGTACGATCCATTCTTATTCATTCATACGATCCATTCTAATTCATTCAAACAATCCATTCTAATTCATTCGTACAATCCATTCTAATTCATTCGTATTATCCATTCTAACTCATTCGGTGGATCCATTCTAATTCATTCGTACGATCCATTCTAATTCATTCCCATGATCCATTCAAATTTATTCGTACCATCCATTCTAATTCATTCGTACGATCTATTCTAATTCATTCGCACGAATGTAACCATTCTAATTCATTCATACGATTCATTCTAATTCATTCGTATGAGCTATTCTAATTCATTCGTACGATCCATTCTAATTCATTCGTACGATCCATTGTAATTCATTCATACAATCCATTTAGATTCATTCGCACAAATGTATCTATTCAAATTCATTCGTACGATCCAGTCTAATTCATTCGTACGATCCATTCTAATTCATTCGCACGAATATATCCATTCTAATTCTTTCGTACGATGCATTCTAATTCATTCGTACGATCCATTCTAATTCAGTCATTTGATCCATTCTAATTCATTAGTACGATCCATTCTAATTCATTCGTCCGATCCATTCTAATTCATTCGCACGAATGTATCCATTCTAATTCATTCGTACGATCCATTCTAATTCATTCGTACGATCCATTCTAATTCATTCGTACGATCCATTCTAATTCATTCACACGAATGTATCCATTCTAGTTCATTCGTACGATCCATTCTAATTCATTCGTACAATCCATTCTAATTCATTCGCACGATCCATTCTAATTCATTCGTACGATCAATTCTAATTCATTCGCACGAATGTATCTATTCTAATCCATTCGTACGATCCTGAATTAGAATAGATCGTACGAATGAATGGATCGTGCTAATGAATTAGAATGGAATATACGAATGAATTAGAATGGATCATACGAATTAATTAGAATGGATCGTACGAATGAATTAGAATGGATCGTACGAATGAATTAGAATGGATCGTGCGAATGAATTAGAATGGATCGTACGAATGAATTAGAATGGATACATTTGTGCGAATGAATTAGAATGGATCGTACGAATGAATTAGAATGGATCGTATGAATGAATTAGAATGGATCGTACGAATGAATTAGATTGGATCGTGCGAATGAATTAGAATGGATCGTACGAATGAATTAGAATAGATCGTGTGAAAGAATTAGAATGGATCGTACGAATGAATTAGAATGGATCGTGCGAATGAATTAGAATGGATCGTACGAATGAATTAGAATGGATACATTCGTGCGAATGAATTAGAATAGATCGGACGAATGAATTAGAATGGATCGTACGAATGAGTAAGAATGGATCGTACGAATGAAATAGAATAGATCGTACGAATGAATTAGAATGGATCGTACGAAGGAATTAGAATGGATCGTACGAATGAATTAGAATGGATATATTCGTGCAAATGAATTAGAATGGATCGTATGAATGTATTAGAATGGATCGTATGAGTGAATTAGAATGGATCGTACGAATGAATTAGAATGGATCGTATGAATGAATTAGAATGGATACATTCGTGTGAATGAATTAGAATGGATCGTATGAATGAATTAGAATGGATCGTGCGAATGAATTAGAATGGATCGTACGAATGAATTTGAATGGATACATTTGTGCGAATGAATTAGAATGGATCGTACGAATGAATTAAAATGGATCGTATGAATGAATTAGAATGGATCGTACGAATGAATTAGAATGGATCGTGCGAATGAATTATAATGGATCGTACGAATGAATTAGAATGGATCGTACGAATGAACTAGAATGGATACATTCGTGCGAATGAATTAGAATGGATCGTACGAATGAATTAGAATGGATCGTACGAATGAATTAGAATGGATCTTACGAATGAATTAGAATGGATCATACGAATGAATTAGAATGGATCGTACGAATGAATTAGAATGGTTACATTCATGCGAATGAATTAGAAAGGATCAGACGAATGAATTAGAATGGATCGTACGAATGAATTAGAATGGATCAAATGAATGAATTAGAATGGATCGTACGAATGAATTAGAATGCATCGTACGAAAAAATTAGAATGGATATATTCTTCGAATGAATTAGAATGGATCGTACGAATGAATTAGAATGGATCGTGCGAATGAATTAGAATGGATCGTACGAATGAATTAGAATGGATCGTACGAATGAACTACAATGGATACATTCGTGCGAATGAATTAGAATGGATCGTACGACTGAATTAGAATGGATCGTACGATTCATTCTAATTCATTTGTACGATCCATTCTAATACATTCGTACGATTCATGCGAATTCATTCGCACGATCCATTCTAATTCATTCGTACGATCCATTCTTATTCATTCATACGATCCATTCTAATTCATTCAAACAATCCATTCTAATTCATTTGTACAATCCATTCTAATTCATTCGTATTATCCATTCTAACTCATTCGGTGGATCCATTCTAATTCATTCGTACGATCCATTCTAATTCATTCCCATGATCCATTCAAATTTATTCGTATGATCCATTCTAATTTATTCGTACGATCTATTCTAATTCATTCGCACGAATGTAACCATTCTAATTCATTCATACGATTCATTCTAATTCATTCGTATGAGCTATTCTAATTCATTCGTACGATCCATTCTTATTCATTCATACGATTCATTGTAATTCATTCATACAATCCATTTAGATTCATTCGCACAAATGTATCTATTCAAATTCATTCGTACGATCCAGTCTAATTCATTCGTACGATCCATTCTAATTCATTCGCACGAATATATCCATTCTAATTCTTTCGTACGATGCATTCTAATTCATTCGTACGATCCATTCTAATTCAGTCATTTGATCCATTCTAATTCATTCGTACGATCCATTCTAATTCATTCGTCCGATCCATTCTAATTCATTCGTACGAATGTATCCATTCTAATTCATTCGTACGATCCATTCTAATTCATTCGTACGATCCATTCTAATTCATTCGCACGAATGTATCCATTCTAGTTCATTCGTACGATCCATTCTAATTCATTCGTACAATCCATTCTAATTCATTCGCACGATCCATTCTAATTCATTCGTAGGATCAATTCTAATTCATTCGCACGAATGTATCTATTCTAATTCATTCGTACGATCCTGAATTAGAATAGATCGTACGAATGAATGGATCGTGCTAATGAATTAGAATGGAATATACGAATGAATTAGAATGGATCATACGAATTAATTAGAATGGATCGTACGAATGAATTAGAATGGATCGTACGAATGAATTAGAATGGATCGTACGAATGAATTAGAATAGATCGTGCGAATGAATTAGAATGGATCGTACGAATGAATTAGAATGGATACATTTGTGCGAATGAATTAGAATGGATCGTACGAATGAATTAGAATGGATCGTATGAATGAATTAGAATGGATCGTACGAATGAATTAGTTTGGATCGTGCGAATGAATTAGAATGGATCGTACGAATGAATTAGAATGGATCGTGTGAAAGAATTAGAATGGATCATACGAATGAATTAGAATGGATCGTGCGAATGAATTAGAATGGATCGTACGAATGAATTAGAATGGATACATTCGTGCGAATGAATTAGAATAGATCGGACAAATGAATTAGAATGGATCATACGAATGAGTAAGAATGGATCGTACGAGTAAAATAGAATAGATCGTACAAATGAATTAGAATGGATCGTACGAAGGAATTAGAATGGATCGTACGAATGAATTAGAATGGATATATTCATGCAAATGAATTAGAATGGATCGTATGAATGTATTAGAATGGATCGTATGAGTGAATTAGAATGGATCGTACGAATGAATTAGAATGGATCGTATGAATGAATTAGAATGGATACATTCGTGTGAATGAATTAGAATGGATCGTATGAATGAATTAGAATGGATCGTGCGAATGAATTAGAATGGATCGTACGAATGAATTTGAATGGATACATTTGTGCGAATGAATTAGAATGGATCGTACGAATGAATTAGAATGGATCGTATGAATGAATTAGAATGGATCGTACGAATGAATTAGAATGGATCGTGCGAATGAATTAGAATGGATCGTACGAATGAATTAGAATGGATCGTACGAATGAACTAGAATGGATACATTCGTGCGAATGAATTAGAATGGATCGTACGAATGAATTAGAATGGATCTTACGAATGAATTAGAATGGATCGTACGAATGAATTAGAATGGATCGTACGAATGAATTAGAATGGATACATTCATGCGAATGAATTAGAATGGATCGGACGAATGAATTAGAATGGATCATACGAATGAATTAGAATGGATCAAATGAATGAATTAGAATGGATCGTACGAATGAATTAGAATGCATCGTACGAAAGAATTAGAATGGATATATTCTTCGAATGAATTAGAATGGATCGTACGAATGAATTAGAATGGATCGTGCGAATGAATTAGAATGGATCGTACGAATGAATTAGAATGGATCGTACGAATGAACTAGAATGGATACATTCGTGCGAATGAATTAGAATGGATCGTACGAATGAATTAGAATGGA
The DNA here is from genome assembly GCA_947650365.1 of Chamaelirium japonicum. Taxonomy (NCBI): domain Eukaryota; kingdom Viridiplantae; phylum Streptophyta; class Magnoliopsida; order Liliales; family Melanthiaceae; genus Chamaelirium; species Chamaelirium japonicum. Next base: position 64,883,395 of record OX393549.1, on the reverse strand, counting down.
TCGTACGATTCATTCTAATTCATTTGTACGATCCATTCTAATACATTCGTACGATTCATGCAAATTCATTCGCACGATCCATTCTAATTCATTCGTACGATCCATTCTTATTCATTCATACGATCCATTCTAATTCATTCAAAGAATCCATTCTAATTCATTCGTACAATGCATTCTAATTCATTCGTATTATCCATTCTAACTCATTCGGTGGATCCATTCTAATTCATTCGTACGATCCATTCTAATTCATTCCCATGATCCATTCAAATTTATTCGTACGATCCATTCTAATTCATTCGTATGATCTATTCTAATTCATTCGCACGAATGTAACCATTCTAATTCATTCATACGATTCATTCTAATTCATTCGTATGAGCTATTCTAATTCATTCGTACGATCCATTCTAATTCATTCGTACGATCCATTGTAATTCATTCATACAATCCATTTAGATTCATTCGCACAAATGTATCTATTCAAATTCATTCGTACGATCCAGTCTAATTCATTCGTACGATCCATTCTAATTCATTCGCACGAATATATCCATTCTAATTCTTTCGTACGATGCATTCTAATTCATTCGTACGATCCATTCTAATTCAGTCATTTGATCCATTCTAATTCATTCGTTTGATCCAATCTAATTCATTCGTCCGATCCATTCTAATTCATTCTCACGAATGTATCCATTCTAATTCATTCGTACGATCCATTCTAATTCATTCGTACGATCCATTCTAATTCATTCGTACGATCTATTCTAATTCATTCGCACGAATGTATCCATTCTAGTTCATTCGTACGATCCATTCTAATTCATTCGTACAATCCATTCTAATTCATTCGCACGATCCATTCTAATTCATTCATACGATCAATTCTAATTCATTCGCACGAATGTATCTATTCTAATTCATTCGTACGATCCTGAATTAGAATAGATCGTACGAATGAATGGATCGTGCTAATGAATTAGAATGGAATATACGAATGAATTAGAATGGATCATACAAATTAATTAGAATGGATCGTACGAATGAATTAGAATGGATCGTACGAATGAATTAGAATGGATCGTGCGAATGAATTAGAATGGATCGTACGAATGAATTAGAATGGATACATTTGTGCGAATGAATTAGAATGGATCGTACGAATGAATTAGAATGGATCGTATGAATGAATTAGAATGGATCGTACGAATGAATTAGATTGGATTGTGCGAATGAATTAGAATGGATCGTACGAATGAATTAGAATGGATCGACGAATGAATTAGAATGGATCGTACGAATGAACTAGAATGGATACATTCGTGCGAATGAATTAAAATGGATCGTACGAATGAATTAGAATGGATCGTACGAATTAATTAGAATGGATCTTACGAATGAATTAGAATGGATCGTACGAATGAATTAGAATGGATCGTACGAATGAATTAGAATGGATCTTACGAATGAATTAGAATGGATCGTACGAATAAATTAGAATGGATCGTATGAATGGTTTAGAATGGATACATTCGTGCGAATAAATTAGAATGGATCGGATGAATGAATTAGAATGGATCGTACGAATGAATTAGAATGGATCAAATGAATGAATTAGAATGGTCACATTCATGCGAATGAATTAGAATGGATCGTACGAATGGATTAGAATGGATCGTACGAATCGATTAGAATGGATACATTCGTGCGAATGAATTAGAATGGATCATACGAATGAGTAAGAATGGATCGTACGAATGAAATAGAATGGATTGTACGAATGAATTAGAATGGATCGTGCGAATGAATTTGAATGGATCGTACGAATGAATTAGAATGGATCGTGAGAATGAATTAGAATTGATCGTACGAATGAAATAGAATGGATTGTACGAATGATTTAGAATGGATCGTACGAATGAATTAGAATGGATCGTACGAAAGATTTAGAATGGATACATTCGTGCGAATGAATTAGAATGGATCATACGAATGAGTAAGAATGGATCGTACGAATGAAATAGAATGGATTGTACGAATGAATTAGAATGGATCGTACGAATGAATTAGAACGGATCGTACGAATGAATTAGAATGGATCGTACGAATGAATTAGAATGGATCATACGAATTAATTAGAATGGATCATACGAATGAATTGGAAAGGATCGTACGAATGAATTAGAATGCATCATACGAATGAATTAGAATGGATCGTACGAATGAATTAGAATGGATACATTTGTGCGAATGAATTAGAATGGATCGTACGAATGGATTAGAATGGATCGTACGAATGGATTAGAATGGATACATTCGTGCGAATGAATTAGAATGGATTGTATGAATGAATTAGAATGGATCGTACGATCCATTCGAATTCATTCGCACGATCCATTCTAATTCATTCGTACGATCCATTCTAATTCATTCATACGATCCATTCTAATTCATTCGTACGATCCATTCTAATTCATTCGCAATCTATTCTAATTCATTCGTATGAATGGATACATTCGTGTGAATGAATTAGAATGGATCGTGTGAAAGAATTAGAATGGATCGTACGAATGAATTAGAATGGATCGTACGAATGAATTAGAATGGATACATTCTAATTCATTCATACAATCCATTCTAATTCATTCATACAATCCATTCTAATTCATTCGCACGAATGTATCCATTCTAATCCATTCGTACGATCCATTCTAATCCATTCGTACGATCCATTCTAATTCATTCGCACAAATGTATCCATTCTAATTCATTCGTACGATCCATTCTAATTCATTCGTACGATCCATTCTAATTCATTCGTACGATCCATTCTAATTCATTCGTATGATCCATTCTAATTAATTCGTATGATCCATTCTAATTCATTCGTACGATCCATTCTAATTCCTTCGTACGATCCATTCTAATTCATTCGTACGATCTATTCTAATTCATTCGTCCGATCCATTCTAATTCATTCGTACGAATGAATTAGAATGGATACATTCGTGCGAATGAATTAGAATGGATACATTCGTGTGAAAGAATTAGAATAGATCCTATGAATGAATTAGAATGGATCCTATGAATGAATTAGAATGGATAGTGCGAATGAATTAGAATGGATCGTACGAATGAATTAGAATGGATCTTGCTAATGAATTAGAATTGATCGAACGAATGAATTAGCATGGATCATGCTAATGAATTAGAATGGATCGTACGAATGAATTAGAATGGATCAAATGAATGAATTAGAATGATTACATTCATGCGAATGAATTAGAATGGATCGTACGAATGGATTAGAATGGATCGTACGAATGGATTAGAATGGATACATTCGAGCGAATGAATTAGAATGGATCGTATGAATGAATTAGAATGGATCGTACGAATAAATTAGAATGGATACATTCGTCCGAATGAATTAGAATGGATCATACGAATGAGTAAGAATGGATCGTACGAATGAAATAGAATAGATTGTACGAATGAATTAGAATGGATTCGTACGAATGAATTAGAATGGATCGTACGAATTAATTAGAATGGATCGTACGAATGAATTAGAATGGATCGTACGAATGAAATAGAATGGATACATTCGTGCGAATGAATTAGAATGGATCAGACGAATGAATTAGAATAGATCGTACGAATGAATTAGAATGGATCGTACGAATGGATTAGAATGGATACATTCATGCGAATGAATTAGAATGGATTATATAAATGAATTAGAATGGATCGTACGAATGAATTAGAATGGATCGTACGAATGAATTAGAATGGATCGTACGAATGGATTAGAATGGATTGTACGAATGAATTAGAATGGATCCTACGAATGAATTAGAATGGATCATGTGAAAGAATTAGAATGGATTGTATGAATGAATTAGAATGGATTGTATGAATGAATTAGAATGGATCGTGCGAATGAATTAGAATTGATTGAACGAATGAATTAGCATGGATCGTGCTAATGAATTAGAATGGAACGTACGAATGAATTAGAATGGATCGTGTGAAAGAATTATAATGGATTGTATGAATGAATTAGAATGGATCGTATGAATGAATTAGAATGGATCGTGCGAATGAATTCGAATGGATCGTACAAATTCATTCTAATTCATTCATACAATCCATTCTAATTCTTTCACACGATCTATTCTAATTCATTCGTAGGATCCATTCTAATTCATTCGTACAATCTATTCTATTTCATTCGTACGATCCATTCTTACTCATTCGTATGATCCATTCTAATTCATTCGCACGAATGTATCCATTCTAATTCATTCGTACGATCCATTCTAATTCATTCGCACGAATGTATCCATTCTAATTCATTCATACAATCCATTCTAATTCATTCGCACGAATGTATCCATTCTAATCTATTCGTACGATCCATTCTAATTCATTCGTAAGATCCATTCTAATTCATTCGTACGATCCATTCTAATTCATTCGTACGATCCATTCTAATTCATTCGTTTGATCCATTCTAATTCATTCGCACGAATGTATCCATTCTAATTCATTCGTACAATCCATTCTATTTCATTCGTACGATCCATTCTTACTCATTCGTATGATCCATTATAATTCATTCGTATGGTCCATTCTAATTCATTCGTACGATCCATTCTAATTCATTCATACGATCCATTCTAATTCATTCGCACGATCCATTCTAATTCATTCATACGATCCATTCTAATTCATTCCTACAATCCATTCTAATTCATTCGCCCGATCCATTCTAATCCATTCATACGATCCATTCTATTCGAATGGATCATGCGATCCATTTGAATTCATTCGCACGATCCATTCTAATTCATTCATACGATCCATTCTAATTCATTCATACAATGCATTCTAATTCTTTCACACGATCCATTCTAATTCATTCGTACGATCCATTCTAATTCATTCGTACAATCCATTCTATTTCATTTGTACGATCCATTCTTACTCATTCGTATGATCCATTCTGATTCATTCATACGATCCATTCTAATTCATTTGTACGATCCATTCTAATTCTTTCACACGATCCATTCTAATTCATTCGTATGATCCATTCTAATTCATTCGTACAATCTATTCTAATTCATTCGTATGATCCATTCTAATTCATTCGTACGATCATACGAATGAATTAGAATGGATCGTACGGAATGAATTTGAATGGATTGTATGAATGAATTAGAATGGATACATTCGTGCGAATGAATTAGAATGATCATATGAATGAATTAGAATGGATTTTAATGGATACATTCGTGCGAATGAATTAGAATGGATCGTACGAATGAATTAGAATGGATTAGAATGGATACATTCGAGCGAATGACTTAAAATAGATGCATTCGTGTGAATGGATTAGAATGGATCGTTCGAATGAATTAGAATGGATCGTACGAATAATTAGAATGGATAGTACGAATGAATTAGAATGGATCATGCAAATGAATTAGAATGGATCGTACAAATGAATTAGAATGGATACATTCATGCGAATGAATTAGAATGGATCGTTCGAATGAATTAGAATGATACATTTGAGCGAATGAATTAGAATGGACCGTATGAGTGAATTAGAATGGATCGTACGAATAAATAAAAATGGATCGTGCGAAGGAATTAGAATGGATCGTACGAATGAATTAGAATGGATACATTTATGCGAATGAATTAGAATGGATCATACGATTGATTTAGAATGGATCATATGAATGAATTAGAATGCATCGTACGAATGAATTAGAATGGATCGTAGGAATGAACTAGAATGGATACATTCTTGCGAATAAATTAGAATGGATCGTGCGAATGAATTAGAATGGTTCGTGCGAATGAATTAGAATGGATTGTACGAATGAATTAGAATAGATACATTCATGCGAATGAATTAGAATGGATCGTACGAATGAATTAGAATGGATCGTACGAATAAATTAGAATGGACCGTGCGAATTAATTAGACTGGATCGTACAAATGAATTAGAATGGATACATTCGTGCGAATGAATTAGAATGGATTGTATAAATGAATTAGAATAGATCGTACGAATGAATTAGAATGGATCATACGAATGAATTAGAATGGATAGTATGAATGAATTCGAATGGATCGTACGAATGAATTAGAATGGATCATACGAATGAATTAGAATGGATACATTCGTGCGAATGAATTAGAATAGATCGTATGAATGAATTAGAATGGATCGTACGAATGAATTAGAATAAATCGTGTGAATGAATTAGAATGGATCATACAAATGAATTAGAATGGATACATTTGTGCGAATGAATTCGAATAGATTGTATGAATGAATTAGAATCGATCGTACAAATGAATTCAAATGAATCGTACGAATGAATTAGAATGGATCGTATGAATGAATTAGATTGGATACATTCGTTCGAATGAATTAGAATGTATCGTAAGAATAAATTAGAATGGATCGTATGAATGAATTAGAATGGATACATTCATGCGAATGAATTAGAATGGATCATACGAATGAATTAGAATTGAACGTACGAATGAATTATAATGGATCGTGCGAATGAATTATAATGGATCGTACGAATGAATTAGAATGGATACATTCATGCGAATGAATTAGAATGGATACATTCATGCGAATGAATTAGAATGGATCGTAAGAATGAATTAGAATAGATCATACGAATGAATTTGAATGGATTGTACGAATGAATTAGAATGGATACATTCGTGCGAATGAGTTAGAATGGATCGTACGAATGAATTAGAATGGATTGTACGAATGAATTAGAATGCATCGTGCGGATGAATTAGAAAGGATCGTGCGGATGAATTAGAATGGATCGTAAGAATGAATTAGAATGGATCGTACGAATGAATTAGAATGGATCGTACGAATGAATTAGAATGGATCGTAAGAATGAATTAGAATGGATACATTTGTGTGAATGAATCGTACGAAGGAATTAGAATGGATCATACTACTGAATTAGAATGGATCGTATGAATGAATTGGAATGGATTGTACGAATGAATTAGAACGGATCATGAGAATGAATTAAATGGATACATTCGTGCGAATGAATTAGAATGGATTGTATGAATGAATTAGAATGGATCGTGCGAATGAATTAGAATGGATCGTACGAATGAATTAGAATTGATACATTCGTTAGAATGAATTAGAATGGATCGTGCGAATGAATTAGAATGGATCATACAAATGAATTAGAATGGATACATTCGTGCGAATGAATTAGAATGGATCGTACGAATGAATTTTAATGGATACATTCATTCGAATGAATTAGAATGGATAGTACGAATATTTTAGAATGGATCGTGCGAATGAATTAGAATGGATCGTACGAATGAATTAGAATGCATACATTCATGCGAATGAATTAGAATGGATCATATGAATGAATTCGAATAGATCGTACGAATAAATTAGAATGGATCGTATGAATGAATTAGAATGGATCATGCAAATGAATAAGAATGGATCGTACGAATGAATTAGAATGGATACATTCGTGCGAATGAATTACAATAGATCGTACGAATAAATTAGAATGGATCGTACGAATGAATTAGAAAGGATCATACGATTGAATTAGAAAGGATACATTCGTGCGAATGAATTAGAATGGATCGTACGAAAGAATTAAAATGGATCGTACGAATGAATTAGAATGGATCCATTCGTGTGAATGAATTAGACTGGATCGTACGAATGAATTAGAATGGAACGTACGAATGAATTAGAATGGATATATTCGTGCGAATGAATTAGAATGGATCATACGAATGAATTAGAATGTATCGTACGAATGAATTAGAATAGATCATACAAATGAATTAGAATGGATACATTCGTGTGAATGAATTAGAATAGATCGTACGAATGAATTAGAATCGATCGTACGAGTGAATTAAAAAGCATACAATTGTGCAAATGAATTAGAATAGATTGTACGAATGAATTAGAATGGATCGTACGAATGAATTAGAATGGATCGTACGAAGGAATTAGATTGGATCGTACGAATGAATTAGAATGGATCATACGAATGAATTAGAATAGATCGTACGAATGAATTAGAATTGATCGTACGAAGGAATTAGAATGGATCGTACGAATGAATTAGAATGGATATATTCGTGCAAATGAATTAGAATGGATCGTATGAATGAATTAGAATGGATCATATGAGTGAATTAGAATGGATCGTACGAATGAATTAGAATGGATTGTATGAATGAATTAGAATGGATCGTACGAATGAATTAGAATGGATCTTGTGAATGAATTAGAATGGATCGGACGAATTAATTAGAATGGATCGTACGAATGAATTAGAATGGATCGTACGAATGAATTAGAATGGATCGTACGAATAAATTAGAATGGATACATTCGTCCGAATGAATTAGAATGGATCATACGAATGAGTAAGAATGGATCGTACGAATGAAATAGAATAGATTGTACGAATGAATTAGAATGGATCGTGCGAATGGATTAGAATGGATCGTACGAATGAATTAGAATGGATCGTACGAATGAATTAGAATGGATCATGCGAATGAATTCGAATGGATCGTATGAATGAATTAGAATGGATACCTTTGTGCAAATGAATTAGAATGGATCGTATGAATGAATTAGAATGGATCGTATGAGTGAATTAGAACGGATAGTACGAATGAAGTAGAATGGATCGTATGAATGAATTAGAATGGATACATTCGTGCGAATGAATTAGAATGGATCGTATGAATGAATTAGAATAGATTGTGCGAATGAATTAGAATGGATCGTACGAATGAATTAGAATGGATACATTCGTGCGAATAAATTAGAATTGATCGTACGAATGAATTAGAATGTATCGTACGAATGGATTAGAATGGATCCTACGAATGGATTAGAATGGATACCTTTGTGCATATGAATTAGAATGGATCGTATGAATGAATTAGAATGGATCGTAGAATGGATCGTACGAATGAATTAGAATAGATCATAGAAATGAATTAGAATGGATCGTGCAAATGAATTAGAATGGATACATTCGTGCGAATGAATTAGAATGGATCGGACGAATGAATTAGAATAGATCATACGAATGAGTAATAATGGATCGTACGAATGAAATAGAATAGATCGTATGAATGAATTAGAATGGATCGTACGAAGGAATTAGAATGGATCGTATGAATGAATTAGAATGGATATATTCGTGCAAATGAATTAGAATGGATCGTATGAATGTATTAGAATGGATCGTATGAGTGAATTAGAATGGATCGTACGAATGAATCAGAATGGATCGTATGAATGAATTAGAATGGATACATTCGTGTGAATGAATTAGAATGGATCGTATGAATGAATTAGAATAGATTTTGTGAATGAATTAAAACTGATCGTAAGAATGAATTAGAATGGATACATTCGTGCGAAAGAATTAGAATGAATTAGAATGGATCGGATGAATGAATTAGAATGGATCGGACGAATGAATTAGAATGGATCGTACGAATGAATTAGAATGGATCAAATGAATGAATTAGAATGGTTACATCATGCGAATGAATTAGAATGGATCGTACGAATGGATTAGAATGGATCGTACGAATGGATTAGAATGGATACATTCGTGCGAATAAATAAGAATGGATCATACTAATGAGTAAGAATGGATCGTACGAATGAAATAGAATGGATTGCACGAATGAATTAGAATGGATCGTGCGAATGAATTTGAATGGATCGTACGAATGAATTAGAATGGATCGTGCTAATGAATTAGAATTGATCGTACGAATGAAATAGAATGGATTGTACGAATGATTTAGAATGGATCGTACGAATGAATTAGAATGGATCGTACGAATGATTTAGAATGGATACATTCGTGCGAATGAATTTGAATGGATCATACGAATGAGTAAGAATGGATCGTACGAATGAAATAGAATGGATTGTACGAATAGTTAGAATGGATTCGTACAAATGAATTAGAATGGATACATTCGTGCGATCCATTCTAATTCATTCATACGATCTATTCTAATTCATTCATACAATCCATTCTAATTCTTTCACACGATCCATTCTAATTCATTCATTCGATCCATTCTAATTCATTCGCACAATCCATTCTATTTCATTCGTACGATCCATTCTTACTCATTGGTATGATCCATTCTAATTCATTCGCACGAATGTATCCATTCTAATTCATTCGTACGAATCCATTCTAATTCATTCGTACAATCTATTCTATTTCATTCGTACGATCCATTCTTACTCATTCGTATGATCCATTCTAATTCATTCGGACGAATGTATCCATTCTAATTTATTCGTACGATCCATTCTAATTCATTCGTACGATCCATTCTAATTCATTCGTACGATCCATTATAATTCATTCGTCCGATCCATTCTAATTCATTCGCACGAATGTATCCATTCTAATTCATTCATACGATCCATTCTAATTCATTCGTACGATCCATTCTAATTCATTCGTAAGATCCATTCTAATTCATTCGTACGATCCATTCTAATTCCTTCGTACGATCCATTCTAATTCATTCGTACGATCCATTCTAATTCATTCGTACGATCCATTCTAATTCCTTCGTACGATCCATTCTAATTCATTCGTATGATCCATTCTAATTCATTCGCGCAATCTATTCTAATTCATTCGTACGATCCATTCTAATTCATTCGTATGATCCATTCTAATTCATTCGCACGATCCATTCTAATTCATTCGCACAATCTATTCTAATTCATTCGCACGATCCATTCTAATTCATTCGTACGATCCATTCTAATTCTTTCACACGATCCATTCTAATTCATTCGTACGATCCACTCTAATTCATTCGTACGATCTATTCTAATTCATTCATACGATCCATTCTAATTCATTCGTACGATCCATTCTAATTCCTTCGTACGATCCGTTCTAATTCATTCATACAATCCATTCTAATTCTTTCACACGATCCGTTCTAATTCATTCGTACGATCTATTCTAATTCATTCGTGCAATCCATTCTTTTTCATTCGTACGATCCATTCTTACTCATTCGTACGATCCATTCTAATTCATTCACACGAATGTATCCATTCGTACGAATGAATTAGAATGGATCGTACGAATGAATTAGAATGGATCGTACGAATGAATTAGAATGGATCGTACGAAGGAATTAGAATGGATCGTACGAATGAATTAGAATGGATCATACGAATGAATTAGAATAGATCGTACGAATGAATTAGAATGGATCGTACGAAGGAATTAGAATGGATCGTACGAATGAATTAGAATGGATATATTCGTGCAAATGAATTAGAATGGATCGTATGAATGTATTAGAATGGATCGTATGAGTGAATTAGAATGGATCGTACGAATGAATTAGAATGGATTGTATGAATGAATTAGAATGGATCGTACGAATGAATTAGAATGGATCGTGTGAATGAATTAGAATGGATCGTACGAATAAATTAGAATGGATCGTACGAATAAATTAGAATGGATACATTCGTCCGAATGAATTAGAATGGATCATACGAATGAGTAAGAATGGATCGTACGAATGAAACAGAATAGATTGTACGAATGAATTAGAATGGATCGTGCGAATGAATTAGAATGGATCGTACGAATGAATTAGAATGGATCGTACGAATGAATTAGAATGGATCGTGCGAATGAATTCGAATAGATCGTACGAATGAATTAGAATGGATACCTTTGTGCAAATGAATTAGAATGGATCGTATGAATGAATTAGAATGGATCGTATGAGTGAATTAGAATGGATAGTACGAATGAAGTAGAATGGATCGTATGAATGAATTAGAATGGATACATTCGTGCGAATGAATTAGAATGGATCGTATGAATGAATTAGAATAGATTGTGCGAATGAATTAGAATGGATCGTACGAATGAATTAGAATGAATACATTCGTGCGAATAAATTAGAATGGATCGTACAAATGAATTAGAATGTATCGTACGAATGGATTAGAATGGATCCTACGAATGGATTAGAATGGATACCTTTGTGCATATGAATTAGATGGATCGTATGAATGAATTAGAATGGATCGTAGAATTGATCGTACGAATGAATTAGAATGAATTAGAATGGATCGTACGAATGAATTAGAATAGATCATAGGAATGAATTAGAATGGATCGTGCAAATGAATTAGAATGGATACATTCGTGCGAATGAATTAGAATGGATCGGACGAATGAATTAGAATGGATCGTACGAATGAGTAAGAATGGATCGTACGAATGAAATAGAATAGATCGTACGAATGAATTAGAATGGATCGTACGAAGGAATTAGAATGGATCGTACGAATAAATTAGAATGGATATATTCGTGCAAATGAATTAGAATGGATCGTATGAATGTTTTAGAATGGATCGTATGAGTGAATTAGAATGGATCGTACGAATGAATTAGAATGGATCATATGAATGAATTAGAATGGATACATTCGTCTGAATGAATTAGAATGGATCGTATGAATGAATTAGAATAGATTTTGTGAATGAATTAGAACTGATCTTACGAATGAATTAGAATGGATACATTCGTGCGAATGAATTATAATGAATTAGAATGGATCGGACGAATGAATTAGAATGGATCGTATGAATGAATTAGAATGGATCAAATGAATGAATTAGAATGGTTACATTCATGCGAATGAATTAGAATGGATCATACGAATGGATTAGAATGGATCGTATGAATGGATTAGAATGGATACATTCGTGCGAATGAATTAGAATGGATCATACGAATGAGTAAGAATGGATCGTACGAATGAAATAGAATGGATTGTACGAATGAATTAGAATGGATCGTGCGAATGAATTTGAATGGATCGTACGAATGAATTAGAATGGATCGTGCTAATGAATTAGAATTGATCGTACGAATGAAATAGAATGGATTGTACGAATGATTTAGAATGGATCGTACGAATGAATTAGAATGGATCGTACGAATGATTTAGAATGGATACATTCGTGCGAATGAATTAGAATGGATCATACGAATGAGTAAGAATGGATCGTACGAATGAAATAGAATGGATTGTACGAATGAATTAGAATGGATTCGTACGAATGAATTAGAATGGATACATTCGTGCGATCCATATTCATACGATCTATTCTAATTCATTCATACAATCCATTCTAATTCTTTCACACGATCCATTCTAATTCATTCGTACGATCCATTCTAATTCATTCGCACAATCCATTCTATTTCATTCGTACTATCCATTCTTACTCATTGGTACGATCCAATCTAATTCATTCGCACGAATGTATCCATTCTAATTCATTCGTACGAATCCATTCTAATTCATTCGTACAATCTATTCTATTTCATTCGTACGATCCATTCTTACTCATTCGTATGATCCATTCTAATTCATTCGGACGAATGTATCCATTCTAATTTATTCGTACGATCCATTCTAATTCATTCGTACAATCCATTCTAATTCATTCGTATGATCCATTCTAATTCAATCGTTCGATCCATTCTAATTCATTCGCATGAATGTATCCATTCTAATTCATTCGTACGATCCATTCTAAATCATTCGTACGATCCATTCTAATTCATTCGTAAGATCCATTCTAATTCATTCGTACGATCCATTCTAATTCATTCGTACGATCCATTCTAATTCCTTCGTACGATCCATTCTAATTCATTCGTACGATCCATTCTAATTCATTCGTACGATCCATTCTAATTCCTTCATACGATCCATTCAAATTCATTCGTACGATCCATTCTAATTCATTCGCGCAATCTATTCTAATTCATTCGTACGATCCATTCTAATTCATTCGTACGATCCATTCTAATTCATTCGCACGATCCATTCTAATTCATTCGCGCAATCTATTATAATTCATTCGCACGATCCATTCAAATTCATTCGTACGATCCATTCTAATTCTTTCACACGATCCATTCTAATTCATTCGTACGATCCATTCTAATTCATTCGTACGATCTATTCTAATTCATTCGTACGATCCATTCTAATTCATTCGTACGATCCATTCTAATTCCTTCGTACGATCCATTCTAATTGATTCATACAATCCATTCTAATTCTTTCACACGATCCATTCTAATTCATTCGTACGATCCATTCTAATTCATTCGTGCAATCCATTCTATTTCATTCGTACGATCCATTCTTACTCATTCGTACGATCCATTCTAATTCATTCACACGAATGTATCCATTCGTACGAATGAATTAGAATAGATTGTACGAATGAATTAGAATGGATCGTACGAATGAATTAGAATGGATCGTACGAAGGAATTAGAATGGATCGTACGAATGAATTAGAATGGATCGTACGAATGAATTAGAATAGATCGTACGAATGAATTAGAATGGATCGTACGAAGGAATTAGAATGGATCGTACGAATGAATTAGAATGGATATATTCGTGCAAATGAATTAGAATGGATCGTATGAATGTATTAGAATGGATCGTATGAGTGAATTAGAATGGATCATACGAATGAATTAGAATGGATTGTATGAATGAATTAGAATGGATCGTGTGAATGAATTAGAATGGATCGGACGAATGAATTAGAATGGATCGTACGAATGAAATAGAATGGATCATACGAATGAATTAGAATGGATCGTACGAATAAATTAGAATGGATACATTCGTCCGAATGAATTAGAATGGATCATACGAATGAGTAAGAATGGATCGTACGAATGAAATAGAATAGATTGTACGAATGAATTAGAATGGATCGTGCGAATGAATTAGAATGGATCGTACGAATGAATTAGAATGGATCGTACGAATGAATTAGAATGGATCGTGCGAATGAATTCGAATGGATCATACGAATGAATTAGAATGGATACCTTTGTGCAAATGAATTAGAATGGATCGTATGAATGAATTAGAATGGATCGTATGAGTGAATTAGAACGGATAGTACGAATGAAGTAGAATGGATCGTATGAATGAATTAGAATGGATACATTTGTGCGAATGAATTAGAATGGATCGTATGAATGAATTAGAATAGATTGTGCGAATGAATTAGAATGGATCGTACGAATGAATTAGAATGGATACATTCATGCGAATAAATTAGAATGGATCGTACGAATGAATTAGAATGTATCGTACGAATGGATTAGAATGGATCCTACGAATGGATTAGAATGGATACCTTTGTGCATATGAATTAGAATGGATCGTATGAATGAATTAGAATGGATCGTAGAATGGATCGTACGAATGAATTAGAATGGATCGTACGAATGAATTATAATAGATCATAGGAATTAATTAGAATGGATCGTGCAAATGAATTAGAATGGATACATTCGTGCGAATGAATTAGTATGGATCGGACGAATGAATTAGAATAGATCGTACGAATGAGTAAGAATGGATCGTACGAATTAGAATGGATCGTACGAATTAGAATGGATCGTACGAATGAATTAGAATGGATCGTACGAATGAATTAGAATGGATTGTATGAAGGAATTAGAATGGATCGTACGAATGAATTAGAATGGATCGTACGAATGAATTAGAATGGATCGTAAGAATGAATTAGAATGGATCGTACGAATGAATTAGAATGGATTGTACGAATGAATTAGAATGGATCGTACGAATGAATTAGAATGGATCGTACGAATGAATTAGAATAGATCGTACGAATGAATTAGAATGGATCATACGAAGGAATTAGAATGGATCGTACGAATGAATTAGAATGGATCGTACGAATGAATTAGAATGGATATATTCGTGCAAATGAATTAGAATGGATCGTATGAATGTATTAGAATGGATCGTATGAGTGAATTAGAATGGATCGTACAAATGAATTAGAATGGATTGTATGAATGAATTAGAATGGATCGTACGAATGAATTAGAATGGATCGGACGAATGAATTAGAATGGATCGGACGAATGAATTAGAATGGATCGTACGAATGAATTAGAATGGATCGTACGAATAAATTAGAATGGATACATTCGTCCGAATGAATAAGAATGGATCATACGAATAAGTAAGAATGGATCGTACGAATGAAATAGAATAGATTGTACGAATGAATTAGAATGGATCGTGCGAATGAATTAGAATGGATCGTACGAATGAATTAGAATGGATAGTACGAATGAATTAGAATGGATCGTGCGAATGAATTCGAATGGATCGTACGAATGAATTAGAATTGATACCTTTGTGCAAATGAATTAGAATGGATCGTATGAATGAATTAGAATGGATCGTATGAGTGAATTAGAACGGATAGTACGAATGAAGTAGAATGGATCCTACGAATGGATCGTGCGAATGAATTCGAATGGATCCTACGAATGGATCGTAGAATGGATCGTACGAATGAATTAGAACGAATTAGAATGGATCGTACGAATAAATTAGAATAGATCATAGGAATGAATTAGAATGGATCGTGCAAATGAATTAGAATGGATACATTCGTGCGAATGAATTAGAATGGATCGGACGAATGAATTAGAATAGATCGTACGAATGAGTAAGATGGATCGTACGAATGAAATAGAATAGATCGTACGAATGAATTAGAATGGATCGTACGAATGAATTAGAATGGATATATTCGTTCAAATGAATTAGAATGGATCGTATGAATGTATTAGAATGGATCGTATGAGTGAATTAGAATGGATCGTACGAATGAATTAGAATGGATCATATGAATGAATTAGAATGGATACATTCGTGTGAATGAATTAGAATGGATCGTATGAATGAATTAGAATAGATTTTGTGAATGAATTAGAACTGATCGTACGAATGAATTAGAATGGATACATTCGTGTGAATGAATTAGAATGAATTAGAATGGATTGGACGAATAAATTAGAATGAATCGTATGAATGAATTAGAATGGATCAAATGAATGAATTAGAATGGTTACATTCATGCGAATGAATTAGAATGGATCGTACGAATGGATTAGAATGGATACATTCGTGCGAATGAATTAGAATGGATCATACGAATGAGTAAGAATGGATCGTACGAATGAAATAGAATGGATTGTACGAATGAATTAGAATGGATCGTGCGAATGAATTTGAATGGATCGTACGAATGAATTAGAATGGATCGTGCTAATGAATTAGAATTGATCGTACGAATGAAATAGAATGGATTGTATGAATGATTTAGAATGGATCGTACGAATGAATTAGAATGGATCGTATGAATGATTTAGAATGGATACATTCGTGCGAATGAATTAGAATGGATCATACGAATGAGTAAGAATGGATCGTACGAATGAAATAGAATGGATTGTACGAATGAATTAGAATGGATTCATACGAATGAATTAGAATGGATACATTCGTGCGATCCATTCTAATTCATTCATACGATCTATTCTAATTCATTCATACAATCCATTCTAATTCTCTCACACGATCCATTCTAATTCATTCGTACGATCCATTCTAATTCATTCGCACAATCCATTCTATTTCATTCGTACGATCCATTCTTACTCATTGGTACGATCCATTCTAATTCATTCGCACGAATGTATCCATTCTAATTCATTCGTACGAATCCATTCTAATTCATTCGTACAATCTATTCTATTTCATTCGTACGATCCATTCTTACTCATTCGTATGATCCATTCTAATTCATTCGGACGAATATATCCATTCTAATTTATTTGTACGATCCATTCTAATTCATTCGTACGATCCATTCTAATTCATTCATACGATCCATTCTAATTCATTCGTCCGATCCATTCTAATTCATTCGCACGAATGTATCCATTCTAATTCATTCGTACGATCAATTCTAATTCATTCGTACGATCCATTCTAATTCATTCGTAAGATCCATTCTAATTCATTCGTACGATCCATTCTAATTCATTCGTACGATCCATTCTAATTCCTTCGTACGATCCATTCTAATTCATTCGTACGATCCATTCTAATTCATTCGTACGATCCATTCTAATTCCTTCGTACGATCCATTCTAATTCATACTCGCAATCTATTCTAATTCATTCGTACGATCCATTCTAATTCATTCGTACGATCCATTCTAATTTATTCGCACGATCCATTCTAATTCATTCGCGCAATCTATTCTAATTCATTCGCATGATCCATTCTAATTCATTCGTATGATCCATTCTAATTCTTTCACACGATCCATTCTAATTCATTCGTACGATCCATTCTAATTCATTCGTACGATCTATTCTAATTCATTCGTACGATCCATTCTAATTCATTCGTATGATCCATTCTAATTCCTTCGTACGATCCATTCTAATTCAATCAT
Organism: Chamaelirium japonicum; assembly: GCA_947650365.1. Lineage (NCBI taxonomy): Eukaryota > Viridiplantae > Streptophyta > Magnoliopsida > Liliales > Melanthiaceae > Chamaelirium > Chamaelirium japonicum. The sequence goes on along the minus strand of OX393549.1, from coordinate 64,864,887 downwards.
ACAATCCATTCTAATTCTTTCACACGATCCATTCTAATTCATTCGTGCGATCCATTCTAATTCATTCATGCAATCCATTCTATTTCATTCGTACGATCCATTCTTACTCATTCGTACGATCCATTCTAATTCATTCACACGAATGTATCCATTCGTACGAATGAATTAGAATAGATTGTACGAATGAATTAGAATGGATCGTACGAATGAATTAGAATGGATCGTACGAAGGAATTGGAATGGATCGTACGAATGAATTAGAATGGATCGTACGAATGAATTAGAATAGATCGTACAAATGAATTAGAATGGATCGTACGAAGGAATTAGAATGGATCGTACGAATGAATTAGAATGGATATATTCGTGCAAATGAATTAGAATGGATCGTATGAATGTATTAGAATGGATCGTATGAGTGAATTAGAATGGATTGTACGAATGAATTAGAATGGATTGTATGAATGAATTAGAATGGATCGTACGAATGAATTAGAATGGATTGTGTGAATGAATTAGAATGGATCGGACGAATGAATTAGAATGGATCGTACAAATGAATTAGAATGGATCGTACGAATAAATTAGAATGGATACATTCGTCCGAATGAATCAGAATGGATCATACGAATGAGTAAGAATGGATCCTTCGAATGAAATAGAATAGATTGTACGAATGAATTAGAATGGATCGTGCGAATGAATTAGAATGGATCGTACGAATGAATTAGAATGGATCGTACGAATGAATTAGAATGGATCGTGCGAATGAATTCGAATGGATCGTACGAATGAATTAGAATGGATACCTTTGTGCAAATGAATTAGAATGGATCGTATGAATGAATTAGAATGGATCGTATGAGTGAATTAGAACAGATAGTACGAATGAAGTAGAATGATCGTATGAATGAATTAGAATGGATACATTCATGCGAATGAATTAGAATGGATCGTATGAATGAATTAGAATAGATTGTGCGAATGAATTAGAATGGATCGTACGAATGAATTAGAATGGATACATTCGTGCGAATAAATTAGAATGGATCGTACGAATGAATTAGAATGTATCGTACGAATGGATTAGAATGGATACTACGAATGGATTAGAATGGATACCTTTGTGCATATGAATTAGAATGGATCGTATGAAAGAATGGATTAGAATGGATCGTACGAATGAATTAGAATAGATCATAGGAATGAATTAGAATGGATCGTGCAAATGAATTAGAATGGATACATTCGTATGAATAAATTAGAATGGATTGTATGAATGAATTAGAATGGATACGAAGGAATTAGAAAGGATCGTACGAAGGAATTAGAATGGATCATACGAATGAAATAGAATGGATCGTACGAAGGAATTAGAATGGATCGTACGAAGGAATTAGAATGGATATATTCGTGCAAATGAATTAGAATGGATCGTATGAATGAATTAGAATGGATCGTATGAGTGAATTAGAATGGATCGTACGAATGAATTAGAATGGATCGTATGAATGAATTAGAATGGATCGTGCGAAAGAATTAGAATGCACTTTATGAATGAATTAGAATGGATCGTATAAATAAATTAGAATGGATCGTGCAAATGAATTCGAATGGATCGCATGATCCATTCGAATAGAATGGATCGTACGAATGAATTAGAATGGATCGTACGAATGAATTAGAATGGATCATACGAATGAATTAGAATGGATCATACGAATGAGTAAGAATGGATCATACGAATGAAATAGAATGGATTGTACGAATGAATTAGAATAGATACATTCATGCGAATGAATTAGAATGGATCGGACGATTGAATTAGAATGGATCGTACGATTCATTCTAATTCATTCGTACGATCCATTCTAATACATTCGTACGATTCATGCTAATTCATTCGCACGATCCATTCTAATTCATTCGTACGTTCCATTCTTATTCATTCATACGATCCATTCTAATTCATTCGCACAATCCATTCTAATTCATTCGTACAATCCATTCTAATTCATTCGTATGATCCATTCTAACTCATTCGGTGGATCCATTCTAATTCATTCGTACGATCCATTCTAATTCATTCCCACGATCCATTCTAATTTATTCGTACGATCCATTCTAATTCATTCGTACGATCTATTCTAATTCATTCGCACGAATGTAACCATTCTAATTCATTCATATGATTCATTATAATTCATTCGTATGAGCTATTCTAAGTCATTCGTACGATCCATTCTAATTCATTCGTACGATCCATTGTAATTCATTCATACAATCCATTTAGATTCATTCGCACAAATGTATCCATTCAAATTCATTCGTACGATCCATTCTAATTCATTCGTACGATCCATTCTAATTCATTCATACGATCTATTCTAATTCATTTATACAATCCATTCTAATTCTTTCACACGATCCATTCTAATACATTCGTACGATCCATTCTAATTCATTCGTACGATCCATTTTAATTCACTCATACGATCCATTCTAATACATTCATACGATCCATTCTAATTCATTTGCACGAATATATCCATTCTAATTCATTCGTATGATCCATTCTAATTCATTCATACGGTCCATTCTAATTCATTTGCACGAATATATCCATTCTAATTCATTCGTACGATCCATTCTAATTCCTTCGTACGATCCATTCTAATTCGTTCGTACGATCCATTCTAATTCATTCGTACGATCCATTCTAATTCATTAATATGATCCATTCTAATTCATTCGTACGATCCATTCTAATGAATTAAAATTGATCGTACGAATGAAATAGAATGGATTGCACGAATGATTTAGAATGGATCGTACGAATGAATTAGAATGGTTCGTGTGAAAGAATTAGAATGGATTGTATGAATGAATTAGAATGGATCGTACGAATGAATTAGAATGGATCTTACAAATGAATTAGAATGGATTAGAATGGATTGTGCGAATGAATTAGAATGGATCGTATGAATGAATAAGAATGGATCGTACGAATGAATTAGAATGGATCGTGCGAATGAATTTGCATGAATCGTACGAATGTATTAGAATGGATCATACGAATGAGTAAGAATGGATCGTACGAATGAAATAGAATGGATTTTATGAATGAATTAGAATGGATACATTCGTGCAAATGAATTCGAATCGATCGTACGAATTAATTAGAATGGATCATACGAATGAATTAGAATGGATCGTACGAATGAATTAGAATGGATCGTACGAATGAATTAGAATAGATCGTGCGAATGAATTAGAATGGATCGTACGAATGAATTAGAATGGATACATTTGTGCGAATGAATTAGAATAGATCGTACGAATGAATTAGAATGGATCGTACGAATGAATTAGAATGGATCGTACGAATGAATTAGAATGGATCGTACGAAGGAATTAGAATGGATCGTACGAATGAATTAGAATGGATCATACGAATGAATTAGAATAGATCGTACGAATGAATTAGAATGGATCGTACGAAGGAATTAGAATGGATCGTACGAATGAATTAGAATGGATATATTCGTGCAAATGAATTAGAATGGATCGTATGAATGTATTAGAATGGATCGTATGAGTGAATTAGAATGGATCGTACGAATGAATTAGAATGGATTGTATGAATGAATTAGAATGGATCGTACGAATGAATTAGAATGGATCGTGTGAATGAATTAGAATGGATCGTACGAATAAATTAGAATGGATCGTACGAATAAATTAGAATGGATACATTCGTCCGAATGAATTAGAATGGATCATACGAATGAGTAAGAATGGATCGTACGAATGAAACAGAATAGATTGTACGAATGAATTAGAATGGATCGTGCGAATGAATTAGAATGGATCGTACGAATGAATTAGAATGGATCGTACGAATGAATTAGAATGGATCGTGCGAATGAATTCGAATAGATCGTACGAATGAATTAGAATGGATACCTTTGTGCAAATGAATTAGAATGGATCGTATGAATGAATTAGAATGGATCGTATGAGTGAATTAGAATGGATAGTACGAATGAAGTAGAATGGATCGTATGAATGAATTAGAATGGATACATTCGTGCGAATGAATTAGAATGGATCGTATGAATGAATTAGAATAGATTGTGCGAATGAATTAGAATGGATCGTACGAATGAATTAGAATGAATACATTCGTGCGAATAAATTAGAATGGATCGTACAAATGAATTAGAATGTATCGTACGAATGGATTAGAATGGATCCTACGAATGGATTAGAATGGATACCTTTGTGCATATGAATTAGATGGATCGTATGAATGAATTAGAATGGATCGTAGAATTGATCGTACGAATGAATTAGAATGAATTAGAATGGATCGTACGAATGAATTAGAATAGATCATAGGAATGAATTAGAATGGATCGTGCAAATGAATTAGAATGGATACATTCGTGCGAATGAATTAGAATGGATCGGACGAATGAATTAGAATGGATCGTACGAATGAGTAAGAATGGATCGTACGAATGAAATAGAATAGATCGTACGAATGAATTAGAATGGATCGTACGAAGGAATTAGAATGGATCGTACGAATAAATTAGAATGGATATATTCGTGCAAATGAATTAGAATGGATCGTATGAATGTTTTAGAATGGATCGTATGAGTGAATTAGAATGGATCGTACGAATGAATTAGAATGGATCATATGAATGAATTAGAATGGATACATTCGTCTGAATGAATTAGAATGGATCGTATGAATGAATTAGAATAGATTTTGTGAATGAATTAGAACTGATCTTACGAATGAATTAGAATGGATACATTCGTGCGAATGAATTATAATGAATTAGAATGGATCGGACGAATGAATTAGAATGGATCGTATGAATGAATTAGAATGGATCAAATGAATGAATTAGAATGGTTACATTCATGCGAATGAATTAGAATGGATCATACGAATGGATTAGAATGGATCGTATGAATGGATTAGAATGGATACATTCGTGCGAATGAATTAGAATGGATCATACGAATGAGTAAGAATGGATCGTACGAATGAAATAGAATGGATTGTACGAATGAATTAGAATGGATCGTGCGAATGAATTTGAATGGATCGTACGAATGAATTAGAATGGATCGTGCTAATGAATTAGAATTGATCGTACGAATGAAATAGAATGGATTGTACGAATGATTTAGAATGGATCGTACGAATGAATTAGAATGGATCGTACGAATGATTTAGAATGGATACATTCGTGCGAATGAATTAGAATGGATCATACGAATGAGTAAGAATGGATCGTACGAATGAAATAGAATGGATTGTACGAATGAATTAGAATGGATTCGTACGAATGAATTAGAATGGATACATTCGTGCGATCCATATTCATACGATCTATTCTAATTCATTCATACAATCCATTCTAATTCTTTCACACGATCCATTCTAATTCATTCGTACGATCCATTCTAATTCATTCGCACAATCCATTCTATTTCATTCGTACTATCCATTCTTACTCATTGGTACGATCCAATCTAATTCATTCGCACGAATGTATCCATTCTAATTCATTCGTACGAATCCATTCTAATTCATTCGTACAATCTATTCTATTTCATTCGTACGATCCATTCTTACTCATTCGTATGATCCATTCTAATTCATTCGGACGAATGTATCCATTCTAATTTATTCGTACGATCCATTCTAATTCATTCGTACAATCCATTCTAATTCATTCGTATGATCCATTCTAATTCAATCGTTCGATCCATTCTAATTCATTCGCATGAATGTATCCATTCTAATTCATTCGTACGATCCATTCTAAATCATTCGTACGATCCATTCTAATTCATTCGTAAGATCCATTCTAATTCATTCGTACGATCCATTCTAATTCATTCGTACGATCCATTCTAATTCCTTCGTACGATCCATTCTAATTCATTCGTACGATCCATTCTAATTCATTCGTACGATCCATTCTAATTCCTTCATACGATCCATTCAAATTCATTCGTACGATCCATTCTAATTCATTCGCGCAATCTATTCTAATTCATTCGTACGATCCATTCTAATTCATTCGTACGATCCATTCTAATTCATTCGCACGATCCATTCTAATTCATTCGCGCAATCTATTATAATTCATTCGCACGATCCATTCAAATTCATTCGTACGATCCATTCTAATTCTTTCACACGATCCATTCTAATTCATTCGTACGATCCATTCTAATTCATTCGTACGATCTATTCTAATTCATTCGTACGATCCATTCTAATTCATTCGTACGATCCATTCTAATTCCTTCGTACGATCCATTCTAATTGATTCATACAATCCATTCTAATTCTTTCACACGATCCATTCTAATTCATTCGTACGATCCATTCTAATTCATTCGTGCAATCCATTCTATTTCATTCGTACGATCCATTCTTACTCATTCGTACGATCCATTCTAATTCATTCACACGAATGTATCCATTCGTACGAATGAATTAGAATAGATTGTACGAATGAATTAGAATGGATCGTACGAATGAATTAGAATGGATCGTACGAAGGAATTAGAATGGATCGTACGAATGAATTAGAATGGATCGTACGAATGAATTAGAATAGATCGTACGAATGAATTAGAATGGATCGTACGAAGGAATTAGAATGGATCGTACGAATGAATTAGAATGGATATATTCGTGCAAATGAATTAGAATGGATCGTATGAATGTATTAGAATGGATCGTATGAGTGAATTAGAATGGATCATACGAATGAATTAGAATGGATTGTATGAATGAATTAGAATGGATCGTGTGAATGAATTAGAATGGATCGGACGAATGAATTAGAATGGATCGTACGAATGAAATAGAATGGATCATACGAATGAATTAGAATGGATCGTACGAATAAATTAGAATGGATACATTCGTCCGAATGAATTAGAATGGATCATACGAATGAGTAAGAATGGATCGTACGAATGAAATAGAATAGATTGTACGAATGAATTAGAATGGATCGTGCGAATGAATTAGAATGGATCGTACGAATGAATTAGAATGGATCGTACGAATGAATTAGAATGGATCGTGCGAATGAATTCGAATGGATCATACGAATGAATTAGAATGGATACCTTTGTGCAAATGAATTAGAATGGATCGTATGAATGAATTAGAATGGATCGTATGAGTGAATTAGAACGGATAGTACGAATGAAGTAGAATGGATCGTATGAATGAATTAGAATGGATACATTTGTGCGAATGAATTAGAATGGATCGTATGAATGAATTAGAATAGATTGTGCGAATGAATTAGAATGGATCGTACGAATGAATTAGAATGGATACATTCATGCGAATAAATTAGAATGGATCGTACGAATGAATTAGAATGTATCGTACGAATGGATTAGAATGGATCCTACGAATGGATTAGAATGGATACCTTTGTGCATATGAATTAGAATGGATCGTATGAATGAATTAGAATGGATCGTAGAATGGATCGTACGAATGAATTAGAATGGATCGTACGAATGAATTATAATAGATCATAGGAATTAATTAGAATGGATCGTGCAAATGAATTAGAATGGATACATTCGTGCGAATGAATTAGTATGGATCGGACGAATGAATTAGAATAGATCGTACGAATGAGTAAGAATGGATCGTACGAATTAGAATGGATCGTACGAATTAGAATGGATCGTACGAATGAATTAGAATGGATCGTACGAATGAATTAGAATGGATTGTATGAAGGAATTAGAATGGATCGTACGAATGAATTAGAATGGATCGTACGAATGAATTAGAATGGATCGTAAGAATGAATTAGAATGGATCGTACGAATGAATTAGAATGGATTGTACGAATGAATTAGAATGGATCGTACGAATGAATTAGAATGGATCGTACGAATGAATTAGAATAGATCGTACGAATGAATTAGAATGGATCATACGAAGGAATTAGAATGGATCGTACGAATGAATTAGAATGGATCGTACGAATGAATTAGAATGGATATATTCGTGCAAATGAATTAGAATGGATCGTATGAATGTATTAGAATGGATCGTATGAGTGAATTAGAATGGATCGTACAAATGAATTAGAATGGATTGTATGAATGAATTAGAATGGATCGTACGAATGAATTAGAATGGATCGGACGAATGAATTAGAATGGATCGGACGAATGAATTAGAATGGATCGTACGAATGAATTAGAATGGATCGTACGAATAAATTAGAATGGATACATTCGTCCGAATGAATAAGAATGGATCATACGAATAAGTAAGAATGGATCGTACGAATGAAATAGAATAGATTGTACGAATGAATTAGAATGGATCGTGCGAATGAATTAGAATGGATCGTACGAATGAATTAGAATGGATAGTACGAATGAATTAGAATGGATCGTGCGAATGAATTCGAATGGATCGTACGAATGAATTAGAATTGATACCTTTGTGCAAATGAATTAGAATGGATCGTATGAATGAATTAGAATGGATCGTATGAGTGAATTAGAACGGATAGTACGAATGAAGTAGAATGGATCCTACGAATGGATCGTGCGAATGAATTCGAATGGATCCTACGAATGGATCGTAGAATGGATCGTACGAATGAATTAGAACGAATTAGAATGGATCGTACGAATAAATTAGAATAGATCATAGGAATGAATTAGAATGGATCGTGCAAATGAATTAGAATGGATACATTCGTGCGAATGAATTAGAATGGATCGGACGAATGAATTAGAATAGATCGTACGAATGAGTAAGATGGATCGTACGAATGAAATAGAATAGATCGTACGAATGAATTAGAATGGATCGTACGAATGAATTAGAATGGATATATTCGTTCAAATGAATTAGAATGGATCGTATGAATGTATTAGAATGGATCGTATGAGTGAATTAGAATGGATCGTACGAATGAATTAGAATGGATCGTATGAATGAATTAGAATGGATACATTCGTGTGAATGAATTAGAATGGATCGTATGAATGAATTAGAATAGATTTTGTGAATGAATTAGAACTGATCGTACGAATGAATTAGAATGGATACATTCGTGTGAATGAATTAGAATGAATTAGAATGGATTGGACGAATAAATTAGAATGAATCGTATGAATGAATTAGAATGGATCAAATGAATGAATTAGAATGGTTACATTCATGCGAATGAATTAGAATGGATCGTACGAATGGATTAGAATGGATACATTCGTGCGAATGAATTAGAATGGATCATACGAATGAGTAAGAATGGATCGTACGAATGAAATAGAATGGATTGTACGAATGAATTAGAATGGATCGTGCGAATGAATTTGAATGGATCGTACGAATGAATTAGAATGGATCGTGCTAATGAATTAGAATTGATCGTACGAATGAAATAGAATGGATTGTATGAATGATTTAGAATGGATCGTACGAATGAATTAGAATGGATCGTATGAATGATTTAGAATGGATACATTCGTGCGAATGAATTAGAATGGATCATACGAATGAGTAAGAATGGATCGTACGAATGAAATAGAATGGATTGTACGAATGAATTAGAATGGATTCATACGAATGAATTAGAATGGATACATTCGTGCGATCCATTCTAATTCATTCATACGATCTATTCTAATTCATTCATACAATCCATTCTAATTCTCTCACACGATCCATTCTAATTCATTCGTACGATCCATTCTAATTCATTCGCACAATCCATTCTATTTCATTCGTACGATCCATTCTTACTCATTGGTACGATCCATTCTAATTCATTCACACGAATGTATCCATTCTAATTCATTCGTACGAATCCATTCTAATTCATTCGTACAATCTATTCTATTTCATTCGTACGATCCATTCTTACTCATTCGTATGATCCATTCTAATTCATTCGGACGAATATATCCATTCTAATTTATTTGTACGATCCATTCTAATTCATTCGTACGATCCATTCTAATTCATTCATACGATCCATTCTAATTCATTCGTCCGATCCATTCTAATTCATTCGCACGAATGTATCCATTCTAATTCATTCGTACGATCAATTCTAATTCATTCGTACGATCCATTCTAATTCATTCGTAAGATCCATTCTAATTCATTCGTACGATCCATTCTAATTCATTCGTACGATCCATTCTAATTCCTTCGTACGATCCATTCTAATTCATTCGTACGATCCATTCTAATTCATTCGTACGATCCATTCTAATTCCTTCGTACGATCCATTCTAATTCATACTCGCAATCTATTCTAATTCATTCGTACGATCCATTCTAATTCATTCGTACGATCCATTCTAATTTATTCGCACGATCCATTCTAATTCATTCGCGCAATCTATTCTAATTCATTCGCATGATCCATTCTAATTCATTCGTATGATCCATTCTAATTCTTTCACACGATCCATTCTAATTCATTCGTACGATCCATTCTAATTCATTCGTACGATCTATTCTAATTCATTCGTACGATCCATTCTAATTCATTCGTATGATCCATTCTAATTCCTTCGTACGATCCATTCTAATTCAATCATACAATCCATTCTAATTCTTTCACACGATCCATTCTAATTCATTCGTGCGATCCATTCTAATTCATTCATGCAATCCATTCTATTTCATTCGTACGATCCATTCTTACTCATTCGTACGATCCATTCTAATTCATTCACACGAATGTATCCATTCGTACGAATGAATTAGAATAGATTGTACGAATGAATTAGAATGGATCGTACGAATGAATTAGAATGGATCGTACGAAGGAATTGGAATGGATCGTACGAATGAATTAGAATGGATCGTACGAATGAATTAGAATAGATCGTACAAATGAATTAGAATGGATCGTACGAAGGAATTAGAATGGATCGTACGAATGAATTAGAATGGATATATTCGTGCAAATGAATTAGAATGGATCGTATGAATGTATTAGAATGGATCGTATGAGTGAATTAGAATGGATTGTACGAATGAATTAGAATGGATTGTATGAATGAATTAGAATGGATCGTACGAATGAATTAGAATGGATTGTGTGAATGAATTAGAATGGATCGGACGAATGAATTAGAATGGATCGTACAAATGAATTAGAATGGATCGTACGAATAAATTAGAATGGATACATTCGTCCGAATGAATCAGAATGGATCATACGAATGAGTAAGAATGGATCCTTCGAATGAAATAGAATAGATTGTACGAATGAATTAGAATGGATCGTGCGAATGAATTAGAATGGATCGTACGAATGAATTAGAATGGATCGTACGAATGAATTAGAATGGATCGTGCGAATGAATTCGAATGGATCGTACGAATGAATTAGAATGGATACCTTTGTGCAAATGAATTAGAATGGATCGTATGAATGAATTAGAATGGATCGTATGAGTGAATTAGAACAGATAGTACGAATGAAGTAGAATGATCGTATGAATGAATTAGAATGGATACATTCATGCGAATGAATTAGAATGGATCGTATGAATGAATTAGAATAGATTGTGCGAATGAATTAGAATGGATCGTACGAATGAATTAGAATGGATACATTCGTGCGAATAAATTAGAATGGATCGTACGAATGAATTAGAATGTATCGTACGAATGGATTAGAATGGATACTACGAATGGATTAGAATGGATACCTTTGTGCATATGAATTAGAATGGATCGTATGAAAGAATGGATTAGAATGGATCGTACGAATGAATTAGAATAGATCATAGGAATGAATTAGAATGGATCGTGCAAATGAATTAGAATGGATACATTCGTATGAATAAATTAGAATGGATTGTATGAATGAATTAGAATGGATACGAAGGAATTAGAAAGGATCGTACGAAGGAATTAGAATGGATCATACGAATGAAATAGAATGGATCGTACGAAGGAATTAGAATGGATCGTACGAAGGAATTAGAATGGATATGTTCGTGCAAATGAATTAGAATGGATCGTATGAATGAATTAGAATGGATCGTATGAGTGAATTAGAATGGATCGTACGAATGAATTAGAATGGATCGTATGAATGAATTAGAATGGATCGTGCGAAAGAATTAGAATGCACTTTATGAATGAATTAGAATGGATCGTATAAATAAATTAGAATGGATCGTGCAAATGAATTCGAATGGATCGCATGATCCATTCGAATAGAATGGATCGTACGAATGAATTAGAATGGATCGTACGAATGAATTAGAATGGATCATACGAATGAATTAGAATGGATCATACGAATGAGTAAGAATGGATCATACGAATGAAATAGAATGGATTGTACGAATGAATTAGAATAGATACATTCATGCGAATGAATTAGAATGGATCGGACGATTGAATTAGAATGGATCGTACGATTCATTCTAATTCATTCGTACGATCCATTCTAATACATTCGTACGATTCATGCTAATTCATTCGCACGATCCATTCTAATTCATTCGTACGTTCCATTCTTATTCATTCATACGATCCATTCTAATTCATTCGCACAATCCATTCTAATTCATTCGTACAATCCATTCTAATTCATTCGTATGATCCATTCTAACTCATTCGGTGGATCCATTCTAATTCATTCGTACGATCCATTCTAATTCATTCCCACGATCCATTCTAATTTATTCGTACGATCCATTCTAATTCATTCGTACGATCTATTCTAATTCATTCGCACGAATGTAACCATTCTAATTCATTCATATGATTCATTATAATTCATTCGTATGAGCTATTCTAAGTCATTCGTACGATCCATTCTAATTCATTCGTACGATCCATTGTAATTCATTCATACAATCCATTTAGATTCATTCGCACAAATGTATCCATTCAAATTCATTCGTACGATCCATTCTAATTCATTCGTACGATCCATTCTAATTCATTCATACGATCTATTCTAATTCATTTATACAATCCATTCTAATTCTTTCACACGATCCATTCTAATACATTCGTACGATCCATTCTAATTCATTCGTACGATCCATTTTAATTCACTCATACGATCCATTCTAATACATTCATACGATCCATTCTAATTCATTTGCACGAATATATCCATTCTAATTCATTCGTATGATCCATTCTAATTCATTCATACGGTCCATTCTAATTCATTTGCACGAATATATCCATTCTAATTCATTCGTACGATCCATTCTAATTCCTTCGTACGATCCATTCTAATTCGTTCGTACGATCCATTCTAATTCATTCGTACGATCCATTCTAATTCATTAATATGATCCATTCTAATTCATTCGTACGATCCATTCTAATGAATTAAAATTGATCGTACGAATGAAATAGAATGGATTGCACGAATGATTTAGAATGGATCGTACGAATGAATTAGAATGGTTCGTGTGAAAGAATTAGAATGGATTGTATGAATGAATTAGAATGGATCGTACGAATGAATTAGAATGGATCTTACAAATGAATTAGAATGGATTAGAATGGATTGTGCGAATGAATTAGAATGGATCGTATGAATGAATAAGAATGGATCGTACGAATGAATTAGAATGGATCGTGCGAATGAATTTGCATGAATCGTACGAATGTATTAGAATGGATCATACGAATGAGTAAGAATGGATCGTACGAATGAAATAGAATGGATTTTATGAATGAATTAGAATGGATACATTCGTGCAAATGAATTCGAATCGATCGTACGAATTAATTAGAATGGATCATACGAATGAATTAGAATGGATCGTACGAATGAATTAGAATGGATCGTACGAATGAATTAGAATAGATCGTGCGAATGAATTAGAATGGATCGTACGAATGAGTTAGAATGGATACATTTGTGCGAATGAATTAGAATAGATCGTACGAATGAATTAGAATGGATCGTATGAATGAATTAGAATGGATCGTACGAATGAATTAGAATGGATCGTGCGAATGAATTAGAATGGATCATACGGTCCATTCTAATTCATTTGCACGAATATAACCATTCTAATTCATTCGTACGATCCATTCTAATTCCTTCGTACGATCCATTCTAATTCGTTCGTACGATCCATTCTAATTCATTCGTACGATCCATTCTAATTCATTAATATGATCCATTCTAATTCATTCGTACGATCCATTCTAATGAATTAAAATTGATCGTACGAATGAAATAGAATGGATTGCACGAATGATTTAGAATGGATCGTACGAATGAATTAGAATGGTTCGTGTGAAAGAATTAGAATGGATTGTATGAATGAATTAGAATGGATCGTACGAATGAATTAGAATGGATCTTACAAATGAATTAGAATGGATTAGAATGGATTGTGCGAATGAATTAGAATGGATCGTATGAATGAATAAGAATGGATCGTACGAATGAATTAGAATGGATCGTGCGAATGAATTTGCATGAATCGTACGAATGTATTAGAATGGATCATACGAATGAGTAAGAATGGATCGTACGAATGAAATAGAATGGATTTTACGAATGAATTAGAATGGATACATTCGTGCAAATGAATTCGAATCGATCGTACGAATTAATTAGAATGGATCATACGAATGAATTAGAATGGATCGTACGAATGAATTAGAATGGATCGTACGAATGAATTAGAATAGATCGTGCGAATGAATTAGAATGGATCGTACGAATGAGTTAGAATGGATACATTTGTGCGAATGAATTAGAATAGATCGTACGAATGAATTAGAATGGATCGTATGAATGAATTAGAATGGATCGTACGAATGAATTAGAATGGATCGTGCGAATGAATTAGAATGGATCGTACGAATGAATTAGAATGGATCGTGTGAGAATTAGAATGGATCGTACGAATGAATTAGAATGGATCGTGCGAATGAATTAGAATGGATCGTACGAATGAATTAGAATGGATATATTTGTGCGAATGAATTAGAATGGATCGTACGAATGAATTAGAATGGATCGTATGAATGAATTAGAATGGATCGTACGAATGAATTAGAATGGATCGTGCGAATGAACTAGAATGGATCGTACGAATGAATTAGAATGGATCGTACGAATGAACTAGAATGGATACATTCGTGCGAATGAATTAGAATGGATCGTACGAATGAATTAGAATGGATCGGACGAATGAATTAGAATGGATCTTACGAATAAAATAGAATGGATCGTACGAATGAATTAGAATGGATCGTACGAATGAATTAGAATGGATACATTCGTGCGAATGAATTAGAATGGATCGGACGAACGAATTAGAATGGATCGTACGCTCGAATGTATCCATTCTAATCCATTCGTACGATCCATTTAAATCCATTCGTACGATCCATTCTAATTCATTCGCATGAATGTAACCATTCTAATTCATTCATTTGATCCATTCTAATTCATTCGTACGATCCATTCTAATTCATTCATACGATCCATTCTAATTCATTCGTACGATCCATTCTAATTCATTCGCATGAATGTAACCATTCTAATTCATTCATTTGATCCGTTTTAATTCATTCGTACGATCCATTCTAATTCATTCGTCCGATCCATTCTAATTCATTCGCACGAATGTATCCATTCTAATTCATTCGTACGATCCATTCTAATTCAATCGTACGATCCATTCTAATTCATTCGTAAGATCCATTCTAATTCATTCGTACGATCCATTCTAATTCATTCGTACGATCCATTCTAATTCATTCGCACGATCCATTCTAATTCATTTGCACGAATATATCCATTCTAATTCATTCGTACGATCCATTCTAGTTCCTTCGTACGATCCATTCTAATTCATTCGTACGATCTATTCTAATTCATTCGTACGATTCATTCTAATTCATTCGTACGATCCATTCTAATTCATTCATAGGATCCATTCTAATTCATTCATACGATCTATTCTAATTCTTTCGCACGAATGTATCCATTCTAATTCATTCGCACGAATGTATCCATTCTAATTCATTCGCACGAATGTATCCATTCTAATTCATTCATACGAATCCATTCTAATTCATTCGTACAATCTATTCTATTTCATTCGTACGATCCATTCTAGTTCATTCGTACGATCCATTCTAATTCATTCGTACGATCCATTCTTACTCATTCGTATGATCCATTATGGATACATTCGTGCGAATGAATTAGAATGGATCATACGAATGAGTCAGAATGGATCGTACGAATGAAATAGAATGGATTGTGCGAATGAATTAGAATGGATCGTAGAATGGATCAGAATAGATCGTGTGAAAGAATTAGAATGGATTGTATGAATGAATTAGAATGAATTCGTACGATCCATTCGAATTCATTCGCACGAGCCATTCTAATTCATTCATACGATCCATTCTAATTCTTTCACACGATCTATTCTGATCCATTCTACGATCCATTATAATTCATTCGCACAATCCATTTTATTTCATTCGTATGATCCATTCTTACTCATTCGTATGATCCATTATAATTCATTCGCACGAATGTATCCATAATGGATCATACGAATGAGTAAGAATGGATCGTACAAATGAAATAGAATGGATTGTACGAATGAATTAGAATGGATCGTGCGAATGAATTAGAATGGATCGTACGAATGAATTAGAATGGATCGTACGAATGAACTAGAATGGATACATTCGTGCGAATGAATTAGAATGGATCGTACGAATGAATTAGAATAGATCGTACGAATGAATTAGAATGGATCGTACGAATGAATTAGAATGTGTACGAATGAACTAGAATGGATCCTACAAATGAATTAGAATAGATCGTGTGAAAGAATTAGAATGGATTGTATGAATGAATTAGAATAAATTCGTACGATCCATTCGAATTCATTCGCACGATCCATTCTAATTCATTCATACGATCCATTCTAATTCATTCATACAATCCATTCTAATTCTTTCACACGATCCATTCTAATTCATTCGTAGGATCCATTCTAATTCATTCGTACAATCTATTCTATTTCATTCGTACGATCCATTCTTACTCATTCGTATGATCCATTCTAATTCATTCGGACGAATGTATCCATTCTAATTTATTCGTACGATCCATTCTAATTCATTCGTACGATCCATTCTAATTCATTCGTACGATCCATTCTAATTCATTCGTCCGATCCATTCTAATTTATTCGCACGAATGTATCCATTCTAATTCATTCGTACGATCCATTCTAATTCATTCGTACGATCCATTCTATTCTAGTTTATTCATACGATCCATTCTAATTCATTCGTACGATCCATTCTAATTCATTCGCACGATCCATTCTAATTCATTCGCACAAATGTATCCATTCTAATTCATTCGTACGATCCATTCTAATTCATTCGTACGATCCATTCTTATTCATTCATACAATCAATTCTAATTCTTTCACACGATCTATTCTAATTCATTCGTAGCATCCATTCTAATTCATTCGTACACATTCTAATTCATTCGTACGATCCATTCTAATTCATTCGTACGATCCATTCTAATTCATTCGCACAATCCATTCTATTTCATTCGTACGATCCATTCTTACTCATTCGTATGATCCATTCTAATTCATTTGCACGAATGTATCCATAATGGATCATACGAATGAGTAAGAATGGATCGTACGAATGAAATAGAATGGATTGTGCGAATGAATTAGAATGGACCGTACGAATGAATTAGACGTACGAATGAATTAGAATGGATACATTCGTGCGAATAAATTAGAATGGATCATAGGAATGAGTGATCCATTCTAATTCATTCGTATGATCCACTCTAATTCTTTCGTACGATCCATTCTAATTCATTCGTACGATCCATTCTAATTCATTCGTACGATCCATTCTAATTCATTCGCACAAATGTATCGATTCTAATTCATTCGTACGATCCATTCTAATTCATTCGTACGATCCATTCTAATTCATTCGTAAGATCCATTCTAATTCATTCGTACGATCCATTCTAATTCATTCGTACGATCCATTCTAATTCATTCGCGAATGTATCCATTCTAATTCATTCGTACGATCCATTCTAATTCATTCGTACGATCCATTCTAATTCATTCGTACGATCCATTCTAATTCCTTCGTACGATCCATTCTAATTCATTCGTACGATCTATTCTAATTCATTCGTACGATCCATTCTAATTCCTTCATACGATCCATTCTAATTCCTTCGTACGATCCATTCTAATTCATTCGTACGATCCATTCTAATTCATTCGTATGATCCATTCTAATTAATTCGTATGATCCATTCTAATTAATTCGTACGATCCATTCTAATTCATTCGTATGAATTAGAATGGATCATACGAAAGAATTAGAATGGATCGTACGAATGAATTAGAATGGATCGTACGAAGGAATTAGAATGGATCGTACGAATGAATTAGATTGGATCGTACGAATGAATTAGAATAGATCGTACGAATAAATTATTATGGATCGTACGAAGGAATTAGAATGGATCGTACGAATGAATTAGAATGGATCGTACGAATGAACTAGAATGGATACATTCGTGCGAAAGAATTAGAATGGATCGTACGAATGAATTAGAATGGATCGTACGAATGAATTAGAATGGATACATTCGCGAATGAATTAGAATGGATCGTACGAATGAATTAGAATGGATCGTACGAATGAATTAGAATGGATCTTACGAATGAATTAGAATGGATCGTACGAATGAATTAGAATGGATACATTTGGGCGAATGAATTAGAATGGATCGTGCGAATGAATTAGAATGGATCGTACGAATGAATTAGAATGGATACATTTGTGCGAATGAATTAGAATGGATCGTACGAATGAATTAGAATGGATCGTGTGAAAGAATTAGAATGGATTGTACGAATGAATTAGAATGGATCCGATGAATGAATTAGAATGGATCGTGCGAATGAATTAGAATGGATCGTACGAATGAATTAGAATGGATCAAATGAATGAATTAGAATGTACGAATGGATTAGAATGGATCGTATGAATGGATTAGAATGGATACATTTGTGCGAATGAATTAGAATGGATTGTATGAATGAATTAGAATGGATCGTACGATCCATTCGAATTCATTCGCACGATCCATTCTAATTCATTCATACGATCCACTCTAATTCATTCATACGATCCATTCTAATTCATTCGTACGATCCATTCTAATTCATTCGTATATTCCATTCTAAGATCCTACGAATGAATTAGAATGGATCGTACGAATGAATTAGAATGGATCGTATGAATGAATTAGACTGGATCGTGCGAATGAATTAGAATTGATACATTCGTGCGAATGAATTAGAATGGATACATTCGTGCGAATGAATTAGAATGGATCGGACGAATGAATTAGAATGGATCGTACGAATGAATTAGAATGGATCAAATGAATGAATTAGAATGGTTACATTCATGCGAATGAATTAGAATGGATCGTACGAATGGATTAGAATGGATCGTACGAATGAACTAGAATGGATACATTCGTGCAAATGAATTAGAATGGATCGTACGAATGAATTAGAATGGATCGTACGAATGAATTAGAATGGATCTTACGAATGAATTAGAATGGATCGTACGAATGAATTAGAATGGATCGTACGAATAAATTAGAATGGATACATTCATGCGAATGAATTAGAATGGATCGGACGAACGAATTAGAATGGATCGTACGAATGAATTAGAATGGATCAAATAAATGAATTAGAATGGTTACATTCATGCGAATGAATTAGAATGGATCGTACGAATGGATTAGAATGGATCGTACGAATGGATTAGAATGGATACATTCGAGCGAATGAATTAGAATGGATCGTACGAATGGATTAGAATGGATCCTACGAATGGATACCTTTGTGCAGAATGGATCGTATGAATGAATTAGAATGGATACATTCGTGCACGATCCATTCTAATTCATTCGCACGAATGTATCCATTCTAATTCATTCGTACGATCCATTCTAATTCATTAATATGATCCATTCTAATTCATTCGTACGATCGATTCTAATTCATTCGTATGATCCATTCTAATTCATTCGGACGAATGTGTCCATTCTAATTTATTCGTACGATCCATTCTAATTCATTCTTACGATCCATTCTAATTCATTCGTACGATCCATTCTAATTCATTCGTCCGATCCATTCTAATTCATTCTCACGAATGTATCCATTCTAATTCATTCGTACGATCCATTCTAATTTATTTGTACGATCCATTCTAATTCATTTGTAAGATCCATTCTAATTCATTCGTACGATCCATTCTAATTCATTCGTACGATCCATTCTAATTCATTCGCACGAATGTATCCATTCTAATTCATTCGCACGATCCATTCTAATTCATTCGTACGATCCATTCTTATACATTCATATGATCCATTCTAATTCATTCGCACAATCCATTCTAATTCATTCGTACAATCCATTCTAATTCATTCGTATGATCCATTCTAAGTCATTCGGTGGATCCATTCTAATTCATTCGTACGATCCATTCTAATTCATTCCCACGATCCATTCTAATTTATTCGTACGATCCATTCTAATTCATTCGTACGATCTATTCTAATTCATTCACACGAATGTAACCATTCTAATTCATTCATACGATTCATTATAATTCATTCGTATGAGCTATTCTAATTTATTCGTACGATCCATTCTAATTCATTCGTACGATCCATTGTAATTCATTCATACAATCCATTTAGATTCATTCGCACAAATGTATCCATTCAAATTCATTCGTACGATCCATTCTAATTCATTCGTACGATCCATTCTAATTCATTCGTACGATCTATTCTAATTCATTCATACAATCCATTCTAATTCTTTCACACGATCCATTCTAATTCATTCGTACGATCCATTCTAATTCATTCGTACGATCCATTTTAATTCACTCATACGATCCATTCTAATACATTCATATGATCCATTCTAATTCATTTGCACGAATATATCCATTCTAATTCATTCGTACGATCCATTCTAATTCATTCATACGGTCCATTCTAATTCATTTGCACGAATATATCCATTCTAATTCATTCGTATGATCCATTATAATTCCTTCGTACGATCCATTCTAATTCGTTCGTACGATCCATTCTAATTCATTCGTATGATCCATTCTAATTCATTAATATGATCCATTCTAATTCATTCGTACGATCCATTTTAATGAATTAGAATTGATCGTACGAATGAAATAGAATGGATTGCACGAATGATTTAGAATGGATCGTACGAATGAATTAGAATGGATCGTGTGAAAGAATTAGAATGGATTGTATAAATGAATTAGAATGGATCGTACGAATGAATTAGAATGGATCTTACAAATGAATTAGAATGGATTAGAATGGATTGTGCGAATGAATTAGAATGGATCGTATGAATGAATAAGAATGGATCGTACGAATGAATTAGAATGGATCGTGCGAATGAATTAGCATGAATCGTACGAATGTATTAGAATGGATCATACGAATGAGTAAGAATGGATCGTACGAATGAAATAGAATGGATTGTACGAATGAATTAGAATGGATACATTCGTGCGAATAAATTAGAATCGATCGTACGAATTAATTAGAATGGATCGTATGAATGAATTAGAATGGATCGTACGAATGAATTAGAATGGATCGTGCGAATGAATTAGAATGGATCGTACGAATGAATTAGAATGGATCGTACGAATGAATTAGAATGGATCGTGCGAATGAATTAGAATGGATCGTACGAATGAATTAGAATGGATACATTTGTGCGAATGAATTAGAATGGATCGTACGAATGAATTAGAATGGATCGTATGAATGAATTGGAATGGATCGTACGAATGAATTAGAATGGATCGTGCAAATGAATTAGAACGGATCGTACGAATGAATTAGAATGGATCGTGTGAAAGAATTAGAATGGATCGTACGAATGAATTAGAATGGATCGTGCGAATGAATTAGAATGGATCGTACGAATGAATTAGAATGGATACATTTGTGCGAATGAATTAGAATGGATCGTACGAATGAATTAGAATGGATCGTATGAATGAATAAGAATGGATCGTACGAATGAATTAGAATGGATCGTGTGAATAAATTAGAATGGATCGTACGAATGAATTAGAATGGATCGTACGAATGAACTAGAATGGATACATTCGTGCGAATGAATTAGAATGGATCGTACGAATGAATCAGAATGGATCGGACGAATGAATTAGAATGGATCTTACGAATGAATTATAATAGATCGTACGAATGAATTAGAATGGATCGTACGAATGAATTAGAATGGATACATTCGTGCGAATGAATTAGAATGGATCGGACGAATGAATTAGAATGGATCGTACGCTCGAATGTATCCATTCTAATCCATTCGTACGATCCATTCTAATCCATTCGTACGATCCATTCTAATTCATTCGCATGAATGTAACCATTCTAATTCATTCATTTGATCCATTTTAATTCATTCGTACGATCCATTCTAATTCATTCATACGATCCAATCTAATTCATTCATACGATCCATTCTAATTCATTCGCACGATCCATTCTAATTCATTTGCACGAATATATCCATTCTAATTCATTCGTACGATCCATTCTAGTTCCTTCGTACGATCTATTCTAATTCATTCGTATGATCCATTCTAATTCATTCGTACGATCCATTCTAATTCATTCGTACGATCCATTCTAATTCATTCGCACGATCCATTCTAATTCATTTGCACGAATATATCCATTCTAATTCATTCGTACGATCCATTCTAGTTCCTTCGTACGATCCATTCTAATTCATTCGTACGATCTATTCTAATTCATTCGTACGATTCATTCTAATTCATTCGCACGATCCATTCTAATTCATTCATAGGATCCATTCTAATTCATTCATACGATCTATTCTAATTCTTTCGCACGAATGTATCCATTCTAATTCATTCGCACGAATGTATCCATTCTAATTCATTCGTACGAATCCATTCTAATTCATTCCTACAATCTATTCTATTTCATTCGTACGATCCATTCTAGTTCATTCGTACGATCCATTCTAATTCATTCGTACGTATTTCATTCGTACGATCCATTCTTACTCATTCGTATGATCCATTATGGATACATTCGTGCGAATGAATTAGAATGGATCATACCAATGAGTCAGAATGGATCGTACGAATGAAATAGAATGGATTGTGCGAATGAATTAGAATGGATCGTAGAATGGATCAGAATAGATCGTGTGAAAGAATTAGAATGGATTGTATGAATGAATTAGAATGAATTCGTACGATCCATTCGAATTCATTCGCACGATCCATTCTAATTCATTCATACGATCCATTCTAATTCTTTCACACGATCTATTCTGATCCATTCTACGATCCATTCTAATTCTTTCGCACAATCCATTCTATTTCATTCGTACGATCCATTCTTACTCATTCGTATGATCCATTATAATTCATTCGCACGAATGTATCCATAATGGATCATACGAATGAGTAAAAATGGATCGTACAAATGAAATAGAATGGATTGTACGAATGAATTAGAATAGATCGTGCGAATGAATTAGAATGGATCGTACGAATGAATTAGAATGGATCGTATGAATAAACTAGAATGGATACATTCGTGCGAATGAATTAGAATGGATCGTACGAATGAATTAGAATAGATCGTACGAATGAATTAGAATGGATCGTACGAATGAAATATAATCGATTGTACGAATGAATTACAATGGATCGTACGAAAGAATTAGAATGTGTACGAATGAATTAGAATGGATCCTACAAATGAATTAGAATAGATCGTGTGAAAGAATTAGAATGGATTGTATGAATGAATTAGAATGAATTCGTACGATCCATTCAAATTCATTCGCACGATCCATTCTAATTCATTCATACGATCCATTCTAATTCATTCATACAATCCATTCTAATTCTTTCACACGATCCATTCTAATTCATTCGTAGGATCCATTCTAATTCATTCGTACAATCTATTCTATTTCAATCGTTCGATCCATTCTTACTCATTCGTATGATCCATTCTAATTCATTCGGACGAATGTATCCATTATAATTTATTCGTACGATCCATTCTAATTCATTCGTACGATCCATTCTAATTCATTCGTACGATCCATTCTATTCTAGTTTATTCGTACGATACATTCTAATTCATTCGTACGATCCATTCTAATTCATTCGCACGATCCATTCTAATTCATTCGTACAATCAATTCTAATTCATTCGCACGAATGTATCCATTCTAATTCATTCGTACGATCCATTCTAATTCATTCGTACTATCCATTCTAATTCATTCATACAATCCATTCTAATTCTTTCACACGATCTATTCTAATTCATTCGTAGGATCCATTCTAATTCATTCGTACACATTCTAATTCATTCGCACGATCCATTCTAATTCATTCGTACGATCCATTCTAATTCATTCGTATGATCCATTCTAATTCATTCGCACAATCCATTCTATTTCATTCGTACGATCCATTCTTACTCATTCGTATGATCCATTCTAATTCATTCGCACGAATGTATCCATAATGGATCATACGAATGAGTAAGAATGGATCGTACGAATGAAATAGAATGGATTGTGCGAATGAATTAGAATGGACCGTACGAATGAATTAGACGTACGAATGAATTAGAATGGATACATTCGTGCGAATAAATTAGAATGGATCATACGAATGAGTGATCCATTCTAATTCATTCGTATGATCCATTCTAATTCATTCGTCCGATCCATTCTAATTCATTCGTACGATCCATTCTAATTCATTCGCACAAATGTATCGATTCTAATTCATTCGTACGATCCATTCTAATTCATTCGTAAGATCCATTCTAATTAATTCGTACGATCCATTCTAATTCATTCGTACGATCCATTCTAATTCATTCGCGAATGTATCCATTCTAATTCATTCGTACGATCCATTCTAATTCATTCGCACGATCCATTCTAATTCATTCGTACGATCCATTCTAATTAGAATAGATCATACGAATTAATTAGAATGGATCATACGAATGAATTAGAATGGATTGTACGAATGAATTAGAATGGATCGTACGAATGAATTAGAATGGATACATTCGTGCGAATGAATTAGAATGGATTGTGCGAACGAATAAGAACAGATCATGCGAATGAATTAGAATGGATCGTACGAATGAATTAGAATGGATCGTGCGAATGAATTAGAATGGATCGTACGAATGAATTAGAATAGATACATTTGTGCGAATGAATTAGAATGGATCGTACGAATGAATTAGAATGGATCGTATGAATGAATTAGAATGGATCGTACGAATGAATTAGAATGGATTGTGCGAATGAATTAGAATGGATCGTACGAATGAATTAGAATGGATCGTGTGAAAGAATTAGAATGGATCATACAAATGAATTAGAATGGATCGTGCGAATGAATTAGAATGGATCGTACGAATGAATTAGAATGGATATATTTGTGCGAATGAATTAGAATGGATCGTACGAATGAATTAGAATGGATCGTATGAATGAATTAGAATGGATCGTACGAATGAATTAGAATGGGTCGTGCGAATGAATTAGAATGGATCGTATGAATGAACTAGAATGGATACATTCGTGCGAATGAATTAGAATGGATCGTACGAATGAATTAGAATGGATCGCACAAATGAATTAGAATGGATCTTACGAATGAATTAGAATGGATCGTACGAATGAATTAGAATGGATCGTACGAATGAATTAGAATGGATGCATTCGTGCGAATGAATTAGAATGGATCGTATGAATGGTTTAGAATGGATACATTCGTGCGAATGAATTAGAATGGATCGGACGAATGAATTAGAATGGACCGTACGAATGAATTAGAATGGATCAAATGAATGAATTAGAATGGTTATATTCATGCGAACGAATTCGAATCGATCGTACGAATGGATTAGAATGGATCGTACGAATGGATTAGAATGGATACATTCGTGCGAATGAATTAGAATGGATCATACGAATGAGTAAGAATGGATCGTACGAATGAAATAGAATGGATTGTACGAATGAATTAGAATGGATCGTGCGAATAAATTTGAATGGATCGTACGAATGAATTAGAATGGATCGTGCTAATGAATTAGAATTGATCGTACGAATGAAATAGAATGGATTGTACGAATGATTTAGAATGGATCGTACGAATGAATTAGAATGGATCGTACGAATGATTTAGAATGGATACATTCGTGCGAATGAATTAGAATAGATCATACAAATAAGTAAGAATGGATCGTACGAATGAAATAGAATGGATCATATTAATGAATTAGAATGGATCGTACGAATGAATTAGAATGGTTACATTCGTGCGAATGAATTAGAATGGATCGTGCATGAATGTATCCATTCTAATTCATTCGTACGATCCATTCTAATTCATTAATATGATCCATTCTAATTCATTCGTACGATCCATTCTAATTCATATGCACAAAGGTATCCATTCTAATCCATTCGTAGGATCCATTCTAATCCATTCGTACGATCCATTCTAATTCAATCGTACGATCCATTCTAATTCATTCGCTCGAATGTATCCATTCTAATCCATTCGTACGATCCATTCTAATCCATTCGTACGATCCATTCTAATTCATTCGCATGAATGTAACCATTCTAATTCATTCATTTGATCCATTCTAATTCATTCGTACGATCCATTCTAATTCATTTGTCCGATCCATTCTAATTCATTCGCACGAATGTATCCATTCTAATTCATTCGTACGATCCATTCTAATTCATTCGTACGATCCATTCTAATTCATTCGTAAGATCCATTCTAATTCATTCGTAAGATCCATTCTAATTCATTCATACGATCCATTCTAATTCATTCGTACGATACATTCTAATTCATTAGCATGGATCGTGCGAATTAATTAGAATGGATCGTACGAATGAATTAGAATGGATCGTACGAATGAATTAGAATGGATCTTACGAATGAATTAGAATGGATCGTACGAATGAATTAGAATGGTTCGTACGAATGAATTAGAATGGATACATTCGTGCGAATGAATTAGAATGGATCGGACGAATGAATTAGAATGGATTGTACGAATGAATTAGAATGGATCGTACGAATAAATTAGATTGGATACATTCGTCCGAATGAATTAGAATGGATCATACGAATGAGTAAGAATGGATCGTACGAATGAAATAGAATAGATTGTACGAATGAATTAGAATGGATTCGTACGAATGAATTAGAATGGATACATTCGTGCGAATGAATTAGAATGGATCGTACCAATGAGTAAGAATAGATCGTAGGATCCATTCTAATTCATTCATACGATCCATTCTAATTCATTCGTACGATCCATTCTAATTCACTCATACGATCCATTCTAATACATTCATACGATCTATTCTAATTCATTTGCACGAATATATCCATTCTAATTTATTCGTACGATCCATTCTAATTCCTTCGTACGATCCATTCTAATTCATTCGTACGATCTATTCTAATTCATTCGTACGATCCATTCTAATTCATTCGTACGATCCATTCTAATTCCTTCGTACGATCCATTCTAATTCATTCGTACGATCCATTCTAATTCATTCGTACAATCTATTCTAATTCATTCGTACGAAAGGATACATTCGTGTGAATGAATTAGAATGGATCGTACGAATGAGTAAGAATGGATCGTACGAATGAAATAGAATGGATTGCACGAATGAATTAGAATGGATCGTACGAATGAATTAGAATGGATCGTGTGAAAGAATTAGAATGGATTGTATGAATGAATTAGAATGGATCGTACGAATGAATTAGAATGGATCGTACGAAGGAATTAGAATGGATCGTACGAATGAATTAGAATGGATCGTACGAATGAATTAGAATAGATCGTACGAATGAATTAGAATGGATCATACGAAGGAATTAGAATGGATCGTACGAATGAATTAGAATGGATATATTCGTGCAAATGAATTAGAATGGATCGTATGAATGTATTAGAATGGATCGTATGAGTGAATTAGAATGATCGTACGAATGAATTAGAATGGATCGTATGAATGAATTAGAATGGATACATTCGTGTGAATGAATTAGAATGGATCGTATGAATGAATTAGAATAGATTTTGTGAATGAATTAGAACTGATCGTACGAATGAATTACAATGGATACATTCGTGCGAATGAATTAGAATGGATCGTATAAATGAATTAGAATGGATCGTATGAGTGAATTAGAATGGATACGAAGGAATTAGAATGGATCATACGAAGGAATTAGAATGGATCATTCGAATGAAATAGAATGGATCGTACGAAGAAATTAGAATGGATCGTACGAACGAATTAGAATGGATCGTACGAATGAATTAGAATGGATATATTCGTGCAAATGAATTAGAATGGATCGTATGAATGAATTAGAATGGATTGTATGAGTGAATTAGAACGGATAGTACGAATGAAGTAGAATGGATCGTATGAATGAATTAGAATGGATACATTCGTGCGAATGAATTAGAGTGGATCGTATGAATGAATTAGAATAGATTGTGCGAATGAATTAGATTGGATCGTACGAATGAATTAGAATAGATACATTCGTGCGAATAAATTATAATGGATCGTACGAATGAATTAGAATGGATCGTACGAATGAATTAGAATAGATTGCGCGAATGAATTATAATGGATCGTACGAATGAATTAGAATGGATCGTACGAAGGAATTAGAATGGATCGTATGAATGAATTAGAATGGATCGTACGAATGAATTAGAATGGATCGTACGAAGGAATTAGAATGGATCGTACGAATGAATTAGAATGGATCATACGATTGAATTAGAATGGATCAAAAGAATGAGTAAGAATGGATCGTATAAATGAATTAGATTGGATCGTACGATCCATTCTAATTCATTAGCATGGATCATGCTAATGAATTAGAATGGAATATACGAATGAATTAGAATGGATCGTAGAATGGATCGTACGAATGAATTAGAATGAATTAGAATGGATCGTATGAATGAATTAGAATAGATCATAGGAATGAATTAGAATGGATCGTGCAAATGAATTAGAATGGATACATTCGTGCGAATGAATTACAATGGATCGTGTGAATGAATTAGAATGGATCGTACGAATGAATTAGAATGGATATATTTGAACGAATAAATTAGAATGGATCATACGAATGAATTAGAATGGATCGTACGAATGAATTAGAATGGATAGTGCGAATGAATTAGAATCGATCGTACGAATGAATTAGAATGGATCGTACGAATGAATTAGATCGTATGAATGAATTAGGATGGATCGTAAGAATGAATTAAAATGGATACATTCGAGCGAATGAATTAGAATAGATCGTAGGAATGAATTAGAATGGATCGTACGAATGAATTAGAATGGATACATTTGTGAGAATGAATTAGAATGGATCGTACGAATGAATTAGAATGCATCGTACGAAAGAATTAGAATGGATATATTCGTGCGAATGAATTAGAATGGATCGTACGAATGAATTAGACTGGATCGTACGAATGAATTTGAATGGATACATTTGTGCGAATGAATCTAAATGGATTGTATGAATGAATTACAATGGATCGTACGAATGAATTAGAATGGATCGTATGAATGAATTAGAATAGGTCATACGAATGAATTAGAATAAATCGTATGAATGAATTGGAATGGTTACATTCGTGCGAATGAATTAGAATAGATCGTATGAATGAATTAGAATGGATCGTACAAATAAATTAGAATGGATCGTGGGAATGAATTAGAATAGATCTTATGAATGAATTAGAATGGATCGTACGAATGAATTAGAATGGATCGTACGAATGAATTAAAATGGATACATTCGTGCGAATTAATTAGAATGGATTGGACGAATGAATTAGAATGGATCGTACGAATGAATTAGAATGGATCAAATGAATGAATTAGAATAGTTACATTAATCCGAATGAATTAGAATGGATCGTACGAATGGATTAGAATGGATCGTACGAATGGATTAGAATGGATACATTCGTGCGAATGAATTAGAATGGATTGTATGAATGAATTAGAATGGATCGTACGATCCATTCGAATTTATTCGCACGATCCATTCTAATTCATTCATACGATCCATTCTAATTCATTCATACAATCCATTCTAATTTTTTCACACGATCCACTCTAATTCATTTGTAGGATCCATTATAATTCATTCGTACAATCTATTCTATTTCATTCGTACGATCCATTCTTACTCATTCGTATGATCCATTCTAATTCATTCGGACGAATGTATCCATTCTAATTTATTCGTACGATCTATTCTAATTCATTCGCACGATCCATTCTAATCCATTCTTACTCATTCGTATGATCGATTCTAATTCAATCGTACGATCCATTCTAATTCATTCGTATGATCCATTCTAATTCCTTCGTACGATCCATTTTAATTCCTTCGTACGATCCATTCTAATTCGTTCGTACGATCCATTCTAATTCATTCGCGCAATCTATTCTAATTCTTTCGTACAATCCATTCTAATTCATTCGTACGATCCATTCTAATTCATTCATACAATCCATTCTAATTTATTCGCAGGAATGTATCCATTCTAATTCATTCGTACGATCCATTCTAATTCATTCGCACAATCTATTCTAATTCACTCATACGATCCATTCTAATTCATTCACACGAATGTATCCATTCTAATTCATTCATACGATCCATTCTACTTCATTCGTACTGTCCGTTCTAATTCACTCATACGATCCATTCTAATTCATTCATACGATCCATTCTAATTCATTTGCACGAATATATCCATTCTAATTCCTTCGTTCGATCCATTCTAATTCCTTCGTACGATCCATTCTAATTCCTTCGTACGATCCATTCTAATTCCTTCGTACGATCCATTCTATTTCATTCGTATGATCCATTCTAATTCCTTCGTACGAACCATTCTAATTCCTTCGTATCCATTCTAATTCACTCATACGATCCATTCTAATTCATTCGTACGATCTATTCTAATTCATTCATACAATCCATTCTAATTCTTTCACACGATCCATTCTAATTCATTCGTACGATTCATTCTAATTCATTCGCACAATCCATGCTATTTCATTCGTACGATCCATTCTTACTCATTCGTATGATCCATTCTAATTCATTCGCACGAATGTATCCATAATGGATCATACGAATGACTAAGAATGGATCGTACGAATGAAATAGAATGGATTGTGCGAATGAATTAGAATGGACCGTATGAATGAATTAGAATGGATACATTCGTGCGAATGAATTAGAATGGATCGGACGAATGAATTAGAATGGATCGTACGAATGAATTAGAATGGATCGTACGAATAAATTAGAATGGATACATTCGTCCGAATGAATTAGAATGGATCATACGAATGAGTAAGAATAGATCGTACGAATGAAATAGAATAGATTGTACGAATAAATTAGAATGGATTCGTACGAATGAATTAGAATGGATACATTCGTGCGAATGAATTAGAATGGATCGTACCAATGAGTAAGAATGGATCATACGAATGAAATAGAATGGATTGTGCGAATGAATTAGAATGGATCGTACGAATGAATTAGAATGGATCGTGTGAAAGAATTAGAATGGATTGTATGAATGAATTAGAATAGATCGTATGAATGAATTAGAATGGATCGTACGAATGAATTAGAATGGATCGTACGAATGAATTAGAATGGATACATTCGTGCGAATGAATTAGAATGGATATATTCGAGCGAAAGAATTAGAATAGATCGTATGAATGAATTAGAATGGATCCTATGAATGAATTAGAATGGATCATGCGAACGAATTAGAATGGATCGTACGAATGAATTAGAATGGATCGTGCTAATGAATTAGAATTGATCGAACGAATGAATTAGCATGGATCGTGCTAATGAATTAGAATGGAACGTACGAATGAATTAGAATGGATCGTGTGAAAGAATTAGAATGGATTGTATGAATGAATTAGAATGAATTCGTACGATCCATTCGAATTCATTCGCACGATCCATTCTAATTCATTCATATGATCCATTCTAATTCATTCGTAGGATCCATTCTAATCCATTCGTACGATCCATTCTAATTCATTTGTACGATCCATTCTAATTCATTCGCACGATCCATTCTAATTCATTCGTACTATCCATTCTAATTCATTCGCACGAATGTATCCATTCTAATTCATTCGTACGTACGATTCATTCAAATTCATTCGCACGAGTGTATCCATTACGATCTATTCTAATTCATTCATACAATCCATTCTAATTCTTTCACACGATCCATTCTAATTCATTCGTACGATCCATTCTAATTCATTCGCACAATCCATTCTATTTCATTCGTACGATCCATTCTGACTCATTGGTACGATCCATTCTAATTCATTCGCACGAATGTATCCATTCTAATTCATTCGTACGAATCCATTCTAATTCATTCGTACAATCTATTCTATTTCATTCATACGATCCATTCTTACTCATTCGTATGATCCATTCTAATTCATTCGGACGAATGTATCCATTCTAATTTATTCGTACGATCTATTCTAATTCATTCGTACGATCCATTCTAATTCATTTGTACGATCCATTCTAATTCATTCGTCCGATCCATTCTAATTCATTCGCACGAATGTATCCATTCTAATTCATTTGTACGATCCATTCTAATTCATTCATACGATCCATTCTAATTCATTCGTAAGATCCATTCTAATTCATTCGTACGATCCATTCTAATTCATTCGTACGATCCATTCTAATTCATTCGCACGAATGTATCCATTCTAGTTCATTCGTACGATCCATTCTAATTCATTCATACGATCAATTCTAATTCATTCGCATGATCCATTCTAATTCATTCGTACGATCCATTCTAATTCATTCATACGATCCATTCTAATTCATTCGCACAAATGTATCCATTCTAATTCATTTGTACGATCCATTCTAATTCATTCGCACAATTCATTCTAATTCATTCGTACGATCCATTCTAATTCATTCGCACGATCCATTCTAATTCATTCGTACGATCCATTCTAATTCATTCGCACGATCCATTCTAATTCATTCGTACGATCCATTCTAATTCATTCATACGATCCATTCTAATTCATTCGTACGATCCATTCTAATTGATTCGCACAAATGTATCCATTCTAATTCATTTGTACGATCCATTCTAATTCATTCGCACGATCCATTCTAATTCATTCGTACGATCCATTCTAATTCATTCGTACGATTCATTCTAATTCATTCGTATGATCCATTCTAATTAATTCGTATGATCCATTCTAATTCATTCGTACGATCCATTCTAATTCATTCATACAATCCATTCTAATTCATTCGCACGAATGTATCCATTCTAATTAATTCGTACGATCCATTCTAATTCATTCGTGTGATCTATTCTTATTCATTCGCACGATCCAGTCTAATTGATTCGCACGATCCATTCTAATTCATTCGCACGAATGTATCCATTCTAATTCATTCGTACGATCCATTCTAATTCATTAATATGATCCATTCTAATTCATTCGTACGATCCATTCTAATTCATATGCACAAAGGTATCCATTCTAATTCATTCGCACGAAAGAATTAGAATGGATTGTATGAAAGAATTAGAATGGATCGTGCAAATGAATTAGAATGGATCGTACGAAGGAATTCGAATGGATCGTACGAAGGAATTAGAATGGATCGTACGAATGAGTAAGAATGGATCGTACGAATGAATTAGAATGGATCATACGAATGAATTAGAATGGATCATACGAATTAATTAGAATGGATCGTACGAATGAATTAGAATGGATCGTACAAATGAATTAGAATGGATCGTATGAATGAATTAGAATGGATACATTCGTGCAAATGAATTAGAATGGATCGTACGAATGAATTAGAATGGATCGTACGAATGAATTAGAATGGATACATTTGTGCCAATGAATTAGAATGGATCGTACGAATGAATTAGAATTGATCGTATGAATTAATTAGAATGGATCGTACGAATGAATTAGAATGGATCGTGCGAATGAATTAGAATGGATCGTACGAATGAATTAGAATGGATCATACGAATGAACTAGAATGGATACATTCGTGCGAATGAATTAGAATGGATCGTACGAATGAATTAGAATGGATCGTACGAATGAATTAGAATGGATCTTAAGAATGAATTAGAATGGATCGTACGAATGAATTAGAATGAATCGTACGAATGAATTAGAATGGATACATTTGTGCGAATGAATTAGAATGGATCGGACGAATGAATTAGAATGGATCGTACGAATGAATTAGAATGGATCGTACGAATGAATTAGAATGGATCGTACGAATAAATTGCAATAAATACATTCGTCCGAATGAATTAGAATGGATCATACGAATGAGTAAGAATGGATCGTACGAATGAAATAGAATAGATCGTACGAATGAATTAGAATGGATCCAACGAATGAATTAGAATGGATCGTGTGAAAGAATTAGAATGGATTGTATGAATGAATTAGAATGGATCGTATGAATGAATTAGAATGGATCGTGCGAATGAATTCGAATGGATCGTACGAATTCATTCTAATTCATTCATACAATCCATTCTAATTCTTTCACACGATCTATTCTAATTCATTCGTGGGATCCATTCTAATTCATTCGTACAATCTATTCTATTTCATTCGTACGATCCATTCTTACTCATTCGTATGATCCATTCTAATTCATTCGCACGAATGTATCCATTCTAATTCATTCGTACGAATCCATTCTAATTCATTCGTACGATCCATTCTAATTCATTCGTACGATTCATTCTAATTCATTCGTATGATCCATTCTAATTAATTCGTATGATCCATTCTAATTCATTCGTACGATCCATTCTAATTCATTCATACAATCCATTCTAATTCATTCGCACGAATGTATCCATTCTAATTAATTCGTACGATCCATTCTAATTCATTCGTGTGATCTATTCTTATTCATTCGCACGATCCAGTCTAATTGATTCGCACGATCCATTCTAATTCATTCGCACGAATGTATCCATTCTAATTCATTCGTACGATCCATTCTAATTCATTAATATGATCCATTCTAATTCATTCGTACGATCCATTCTAATTCATATGCACAAAGGTATCCATTCTAATTCATTCGCACGAAAGAATTAGAATGGATTGTATGAAAGAATTAGAATGGATCGTGCAAATGAATTAGAATGGATCGTACGAAGGAATTCGAATGGATCGTACGAAGGAATTAGAATGGATCGTACGAATGAGTAAGAATGGATCGTACGAATGAATTAGAATGGATCATACGAATGAATTAGAATGGATCATACGAATTAATTAGAATGGATCGTACGAATGAATTAGAATGGATCGTACAAATGAATTAGAATGGATCGTATGAATGAATTAGAATGGATACATTCGTGCAAATGAATTAGAATGGATCGTACGAATGAATTAGAATGGATCGTACGAATGAATTAGAATGGATACATTTGTGCCAATGAATTAGAATGGATCGTACGAATGAATTAGAATTGATCGTATGAATTAATTAGAATGGATCGTACGAATGAATTAGAATGGATCGTGCGAATGAATTAGAATGGATCGTACGAATGAATTAGAATGGATCATACGAATGAACTAGAATGGATACATTCGTGCGAATGAATTAGAATGGATCGTACGAATGAATTAGAATGGATCGTACGAATGAATTAGAATGGATCTTAAGAATGAATTAGAATGGATCGTACGAATGAATTAGAATGGATCGTACGAATGAATTAGAATGGATACATTTGTGCGAATGAATTAGAATGGATCGGACGAATGAATTAGAATGGATCGTACGAATGAATTAGAATGGATCGTACGAATGAATTAGAATGGATCGTACGAATAAATTGCAATAAATACATTCGTCCGAATGAATTAGAATGGATCATACGAATGAGTAAGAATGGATCGTACGAATGAAATAGAATAGATCGTACGAATGAATTAGAATGGATCCAACGAATGAATTAGAATGGATCGTGTGAAAGAATTAGAATGGATTGTATGAATGAATTAGAATGGATCGTATGAATGAATTAGAATGGATCGTGCGAATGAATTCGAATGGATCGTACGAATTCATTCTAATTCATTCATACAATCCATTCTAATTCTTTCACACGATCTATTCTAATTCATTCGTGGGATCCATTCTAATTCATTCGTACAATCTATTCTATTTCATTCGTACGATCCATTCTTACTCATTCGTATGATCCATTCTAATTCATTCGCACGAATGTATCCATTCTAATTCATTCGTACGAATCCATTCTAATTCATTCGTACGATCCATTCTTATTCATTCATCCGATCCATTCTAATTCATTCGCACAATCCATTCTAATTCATTCGTACAATCCATTCTAATTCATTCGTATGATCCATTCTAACTCATTCGGTGGATCCATTCTAATTCATTCGCACGAATGAATTAGAACTGATCGTACGAATGAATTAGAATGGATACATTCGTGTGAATGAATTAGAATGGATTGTATGAATGAATTAGAATGGATCGTACGAATGAACTAGAATGGATACATTCGTGCGAATGAATTAGAATGGATCGTACGAATGAATTAGAATGGATCATACGAATGAATTAGAATGGATCGTGCGAATGAATTAGAATGGATCGTACGAATGAATTAGAATGGATCGTGCTAATGAATTAGAATTGATCGAACGAATGAATTAGAATGGATACATTCGTGCGAATGAATTAGAATGGATCGGACGAATGAATTAGAAAGGATCGTACGAATGAGTAAGAATGGATCGTACGAATGAAATAGAATAGATCGTACGAATGAATTAGAATGGATCGTACGAAGGAATTAGAATGGATCGTACGAATGAATTAGAATGGATATATTCGTGCAAATGAATTAGAGTGGATCGTATGAATGTATTAGAATGGATCGTATGAGTGAATTAGAATGGATCGTACGAATGAATTAGAATGGATCATATGAATGAATTAGAATGGATACATTCGTGTGAATGAATTATAATGGATCGTATGAATGAATTAGAATAGATTTTGTGAATGAATTAGAACTGATCGTACGAATGAATTAGAATGGATACATTCGTGCGAATGAATTTAAATGGATTGTATGAATGAATTAGAATGGATCCAATGAATGAATTAGAATGGATCGTGCGAATGAATTAGAATGGATCGTACGAATGAATTAGAATGGATCGTGCTAATGAATTAGAATTGATCGAACGAATGAATTAGCATGGATCGTGCTAATGAATTAGAATGGATCGTACGAATGAATTAGAATGGATCTTACGAATGAATTAGAATGGATCGTACGAATGAATTAGAATGGATCGTACGAATGAATTAGAATGGATACATTCATGCGAATGAATTAGAATGGATCGGACGAATGAATTAGAATGGATCGTACGAATGAATTAGAATGGATCAAATGAATTAATTAGAATGGATCGTACGAATGAATTAGAATGCATCGTACGAAAGAATTAGAAAGGATATATTCTTCGAATGAATTAGAATGGATCGTACGAATGAATTAGAATGGATCGTGCGAATGAATTAGAATGGATCGTACGAATAAATTAGAATGGATCGTACGAATGAACTAGAATGGATACATTCGTGCGAATGAATTAGAATGGATCGTACGAATGAATTAGAATGGATAGTACGATTCATTCTAATTCATTTGTACGATCCATTCTAATACATTCGTACGATTCATGCGAATTCATTCGCACGATCCATTCTAATTCATTCGTACGATCCATTCTTATTCATTCATACGATCCATTCTAATTCATTCAAACAATCCATTCTAATTCATTCGTACAATCCATTCTAATTCATTCGTATTATCCATTCTAACTCATTCGGTGGATCCATTCTAATTCATTCGTACGATCCATTCTAATTCATTCCCATGATCCATTCAAATTTATTCGTACCATCCATTCTAATTCATTCGTACGATCTATTCTAATTCATTCGCACGAATGTAACCATTCTAATTCATTCATACGATTCATTCTAATTCATTCGTATGAGCTATTCTAATTCATTCGTACGATCCATTCTAATTCATTCGTACGATCCATTGTAATTCATTCATACAATCCATTTAGATTCATTCGCACAAATGTATCTATTCAAATTCATTCGTACGATCCAGTCTAATTCATTCGTACGATCCATTCTAATTCATTCGCACGAATATATCCATTCTAATTCTTTCGTACGATGCATTCTAATTCATTCATACGATCCATTCTAATTCAGTCATTTGATCCATTCTAATTCATTCGTACGATCCATTCTAATTCATTCGTCCGATCCATTCTAATTCATTCGCACGAATGTATCCATTCTAATTCATTCGTACGATCCATTCTAATTCATTCGTACGATCCATTCTAATTCATTTACACGAATGTATCCATTCTAGTTCATTCGTACGATCCATTCTAATTCATTCGTACAATCCATTCTAATTCATTCGCACGATCCATTCTAATTCATTCGTACGATCAATTCTAATTCATTCGCACGAATGTATCTATTCTAATCCATTCGTACGATCCTGAATTAGAATAGATCGTACGAATGAATGGATTGTGCTAATGAATTAGAATGGAATATACGAATGAATTAGAATGGATCATACGAATTAATTAGAATGGATCGTTCGAATGAATTAGAATGGATCGTACGAATGAATTAGAATGGATCGTGCGAATGAATTAGAATGGATCGTACGAATGAATTAGAATGGATACATTTGTGCGAATGAATTAGAATGGATCGTACGAATGAATTAGAATGGATCGTATGAATGAATTAGAATGGATCGTACGAATGAATTAGATTGGATCGTGCGAATGAATTAGAATGGATCGTACGAATGAATTAGAATAGATCGTGTGAAAGAATTAGAATGGATCGTACGAATGAATTAGAATGGATCGTGCGAATGAATTAGAATGGATCGTACGAATGAATTAGAATGGATACATTCGTGCGAATGAATTAGAATAGATCGGACGAATGAATTAGAATGGATCGTACGAATGAGTAAGAATGGATCGTACGAATGAAATAGAATAGATCGTACGAATGAATTAGAATGGATCGTACGAAGGAATTAGAATGGATCGTACGAATGAATTAGAATGGATATATTCGTGCAAATGAATTAGAATGGATCGTATGAATGTATTAGAATGGATCGTATGAGTGAATTAGAATGGATCGTACCAATGAATTAGAATGGATCGTATGAATGAATTAGAATGGATACATTCGTGTGAATGAATTAGAATGGATCGTATGAATGAATTAGAATGGATCGTGCGAATGAATTAGAATGGATCGTACGAATGAATTTGAATGGATACATTTGTGCGAATGAATTAGAATGGATCGTACGAATGAATTAAAATGGATCGTATGAATGAATTAGAATGGATCGTACGAATGAATTAGAATGGATCGTGCGAATGAATTATAATGGATCGTACGAATGAATTAGAATGGATCGTACGAATGAACTAGAATGGATACATTCGTGCGAATGAATTAGAATGGATCGTACGAATGAATTAGAATGGATCGTACGAATGAATTAGAATGGATCTTACGAATGAATTAGAATGGATCATACGAATGAATTAGAATGGATCGTACGAATGAATTAGAATGGTTACATTCATGCGAATGAATTAGAAAGGATCAGACGAATGAATTAGAATGGATCGTACGAATGAATTAGAATGGATCAAATGAATGAATTAGAATGGATCGTACGAATGAATTAGAATGCATCGTACGAAAGAATTAGAATGGATATATTCTTCGAATGAATTAGAATGGATCGTACGAATGAATTAGAATGGATCGTGCGAATGAATTAGAATGGATCGTACGAATGAATTAGAATGGATCGTACGAATGAACTACAATGGATACATTCGTGCGAATGAATTAGAATGGATCGTACGACTGAATTAGAATGGATCGTACGATTCATTCTAATTCATTTGTACGATCCATTCTAATACATTTGTACGATTCATGCGAATTCATTCGCACGATCCATTCTAATTCATTCGTACGATCCATTCTTATTCATTCATACGATCCATTCTAATTCATTCAAACAATCCATTCTAATTCATTTGTACAATCCATTCTAATTCATTCGTATTATCCATTCTAACTCATTCGGTGGATCCATTCTAATTCATTCGTACGATCCATTCTAATTCATTCCCATGATCCATTCAAATTTATTCGTATGATCCATTCTAATTTATTCGTACGATCTATTCTAATTCATTCGCACGAATGTAACCATTCTAATTCATTCATACGATTCATTCTAATTCATTCGTATGAGCTATTCTAATTCATTCGTACGATCCATTCTAATTCATTCATACGATTCATTGTAATTCATTCATACAATCCATTTAGATTCATTCGCACAAATGTATCTATTCAAATTCATTCGTACGATCCAGTCTAATTCATTCGTACGATCCATTCTAATTCATTCGCACGAATATATCCATTCTAATTCTTTCGTACGATGCATTCTAATTCATTCGTACGATCCATTCTAATTCAGTCATTTGATCCATTCTAATTCATTCGTACGATCCATTCTAATTCATTCGTCCGATCCATTCTAATTCATTCGTACGAATGTATCCATTCTAATTCATTCGTACGATCCATTCTAATTCATTCGTACGATCCATTCTAATTCATTCGCACGAATGTATCCATTCTAGTTCATTCGTACGATCCATTCTAATTCATTCGTACAATCCATTCTAATTCATTCGCACGATCCATTCTAATTCATTCGTACGATCAATTCTAATTCATTCGCACGAATGTATCTATTCTAATTCATTCGTACAATCCTGAATTAGAATAGATCGTACGAATGAATGGATCGTGCTAATGAATTAGAATGGAATATACGAATGAATTAGAATGGATCATACGAATTAATTAGAATGGATCGTACGAATGAATTAGAATGGATCGTACGAATGAATTAGAATGGATCGTACGAATGAATTAGAATAGATCGTGCGAATGAATTAGAATGGATCGTACGAATGAATTAGAATGGATACATTTGTGCGAATGAATTAGAATGGATCGTACGAATGAATTAGAATGGATCGTATGAATGAATTAGAATGGATCGTACGAATGAATTAGTTTGGATCGTGCGAATGAATTAGAATGGATCGTACGAATGAATTAGAATGGATCGTGTGAAAGAATTAGAATGGATCATACGAATGAATTAGAATGGATCGTGCGAATGAATTAGAATGGATCGTACGAATGAATTAGAATGGATACATTCGTGCGAATGAATTAGAATAGATCGGACAAATGAATTAGAATGGATCATACGAATGAGTAAGAATGGATCGTACGAGTAAAATAGAATAGATCGTACAAATGAATTAGAATGGATCGTACGAAGGAATTAGAATGGATCGTACGAATGAATTAGAATGGATATATTCATGCAAATGAATTAGAATGGATCGTATGAATGTATTAGAATGGATCGTATGAGTGAATTAGAATGGATCGTACGAATGAATTAGAATGGATCGTATGAATGAATTAGAATGGATACATTCGTGTGAATGAATTAGAATGGATCGTATGAATGAATTAGAATGGATCATGCGAATG
Organism: Chamaelirium japonicum; assembly: GCA_947650365.1. Lineage (NCBI taxonomy): Eukaryota > Viridiplantae > Streptophyta > Magnoliopsida > Liliales > Melanthiaceae > Chamaelirium > Chamaelirium japonicum. Next base: position 64,822,643 of record OX393549.1, on the reverse strand, counting down.
AATTAGAATGGATCGTACGAATGAATTTGAATGGATACATTTGTGCGAATGAATTAGAATGGATCGTACGAATGAATTAGAATGGATCGTATGAATGAATTAGAATGGATCGTACGAATGAATTAGAATGGATCGTGCGAATGAATTAGAATGGATCGTACGAATGAATTAGAATGGATCGTACGAATGAACTAGAATGGATACATTCGTGCGAATGAATTAGAATGGATCGTACGAATGAATTAGAATGGATCTTACGAATGAATTAGAATGGATCGTACGAATGAATTAGAATGGATCGTACGAATGAATTAGAATGGATACATTCATGCGAATGAATTAGAATGGATCGGACGAATGAATTAGAATGGATCATACGAATGAATTAGAATGGATCAAATGAATGAATTAGAATGGATCGTACGAATGAATTAGAATGCATCGTACGAAAGAATTAGAATGGATATATTCTTCGAATGAATTAGAATGGATCGTACGAATGAATTAGAATGGATCGTGCGAATGAATTAGAATGGATCGTACGAATGAATTAGAATGGATCGTACGAATGAACTAGAATGGATACATTCGTGCGAATGAATTAGAATGGATCGTACGAATGAATTAGAATGGATCGTACGATTCATTCTAATTCATTTGTACGATCCATTCTAATACATTCGTACGATTCATGCAAATTCATTCGCACGATCCATTCTAATTCATTCGTACGATCCATTCTTATTCATTCATACGATCCATTCTAATTCATTCAAACAATCCATTCTAATTCATTCGTACAATGCATTCTAATTCATTCGTATTATCCATTCTAACTCATTCGGTGGATCCATTCTAATTCATTCGTACGATCCATTCTAATTCATTCCCATGATCCATTCAAATTTATTCGTACGATCCATTCTAATTCATTCGTATGATCTATTCTAATTCATTCGCACGAATGTAACCATTCTAATTCATTCATACGATTCATTCTAATTCATTCGTATGAGCTATTCTAATTCATTCGTACGATCCATTCTAATTCATTCGTACGATCCATTGTAATTCATTCATACAATCCATTTAGATTCATTCGCACAAATGTATCTATTCAAATTCATTCGTACGATCCAGTCTAATTCATTCGTACGATCCATTCTAATTCATTCGCACGAATATATCCATTCTAATTCTTTCGTACGATGCATTCTAATTCATTCGTACGATCCATTCTAATTCAGTCATTTGATCCATTCTAATTCATTCGTTTGATCCAATCTAATTCATTCGTCCGATCCATTCTAATTCATTCTCACGAATGTATCCATTCTAATTCATTCGTACGATCCATTCTAATTCATTCGTACGATCCATTCTAATTCATTCGTACGATCTATTCTAATTCATTCGCACGAATGTATCCATTCTAGTTCATTCGTACGATCCATTCTAATTCATTCGTACAATCCATTCTAATTCATTCGCACGATCCATTCTAATTCATTCATACGATCAATTCTAATTCATTCGCACGAATGTATCTATTCTAATTCATTCGTACGATCCTGAATTAGAATAGATCGTACGAATGAATGGATCGTGCTAATGAATTAGAATGGAATATACGAATGAATTAGAATGGATCATACAAATTAATTAGAATGGATCGTACGAATGAATTAGAATGGATCGTACGAATGAATTAGAATGGATCGTGCGAATGAATTAGAATGGATCGTACGAATGAATTAGAATGGATACATTTGTGCGAATGAATTAGAATGGATCGTACGAATGAATTAGAATGGATCGTATGAATGAATTAGAATGGATCGTACGAATGAATTAGATTGGATTGTGCGAATGAATTAGAATGGATCGTACGAATGAATTAGAATGGATCGACGAATGAATTAGAATGGATCATACGAATGAACTAGAATGGATACATTCGTGCGAATGAATTAGAATGGATCGTACGAATGAATTAGAATGGATCGTACGAATGAATTAGAATGGATCTTACGAATGAATTAGAATGGATCGTACGAATGAATTAGAATGGATCGTACGAATGAATTAGAATGGATCTTACGAATGAATTAGAATGGATCGTACGAATAAATTAGAATGGATCGTATGAATGGTTTAGAATGGATACATTCGTGCGAATAAATTAGAATGGATCGGATGAATGAATTAGAATGGATCGTACGAATGAATTAGAATGGATCAAATGAATGAATTAGAATGGTCACATTCATGCGAATGAATTAGAATGGATCGTACGAATGGATTAGAATGGATCGTACGAATCGATTAGAATGGATACATTCGTGCGAATGAATTAGAATGGATCATACGAATGAGTAAGAATGGATCGTACGAATGAAATAGAATGGATTGTACGAATGAATTAGAATGGATCGTGCGAATGAATTTGAATGGATCGTACGAATGAATTAGAATGGATCGTGAGAATGAATTAGAATTGATCGTACGAATGAAATAGAATGGATTGTACGAATGATTTAGAATGGATCGTACGAATGAATTAGAATGGATCGTACGAAAGATTTAGAATGGATACATTCGTGCGAATGAATTAGAATGGATCATACGAATGAGTAAGAATGGATCGTACGAATGAAATAGAATGGATTGTACGAATGAATTAGAATGGATCGTACGAATGAATTAGAACGGATCGTACGAATGAATTAGAATGGATCGTACAAATGAATTAGAATGGATCATACGAATTAATTAGAATGGATCATACGAATGAATTGGAAAGGATCGTACGAATGAATTAGAATGCATCATACGAATGAATTAGAATGGATCGTACGAATGAATTAGAATGGATACATTTGTGCGAATGAATTAGAATGGATCGTACGAATGGATTAGAATGGATCGTACGAATGGATTAGAATGGATACATTCGTGCGAATGAATTAGAATGGATTGTATGAATGAATTAGAATGGATCGTACGATCCATTCGAATTCATTCGCACAATCCATTCTAATTCATTCGTACGATCCATTCTAATTCATTCATACGATCCATTCTAATTCATTCGTACGATCCATTCTAATTCATTCGCAATCTATTCTAATTCATTCGTATGAATGGATACATTCGTGTGAATGAATTAGAATGGATCGTGTGAAAGAATTAGAATGGATCGTACGAATGAATTAGAATGGATCGTACGAATGAATTAGAATGGATACATTCTAATTCATTCATACAATCCATTCTAATTCATTCATACAATCCATTCTAATTCATTCGCACGAATGTATCCATTCTAATCCATTCGTACGATCCATTCTAATCCATTCGTACGATCCATTCTAATTCATTCGCACAAATGTATCCATTCTAATTCATTCGTACGATCCATTCTAATTCATTCGTACGATCCATTCTAATTCATTCGTACGATCCATTCTAATTCATTCGTATGATCCATTCTAATTAATTCGTATGATCCATTCTAATTCATTCGTACGATCCATTCTAATTCCTTCGTACGATCCATTCTAATTCATTCGTACGATCTATTCTAATTCATTCGTCCGATCCATTCTAATTCATTCGTACGAATGAATTAGAATGGATACATTCGTGCGAATGAATTAGAACGGATACATTCGTGTGAAAGAATTAGAATAGATCCTATGAATGAATTAGAATGGATCCTATGAATGAATTAGAATGGATAGTGCGAATGAATTAGAATGGATCGTACGAATGAATTAGAATGGATCTTGCTAATGAATTAGAATTGATCGAACGAATGAATTAGCATGGATCATGCTAATGAATTAGAATGGATCGTACGAATGAATTAGAATGGATCAAATGAATGAATTAGAATGATTACATTCATGCGAATGAATTAGAATGGATCGTACGAATGGATTAGAATGGATCCTACGAATGGATTAGAATGGATACATTCGAGCGAATGAATTAGAATGGATCGTATGAATGAATTAGAATGGATCGTACGAATAAATTAGAATGGATACATTCGTCCGAATGAATTAGAATGGATCATACGAATGAGTAAGAATGGATCGTACGAATGAAATAGAATAGATTGTACGAATGAATTAGAATGGATTCGTACGAATGAATTAGAATGGATCGTACGAATTAATTAGAATGGATCGTACGAATGAATTAGAATGGATCGTACGAATGAAATAGAATGGATACATTCGTGCGAATGAATTAGAATGGATCAGACGAATGAATTAGAATAGATCGTACGAATGAATTAGAATGGATCGTACGAATGGATTAGAATGGATACATTCATGCGAATGAATTAGAATGGATTATATAAATGAATTAGAATGGATCGTACGAATGAATTAGAATGGATCGTACGAATGAATTAGAATGGATCGTACGAATGGATTAGAATGGATTGTACGAATGAATTAGAATGGATCCTACGAATGAATTAGAATGGATCATGTGAAAGAATTAGAATGGATTGTATGAATGAATTAGAATGGATTGTATGAATGAATTAGAATGGATCGTGCGAATGAATTAGAATTGATTGAACGAATGAATTAGCATGGATCGTGCTAATGAATTAGAATGGAACGTACGAATGAATTAGAATGGATCGTGTGAAAGAATTATAATGGATTGTATGAATGAATTAGAATGGATCGTATGAATGAATTAGAATGGATCGTGCGAATGAATTCGAATGGATCGTACAAATTCATTCTAATTCATTCATACAATCCATTCTAATTCTTTCACACGATCTATTCTAATTCATTCGTAGGATCCATTCTAATTCATTCGTACAATCTATTCTATTTCATTCGTACGATCCATTCTTACTCATTCGTATGATCCATTCTAATTCATTCGCACGAATGTATCCATTCTAATTCATTCGTACGATCCATTCTAATTCATTCGCACGAATGTATCCATTCTAATTCATTCATACAATCCATTCTAATTCATTCGCACGAATGTATCCATTCTAATCTATTCGTACGATCCATTCTAATTCATTCGTAAGATCCATTCTAATTCATTCGTACGATCCATTCTAATTCATTCGTACGATCCATTCTAATTCATTCGTTTGATCCATTCTAATTCATTCGCACAAATGTATCCATTCTAATTCATTCGTACAATCCATTCTATTTCATTCGTACGATCCATTCTTACTCATTCGTATGATCCATTATAATTCATTCGTATGGTCCATTCTAATTCATTCGTACGATCCATTCTAATTCATTCATACGATCCATTCTAATTCATTCGCACGATCCATTCTAATTCATTCATACGATCCATTCTAATTCATTCCTACAATCCATTCTAATTCATTCGCCCGATCCATTCTAATCCATTCATACGATCCATTCTATTCGAATGGATCATGCGATCCATTTGAATTCATTCGCACGATCCATTCTAATTCATTCATACGATCCATTCTAATTCATTCATACAATGCATTCTAATTCTTTCACACGATCCATTCTAATTCATTCGTACGATCCATTCTAATTCATTCGTACAATCCATTCTATTTCATTTGTACGATCCATTCTTACTCATTCGTATGATCCATTCTGATTCATTCATACGATCCATTCTAATTCATTTGTACGATCCATTCTAATTCTTTCACACGATCCATTCTAATTCATTCGTATGATCCATTCTAATTCATTCGTACAATCTATTCTAATTCATTCGTATGATCCATTCTAATTCATTCGTACGATCATACGAATGAATTAGAATGGATCGTACGGAATGAATTTGAATGGATTGTATGAATGAATTAGAATGGATACATTCGTGCGAATGAATTAGAATGATCATATGAATGAATTAGAATGGATTTTAATGGATACATTCGTGCGAATGAATTAGAATGGATCGTACGAATGAATTAGAATGGATTAGAATGGATACATTCGAGCGAATGACTTAAAATAGATGCATTCGTGTGAATGGATTAGAATGGATCGTTCGAATGAATTAGAATGGATCGTACGAATAATTAGAATGGATAGTACGAATGAATTAGAATGGATCATGCAAATGAATTAGAATGGATCGTACAAATGAATTAGAATGGATACATTCATGCGAATGAATTAGAATGGATCGTTCGAATGAATTAGAATGATACATTTGAGCGAATGAATTAGAATGGACCGTATGAGTGAATTAGAATGGATCGTACGAATAAATAAAAATGGATCGTGCGAAGGAATTAGAATGGATCGTACGAATGAATTAGAATGGATACATTTATGCGAATGAATTAGAATGGATCATACGATTGATTTAGAATGGATCATATGAATGAATTAGAATGCATCGTACGAATGAATTAGAATGGATCGTAGGAATGAACTAGAATGGATACATTCTTGCGAATAAATTAGAATGGATCGTGCGAATGAATTAGAATGGTTCGTGCGAATGAATTAGAATGGATTGTACGAATGAATTAGAATAGATACATTCATGCGAATGAATTAGAATGGATCGTACGAATGAATTAGAATGGATCGTACGAATAAATTAGAATGGACCGTGCGAATTAATTAGACTGGATCGTACAAATGAATTAGAATGGATACATTCGTGCGAATGAATTAGAATGGATTGTATAAATGAATTAGAATAGATCGTACGAATGAATTAGAATGGATCATACGAATGAATTAGAATGGATAGTATGAATGAATTCGAATGGATCGTACGAATGAATTAGAATGGATCATACGAATGAATTAGAATGGATACATTCGTGCGAATGAATTAGAATAGATCGTATGAATGAATTAGAATGGATCGTACGAATGAATTAGAATAAATCGTGTGAATGAATTAGAATGGATCATACAAATGAATTAGAATGGATACATTTGTGCGAATGAATTCGAATAGATTGTATGAATGAATTAGAATCGATCGTACAAATGAATTCAAATGAATCGTACGAATGAATTAGAATGGATCGTATGAATGAATTAGATTGGATACATTCGTTCGAATGAATTAGAATGTATCGTAAGAATAAATTAGAATGGATCGTATGAATGAATTAGAATGGATACATTCATGCGAATGAATTAGAATGGATCATACGAATGAATTAGAATTGAACGTACGAATGAATTATAATGGATCGTGCGAATGAATTATAATGGATCGTACGAATGAATTAGAATGGATACATTCATGCGAATGAATTAGAATGGATACATTCATGCGAATGAATTAGAATGGATCGTAAGAATGAATTAGAATAGATCATACGAATGAATTTGAATGGATTGTACGAATGAATTAGAATGGATACATTCGTGCGAATGAGTTAGAATGGATCGTACGAATGAATTAGAATGGATTGTACGAATGAATTAGAATGCATCGTGCGGATGAATTAGAAAGGATCGTGCGGATGAATTAGAATGGATCGTAAGAATGAATTAGAATGGATCGTACGAATGAATTAGAATGGATCGTACGAATGAATTAGAATGGATCGTAAGAATGAATTAGAATGGATACATTTGTGTGAATGAATCGTACGAAGGAATTAGAATGGATCATACTACTGAATTAGAATGGATCGTATGAATGAATTGGAATGGATTGTACGAATGAATTAGAACGGATCATGAGAATGAATTAAATGGATACATTCGTGCGAATGAATTAGAATGGATTGTATGAATGAATTAGAATGGATCGTGCGAATGAATTAGAATGGATCGTACGAATGAATTAGAATTGATACATTCGTTAGAATGAATTAGAATGGATTGTGCGAATGAATTAGAATGGATCATACAAATGAATTAGAATGGATATATTCGTGCGAATGAATTAGAATGGATCGTACGAATGAATTTTAATGGATACATTCATTCGAATGAATTAGAATGGATAGTACGAATATTTTAGAATGGATCGTGCGAATGAATTAGAATGGATCGTACGAATGAATTAGAATGCATACATTCATGCGAATGAATTAGAATGGATCATATGAATGAATTCGAATAGATCGTACGTAGAAATTAGAATGGATCGTATGAATGAATTAGAATGGATCATGCAAATGAATAAGAATGGATCGTACGAATGAATTAGAATGGATACATTCGTGCGAATGAATTACAATAGATCGTACGAATAAATTAGAATGGATCGTACGAATGAATTAGAAAGGATCATACGATTGAATTAGAAAGGATACATTCGTGCGAATGAATTAGAATGGATCGTACGAAAGAATTAAAATGGATCGTACGAATGAATTAGAATGGATCCATTCGTGTGAATGAATTAGACTGGATCGTACGAATGAATTAGAATGGAACGTACGAATGAATTAGAATGGATATATTCGTGCGAATGAATTAGAATGGATCATACGAATGAATTAGAATGTATCGTACGAATGAATTAGAATAGATCATACAAATGAATTAGAATGGATACATTCGTGTGAATGAAGTAGAATAGATCGTACGAATGAATTAGAATCGATCGTACGAGTGAATTAAAAAGCATACAATTGTGCAAATGAATTAAAATGAATCGGACGAATGAAATAGAATGGATTGTACGAATAAATTAGAATAGAACATGCGAATGAATTAGAATGGATCGTACGAATGAATTAGAATGGATACAATTGTGCGAATAAATTAGAATGGATCGTATGAATGAATTAGAATGGATCGTACGAATGAACTAGAATGGATACATTCATGCGAATGAATTAGAATGGATCGAACGAATAAATTTAGAATGGATCGTGCGAATGAATTAGAATGGATCGTACGAATAAATTAGAATGGATACATTCATTCGAATAAATTAAAATGGATCATACGAATGAATTAGAACGGATCGTTCGAATGAATTAGAATGGATTATGTGAATGAATTAGAATGGATCGTACGAAAGAATTAGAAAGGATACATTCGTGCGAGTAAATTAGAATGGATCGTACGAATGAATTAGAATGGATCGTGCGAATGAATTAGAATTGATCGCACGATTGAATTAGAATGGATATATTCGTGCGAATGAATTAGAATGGATCGTACGAATAAATTAGAATGGATCATATAAATGAATTAGAATGGATCGTGTGAATAAATTAGAATGGATGGTATGAATGAATTAGAATGAATACATTCGTACGAATGAATTAGAATGGATCGTACGAATAAATTAGAATGGATTGTACGAATGAATTGGAGTGGATCGTACGAATGAATTTGAATGGATACATTTGTGTGAATGAATTTGAATAGATCGTATGAATGAATTAGAATGTATCATACGAATGGATTAGAATGGATCGTACGAATGAATAAGAATGGATCATGAGAATGAATTAGAATCGATCGTACGAATGAATTAGAATGGATACATTTGTACGAATTAATTAGAATAGATCCTACGAATGAATTAGAATGGATCGTACGAATTAATTAGAAAGGATACATTCGGGCGAATGAATTAGAATGGATCGTACGAATGAATTAGAATGGATCGTGCGAATAAATTAGATTGGATCGTACGAATGAATTAGACTAGATACATTTGTGCGAATGAATTAGAATAGATCGTACGAATGAATTAGAATGGATCGCACGAATGAATTAGAATTGATCGTACGAATAAATTAGAGTGGATCGTACGAATGAATTAGAATAGATCATGCGAATAAATTATAATGGATACATTCGTGCGAATGAATTAGTATGGATCATACGAATGAATTAGAATGGATCGTGCGAATGAATTAGAATAGATTGTACGAATGAATTAGAATGGATATATTAGTGCGAATGAATTAGAATAGATCGTATGAATGAATTAGAATGGATCGTGCGAATGAATTAGAATGGATCGTACGAATGAATTAGAATGGATACATTCGTGCGAATGAATTAGAATGGATCGTACGAATGAATTAGAACGGATCATGCGAATGAATTAGAATGGATCGTACGAATGAATTAGAATGGATACATTCATGCAAATAAATTAGAATGGATCGTACAAATGAATTAGAATATATCGTACGAATGAATTAGAATGGATCATGCGAATGAATTAGAATAGAACGTACAAATGAATTAGAATGGATACATTCATGAGAGTGAATTAGAATGGATCGTATGAATGAATTAGAATGGATCGTACGAATGAATTAGAATGGATGCATTTGTGCGAATGAGTTAGAATGGATCGTACGAATGAATTAGAATGGATCGGATGAATGAATTAGAATGGATAGGACGAATGAATTAGAATGGATCGTTCGAATAAATTAGAATGGATCATACGAATGAATTAGAATGGATCTTACGAATGAATTACAATGGATTGTAAAAAAGAATTAGAAATGATACATTCGTGCGAATGAACTAGAATAGATCGTACGAATGATGTAAATGGATCGTACGACTGAATTAGAATGGATTGTACGAATGAATTAGAATAGATCGTACGAATGAATTAGAATGGATCATGCGAATGAATTAGGATAGATCGTATGAATGAATTAGAATGGATACATTCGTATGAATGAATTGGAATGGATCGTTCGAATGAATTAGAATGGATCATAGGAATGAATTAGAATGGATCTTACGAATGAATTAGAATGGATCGTGCAAATGAATTAGAATGGATCGTATGAATGAATTAGAATGTATACATTCGTGCGAATGAATTAGAATGGATCGTACGAATGAATTAGAATAGATCATGGCAATGATTTAGAATGGATCGTACGAATGAATTAGAATGGATCATGCGAATGAATTAGAATGGACACATTCGTTCAAATGAATTATAATGGATCGTACGAATGAATTAGAATGGATCGTGCGAATGAATTAGAATAGGTCGTACGAATGAATTAGAATGGATACATTCATGCGAATGAATTAGAATGGTACATATGAATGAATTAGAAAGGATTGTACGAATGAATTAGAATGGATCATACGAATGAATTAGAATAGATCGTGCAAATGAATTAGAATGGACCGTACGAATGAGTTAGAATGGATACATTCGTGTGAATGAATTAGAATGGATCGTACGAATGAATTAGAATGGATCGTACAAATGAATTAGAATAGATGCATTCGTGCGAATGAATTAGAATGGATCATACGAATGAATTAGAATGGATCGTACGAATGAATTAGAATGGATCGTACGATTGAATTACAATGGATACATTCGTGCGAATGAATTAGAATGGATCTTACGAATAAATTAGAATGGATCGTACGAATGAATTTGAATAGATCATACGAATGAATTAGAATGGATCGTACAAATGAATAAGAATGGATACATTCGTGCGAATCAATTAGAATGGATCGTACGAATGAATTAGAATTGATCGTACGAATGAATTAGAATGGATTGTGTGAATGAATTAGAATCGATCGTACAAATGAATTAGAACGGATTCATTTGTGCGAATGAATTAGAATGGATCGAACGAATGAAATAGAACGGATCATGTGAAAGAATTAGAATGGATCATACGAATGAATTAGAAGGGATTGTACGAATGAATTAGAATGGATCGTACGAATTCATTAGAGTGGATACATTCGTGCAAATTCATTAGAATGGATCGTACGAATGAATTAGAATGGATCGTACGAATGAATTAGAATGCATCATACGAATGAATTTGAATAGATCATGCGAATGAATAAGAATGGATCGTACGAATGAAATAGAATCGATACATTCGTGCGAATGAATTAGAATGAATCATACGAATGAATTAGAATGGATCGTACGAATGAATTAGAATGGATCGTAAGAATGAATTAGAATTGATCGTACGAATGAATTAGAATGAATCGTGCGAATGAATTAGAATGGATCGTACGAATGAATTAGAATAGATACATTCGTGCGAATGAATTAGAATGGATCATACGAATGAATTAGAATGGATCCTACGAATGAATTAGAATGGATTATACAAATGAATTAGAATGGATACATTCATGCTAATGAATTAGAATAGATCGTGCGAATGAATTAGAATGGATCGTGCGAATGAATTAGAATGGATCATACGTATGAATTAGAATGGATACATTCATGCGAATGAATTAGAATGGATCGTACGAATGAATCAGAATGGTTCGTACGAATGAATTAGAATGGATCGTACGAATGAATTAGAATGGATACATTCGTTCGAATGAATTAGAATGGATCATATGAATGAATTAGAATGGTTTGTACAAATGAATTAGAATGGATCATGTGAATAAATTAGAATGGATCGTACTAATGAATTAGAATGGATATATTCGTGCGAATGAATTAGAATGGATCGTACGAATGGATCGTATAAATGAATTTGAATGGATCGTGCGAATGAATTAGAATGGATCGTACGAATGAACTATAATGGATACATTCGTGCGAATGAATTAGAATGGTTCGTATGAATGAATTAGAATAGATCGTATGAATGAATTAGAGTGGATCGTACGAATAAGTTAGAATAGATCGTACAAATAAATTAGATTGGATACATTCGTGCGAATGAATTAGAATGGATCGTACGAATGAATTAAAATAGATCATATGAATGAATTAGAATGGATCGTACGAATTAATTAGAATGGATACATTCATGCGAATGATTTAGAATGGAACGTACGAATGAATTCGGATAGATCTTACGAATGAATTAGGATGGATCGTGCGAATGAATTAGAATGGATCGTAAGAATGAATTGGAATGGATACATTTGTGCGAATGAATTAGAATGGATCGTGTGACTTAATTAGTATGGATCGTACGAATGAATTAGTATGGATCGTAGGAATGAATTAGAATGGATCGTGTGAATGAAATAGAATGGATCGTACGAATAAAGAATATTTTTTTTTTTAAATCAAAGCTAGGGGATTTTATTTGGGAGCCCGCCCATGAAAAAAGCAGCACTTACATCTCTGGCCTTTTATAGAATCAAGGCAATCAAAGAGAGAAAAGAAAATACAATTACAATGTAAGAAAGATCTCTCTAGACCAAAGAAAGCGTAATCCACGTCCTATGGAAAACCAGGCAATCTAAACCTCCTGAACATTTTAGTGTCTCTTATAGATCTTCCCTTTACGATCATTTTCTATTGCAATCCGAAGGTTCTCACTGATGTCCTTTGGAAACAATCTGACAATTTGTGTTGTTGCAGGATTTTCTTTTGTCAGAATATCCGCAGGAGAATTCCCTTCTCTCCACACATGTGAGAGCTTGTACTCTTTGAACCTATTCAAAGCACATCGAATACTTTGAACTTGATGAGCTGCTATCCAAGGTGTAGCATAGGAACATTTAATACAGTTAACAGATCGTACGAATGAATTAGTATCGATACATTCGTGCGAATGAATTAGAATGGATCGTAAGAATGAATTAGAATGGATCGTACGAATGAATTAGAATGGATCGTGTGAATGAATTAGAATGGATCGTACGAATGAATTAGAATGGATCGTACGAATGAATTAGAATGGATCGTGTGAATGAATTAGAATGGATCGTACGAATGAATTAGAATAGATCCATTCGTGCGAATGAATTAGAATGGATCATACGAATGAATTAGAATGGATATATTTGTGCGAATAAATTAGAATGGATTATACGAATGAATTAGAATGTATTGTACGAATGAATTAGAATGGATCATGCAAAAGAATTAGAATGGATCGTACGAATGAATTAGAATGGATACATTCAGGCGAATGATTTAGAATAGATCGTACGAATGAATTAGAATGGATATATTCGTGCGAATGAATTAGAATCGATCGCACAAAATAAATTAGAATGGACCATACGAATGAATTAGAATTGATCATACGAATTAATCAGAATGGATCGTGCGAATGAATTAGAATGGATCTTACGAATAAATTAGAATATATACATTCGTGCGAATGAATTTGAATGGATCGTACGAATGAATTAGAATGGATCGTACGACTGAATTAGAATGAATCGTACGAATGAATTATAATGGATCTTATGAATGAATTAGAATGGATCATACGAATGAATTAGAATGGATAGTGCGAATGAATTAGAATGGATCGTATGAATGAATTAGAATGGATATATTCGTACGAATGGATTAGAATGGATACATTTGTGCGAATAAAATAGAATGGATTGTACGAATGAATTAGAATTGATCGTACGAATGAATTAGAATTGATCGTACGAATGAGAATGGATCGTACGAATGAATTTGAATAGAAAGATTTGTGCGAATAAATTAGAATGGATCGTAAGAATGAATTAGAATGGATCGTACGAATGAATTAGAATGGATCGTGTGAATGAATTAGAATGGATCATACGAATGAATTAGAATGGATCCCTTAGTGCGAATGAATTAGAATAGATTGTAAGAATGAATTAGTATGGATCGTACGAATGAATTAGAATAGATACATTTGTGTGAATAAATTAGAATGGATTGTAATAATGAATTAGATTGGATTGTACGAATGAATTAGAATGGATCGTGCGAAAGAAATAGAATAGATCGTACGAATAAATTTGAATATTTATATTCATGCGAATGAATTAGAATGGATCATATGAATAAATTAGAATGGATCGTAAGAATGAATTAGAATGGATTGTACGAATGAATTAGAATATATCATATGAATGAATTAGAATGGATTGTAATAGATACATTCGTGCGAATGAATTAGAATGGATCGTACGAATGAATTAGAATGGATTAGAATGGATACATTCGAGCGAATGACTTAAAATAGATGCATTCGTGCGAATGGATTAGAATGGATCGTACGAATGAATTAGAATGGATCGTACGAATAATTAGAATGGATAGTACGAATGAATTAGAATGGATCATGCAAATGAATTAGAATGGATCGTACAAATGAATTAGAATGGATACATTCATGCGAATGAATTAGAATGGATCGTTCGAATGAATTAGAATGATACATTTGAGCGAATGAATTAGAATGGACCGTATGAGTGAATTAGAATGGATCGTACGAATAAATAAAAATGGATCGTGCGAAGGAATTAGAATGGATCGTACGAATGAATTAGAATGGATACATTTATGCGAATGAATTAGAATGGATCATACGATTGATTTAGAATGGATCGTATGAATGAATTAGAATGCATCGTACGAATGAATTAGAATGGATCGTAGGAATGAACTAGAATGGATACATTCTTGCGAATGAATTAGAATTTATCGTGCGAATGAATTAGAATGGTTCGTCCGAATGAATTATAATGGATTGTACGAATAAATTAGAATAGATACATTCATGCGAATGAATTAGAATGGATCGTACGAATGAATTAGAATGGATCGTACGAATAAATTAGAATGGACCATGCGAATTAATTAGACTGGATCGTACAAATGAATTAGAATGGATACATTCGTGCGAATGAATTAGAATGGATTGTATGAATGAATTTGAATAGATCATACGAATGAATTAGAATGGATCATACGAATGAATTAGAATGGATAGTATGAATGAATTCGAATGGATCGTACGAATGAATTAGAATGGATCATACGAATGAATTAGAATGGATACATTCGTGCGAATGAATTAGAATAGATCGTATGAATGAATTAGAATGGATCGTACGAATGAATTAGAATAGATCGTGTGAATGAATTAGAATGGATCATTCAAATGAATTAGAATGGATTCATTTGTGCGAATGAATTCGAATAGATTGTATGAATGAATTAGAATCGATCGTAGAAATGAATTCAAATGGATTGTACGAATGAATTAGAATGGATCGTACGAATGAATTAGATTGGATACATTCGTTCGAATGAATTAGAATGGATCGTAAGAATAAATTAGAATGGATCGTATGAATGAATTAGAATGGATAAATTCATGCGAATGAATTAGTATGGATCGTACGAATGAATTAGAATTGAACGTACGAATGAATTATAATGGATCGTGCGAATGAATTATAATGGATCGTACGAATGAATTAGAATGGATACATTCATGCGAATGAATTAGAATGGATACATTCATGCGAATGAATTAGAATGGATCGTAAGAATGAATTAGAATAGATCATACGAATGAATTTGAATGGATTGTACGAATGAATTAGAATGGATACATTCGTGCGAATGACTTAGAATAGATCGTACGAATGAATTAGAATGGATTGTACGAATGAATTAGAATGCATCGTGCGGATGAATTAGAAAGGATCGTGCGGATGAATTAGAATGGATCGTAAGAATGAATTAGAATGGATCGTACGAATGAATTAGAATGGATCGTACGAATGAATTAGAATGGATCGTAAGAATGAATTAGAATGGATACATTTGTGTGAATGAATCGTACGAAGGAATTAGAATGGATCATACTACTGAATTAGAATGGATCGTATGAATGAATTGGAATGGATTGTACGAATGAATTAGAACGGATCATGAGAATGAATTAAATGGATACATTCGTGCGAATGAATTAGAATGGATCGTACAAATGAATTAGAATGGATCGTGCGAATGAATTAGAATGGATCGTATGAATGAATTAGAATTGATACATTCGTTAGAATGAATTAGAATGGATCGTACGAATGAATTAGAATGGATCATACGAATGAATTAGAATGGATACATTCGTGCGAATGAATTAGAATGGATCGTACGAATGAATTTTAATGGATACATTCATTCGAATGAATTAGAATGGATAGTACGAATATTTTAGAATGGATCGTGCAAATGAATTAGAATGGATCGTACGAATGAATTAGAATGCATATATTCATGCGAATGAATTAGAATGGATCATATGAATGAATTCGAATGGATCGTACGAATGAATTAGAATGGATTGTATGAATGAATTAGAATGGATCATGCAAATGAATAAGAATGGATCGTACAAATGAATTAGAATGGATACATTCGTGCGAATGAATTACAATAGATCGTACGAATAAATTAGAATGGATCGTACGAATGAATTAGAAAGGATCATACGATTGAATTAGAAAGGATACATTCGTGCGAATGAATTAGAATGGATCGTACGAAAGAATTAAAATGGATCGTACGAATGAATTAGAATGGATCCATTCGTGTGAATGAATTAGACTGGATCATACGAATGAATTAGAATGGAACGTACGAATGAATTAGAATGGATATATTCGTGCGAATGAATTAGAATGGATCGTACGAATGAATTAGAATGTATCGTACGAATGAATTAGAATGAATCGTACGAATGAATTAGAATGAAAACATTCGTGTGAATGAATTAGAATAGATCGTACGAATGAATTAGAATCGATCGTACGAGTGAATTAAAAAGCATACAATCGTGCAAATGAATTAGAATGAATCGTACGAATGAAATAGAATGGATTGTACGAATAAATTAGAATAGATCATGCGAATGAATTAGAATGGATCGTACGAATGAATTAGAATGGATACAATTGTGCGAATAATTAGAATGGATCGTATGAATGAATTAGAATGGATCGTACGAATGAACTAGAATGGATACATTCATGCGAATGAATTAGAATGGATCGTACGAATAAATTTAGAATGGATCGTGCGAATGAATTAGAATGGATCGTACGAATAAATTAGAATGGATACATTCATTCGAATAAATTAAAATGGATCATACGAATGAATTAGAACGGATCGTTCGAATGAATTAGAATGGATTATGTGAATGAATTAGAATTGATCATACGAAAGAATTAGAAAGGATACATTCGTGCGAATAAATTAGAATGGATCGTACGAATGAATTAGAATGGATCGTGCGAATGAATTAGAATGGATCGCACGATTGAATTAGAATGGATATATTCGTGCGAATGAATTAGAATGGATCGTACGAATAAATTAGAATGGATCATATAAATGAATTAGAATGGATCGTGTGAATAAATTAGAATGGATGGTATGAATGAATTAGAATGAATACATTCGTACGAATGAATTAGAATGGATCGTACGAATAAATTATATACATTCGTGCAATGAATTAAAATGGATCATACAAATTAATTAGAATGGATTGTACGAATGAATTACAATGGATACATTTGTTCGAGTAAATTAGAAAGGATTGTACGAATGAATTAGAATTGATCATACGAATGAATAAGAATGTATCGTACGAATGAGAAAGGATCGTACGAATGAATTAGAATGGATACATTCGTGTGAATGAATTAGAATGGATCGTATGAATAAATTAGAATGGTTCGTATGAATGAATTAAAATGGATCTTGTGAATGAATTAGAATGGATCGTACGAATGAATTAGAATGGATCCATTCGTGCGAGTGAATTAGAATGGATCGTACGAATGAATTAGAATGGATCGTACGAATGAATTAGAATGGATACATTTGTATGAATAAATTAGAATGGATTGTACGAATGAATTAGAATAGATTTTACGAATGAATTAGAATGGATCGTTCAAAAGAATTAGAATAGATCGTACGAATGAATTTGAATGGATATATTCGTGTGAATGAACTAGAATGGATAGTATGAATGAATTAGAATGGATCGTACGAATGAATTACAATGGATACATTTATGCGAATAAATTAGAATGGATTATACGAATGAATTAGAATTGATTGTACGAATGAATTGGAATTGATCGTACGAATGAGAATGGATCGTACGAATGAATTAGAATGGATACATTCATGCGAATGAATTAGTATGGATCGTAAGAATGAATTAGAATGGATCGTGCGAATGAATTGGAATGGATCGTGTGAATGAATTAGAATGGATCGTACAAAAGAATTAGAATGGATCCATTCGTGCGAATGAATTAGAATGGATCGTACGAATGAATTAGAATGGATCGTATGAATGAATTAGAATGGATACATTTGTGCGAATAAATTAGAATGGATTGTACGAAAGAATTAGAATGGATTGTACGAATGAATTAGAATAGATCGTTCGAAAGAATTAAAATAGATCGTACGAATGAATTTGAATGGATATATTCGTGCGAATGAATTAGAATGGATCATATGAATGAATTAGAATGGATCATACGAATGAATTAGAATGGATACATTTGTGCGAATGAATTAGAATGGATTATACGAATGAATTAGAATGGATCGTATGAATGAATTAGAATAGATCATACGAATGAATTAGAATGGATTATAATAGATACATTCGTGCGAATGAATTAGAATGGATACATTCGTGCGAATGGTTTAGAATGGATTAGAATGGATCGAACGAATGAAATAGAATGGATCGTACAAATGAATTAGAATGGAAAGTACGAATGAATTAGAATCGATCGTGCGAATGAATTAAAATGGATCTTATGAATGAATTAGAATGGATAAATTCGTGCGAATGAATTAGAATGGATCGTTCGAATGAATTAGAATAGATACATTTGAGCGAATGAATTAGAATGGACCATATGAATGAATTAGAATGGATCGTACGAATGAATTAGAATGGATCGTGCAAATGAATTAGAATGGATCGTATGAATGAATTAGAATGGATACATTCATGCGAATGGATTAGAATGGATCATACGAATGATTTAGAATGGATCGTACGAATGAATTAGAATGGATCGTACGAATGAATTAGAATGGACCGTATGAATAAGCAAGAATGGATACATTCATGCGAATGAATTAGAATGGATCATGCGAATGAATTACAATGGATCGTACGAATGAATTAGAATGGATACATTCATGCGAATGAATTAGAATGGATCGTACGACTTAATTAAAATGAATCATACGAATGAATTAGAATGGATCATACGAATGAATTAGAATGGATAGTGCGAATGAATTTGAATGGATCGTACGAATGAATTAGAATGGATCATACGAATAATTTAGAATGGATCGTACGAATGAATTAGAATGGATCGTACGAATGAATTAGAATGGACCGTATGAATAAGCTAGAATGGATACATTCATGCGAATGAATTAGAATGGATCATGCGAATGAATTACAATGGATCGTACGAATGAATTAGAATGGATACATTCATGCGAATGAATTAGAATGGATCGTACGACTTAATTAGAATGAATCATACGAATGAATTAGAATGGATCATACGAATGAATTAGAATGGATAGTGCGAATGAATTTGAATGGATCGTACGAATGAATTAGAATAGATCATACGAATGAATTAGAATGGATACATTTGTGCGAATGAATTAGAATGGATCGTATGAATGAATTATAATGGATCGTACGAATAAATTAGAATAGATCGTGCGAATTAATTAGAATAGATCATACGAAGGAATTAGAATGGATACATTCGTGCGAATGAATTCGAATGGATCGTATGATTGAATTAGAATCGATCTTACGAATGAATTAGAGTGGATCGTACGAATGAATTAGAATGGATCGTATGAATGAATTAGATTGGATACATTCGTGCGAATAAATTAGAACGGATCGTACGAATGAATTTGAATGGATACATTCGTGCGAATGAATTAGAATGGATCGTACGAATGAATTAGAATAGATCATACGAATGAATTAGAATGGATCATGCGAATGAATTATAATGGATGGTATGAATGAATTAGAATGGATCGTACGAATGAACTAGAATGGATACATTCATGCGAATGAATTAGAATGGATCGTACGAATGAATTAGAATAGATCGTACAAATGAATTAGAATGGATTGTACGAATGAATTAGAATGGATACATTCTAGCGAATGAGTTAGAATGGATCGTACGAATGAATTAGAATGGATCGTACGAATAAATTAGAATGGATTGTACAAATGAATTAGAATGGATTGAGCGAATGAATTAGAAAGGATCGTGCGGATGAATTAGAATAGATCGTACGAATAAATTAGAATGGATCGTAAGAATGAATTAGAATGGATCGTAAGAATGAATTAGAATGGATACATTTGTCTGAATGAATTAGAATGAATCTACAAATGAATTTGAATGGATCGTACGAGTGAATTAGAATTGATCGTACGAATGAATTGGAATGGATTGTACGAATGAATTAGAATGGATCACACGAATGAATTAGAATGGATACATTCGTGCGATTGAATTAGAATGGATCTTACGAATGAATTAGAATGGATCATGCGAATGAATTAGAATGGATCGTACGAATGAATTAGAATTGATACATTCATTAGAATCAATTAAAATGGATTGTGTGAATGAATTATAATGGATCGTACGAATGAATTAGAATGGATACGTTCATGAATTAGAATGGATCGTACGAATGAATTAGAATAGATACATTCCGTCAAAAGAATTAGAATGGATAGTACAAATGAATTAGAATGGATCGTGCGAATGAATTAGAATGGATCGTATGAATGAATAAGAATGGATACATTCATGCGAATGAATTAGAATAGATCATATGAATGAATTAGAATGGATCGTACGAATGAATTAGAATGGATCGTACGAATGAATTAGAATGGATTCATTCGTGTGAATGAATTAGAATGGATCATACGAATGAATTAGAATGGAACGTTCGAATGAATTAGAATGGATATATTCGTGCGAATGAATTAGAATGGATCGTACGAATGAATTATAATGTATCATACTAATGAATTAGAAAGGATCGTACGAATGAATTAGAATGGATACATTCATGCAAATGAATTAGAATAGATCATACGAAAGAATTAGAATGGATCGTACGAAAGAATTAGAATGGATACAATCGTGCAAATGAATTAAAATCGATCGTACGAATGAATTAGAATGCATACATTCGTGCGAATGAATTAGAATGGATCATACGAATGAATTAGCATGGATCGTACGAATGAATTAGGGTTGATCGTACGAATGAATTAGAATAGATTCATTCGTGCGAATGAATTTGAATGGATCGTATGAATGAATTAGAATGTATCATACGAATGAATTAGAATTGATCGTACGAATGAATTAGAATGGATCGTGCGAATGAATTAGAATCGATCGTACGAATGAATTAGAATGGATACATTTATACGAATTAATTAGAATAGATCGTATGAATGAATTAGAATGGATCGTACGAATGAATTAGAATGGATACATTCGTGCGAATGAATTAGAATAGATCGTACAAATGAATTAGAATGGATCGTCCGAATGAATTAGAATAGGTCGTACGAATGAATTAGAATGGATATATTCGTGCAAATGAATTAGAATAGATCGTATGAATGAATTAGAATGGATCAGACGAATGAATTAGAGTTGATCGTCTGAAGAAATTAGAGTGGATCGTACGAATGAATTAGAATAGATCGTACGAATGAAGTATAATGGATACATTCGTGCGAATGAATTGGTATGGATCGTACAAATGAATTAGAATGGATCGTACGAATGAATTAGAATGGATCATGTGAATGAATTAGAATAGATTGTACGAATGAATTAGGATGGATACATTAGTGCGAATGAATTAGAATAGATCATACGAATGAATTAGAATGGATCGTGCGAATGAATTAGAATGGATCGTACGAATGAATTAGAATGGATACATTCGTGTGGATGAATTAGAATGGATCGTACGAATGAATTAGAATGAATCATGCGAATGAATTATAATTGATCGTACGAATTAATTAGAATAGTTCATGTGAATGAATTAGAATGGATTGTACGAATGAATTAGAAATGATCGTACGAATGAATTAGAATGGAACGTACGAATGAATTAGAAAGGATACATTCATGAGAATGAATTTGAATGGATCGTACGAATGAATTAGAATGGATCGTACGAATGAATTTGAATGGATGCATTCGTGCGATTGAGTTAGAATGGATCGTACGAATGAATTAGAATGGATCGTAAGAATAAATTAGAATGGATCGTGTGAATGAATTAGAATGGATCATACGAATGAATTTGAATGGATACATTCGTGCGAATGAATCAGGATGGATCGTATGAATAAATTAGAATGGATCGTACGAATGAATTAGAATGGATCGCACGAATGAATTAGAATGGATTGTAAAAATGAATTAGAAAGGATACATTCGTGCGAATGAATTGGAATGGATCATGCGAATTAATTAGAATGGATCGTATAACTGAATTAGAATCGATCGTACGAATAATTAAAATTGATTGTACGAATGAATTAGAATGATCGTGCGAATGAATTAGGATGGATCGTACGAATGAATTAGAATGGATATATTCGTGTGAAAGAATTAGAATGCAACGTTCGAATGAATTAGAATGGATCATAGGAATGGATTAGAATGGATCTTATGAATGAATTAGAATGGATCGTGCGAATGAATTAGAATGGATCGTACGAATGAATTAGAATGTATACATTCGTGCGAATGACTTTGAATGGATCGTACAAATGAATTGGAATGAATCATGCGAATGAATTAGAATGGATCGTACGAATGAATTAGAATGGATCGTGCGAATGAATTAGAATGGATCATATGAATAAATTTGAATGGATACATTCGTGTGAATGAATTAGAATGGATCGTACGAATGAATTAGAATAGATCATACGTATGAATTAGAATAGATCGTACGAATGAATTAGAATGGATCATGCGAATGGATTATAATGGATCTTACGAATGAATTGGAATAGATACATTTGTGCGAATGAATTAGAATGGATCGTACGACTGAATTAGAATGGATCATATGAATGAATTAGAATGGATCATACAAATGAATTAGAATGGATCGTACGAATGAATTAGAATGGATCATGCGAATGAATTAGAATGGACCGTACGAATGAATTAGAATGGATACATTCGTGCGAATGAATTAGAATGGATCGCACGAATGAATTTGAATGGATCGTACGAATGAATTAGAATAGATGCATTCATGCGAATGAATTAGAATGGATCATACAAATGAATTAAAATGGATCGTACGAATGAATTAGAATGGATCGTATGATTGAATTAGAATGTATACCTTCGTGCAAATGAATTAGAATGGATCGTACGAATAAATTAGAATGGATCGTACGATTAAATTTGAATAGATCGTACGAATGAATTAGAATAGATCATACACATGAATAAGAATGGATACATTCATGCGAATCAATTAGAATGGATCGTACGAATGAATTACAATTGATCGTACAAATTAATTAGAATGGATTATGCCAATAAATTGGAATTGATCGTACGAATGAATTATAATAGAGACATTCATGCGAATGAATTAGAATGGATAGTACGAATGAATTAGAATGGATCGTACGATTGAATTAGAATGGATCGTGTGAATGAATTAGAATGGATTATACGAATGAGTTAGAATGGGTCCATTCGTGCGAATGATATAGAATGGATCCTATGAATGAATTAGAATGGATCATACGAATAAATTAGTATGGATCGAACGAATTGATTAGAATGGATATATTCGTGTGAATTCATTAGAATGGATCATACGAATGAATTAGAATGGATCGTACGAATGAATTAGAATGGATCATATGAATGAACTTGAATAGATCATGCGAATGAATGAGAATGGATCGTACGAATGAATTAGAATGGATACATTCATGCGAATGAATTAGAATGAATCGTACGAATGAATTCGAATAGATCGTACGAATGAATTAAAATGGATACATTTGTGCAAATGAATTAGAATGGATCATATGAATGAATTAGAATGAATCGTACGAATGAGTTTGAATAGATCATGTGAATGAATTAGAATGGATCATACGAATGAATTAGAATGGATACATTTGTGCGAATGAATTAGAATTGATCATACGAATGAATTAGAATGGATCGTACATATGAATTAGAATGGATCGTACGAATGAATTAGAATGGATACATTCATGCGATTGAATTAGAATGGATTGTGCGAATGAATTAGAATGGATCGTGCGAATGAATTAGAATGGATCATATGAATAAATTAGAATGGATACATTCATGCGAATGAATTAGAATGGATCGTACGAATGAATTAGAATGGATAGTACGACTGAATTAGAATGGATCATGCAAATGAATTATAATGGATCGTACGAATGAATTATAATGGATACATTTGTTCGAATGAATTTGAATGGATCGTATGAATGAATTAGAAAATATCGTGCGAATGAATTAGAATGAATCGTACGAATCTATTAAAATGGATATATTCGTGTGAATGAATTAGAATGGTTCATACGAATGAATTAGAATGGATCGTACGAATGAATTTGAATGGATGGTGCGAATGAATTAGAATGGATCGTATGAATGAATTATAATGGATACATTCTTGTGAATGAATTAGAATAGATCGTATGAATGAATTAGAATGGATCGTACGAATGAATTAGAGTGGATCATACGAATGAATTAGAATGGATCGTACGAATGAATAAGATTGGATACATTCATGCGAATGAGTTAAAATGGATCGTACGAATGAATTAAAATGGATCGTATGAATGAATTAGAATGGATCGTACAAATGAATTAAAATGTGATCGTATGAATAAATTAGAATGGATCGTACGAATGAATTAGAATGGATACATTCATACGAATGAATTAGAATGGATCGTACAAATGAATTAGGATGGATTGTATGAATGAATTAGAATGGATCGTGCGAATGAATTAGAATGGATCGTATGAATGAATTAGAATGGATACATTCGTGCGAATGAATTAGAATGTATCGTACGACTGAATTAGAATGGATCGTACGAATGAATTAGAATGGATCATGTGAATGAATTAGAATAAATTGTACGAATGAATTAGAATGTTTTTTTTTTTATCAAAGCTAGGGGATTTTATTGAAAAAAGCAGCACTTACATCTCTGGCCTTTTATAGAATCAAGGCAATCAGAGATAGAAAAGAAAATACAATTACAATGTAAGAAAGATTTCTCTAGACCAAAGAAAGCCTAATCCACGTCCTATGGAAAACCAGGCAATCTAAACCTCCTGAACATTTCAGTGTCTCTTATAGATTTTCCCTTTACGATCATTTTCTATTGCAATCCGAAGGTTCTCACTGAAATCCCTTGGAAACAATCTGACCATTTGTGTTGTTGCAGGATTTTCTTTTGACAGAATATCTGCAGGAGAATTCCCTTCTCCACAAATTTGAGAGCTTGTATTCATTGAACCTGTTCAAAGCACATCGAATACTTTGAACTTGATGAGCTGCTATCCAAGGTGTATAGCATAGGAACCTTTAATACAGTTAACAGATCGTACGAATGAATTAGAATGGATACATAAATGCAAAGGAGCTTTTCTGAGTGTTAGTGTCGAAAATAAGGCTGATCGGTCAGTTTCAGACGGATCGGTCAAAATTGACCGATCGGTCAATTTTGACCGATCGGTTGAATTTGACCGATCGGTCAAATTCAACCAGTCAAGGTTGAAGTGATCGGTCAGAAAACATAGTTTTCTGACCAATTCAGTAGAAAATCGACCGATCGGTTGAATTTGACTGATCGGTCAAGTCTGACCGATCGATTAAATTCAACCAGTCGAGGTTGAAGTGATCGGTCAGAAAATATAGTTTTCTGACCGATCTAGTAGAAAATCGACCGATCGGTTGAATTTGACTGATCGGTCAAGTCTGACCAATCGGTTAAATTCAACCGATCGAGATTAAAGTGATCGGTCAGAAAACATAGTTTTCTGACCAATCCAGTAGAAAATCGACCGATCGGTTGAATTTGACCGATCGGTCAAGTCTGACCGATCGGTTAATTTCAACCGGTCGAGGTTGGCGGGATCGGGAAAAAAGCCAAGTTTTTTGCCTGATCCAGTAGAAAATCGACCGATCGGATTAATTTGACCGATCGGTCAAGTTTGACCGATCGGTTAAATTCAACCGGTCGAGGTTGGCGGGATCGGGCAAAAAGCCAAGTTTTTTGCCTGATACAGTAGAAAATCGACCGATCGGATGAATTTGACCGATCAGTCAAGTCTGACCGATCGGTTAAATTCAACCAGTCGAGGTCAACGGGATCGGGCAAAAAGCCAAATTTTTTGCCTGATCCAGTAGAAAATCGACCGATCGGATGAATTTGACCGATCGGTCAAGTCTGACCGATCGGTTAAATTCAACCGGTCGATGTTGGCGGGATCGGGCAAAAAGCCAAGTTTTTTGCCTGATCCAGTAGAAAATTGACCGATCGGATGAATTTGACCGATCGGTCAAGTCTGACTGATCGGTTAAATTCAACCGGTCGAGGTTGGCGGGATCGGGCAAAAAGCCAAGTTTTTTGCCTGATCCAGTAGAAAATCGACCAATAGGATGAATTTGACCGATCGGTCAAGTCTGACCGATCAGTTAAATTCAACCGGTCGAGGTTGACGGGATCGGGCAAAAAGCCAAGTTTTTTGCCTGATCCAGTAGAAAATCAACCGATCGGATAAATTTGACCGATCGGTCAAGTCTAACCGATCGGTTAAATTCAACCGGTCGAGGTTGGAGGGATCGGGCAAAAATCCAAGTTTTTTGCCTGATCCATTAGAAAAGCGACCGATTGAATGAATTTGACCGATCGGTCAAGTCTGACTGATCGGTTAAATTCAACCGGTCGAGGTTGGCGGGATCGGGCAAAAAGCCAAGTTTTTTGCCTGATCCAGTAGAAAATCGACCGATCGGATGAATTTGATCGATCGGTCAAGTCTGACCGATCGGTTAAATTCAACAGGTCGAGGTTAAGTTTTGAACCTGCCGAGTCGAGGTGGCAAAAGAGCCAGTTTTTCTGCGAGGTCTTCAGGCAAAGTTTTGATCGGTGATGGAGTTTGATTTTTTTCTGTTTGAATCTTCGGTCCATCTAGATCGAGGAGTCTTTTGAACCAGCGGTCCAGTTGAGCCGGTGGGTTCGCTCGGACCAACAGTTCGTTTAGACCGGTGGTCCGACGCTTCATCTGGTCACGACGGTTCACCTGCTTTTGTGCTTGCTACGGATTGACGCCATGTGTCCCTGCAAAAACACGGGATTCGATATAATGATGACACGTGTCCTCTCGATTTGCGTGCCAATTCCCTCAGGGTATATAAGCTTCTTTGGCTGTCATTTTTACCCCACGCTTTCAGAATTTTTCGAAGTCCAGACTCTTTACTCTTGATCTTCTTTTTCTCTGTTCTCTGTTCTCTCCCGATCGGTGGAATGGCTTCATCTGGTAGCGCGAAGAAGATGGTCTCCTCGAAGAGGAAGGGAAAGGAGATTGTCGAAGTTTCATCCCCTCCGAAGGGTCGTGGCAAGGGCAAGGCGGTGCTCGTGGAGCTGGGTCAGTTAGGCAAGAGACACACGGGAGTTGGATTTGCTTCTGCTCCATCAAGGCCAGAGCACATTCCCAAGGCGAAGTTTGTTTTGGGCCCCCTGATGTCGCTGACAAAGGAGCCTGCCTACGTGTACAACACGGGTGGCAAGCTCACCGAGGTAAAGAGGGCAAAGTGGCAAAAGCTGTTGGCCTGTTTCACATAAGGGAAGAATCAGCCATCTCTGATGGGAGTTCTGTCTGGTTTTGGTATTGACAAGCGGACGATGTTCGTAAATGTCGCCAGCATGGAGCAGGTGATGGGGACAGTGGTCTCAGTAGGCCAGTTGAATTGCGGATTGTGCCTTCCACTGCTGCCGTTCGCCGCGAGGCTGCTCAATACATCAGGCCTTTGCCCTGGATAGCTTACTGGGAACGCATGGAGGATAATCTATGCTTTCTGCCTCGTAGAATCTGACTTCCAGAAGGAGCTAAGAGAGTGCTACTCTAGCATCCCTGATGACGAAGAGGCCCGGATCGAACTAGGATACTTTTTCTATCATTACAGATGGGCTTCGAGGAAAGACAGGCCGTTCTTCAACTTGACAAGTGTTTCTGCCTTACGCCCCATCGCCGACACTATCCCCTCTGATAAACTTTACACTGAGTGGCCGCTTTCAGTTTCCGATGCCTGGACTCCACTCTTAGTGCCTGAGACTCCCCGCAACGATGTGAGCAAGGAAATAAAGATGTACTACACGGGAGGTGAACTAGCTTGGCCTTCGGAGCGGGTTGGTGCCATCGGCAATCTGTTCTTGGAATTGACATGCGGTACTAGATCATGGAAGCAGTTTTCTAACTGCCCGGTCAGGTATGGCAATGCCAATCTCCTCCATCGATTACAAGCCCGGTACGAAGATAATGAAGTCTTGTATTCCGATTATGAGGAGGATCCTCAATCGGGCAAGGTTATCAGAAGAATCCGGGCTGAGAAGAAAGCGTATGGTGCGAGGCGCCGATTGCCCACTACTGAAGAGAAATTGGTGATACGCCGGGGCCCTGCGAAGAAAAGGAAAATCCTTATCGAGCAGAAGGAAGATGAAGAAGAAGAAAAGAAAAAGAAAGATGATGAAGAAGAAGAAGAAGAAAAGAAAGGAGAAGATGATGAAGAAGAAGAAGAAGAAGAAGAAGAAAAGAAAAGAGAAGAAGAAGAAGATGGCGAAGATGATGAAGATAATAATAGCGAGGATGAGGATGATGATGACGGGGGAGACCAGGGGGGTGATGAGATTCCTCCCACTCCTATTGGAGGCGATACTGGAAGAGGGGGTGGTAAGGAAGAGATTCCTCCCACCCCTATTGGTGGTGATGAAGTGAAAGGGGGTGGCGAGGAAGAAATTCCTCCCACCCCCACTGGTGACGAAGAAGAGGATTCGCAGCCCATACAGATTGACGAGGCTAAGGCCCATCGTATGGAAGTGGTGATAGACGCGGCGGACGATGGTCAGAAGGTGGTTCCCGCCTACCACTTCGAAGAGTTGAAGAAGCACCCAATGCGCCTGAAGATTAAGTTCTCGGGGAGTGGTGGGGTTGGAAGCAACCCCATGCCCCTCGATCAACTGCCTCCAGACATTCCTCATCTCGAAGGCGCGACTATAAGCGGGGGTCTGGAGGTTGAGCAACCTCCACCCCCGTCGTGCTCTCTGGCTGAAGAAATGGCTGCCATTATGGCTGGGCTCGAGCAATCGAGCGGGCAACAGGATGAAGGGGGGGTCTCACCTCCCCGGGGTGTTCCCTCTCCTATATATATGGAGAGAGAGAGCCGCGTGGGCGATGGGGTTCCCCAACCTCAGCCGGAGCCAACCACCACCAAGGAGAAGTCGACCCCCAAGGGTAAGAGCTTCGATAGTGGGAAGGGAAAGGCACCTCGGGTTGATGCCTCAGGTATCCACACTAGTTCGCCTTCTTTGATTGCCTTGTCTTCGAAATTTGAAAATATTCTAACTCTTCGAACTTTTGTATTGATTGTAGGTACTCCTGCTGGCATGGCTCAGAAATTGAAGAACTTGGGTGAGGTTGACATCAACCACCCAACGAGTGTGATTCGGAAGCTCTGCAATCTTCCGGATGCTACTCTAGAAGAAGCCTTTGACAGGCTTGAAGTAGTGGTATGTGCATCTGTTGGACTTGACCTTTGAGTTGTATTGTCGAAATAATTCTAACCTTTTTTTTTTGTTTACTTGCAGAACTCAGCAGTTTTGAAGTTCGCTAGCAAGCTCTTCAGGAAGGCAGGAGAGCGGGAAGCTTCATCTGAGGTATCCCGTTTGACAGCTGAACTGGAGGCTGCGAACGAAGAGAAGGATAAGCTGAGAGAAATTCTCTCTTCCAAGAAGGAGGCCTTGAAAGCCAAGATCGAGGCTCTTCGCAAGGAGAAGTTCGAAAGCAAAGGCTGGCAGAATGGCTATGAGGCTCGGGGTCACGAGCTCGAAGAATTAAAGAACCGCTTCTATAAGATCGAGACTCTGTCATTTGAACGAGCAACTGAAATAAAGGAGTTGAAGGCTCAACTCGCTGCCAGGGATGCGACTTTTGTTGCTAAGGAGGCCGCTTCTACTGCCAAGGAGGAGGCTCTCACAAAGGAGTTGGAGCATATGCGCGCTGAATGTGTGAGTTTCAAGGAGACGGCTGAGAAGGCGGTGGAAGCACTCAGGGTTCATGCTAGCAGTGTCCGATCTTCTAAAGCTTCTGCGGCGAGTAAGGCTCGTGGTGGATCCGAAGGAGAGAAGTCGCGCGTGCAAAGTGTAGCCAAACCCTGATGTAGTCTCTCTTCTTTGGTTATTGTACCAGTAAACTCTTCACAGATAGAAACCTACTCCTGTACTTCAATCTTTTTGATAATGAAGATATCTTTTTGGTTATTTGAAATTGAATGTCTCTGGTATTGAAGTCTTTGAATGTTGTGTTCTGGAATGTTTGAATATATGTACACTTTGAATGTAAGGGGCCAAGTCACAACTTGATCACCCAAACTGGTTAAGTAACTTGAAAATTGAACTTGAATTCATTTAACATTCATATGTAAGGGGTCGAGTCGCAACTCAAACACCCAAACCTGTTAGACGATATCGAAATTGATTAAAATTGAAGGTCATTTAACATTTGTAAGTAAGGGGTAGTGTCGCAACACAAACTCCCAAACCTATTAAATTGACTAGTAACTTGAAGGTTGCTTTGCATGACAACCCGAAACCGTTTAACATTTGCCTGTAAGAGGTTGAGTCGCAACTCAAGCACCCAAACTTGTTAAACGACCCTGTAATTTGAATGTAGATAATTTGAAACTGCTTCAGAACTTGAATTGAAAAATCTAGGCATTTGAACATTGAAAGGGAACTTTATTCATCATGGAATTTACATCATGGATAGAACAATTTGAGATGTCTAGCATTCCAAGCTCATGGTAGTCTGTTTCCCTCTGGAAAAATCAGCCGGTAAGACCCTTTGCCTCCAATTGATTCAACAATGTAGGGTCCTTCCCAGTTGGGAGCTAGTTTCCCGCTGTTGTGCTCCTTTGTGTTGTAAAAAACTGCTCCGAGGACTAGACTGCCAATTGGGAACTGTCTCTTGTAAACCTTCTGATCATAGGCTCGTTTGATCTTTTGTTGATATTTGGCCACACGAAGGGTTGCTCGATCCCGTAGTTCTACGGAGAAATCCAGATCATCGACTCGGAGTTCTTCGTTTATTCCTTCTTCGACTGCTCTGGTCTTCAAAGTACTTGATATGTTCTCTGTTGGGAGTACTGCTTCTGATCCATATGTCAGACGAAAGGGTGAGAACCATGTTGATCTTCTCGGAGTTGTGCGATATCCCCAAAGAACTTCAGGTAGGACTTATTCCCACAATCCTTTCTTGTCGTTGAGTTTCTTCTTGAGTATACCAAGAATAGCTCTATTGGAGGCTTCAGCTTGACCATTGCATTGGGGGTATCTTGGAGTTGAATAAAAAAGTTTGATTCCGTTATTGAGATAGAATTCATGAAACTTGTCAGAGTCGAATTGAGCCCCATTGTCAGCAACAAGAACTTGAGGTGTGCCAAACCTTGAGAAGATGTTATGGCGGATGAACTTGATCACTTCATCGTCGGTCTCTCGGAAGAGTGGCACAGCTTCGACCCATTTGGTAAAGTAATATGTGGCCAGTAGCAGATACTTCTTCTTGCTCAGAGTTGGGGGAAAAGGACCCAGGAAGTCCAATCCCCATTGATGGAAAGGCCATGGACTTGATAGTTGATGAAGCTCATCTGCAGGGAGATGGATAGCCCGAGCGTGTCGTTGGCATGGCTCGCACCTTTGAACCACTTGGTTAGCATCCCTTGCCATTGTAGGCCAGTAATAACCTTGCAATTTTGTTTTGGCCTCAAGAGATCTTCCTCCTGAATGATTTCCGCAGGCTCCAGAGTGGATATCAATCAGGATTGCCTTTGTTTGTTCAGGGCCAACACACTTGAGCAATATCCCGTTATGAGATTTGAAGTATAGATCTTCTCCTTGAATGATGTAGCATGGAAGTTTTCTTTAAAGTCTTCGGGCTTGATTTGGATCTTCAGGCATTTTGCCATGTTTGAAGAAGTCGAGAATTGGGTGTCTCCAATCCTCGAGCTCATTTGGGGTGATAGGGTTCGAGTCCAATTGTCCTCCACCCCCAGATCTTTCTGTAGTGGTGAAGATCTATTGCTCGGGGGTGGTCTTTGGCGATTCTTGGTAATCGATTTGTATTCGTCTACCTCCAAGCAAATCTCCAAGAACTGAGGCAGCGTTGGCTAAAGCATCTGCTTCTCGATTCTCTGCTCTTGGAATTTGAATGAATTCGGTGCTAGTAAAACATTATTGAAGATGTCGTACTAGAACCAAGTAATTCTGCATTCTTTCTTCACGAGCTGTGTACTCCCTGTTGATTTGCCTTACGATCAGCTGGGAGTCACTGTAGACGATGATTCGATCTACCCCCAAGGATTCAG
This sequence comes from Chamaelirium japonicum, assembly GCA_947650365.1. Classification (NCBI taxonomy): domain Eukaryota; kingdom Viridiplantae; phylum Streptophyta; class Magnoliopsida; order Liliales; family Melanthiaceae; genus Chamaelirium; species Chamaelirium japonicum. The sequence continues at coordinate 64,789,142 of OX393549.1, read as the reverse complement.
CCATTTCGAGTCCGGAAATGAGTGCTTCGTATTTGGCTTCGTTGTTTGTGGCATTGAATCCAAGGAGAGTGGCCTTCTAGAGATGATCAAATTCGGGGGATATCAAGACTATCCCAGTTCCCGAACCGATAGCACTTGAAGCTCCATCTGTATAAAGTTTCCATGGAGGGGTTGTGGCAATAGCCTCAAGGCTTGGATCGACCTTTGTAACTGGATTGAACGGAGGATCAGCTTCATCTTCAAGGCGCATATCGACATCTTCTTCCCAAGTTATGGGGTCTTCGACTGGAAAGTCAGCTAGAAAATCAGCAATTGCCTGCCCCTTGATTGAGGTGCGAGGTTCGAATTGTATCCCCAAGGCACTCATTTCAATCACCCATTTGGTCATTCAACCCGCTCGACCAGCTTTGTCAACAATATCTTTGAGTGGGTGTTCTGAAATGACTGTGATCTGATGAGAGACAAAGTAAGGTTGGAGACGACGTGATGCAGTGAGTAAGGCTAGTATGACCTTCTCTGTCTTTGAATAACGAGTTTCAGCAGGGAGAAGTGTATGGCTAATGTAGTAGATCGGCTGCTCGATACTTTCTCTTCTGCTGACCAAGACCGCACTGATTGCTTGATCGGTGACAACGAGATAGAGCCCTAGATCTTCTTTTAGAAGTGGAGCCGTTAGGATAGAAGCTTGCACCAGATATTTCTTGATGTCTTGAAAAGCTTCTTCGCAGATTGGACTCCACCCAGATGTATCCGCCTATCGTAGCTTGTCGAAGAGTGGTTTATACTTGTCGGAAGATTTTGATATGAACCGATTGAGGGCTGCCAACCTTCCAGTGAGGCGTTGAACTTCTTCCGATTTGTAGGTGAGGGCATATCCAGAATAGCTCGAATTTGGTCTGGGTTGGCTTCGATGCCTCTTCTGGTTACAAGATGACCCAGAAATTTGCCCAATTGAACTCCGAAAGCACACTTGGCAAATGGCGGTTTTCTGTTGTAGTATCTGGGGATCCTCCAGGTAAAGTTGGTGGGCTCCGTTGTAGTCTTCGGGGGCCCACCAGGCAGGGCCGGTGGGTCCCGCTATAGTCTTCGGGGGCCCACCAGGCAGGGCCGGTGGGTCCCGCTGTAGTCTTCGGGGGCCTACCAGGCAGGGCCGGTGGGTCCCGCTGTAGTCTTCGGGGGCCCACCAGGCAGGGCCGGTGGGTCCCGCTCTTCTTGCCAAAATTTGCACCCACAGAAGGTTAGAATAGAAACATTCATTCGTATGAATGAATTAGAATAGCTATATTCGTAAGAATGAATTAGAAGAGCTCGAACGACGGAATTAGAATGGCTACCTTCATACAAATGAATTAGAATGTTTACATTCAACCGAATGAAATAAAATGGCTATATTTATTCACACGAATAAATTACAATGGCTACATTCCTACGATTGAATTAGAATGGTTCATACGAATGAATTAGTATGGCTACCTTTGTATGAATGAATTAGAATGGCTACATTCGTACGAATTAATTAGAATGGAAATATTCATTCGTATGAATGAATTAGAATAGTTATATTCGTACGAATGAATTAAAATAGCTCATACGAATGAATTAGAATGGCTACCTATGTACGAATGAATTAGAATGGCTACATTCGTACGAATGAATTAGATTGGCTACATTCATACGAATGAATTAGAATAGCTACATTCATTTGTATGAATAAATTAGGATGGCTATATTCGTATGAATGAATTAGAATGACTTTTACGAATGAATTAGAATGACTACTTTTGTACGAATGAATTAGAATGGCTATATTCGTACGAGTCAAATAGAATAGCTACATTCATTCGTACAAATGAATTAGAATGGCTATATTCCTACGAATGAATTAGAATGATTCGTACGAATGAATTAGAATGGCTACCTTTGTATGAATAAATTAGAATGGCAATATTTGTACGAATGAATTAAAATAGAAACATTCATTCGTATGAATGAATTAGAATGGCTAAATTCGTACGAATGAATAGAATAGCTCGTACGAATGAATTAGAATGGCTACCTTCGTACGAATGAATTAGAATGGCTATATTCATACGAATGAATTAGAATGGCTACATTCATTCATACAAATGAATAAGAATGGCTACTTTCGTATAAATGAATTGGAATGGATCTTACGAATGAATTAGAATAGTTAACTTCATACGAATAAATTAGAATGGGTACATTCGTATGAATGAATTATAATGGCTCGTATGAATGAATTATAAAGGCTATATCCTTACGAATGAATTAGAATGGTTCGTACAAATGAATTAGAATGACTATCTTCGTATGAATGAATTAGAATGGCTATATTCATACGAATGAATTAGAATGGCTATATTCATTCGTACAAATGAATTGGAATGCCTACATTCGTATGAATGAATTAGAATGGCTCATATGAATGAATTAGAATGTCTATCAATATACAAATGAATTTGAATAGCTATATATGTACGAATGAATTAGAATGGCTATATACATTCATACGAATGAATTAGAATGGCCATATTCTTACGAATGAATCAGAATGGCTCGTACGAATGAATTAGAATCGTCGTATTCGTACGAAAGAATTAGAGTGGCTAGATTCATTACTATGAATGAATTATAGTGGCTACATTCATACAAATGAATTAGAATGGCTCATATGAATAAATTAGAATGGCTACCTTCATACGAATTAAATAGAATGACTACATTCATACGAATAAATTAGAATAGCTCTATTCATTCGTACAAATAAATTAGAATCGCTACATTCGTACGATAGAATTAAAATGGCTCGTATGAATGAATTAGAATTCCTACCTTCGAACAAATGAATTAGAATGGCTATATTCGTACGAATGAATTAGATTGGCTAAATTCATTCGTACGAATGAATTAGAATATCTAGATTCATACGAATGAATTAAAATGGCATGTATGAATGAATTAGAATGGCTACCTTCATACGAATGAATTAGAATGGCTACATTCATACAAATGAATTAGAATGGCTATATTCATTTGTACGAACGAATTAGAATGGCTATATTCTTACGAATGAATTAGAATAGCTCTTATGAATGAATTAGAATGGTACATTCGTACAAATGAATTAGAATGGCAACATTCCTATGAATAAAATAGAATGGCTACATTCATTCGTACGAATGAATTATAATGGCTACATTCCTATGAATGAATTAGAATGGTTCATACGAATGAATTAGAATTTCTACCTTTGTACGAATGAATTAGAATAACTATATTCGTATGAAAGAATTAGAATGGAAACATTCATTCGTATGAATGAATTAGAATGGCTATATTCGTACGAATGAATTATAATAGCTCATACGAATGAATTAGAATGGCTACATTCATACAAACGAATTAGAATGGCTACATTTGTTTATATGAATGAATAAGAATAGCTACATTCATATGAAGGAATTCGAATAGATCTTACGAATGAATTAGAATAGCTACCTTTGTATGAATGAATTAGAATGGGTACATTCGTACGAATTAATTAGAATGGCTCGTATGAATGAATTAGAAAGTCTATATCCATACGAATGAATTAGAGTGACTCGTACGAATGAATTAGAATGATTACCTTCGTATGAATGAATTAGAATGGCTATATTCATACGAATGAATAAGAATGGCTACATTCATTTGTACAAGCCATTCTAATTGATTCATACAAACGTAGCCATTCTAATTCATTCGTACGAACGAATTTAGCTATTCTAATTCATTCGTATGAATGTAGCCATTCTAATTCATTCATACGAAGGTAGCAATTCTAATTCATTCGTATGAGTTATTCTAATTCATTCGTACGATTGTAGTCATTCTAATTCTTTCGTACGAAGATAGTCATTCTAATACATTTGTACGTGCCATTCTAATTCTTTCGTACGAATGTAGCTATTCTAATTCATTCGTACGAATAAATATAGTCATTCTAATTCATTCGTACGAATATAGCCATTCTAATTCATTCGTATGATGGTAGCCATTCTAATTCATTTGTATTAGCCATTCTAATTCATTCGTACAAGCCATTCAACTTCATTCGTACGAATGTAGCCATTCTAATTCATTCGTATGAACGAATATAGCCATTCAAATTCATTCGTATGAAGGTAGTCATTTTAATTTATTCGAACGAGCCATTCTAATTCATTCGTGCAAATATATCCATTATAATTTATTTGTACGAACGAATGTAGCTATTCTAAGTCATTCATATGAAGGTAGCCATTCTAATTCATTTGTACGAATGTAGCTATTCTAATTTATTCATACGAACGAATGTAGCTGTTATAAATTAATTATACAAATGTAGTGATTCTAATTCATTCATCCAAAGGTAGCCATTCTAATTCATTCGTACGAAGGTAGCTATTCTAATTCATTCGTACAAGCCATTCTAATTCATTCGTACAAATATAGCCACTTTAATTCATTCGTACAAATGAATGTAGCCATTCTAATACATTCGTATGAATATAGCCATTCTAATTCATTCGTACGAAGTTAGCCATTCTAATTCATTCGTAAGAGCCAATCTAATTTATTTGTATGAATGCAGCCATTCTAATTCATTCGTACGAACGAATATAGCTATTCTAATTCATTCATTCGAATGTAGCCATTCTAAATTATTCGTACGAAAGTAGCCATTCTAATTCATTCGTACGAGCCAGTCTAATTCATTCGTACGAATGTAGCCATTCTAATTCATTCATACGAACGAATATAGCCATTCTATTTCATTTGTACGAATATAGCCATTCTAATTCATTCATACGGAGGTAGCTATTCTAATTCAATCATACCAGCCATTCTAATTCATTCATACGAATGTAGCCATTCTAATTCTTTCGTCCGAACGAATATAGCAATTCTAATTCATTCGTACGATTGTAGCCATTCTAGTTCCTTTGTACGAAGGAGGGTATTCTAATTCATTCGTACGAGCTATTCTAATTCATCCGTACAAATGTAGCCATTCTAATTCATTCGTACGTACGAATGTAGCCATTCTAATTCATTCGGATGAATATAGCCATTCTAACTCAATTGTAAGAAGGTAGCCATTCTAATTCATTCGTACGAGCCATTCTAATTCATTTGTATGAAGCGTAAGTCTGAAACACGAAAAACAATTTGAGTACGAATTATCGGATGCGATCCAATAATGATCCGATCGAATCCAAACCAAGTTTAAAATCTGAAAGACTAAAACTTATATTTTTCAAACACTTACACTAAATTAGTCAATCGGAGGGTAAATCTTCAAATATCTACTAAATACTAATTTGTAAGTCCGAAATACAAAAAATCATACGAGTATGAATTATCAGATGCGATCCAATAATGATCCGATCGAATTCTAACCAAGTTCAAAAGGTAAAAGCGAAAAACGTATGATTTTCGAACACTTAGACTCTAAATTAATCAATCAGAGGGTAAAATCTCAAACTATCTACTAAATATTTGTTCGTAAGTCTGAAACACAAACAACTATACGAGTATGAATAAACAAAAGTAATTCGATAACGATCCGATCGAATCCAAAATAAGTTCAAAAGCCAAAATCCGAAAACTATGATTTTCAATCACTTAGACTCTAAAGTAGTCTGCTCGAGGAATGGCTTCTTCACTTCTTTTCTCCCTCTAGTGATAAAGGCTGGTTACTGATGCCTGGAGACGGCACCGAAGATGTGTAGCAGTACTTTCTGCCAAACAGTGGAAAGGATTGTGGCTCCTAGAGTCCTTCACTGGGATGTTTAAGTGGAAGTAAGAGGACGAGATAGAGAGAGGGAATCATAAAGCCTACAATAGTAGAAAGTGTTTACTTTTATTAGTAAACGTCTGTAATAATTGTTTGTCCAAGGTTGCAAGATTTATTAGCCCCTTTTTCTATGCCACCCCTCTGCCTTTTATAGTAAATACCTGAGGGAGCTGAGAGTCTATTCTTTTGCTGAGTGGCATGCTTTCCCACATGGGGTGGTGGAGACCTTCTAATATGGTTGTGACACATGTTACCCCATGTGGGACTGTGTGTTCTCTACCAATTGCATAGAGACAATTTTCTCTTGTGCTTGGGTTGGTTTATGCTGATCTACTCGTTCCTATGAGGTTAATTTGCCTATGGAAGGTGGATGAAGGGTACCCTCTCGTTTGGAAACACAACTGGTATTTAGTATGTCGGTAATGGTGTGTTGGTTTGTTTGGATGATTTCAGGAAGGGTTTTGGCATGCCCCCTTGTATGAAGGGGTAGATGGGTTCTGGAAGAGAATGAGGAGTTCACCTACCTCCTTCATATTGCTTCTATCTAAGTCTTTCCATTTACGATGTGTTACGCGCCATTCCTTCGAACAGTCTGGCCGATGATGTTATTTAGATCTCTTTGGGGATGTTGAGGTTCTGACCCCTATATCTTCAAGTTTGGGTTCTGAGGAGTTGGCTCCATGTATATTTTTTATATGCAGGTTGCCGAGTGAGGGGGTAGATACTTTACGTACTCACATTAGGGCTTCTTCCTCGCGTGGTGATCTGAAGGTGGAGAAAGTTCGCTACTAGGAGGCACTCAGAGATCCTTTAGCAAGGTTCCATGTAGCATACGAGATCGGGTGAACTAGAAGGTCGCTTCATCCTCGCAAAGATCCTTTTGCTGCCCAGATTTTGCATCACCATCCTGCAGTGTTTCGGTTGCGACGGGAGATCCAGAAGTCTGATCAATCTCAAACTGATCCAAAAATGTGTATTGAAGTCCTCTACCTACATTTAAAATTTTAGGTCAATCCGACTTATGGTTCTCAACTTATGATCTTTGCATTGACTGCTCTCTGGGCAGATTCGATTCCGTCTCCATCGACAAAGAAGAAATTCTTTACGGTGAAAGAATCTGCACGGAGGTATGGTTCCTTAACTTGTGATCTTGTGTAGATAATGAATATGTACTCATGCTAGTTTATTCTTTACGCTAGATTGTCTTTAGGCATTCGTTTGCAATACTAGGTTCATACACGCACATGTAATTGTTTCGATGAAAATTTTGAGATGTCACGCACACCATTCACGGTCTTAGACTCTTAGACTAAATTTGTTATACCGCTACACATCTCTGATCATGGATTATTCTCAACATTTATTTCTCTAATGCGATGTCTCCCCACATGGGGCAATGGGAATCCACCAATCATATTAAGACACATGTCATACCACATAGGACGGTGCAAATCCCACCAATATTGTTGAGGTAGCTATCTCCTCCACATGGATTGGTAGAAGCAGGTCCTCTCCTTTCTGTGCGGTTGTTTGCCTCCAGGACGTGGACGAAGTATGGCCTACCATTTTCATGGACGACAATCACTGTTGAGTCGGTATGGGGTTAAGTCGCCTATAGGCATCGTAGGACAGACTTTCTGTTTTGGAAGGAGGAGATGGTTTGATTTCCCTTTTTCAAAGGGGTAATTTCAGCATCATTTGCCTTTTCAAAAGGGTAGCCGTGTTCTATGTGGAAAGGGTAGAGGGTTCAGTTATATCCTTCTTTCTAGCCCGACTCCTCGTAGTTTACCCTTTGAGGGGTTTAAGGATAAGGCCTAATGAAGGGGTAGATATTTTATGTCCCCACATTTCAGATCAAATTGATTTAAGAATTACAAACAGATTTGATCAGGCTCTTGCAACCCAAAAAGAAAAAAAAATTTGCATAAGCAACTACCAAATCATTAGAGTAGAATAGGGTAATGGAGATGTATCAGGTCAAATGACTTGAACTCATGCAGGAACTCAAATCTATTTTGACAGTGCCAAAGGATCGGAGATGACGTTCGAACCACTGGTGAGTAGAATCAGCCAGCACCTGAGAACAGCAGGAGACAGTTCTCTGGTGGTGCTTTGTTGGAGCTCTGGTTGGGTTTTTTCAGAGGACGGCATCTAAGACTTCTTAAGCGTCTATACGAAGTTCCAGTTCAGAGTTTACTGCAGAACAGAAAATGTCATACTTCCCCGAGGCCAATGGATGTTTCATGAAAATGCTTAGTACAAGTTTTCCATCTTCTGCACATCTCAATGGTTTCAAGGAAATGTGCGTCCGCAAAATCAAGCATCAAAACTTCCTGTTTTCAGGTGAAAAGCACATCCACAGTTGGATGGGCTTTCCTCGAAGGGCCAAGTTCCAGTTTTTTTTTTCCTTTTTACCCCACGAACAACCCCTCACCTAAGACCGATATTAAGAAAGCTCTATACAAAAAAAAAGACTTGGGTTCGGCAAAGTCTACCAAGAAAATACGGTATTAGAAAGAAAAAAAAATTGACTTCCTGAAACTCAACAACCAACCAACCAAACAGATCAAAATAAGGATCGTGGTATCCAATACATGTGTATGGGGTTCTTCATAAACTTCCCTAAACCGTTTCTCTGTTTTCACTCCCCACTCCCCACTTGGCTTGCAGGCCCGTGCGAATACTGGCATGCAAGCAATCCACTCACTCCATGGACCTCGTAGACTTCAGGACCACTTCTGCGTTCAGCCACACCATCCGCTCTCCCTTGATACCGCCGCACCTGCAACAGTGAGTGCACTCGAATAAAAATTTGTAGCATGCATTTCATCAAGAAATCACCAAAGAGTGCACTGAGCATAGGAATGCAAAGATGTTTAATTTTGTTAATTTTTAAGGTCTACAAGAATCGAAGCCCTTATTAAGGACAAAAGAGAAGATGTTACATCGCCCAGAAGGCAGGCGCCCCTACTCTCGCTCACAGAGGAGGTCCTGCTTCGAGTCTCAGCTTGGAGTCCCGATCCGAAACTCTTTTGGTGGAGTAGGAGATGTGGAGTTAAACCCAATAACAGAAAGAGAGAAGGTGCTATGATTCTCATGAACAAAGCTGCTTATTCCAAAATACCTCATGTTGAAGACGTCATAAAAGATCCCAGTCATCCTTCGACAAGTCAAAAAATTCAACCCTTTCGTCCTCCATAATGATCTGCCAAATGTTCATCTTGATCCATCAACTTAACAGATACTGCCAATAACTTATGATTCACCAACTTCTGATTTTTTGCAGTGAAACACTAACATATCTTTTTTTGAGAAATGTGAAACAATAACACATCACTTACCGTGTGCTTTCTGGAGCTACAATCGAAATCTAATATTACGCCTCCATAGTACCTGCGGAATACGATATTGAGCTTCATACATTCAGGTTCAGCGAGAACAGAAGGCTTGGCACTTCAAAGAGCAAAGTCAAGATAATAAAATCTTCTCAACCTATAATCTCATAATCTGGTCAGATCGTATAAAAAAAGAAATCAAACAATGTGACTAACATTGAAAGGCTTTGCACTTTGAAGAGCAAAACGACAAAGTCAAGATAATAAAATCTTCTCAACCTATAATCTGGTCAGATCGTATAAACAATGAAAGTGAACAATGTGACAACATTTTTAAAGGCCTTGCACATATTCAGATGACTTCCACACGAATAAGTGGTTCGGGGACATGGACATACACAAGTGCATGGTATCCTGAATTTAGAAGGCGTCCTAGATCAGATTTCTTTAAAAAGGATTTTTCCTTGGGTTCTCTGTATCACTTTTTTCTTTCTTTTGGTACACCATATAGCTTTACCTCATCATTGCAGGATCACTCCACAATACCACAGTTCGAAGCAAAAATCATGTGCAAGCCACCAATGCATCTCCTAACTAAATACTTTGACTGTAAATGAAAACTAAGGCCATGATTGGCATCACTTTTGTTTTTTCTTTTACAAAACTGGAAACGTTTTCATTTTTTTATCTTGTTTTCAGATTTTTAAAAATAGAAAAGCACATTTGGTAATACCATTTGTTGCTTGTTTTCAAAAGCAAAAAAACACGTTTGGTTACTACAAAATAGTTTGTAAAAATAAGAAATAGAAAACATGCTTGGTAATACCATCTATTGTCTGGCATTCTCTCTCTACAATATTCTTTGTACGATTCTCTATCACATTCTCTCTATAACATTTTGAACTCTTAATGATGTTCTCTCAACTTTTATCGCTACAATTTCACACTCTATTGCATTCTCTCTATAAAATTATCTCCCTACTACATTCTCTATTCAACGTTTTTTATCTAAAGCTTTTTTACTCTAATTTTGTCTCTTCCTACAAAATTCTTTCCCTACAACTTTTTCCCTCCTTATAACTTTATCACTCTACAAACTTCTCTCTATATTCTCACTAAAGCATTCTCTATAAAATCCTCTCTACAATATTCTCTATCACATTCTGTTTACAACTTTTCACTCTATATGATATTCTCTCAATAACTATTTCTCGATCTACCACACTATTAACTTTTTCACTCTTTATAATATTCTCTCTACAATACTTTCTCTCTCAATGATGTTCTCTCTATAATATTTTCCCTATATAACATTCCCTCTACAAATTTTCTCTCTCTACAAGATTCTCTCTACAACACTATTTTCTCTATGATGTGCTCTCTTTAAAACTCTAGTATTTTCTCTACAACTTCTCTCTACATGATTCTCTTTCAGTGACATTCACTCTCGAGATTTTCTCACTCTCGAAAACTTTTTTGCTCCATGATATTCTCTCTCTACGTCATTCTTGCTCAATAACTATGTCTCTACAACATTCTCTCCATGTAGTATTTTTCACTATGATGTTCTCTATAAAATTTCTCTTTGCAACATTCTCTTAATAATATTCTCTTTGTATAAAATTCTCTCTACAAGTTTGTTGCTCTATAAGATTCTCTATGATATTCCATCTCTACATTATTCTCTTTATAATATTTTCTCTCTACAAAACTTCTCAACTCTCTATGACATTCTCTCTGACTTTTCTCCCACTACACCATTCTCACTCTATCTTTTCCATTTCTACGCCATTCTCTCTATGACATTCTCTTTCTACAATATTTTCTTTACAACATTCTCTCTACAACTTCCTTTCTCTGACATTTCTTTATAACTTTTCTCTCTACGACATTCTCTATAACATCTCTCTATACCTTTCTCTCTCTGACATTCTCTCTATGTCATTCTCTCTCTACATTATTCTCCCTATGATGTTCTCACTCTACAACTTTTCTCTACATAATATTTCCTCTAAAAATTTTCTTTATAACTTTTTCTCTCTATAGTATTCTCTACAACTTTTATTCTGTATAAAATTCTCTCTACAACATGTTCTCTTGACAAAGTTCTTTTGACACCTTTTTCTCTTGCTAAAATATTTTTCCCTCTACAATATTTTCTCTCAATAACATTCTCTTTCATTAATTTTTCTCCATGGATTGAAATTTTGACCGAAAAACCGAATTTCGATAAAATAATTCGGTCGAGATCAAAACAATAGGTAGGTGCTAAAACAGCCCATGGAGCAATTTCAATACATTTCTCTACATTTCGAGGTCGGGGCATTTCGGTCATTTCAGCCGAAACCAACCTATGGATTTCACAAAATCATTGACTGGCTTTGGAAACCTGGGGACCTTTAAATGGGGGGTCTGGTAACTCTGGTTTCGATCGAAGCCATCGGGTTTCGGTTGAAACCACCCAACTTCGTTGGATTTCAACCGAAATCGCCGAAACCTTGCCGGATTTTGTCGCACGGAGGGCCAGAATTGCCAGAATCCGACGCCGGACCTCGCCGGAGTCATCGGATTTCGTCGGAATTCGATGTCTGTCTCTTCGAATTTCACCAAAATTGTCAGATTTCGCCGTCAGAGCTGTGCCAGATTCATCGGAAATCGTCAGACCTCGCCGAATTCGTCGTTCGATTCGCCGGATCTCACCACCCGATTCGTCGAATATCGTTGCCAGGTAAAAAAACTTGTAAATTAATCTGTATTTACATATTATAACTTAGAACTTAATCTATATTAATCTTTAAAAAAGAATTACAAATGACCTCACAGCCTCCCCCTCAAAGGGATTCGGTGTCAAAAGCGTAGGTTAGCAGCACGGGTTCCCCTTGGACGCAAAGAAGCAGACCTCACAGTGTAGATACTATGACAAACAGATTGAAAATGGAGGTGTTTACACGGCTGAAATAACACCTCGCTGGCAGCTTCTCTGATGTAGCAGAGTGCTTGAAGACCCTAGCTGAGGTTAAAAATAACCATGCCCACTTTATTAAGGAGTGGGGAATACAAAGGAGTTCAGATTCATACCCCCAGGCTACTGAAGAAGGGACGGATCCTAACTCCATCCACCAAAGGTCGATCAGAACTAGATGATGATATCGAGTACCCTCCAGATTTTGAGACAGAAGAGATAGCTCAATATTTATAAATGGTCTTAGATTCAAGACGGACCCAATGAGAACGAGTTAAAAGAGAATAGATACCGGCACAGTTTGGACCCATCTACAGCGGCAATGGACCTGGTCCGCCAGTCGAAGGTTACGGTGGTGCTGGTGCGTCAAGGGTTAATGATGATGAGTTCAGTTGGACGAGCGAAAAAGTTGACTTGGATACAAAGATGAGTGATTTTATCTTATTTGTAACGTAAACAATGTAAATTTATATAAATAATTCAAGTTTTGGTATGTTTTCTTCAAACAATTGAAGTAAATATGCATGCAAATAAGAGATGAAGATTTTGATTTCGAAGTTGGATTCTTCTTCTTTGTGGGTTGTCTACCAACTACAAATAAGAGATGAAGATTTATTTCAAGTTTAGAAGTATGGATTCATGATCTTGCTTCTTATTATAGTTTTTTCTATGTTTTTTTCTTTGTATTTTACCATGCTCATGTATTTGTATCATTGTTTGTTTTTTTAATCTTAACAATGTTAGACCCATATTTGTATTTTATTGTTTGTTATTACTTATTAGTTGCTACTTTAATTATTATCTTAAATATTAAAGGATTAAGCGTGTTTGAGCAATTTGACTTTCAATTTTGTTATTAGATTGCCTGATGGAGTCCTCAATCGTGTTAAATAAGATATTTTCTAATACATTGTGATTTATTATGCATATCTAGTTCGATTATCATTATACATTCAATAATAGTATTTATTCTGATTTTTTTAAAAAAAAAAAAATTTTACCAAAATGTTTTTAAAAAATTCAAGGCTTACGCCTCGGTGCGCCTTGAGGCTTACGCCTCACCTCTCTAGAGGAAAAATACCTCGGTACGCCTTTCACCTTTTTAAACATTGATCGAAACCATACACGAAATGAAAGTTTAAAGTCATGTCTCTTTACAATGTTCTCTCTATAACATTCTCTCTAAGATATTCTCTCTATATAATAATCTCTCTACAATATTCTCTCTATCAAGGTACAAAAAATCGATATATTTCGCGAAATATCACGAAATATATCGAAAAAAAGAAAACCCGGTACAAAATACCACCTACAATCTCGAGCAGAACTGGAAATGTCAAAATATCGAGTGGTTTCTCAAAATATCACGATATTTCCACGAAATATTTCCATCTCAACGAAATATTGCGAGAATTTGTCGAAATTTTGCGAAAATTTCGAAAAATTTCACGAAATATATCCGAAATTTTGTGACTGAGTGGTTATAAAAGGGGCCTGGGGGGCCTGGTTCTTAGCAACTTATTTATATATATTTACTTTAAGTTATTATATATAAATAAGCAAATACCCCCCATTTGATTTCAATAAAAATATCAAAAAAATCAAAACCCAAAGGAATCAAAAAGTAAACTTTTAGTTTTAGTAGGAGAAAACAGTTTTCATGGTCTTTTATAAAATCTACATGGTGAGAAAAGTGATTAAATCTACTTAACTCAAAAAATTCTATAAGATGTAGAAGTACGAGTGCATCTAGAAAACCATGATCCGTCTTAAGAAATTTTGAATGTATAAAAACTTTTCTATATAAAAACTCTTTTTTCCAGACTTAGAAAAAAAAAGTGTTTCACATTTCAGCATAATTTTTGCACAATTTCAAACTTGCATGGCTTTCTTGTTTTAAGTCCGCTTTCAAAATCGTTTGAAACATTATTTTAACAATCAACTAATCTTTATTTTGAAAATATTTTTATCCATAAAAAAGATCAAAAAAACATTTGAAAAATATATAGCAAAACCGAACCAAATAAGATTGCACAAGACTCACAGATTCAATACATTGAATACATGCTATGTGAAGCTCTACACCCCTAGATAGGGTACAAATATTATTTGAGACGTGAGTGTTCCAAAGTGTATCTATAATTGGTTTATGACTATCCAGAGTTTCACTAAAAAATTCAATCAAAAAATCACTATTTCCACCATTTATACAAAATTACAATATTTCCACGCTGTCAAAATATTTCCACGAAATATTTCCATATCCAGAAGGTCGAAATTTCCACCGAAATGGAGATTTCGAACCTTGCTCTCTATAATACTCTACAATATTTTCTCTCTACAAAGTCTATCTACAAAAGTTTGTAGGAGCCTATCACTTTCAAATTCCACCAAAAAGCCTCCAATGAGCAACCCCCATCGCCCCTTCCCCAAGTAATCAGAGATAACAATCATTTTGTTTTATGTTTTTGAAAACACAAACATAAATTTTCCATTAATACAGTTTTCAAAAATTTTACTTTCTATTTAAAAAAACAAAAAGTAAAAACGGGTTATCAAACATGTTTTCACTTTTAGTTTCCTATTTTACTATTTTAAAAACAAAAAAACAGAAAATCAAAGTGATGCCAAACCAGGCTTAAAGGATCCAACTTTCAGTTCCGAAGAAGAGACTGATTTTTTCAATGGAAAGTTGAGGCCACAAAAAGAAAGGCAGCCATCAAGCACACTTCAGTCTTAGGAGTTAGGAGGACCAATGTTTTAAAAAATGAAAGGCGAAAGGCGAGCGGTCAAGTGGTTTCAAGGCGGAAGGCGGAAGGCTGACGACCAGGCGGGCGCCCACCTATATAAAATATATTCTATATATTCTATATGTATGTATATATATAAATTCATAATTTTATATAAAAAAACAATAATCGAAAGTTTTACATATGAAAACATCAAAACAACTGATCTGAATATAAAAGTTTTATGAAAAGAGGAGGGAATCAGGTGGGGTCGGGGTTGATTGCGAGGCAGAGGAAATTGGAAAGAGAGCAGGAGTTCCGAGACAATCGCAAGGCAGAGGGAAGGTAAGAGGGGTTTAGGCTGGGCCAGGGTCGGCCGCGAGGCAGAGGGAGGGAGGGGAGGAGGGGATCGGATGGGGTCGGGGTTGACTGGGAGACAGGGGAAAGAGAGCAAGGGGTTGGGTCAGTCGCGAGGCAGAGGGAAGGGAGGAGGGGCTCAGGCTGGGCCGGGGTTGGTCGCGAAGTAGGAGGGAGGGGAGGAGGGGATCAGGTGGGGTCGGGGTTGACTGCGAGGCAGGGGAAAAAGAGTAGGGGGTCAGGTCGGCGGCAGCCTGTAGGTAGCGGGAGGAGGGGGGGGAAAGAGAGAGAGAAAGAGCTGTCTGAGTGCTCACCTGCTCGGGGACGAGAGTCACGAATTCACGGGAATAAAAAATCAAACGGGTCGGATCCCATATTAAAACCCGCCTAGAGCCCGCCTGCTTGGAACCCACCTAGGCTCCCGCCTTTGTTCAACCCGCCTGCAATGCCGCTTAATGCTGAAGCGAAGCGACCAATCCCCTAACACGCCTAGACGGCCGCCCGGACCGCCTTTTAGAACAGTGAGGACCAACAATGTATCATGGTTATATGGAAAAAGTGCTCACGGCTCTCGTACAACTGGTGCATGTCCTTTCCTTTATGGGAGGCTTAATTGCTTGCACTAAATTAAGTAATTCTAACTTGTGGCCTGCGGCTAAAGCCCTTCAGTAGATATATGGGCTCCTTAAAGCGTAAAGCCTCTACTTATTGTAGTTCATCTATCACATAGAATGGTGGGTGGGTAAACTAGTCAAAAGGTGGAAGCAACGGAATAGGATCAATTATTTGGGTAATTCAGGAGCAAGACAGAACTATAATCTCCTAGCCATCAGATTAAAAAATGAGCTAGAAGACAATTAAATGAACCAGTACAATTTAGATGCAAAATGTGTGCATTATTAAGGGAGACTAAGCTCACAAGCTTAAAGACAAACCCTCCACTGCATTGATTCTACTAGAAGGGGATGGAATGGCAATGTCCCTGCTAGGGAGGTTCTCATAGCACGGAAGGAACAGTACCAATTCAAAATTCAATGCGACGCTTGGATCAGTCTTCAACAAGACACACCAGGGTTAAAGTGTGAAATGATCCTTGGGCTTAACTATGATACTTTGTCTCAAAAAGATTTGGCTTGCACTACTGCTGATTATACCAGAGAACACAAACTCTTAAGCAGTTCTATGTGTTAAAAGAGAAGATCTTCTCACGACTCTCAAATCGCTCATAGAGACTGGGGCATGCAAGTGGCTTTACTGGGTCAAAACATACAAGGTCCTAAAAACAACACTAAAGTAAAGCACACGAGGGAATTTTTTATGTGGAAACCCCGAAGGGAAAAACCACGACGGGACCGTAATCTCTGAGGTGCACGCAATCCACTAGAAAGGGTAAAGGTGCAAAGCACATAACGTTACCTCGGATGAACTACAACGATTCACAACCCAACCCTAACGAATTCATGAACAGTCATTCCATGATTTGCTCAGCCCGACTCAGCACGACCATCGCATACAAACTCTTGTTACCTCCTTTACTTAAACTTTGCAACTTTTCGCCCTCCGCCTCATAAGCACCACTAGCTTCATTGCTAAGCTCGCATGCGCACACACGAAGCACTCGTAGCCACGAGGCACTAACACCACCCTATACCCTAAGGATAGACCCAAGGGTTCAACCCCACCTAATGCACAACAGTGGGAACACACCAAAGATTGGTCCCCCTCAATTTCCTACGGGGGAAATCTCAAGCCGTAGCGAGGGATTTTCGACCCCAACACTAGGAACGACCCAACAAGTGGGATTTTTGGTCTTCGGTGGAAGAAATCGAAGAACCAAAGTGAAAGAGGACAACCCTAGTGATGCGGGAGCATCTAGACCATCCGCAAGTTTTGACACACCAGTGGACCACCCCTGCCAGCCATCACGCACAGCACGCATCTCGAGGCTTAATAAAATAGTTTTTTAGATTTAATAATTTCTGAAAATAGTATTTTCCGAATAAACTATTAAATTCGGAATAAAATATATTATTTTATTTCAAAATTATTATTTTAATCCGAAAATATGTTATTTTCGGATTTATTAAATATGGTAGTTTTTAAAATATCTTTTAGGAAAGATTTTGGTAGATTTAGATCTTTTAAATATGGCAATATTTATCTTTATTTATGGGTAATTTTAAAATTAGGGATATGATGGATTAGGAAGTTGATTAAGTGATATTTTTATCTCATTAATGGTTACCATCTTTTTCTCTTTATTTTAGAAAGTTGTAAGGAGAGATCTTTATCTCTTTATTAGTTGTCATCTTTATCTTTTTTGTTTTTTCCTTAAAAAAACATGAAAAACTCCATTGTAATGGCACTGAATGGAATGATTATGAATGAAATTATGTGTATCTTGCCACGAGTTCCCTATGAAAGGTATGAGACTCAATACCGATGTGAGATCTAATTTGGCGTGAGGCCAAGGGCGCGAGCCACCCTCACTCCTTTTTTTCAGTGATAACAAGAAGACGGGCGACTGTGCCAGAGGCACAAGGGATGGCTCCTACTAACAATTGTCGACGAGTCGGGCGGAGCCTGGTGATTGGCGTGACACTGAAAAAGATGAACGGCGGCGACGTTGATGATGGCGACGAATGTGAAGACGACGCAGTCGACGATACTAATGATCGTTTGACGAGAACGGAACCCGTCAAGCGCGGCTCTGATACCAAATTTGGCGCGACGATGATTGCAGAACGAAAAACTTGTTAGACGCCGGAACCGAACTGAGTTCTTCCACTCCTTATCTAGTAAGAAATTCGTCTCCTAAGGAGTCTTCCGCTCCGACAGCTCCACCTGCACCAGAGCCTACCGTGGAGTCACCACCACCAGAGTAGTCTTATCCACTGCTTGTGCTACCATCTGCGGTGCCTACACCGCTGGTTCCACCTCTACCTCCTGTGGAGCCTTTACCGCTAGAGGACCCAATACCAATCCATGTGGAGTACTTTCCACCAATCAAGTCGAAGCTGGGTGTCGACTTCAACACATTAGTCCCGACGATTGACTTCATCGAGGTAGACCATCCACCCATAGCATTGGTCCTCCGTCAGTGTCACCTCTACTTGGACACACTCTCCATCGAGCTACTACTTAACCGTCTATGTCAAGATGTGCCAGCACTTCCCTGAACCCTGATCCCCGCTCGACGGCAACACAACTTTCACGTGGAATCCGAGAGATGATCACTATGTGGCGCACCTGCAAGTATTGGGTCTCCACCATCAGCTCCTAACATTGATCAATGACTAGGGTGACGTTGGTTACTACCTAGGCCTTACAGAACTCGAGGTTGAGTTCTTTCGTAACGAGGCGTATGATGAGCATTTGGACCATCCGCAAGTTTTGACGCACCAATGGACCACTCCTACCATCCGGCATGCCCAGCACGCATCTCGAAATTTAATAAAACATAATTTTCGGATTTAATAATTCCTAAAAATAGTATTTTCGGAATAAAATATTTATTTTCTTTCAAAATTATTATTTTAATCCAAAAATAGGTTATTTTCGGATTTATTAAATATGGTAGTTTTTAAAATATCTTTTAGAGAAGATTTGAGTAGATTAAGATCTTTTAAATATGGCAATAGCTATCTTTTTTTATGGGTAATTTTAAAGATATGGATATGATGGATTAGGAAGGTAATTAGGTGAGATCTTTATCGCATTAATGGTTATCGTTTTTATCTCTTTATTTTAGGAAGTTGTTAGGAGAGATCTTTATCTCTTTATTAGTTGTCATATTTATCTTTTTGTTTTTTTAAAAAAAATGAACGACTCCAATGTAATGGCACTGAATGAAATGATTACAAATGAAATTGTGTGCATCTTGCCACGAGTTCCCCAGTGAGAGGAAAGCAAGCGTGAGACTCGACACCGATGTGAGATCTAATTTGGTGTGAGGCCAAGAGCGTGAGCCCCCCCCCCCCCCCCCTATTCTATCTTCTTCCTTCCCCCCTTTCTCACGACGATGATCGAAGTCGTGTTGCATCAAATGTATTCTTCTTCTACAGTGGACAACGAAATGGAGTTCTACTTCTAGTTATACCAAGAAGCTAAGTAGTTTCCCATGTAGAATATTCCACCAGAAGTAGATTTTCTATCATCAATCAGCATTCGTGAAGCCTGCAACCTCAGCAAATGTTTCAAATGGATACCATAGCCCAATTCTATACGTCCTCCTGATGTATTTGAAAAGATAGATATAAATGAAAAGAACCGAGATCACAGCATAGATTGAGAGAGGGACTTAATGGCACAGCAGCAGGCGGGGCGACGACCAGCTCCAGGCTTGCATACCTAGCAATCCGAGCATCAATGTTCCCAGTGTCGAGCCAAATATATATATATATATATATATATATATATATATATGTATATATATATATATATAGATATGTAAAAGAACAGAGATCGCAGTATATATATAAAGAGGGGGGAATGAGAAAGAGACTTATTGGCACGGTAGCAGACTAGCAGTTGGGGCAAAGACGATCTCGATGTCGGGCGGTGCCGGAGCAGCAGCCGGGGAGGGAGGGATTTCTATCCTCTTTCTATTTTCTCTTTCTTCCTTTTTTCTTCTTTTATTCTTTTTAACTCCTTTCTTTTACTATTTCTTTCTTTCACTTTCTCCTCTCTTCCTCTTTTTCTTCTTTTCTTTTGCTCTCCTTTCATTTGTTGTAATTTCTCTCATTCTCTCTTCCTCTTTCTCTTCTCTTTCTCTTTCACTTCGGTTGGCTATGATGTGGCTTGGGTGTGGGTTGAGTTCTCGAAAGAGAGAGAGAGAGTTGGGGTGGGTGCAACGGATGGTTGTGATGGCTGTGATGTGCACCCTTCTATCTCCCCAAATATCTTCCTCTCATCCCTCTCTTTTCTCTCCCGTTCTCTGTTCCTTTTCTTCCTCCTCTTATTCCTTCTCTCTTCTTCCTTCCTCTCCTTTCTACTTCCTCTCCCCTCCTTTCTCTTCTCCTTGCTCTTCCCATCCCGAGGCAATGCCGAAGCAACAGGAATAGTGACCGCCATGGGTGGGACCATAGCCGACCAGGGCCATGGTTCTACCGATGGCAGCCACTTCCGCTGCTACTTCGGTGCTGCCTCATGACGGGAAGAGTAAGGAGGAGAAGAGTGAAGAGGGGAGAGGAAGGAGAAAGGATAGGGAGGAAGGAAGAAGAGGAGGGAGAGAGAGGGGCTTCAACATTAGTTCCACAAATGTACTTTCTTGATGTATTCCATAATTCCATTACAATCTGTATAGTCAGCTATGCACTTGACTCAACTGAAAATATTTAACATTAGTTCCACAAATGCAACATTGGTCACATTTAATAGAGGGCACTTAAACACTAGCAGACCAATGAACGGAAACATAAGAACTAGCCCTAAGATTTGACCAAAATATTTTTTCCAGTTAAATTTACAGTATCAAATCCTTTACCAGCAAGCCTCACAGCTAACTGGATCTACCTCATTTTTTGAATCATTGTAATCATTCTTCAACATACTCGTCCTTCACAAATGCTCATGCCCCTCATCCCCATCACTAGGAGCGTCATTGTCAACTGAACATGCTCATCAGCTCTCCCTGAATTTTTTTGTCTCTTCATCCTTTTTGCCTACTAATTACATCCACCATAAGATCTCTTTTCATCTATCCCCTCGACAAGGACAAGAATACATGGTCCCACATCCTAGATTTCCGCCAAATGATACTTCAGGCGAGATATCACCATTCCCTTCTAATATTACATGCACTTCAGACTCTTGAAACATTTCCGACCATTGAAGAATGTTTCTAGAAAATATTAGGCAATGATCGTGCCCCATAGGATCTATGGTGGTTATGTATCGTCTATATATCTCTGATGGTGCTGGGTTATGCATCTTTGGTGGTTATCTCTTGGACCTTTTATTGGATGATTCAACTTCCTCTTACCTGATAAACAAAACATATACATGTATGGTGCACAAGTACGATGGATATATATATATATATATATATATATGGAAAATGGGTTCCTATGACATGTCATAGGGAGTACCCTATGACATATGGTGAATTAGTAACCGTAGAATATTTAAAATGTTCTTATTTTTTTTTAGGATGATCACCCTATCTTAGATAGGACACCCACAAAAAATTGGCACATTCTAAAACTTCTAGGGGCATCAAATATGCTTTTCAATTTAACGGTTAAAGTGGATGGCCGATAGTGCTTCTAGCACTTGATGCCCCAACAAGTTTTAGAATGCGTTGATTTTTTGTGGACATTCTATCTAAGGTAAGGTGATCATCCTCAAAAAAATTCAGCACATTATAAACATTCAAAGATTACTAATTCACCGTATGTCATATGGGTACTCCTTATGACGCTGTCATAAGAACCTAGCCCTATATATATATATATATATATATATATATATATATATATATATATATATATATATATATATATATATATATATACATACATACATATATATATATATATATATAGAGAGAGAGAGAGAGTAGTGATACATTGTGGCCGGGTAGCGTGCGGCTTAACATGCGGCCACCCCCTTTCGAGGCATTTTTGTTTTTTTTTTTTGGGATTGATCACCCACCCTTGGATAGTACACACACAAAATTTCAGCTCGAACCAAGACCTGTAGGCCGTCCAAATGTGATCGACTTTTATCGATCGTTCATTTTTGTCGTCATTTTGATCAACACATTTGGACGGCCTGCAAGTCTTGGATCGAGCTGAAATTTTTTATGTGTGCTATCCAAGGGTGGGTGATCAATCCCAAAAAAAAAAAATACCAAAAATGCCCCGGAAGCGGGTGCCGCACGTTAAGCCCGCACGTTACAGGCCGCAATGTATCACTACTATATATATATATATATATATATATATATATATATATATATATATATATATATATATATATATATATATATATATATATATATAGGGTCGGGATCCAGAAACACGCTACTTTGCCACAGAGTTAGACACGCATCGCCAAAACTCTAGATAAAGGTTTCAGAATTTGTTGATTTTTTGTGAGGATGATAACCTTGCCATAGATAGCACATCAGCAAAAAATCAGCGCATACTAAAACCTGTAGACTAATCAAATATTCCCTTCAATTTAACGGTTAAAATGAACGATTGATAAAGCTCTTTAGATTTGATGCACCTAAAGGGTTTAGAATGTGGTGATTTTTTATGGATGTGCTATCTAAGGGAAGTTGATCATCCTTACAAAAAATCAACAAATTCTGAAACCTCTATCTAGGGTTTTGGATGATGCGTGTCCAACTCTGTGGCAAAGTAGCGTGTTTCTGGATCCCGACCCACATATATATATATATATATATATATATATATATATAGAGAGAGAGAGAGAGAGGGCTGTTACGTTGAGCTGTGAGCTGCGGTAGGAGAAAATGAGCTGCGAGTATTTTGACCCCCCTAGAAGTTTTGGAATTTGATAAAAATTGGTGAGGATGATCATTAGAGGGCTGTTACGTTGAGCTGTGAGCTACGGTAGGAGAAAATGAGCTGCGAGTATTTTGACCCCCCTAGAAGGTTTGGAATTTGATGAACTTTTGGTGAGGGTGTTGTCTAGGGTAAAATGATCATCCTCACCAATTTTTATCAAATTCCAAAACTTCTAGGGGGGTCAAATGGTCAAAGCAAAATCTGCAGATTTTAACGGTAACTGCAGATGACAGATTTTGCTTCGACCATTTGAACCCCCTAGAAGTTTTGGAATCTGATGAAAATTGGTGAGGATGATCATCTTACCCTAGACAACACACTCACCAAATTTCATCAAATTCCAAAACTCCTAGAGGGGTCAAAATACCCGCAGCTCACTTTCTAAACCGGCAGCTCACAGCTCACTGTAACATTCCTCTATATATATATATATATATATATATATATATATATATATATATATATATATATATATATATATATATATATATATATATATATATATATATATATATGGGGATGCTTAGGTGCGGTTCGTAGCCGTCTGATGCACCGGCCGCGTGCATCCAATGCACTGAGTGGTGCATCGGACGACAGCGGACCGCGGACCGCACGGACTGCAGACCGCACCTAAGCATTCCCATATATATATAACTATATATATATATATATATATATTGGAAACTAAGTTCCTATGACATGTCATAGGGAGTACCCTATGAAATATGGTGAATTAATAATCCTAGAATATTTAGATAGTTCTGATTTTTAATGAGGATGATCACCCTATCTTCGATAGCACACCCATAAAATCGGCACATTCTAAAACTTCTAAGGGCATCAAATATGCTTTTCAATTTAACGGTTAAAATGAATGGCCGATAAAGCTTCTAGCATTTGATGCCCTACAAAGTTTTAGAATGCTTTGAATTTTTGTGGACATTCTAAGGTAAGGTGATCACCCTCAAAAAAATTTAGTGCATTCTAAACATTCTAGCATTACTAGTTCATCGTATGTCATAGGGTACTCCCTATGACATTTCATAGGAACCCAGCCCTCATATATATATATATATATATATATATATAGGATCAGGATCCAGAAACACGCTACTTTGCCACAAAGTTAAGACACGCATCATCCAAAACCCTAGATAGAGGTTTTAGAATTTGTTGATTTTTTGTAAGGATGATCAACTACCCTTAGATAGCCCATCCATAAAAAATCAGCACATTCTAAACCCTTTAGGTGCATCAAATCTAAAGAGCTTTATCGACCGTTCATTTTAACCGTTAAATTGAAGGGAATATTTGATTAGTCTATAGGTTTTAGAATGTGCTAATTTTTTACTGATGTGCTATCTAAGGCAAGGTTATAATCCTTACAAAAAATCAATAAATTTTGAAACCTCTATCTAGGGTTTTGGAGATGCGTGTCTGACTCTGTGGCAAACGTGTTTCTGGATCCCGACCCATATATATATATATATATATATATATATATATATATATATAGGGCTGTTACGTTGAGCTGTAAGCTGCGGTAGGAGAAAATGAGCTACGGGTATTTTGACCCCTGTGGGTGCAAATTTTGACCAAGTGCTTCACATACTACGGGACCCACCAGCCCTGCCTGGGGGGTCCATGGAGACACACCACGGGACCCACCAGCCTTGCCTGGGGGGTCCACGGAGGCTATCGCGGGACCCACCAGCCCTGCCTGGGGGCTCACGGAGGCCACCGCGGGACCTACCAGCCCTGCCTATGGGGCCCACGGAGACTACCGCGGGACCCACCAGCCCTGCCTGGGGGGTCCACGGAGACAACCGCGGGACCCACCAGCCCTGCCTGGAGGGTCGACAAAGACGACAGCAGGACCCACCAGCCCTGCCTGGCGGATCCCCAGATACAACGGCGGGACCCACCAGCCCTGCCTGGGGAATCCCCGGATACGACGACAAAAACCACCATTTGCCCCGGATTTCCTCCTAGAGATTTCTATAAATAGCAGACACTTCAAATGTAAAAGGATCGATTTCTGAAACCAGATTCCAGAGATCCAAAATCCAGAGAGAACCTCAAAAGCCCAAAGCTCTGACTTCGATATTCCATCCCCTTCGATCTTCTTTACGAAGAGATCAGTGACACTCGGCCTGTCGAGGTCACTTCGAGCGAAGTGTTAGTGAATTCGGGTTGCACCCTATAGCACGGAGACATAGGCTTCGGCTGAACTCCGAGATCATACCTCGTGTCAATCTTTTTTCAGTTTGCATATCGAAAGTCTTAACTCAAAATCACCAAGGCATAGACCTTTGAACCTATCTTCCAGTCAACAGATCGATCAAAGACCTTCGACTCAACTTCAATTGACTATTTGGGCGGAGTTTTCGGATCGGCACGAAAATCATCCCCCACAGTTTGGCGCCGTCTGTGGGATACGTTCGAAAATCCAGGTCATCTCTCTAGAACAAACATCAGATCGGTTGAGCAGACAACCGGTCTAGATAGTCAAACTTCCCGGCCCCCTCGGTTGAGCAGACAACCGTTAGGACACCGGCAATCTCGTTGCATCCTTCGCTTTCTCTAAATGGTGAAGACGAGGCATCAGGATCATCCAGAGGGAAGAAACACACGTCAAGCTCGACCTGAAACTCGCTTAATGAGTCAGCGTCTCAACTTTGGGCAGCCCCTCGCTGTCCCCGAAATGGGAGCTCGTTCAGGAAGCGGAAGATCGGTCGATCGACCAATCGCCCCACCTCTCCGACAGTCGATCGGGCAAACTGCCCCTGCTCCTACTGAGGACCCTCCATCCACCTACCAGATCTCGGCGCTCGACTTTCAGCTGCTATAGTTGGCTAAGCAGAACGCCACCCTCACAGCTGAAAGAGACGCCCTCAAGAAGGCAGCTTCTGATGCCGGGGTTGTCCTCCCCGTTCCTTCATTCAACAAGAGAGTCGATCCGCCTCGAAAATCGATTCACTCCGAACTACGAAGGTCAATGGGCACTGCTGCCCCCGAGAAGGTTCGTCGCAACCCCACCCCCTCTGCAGCTCCATGGAAGCAGAGTGTTTGGGATCGTATCGACGACGAGTCCTCTCAATCATCCTCGGGTCGCAACTGTGTCAGGCAGGCACAGTCGAAGCCCAACCTACGAATGAGGCATCGGATGAAGGAAGTGCCATCGAAGAGCAGAGCTTCTCCGTCTCTCCCACTCCAACATGAAGCTGAGATCGATCTTCGTCACCAGATTCATCCAGCAACTACTCAAGGGTGTGGACAAGACCTCTCGATCTTGCCATTCGATCTGCATCCAGGTCGGGGACATGGACGCAGAGAGGGGTACTCTTCCGCTGGACCCCTGAATCGAAGTTTATTTCAATCATCCTTCCCGAGAGGTTGGAGGACTCCGACTCTCCCGAAGTTCAACTGTCTCAAAGAGGATCCTACCCTCCACATCCTAGCCCTCAAGCAAGCTCTAACGCCGCACGAAGAAGAGAACAACGTGCTCTGTCGCACCTTCGCCGGGAGCCTCGATGAACCATCTCTCGATTGGTACCACAACCTCCGTGCTGGGTCTATTACTCAGTTCGGAGTACTGGCGAACCACTTCGTGCAACACTACCAACTGAACCTAAAACCGGAGAAGAAACTCGATTCCCTCTACTGGCTGAGGATGGGAGCAGATGAAAGTCTTCGAAGCTTCACGCGAAGATTCCACGACGAACACACTGCTCTCTCCAGGCGGCATTTGGACGACGAGGCCATCATGTTGGCCTTCCAAAATGCTCTCCGATTTGATCTGCATATCTATAACGATTTCATTCGCAACCCCCCGCCTTCTCTGGGTTCAATGTTTGATCGAATCCAGAGGGAGATCGAAGTCGAAGACGATCCATTCGCCCGGAAGGGACGTGAAACAAGACGACGACCTACCGAGAGGGAAGCGCCAAAGCATACCACCAAAGCTCACAATGCGGAGGCAGTGGCACCCCCCTACATCGAAGTGACCGATGAACGAAGGTCGTAGATCGCCTCCGAAGAAGACTATATTCACAGATTGGATTCTCCCGATCGAGCAGATTCAACATGAGGAGTTCCTTCGAAGGTCGAATCCTCTACAACCAGATACCAAGGTCACCGCTGATAAAACGGTCTACTGTGATTTTCATCACAGCCATGGCCATTCTACAGATCGATACTACCGACTAAGGTATCATCTGGAGGACTTGCTACGTGAAGGTCATCTCCAGGAGTTCGTCAAAGGTGGGCAAGATCAACGTCGACCTTCTGCGAAGGGGAAGGAAGCTTGTTGGATTCATCAAATCTCTACCGGTCAATCATCCATTGCTGTGCAAGCTAATGTCTACGGTATCCACGGGGCATTGCACAACCAAATGCTTACTGGAAAAGAAGTTGATAGGCAAGTGCGACGCATCTTCAATGTTCGTTCCACAGCGAACAAAGAAGATACCTGGATCGAGAAACCTATCAAAGGCCTAGTCTGGCCATCAATCATCTTCAACGACTCCGACCTTCAAGGAGTCCATACTCCACATCGGGATCCCTTGGTCCTATGGCTCATCATCGATGGGAGCCCAATCAACCGCATCCTTATCGACACCGGAAGCTCCATCGACATCATGTTCTCAGATTGCTTCAAGCGTCTAGGACACAAATACTCAAGCCTCGAGGTCGTCCCAACCGTGATCACGGGATTCAACGGAGAGCAGAGTATGACCATGGGTGAATCAAGATTCACCTTGGACCTAAATCGGGAAACTCGAGTCTCCGTGAGATTCGCCATCGTCGAAGGAACGTCCAACTACAACATCATCCTTGGGCGACCCTTCCTCCATCAAATCAACGCTATCTCCTCCTCCTACCATCAACTCCTCAAGTTTGCAACAGGAGAAGGTATCGTCTGCATCCGAGGAGATCAACAAGCAGGGCGATCTTGTGAAGCGGCTGCTGCAAAAACAGACCGTCGAGTAAACTTGGCACCACCAAAGCGCCCGAGAGATGAAGCGGGCACTTCTTCAAGATAGCAACCAAAGGAGACCCCACTGACCGAACCTCCACTAATCGAGTGGGAGACCTCACCCTCAATCGAAGAAATCATTCCAATAAACATCGACAGTGGCGATCTCCCTCGAGAGACTTTCATGGGTACCGGTCTCAGTGACGCAGAAGCGCGAGACATGGTATCCTTCCTTCAATCCAACATTGATGTCTTCGCTTAGTGTTTCGAAGATATGCCCGGGATCAACCCGGATGATGCGTGTCATCGACTCGCCATCAGAGAAGGAGTGAAGCCCGTCAAGCAAAAACCTCGAGCAATTCGACCAGAACGTCAAACTGTAGTTCAAGAGGAGATCAGTAAGTTACTCGCAACAGGCTTCATCCGTGAAGTAGAGTACCCTACATGGATCTCCAACATCGTCGCGGTCCCTAAGAAGAATGGGAAGGTCAAAGTCTGCATCGACTTCACCAACCTCAACAAGGCGTGCCCCAAAGACCCGTTCCCCATGCCAAGGATAGACAGACTCGTCAACGCTACTGCTGCCCACGAGCTCCTATCATTCATGGACGGATACTCCGGGTATAACCAAATCCCCCTACATCCGGACGATCGATCGGGAGAAGACTTGCTTCGTGACAGACCGAGGCCTCTACTGCTACAATGTGACGCCCTTCGGCCTCAAAAATGCTGGATCGACCTATCAAAGGCTAGTCACGAAGATGTTCGAAGAACAAATCGGCCACAACGTCGAAGTCTATGTCGACGATCTTCTCACTAAAAGCTCCAATCGGGAGAGCCACCTCTCCGATCTGGCAGAGGCGTTTCAAATCCTCCGAAATTACCGCATGAAGCTCAACCCAGCTAAGTGTGCCTTCGGAGTTCAATCGGGCAAATTCTTGGGTCACCTTGTGACCAGGAGGGGTATCGAAGCCAACCCCGACCAAATTCGAGCAATCCAATCAGAAGGAAGTGCAACGCCTCACTAGAAGATTAGCAGCTCTCAATCGATTCATCTCGAACTCTTCGGACAAGTGCAAGCCGCTCTTCGACAAATTACGAAAGACAGACACCTCTGGATGGGGTCCAATTTGCGAACAAGCCTTCCAAGACGTCAAAAACTATCTCACGCGAGCTCCTATCTTGGCAGCTCCACTCGTAAAGGAGGATCTCTGGCTCTACCTTGCCGTAACCGATCAAGAATCAGTGCAGTCTTAGTAAGCAGAAGAGAAGGTGCAGAACGTCCAATCTACTACATCAGCCACACCCTCCTTCCAGCCGAGACTCGCTACTCGAAGATCGAGAATGTCACATTGGCCTTACTTACGGCGTCACGACGCCTACGACCCTACTTCGTCTAAAAATGGGTAATCGAGATGAGCGCTCTCAGGATTCAGTTCGAGCCTCGCACTTCTCTCAAAGGGCAGGCAATTGCTGACTTCCTTACCGACTTCCTCGTGGAAGACCCCATCACTTGGGAGGAAGACATCGATATGCGCCTCGAAGACGGAGACGAACCTTCATTCAATCTTATTCCAAAAGCCATCGATCTGAGCCTTGAGGCTCCCACTATCTCGTCTACCCGATGGAAGCTCTACACTGATGGGGCTTCAAGTGCGATCGGTTCGAGAATTGGGATAGTCTTAATATCCCCCGAGCTCGATCATCTTCAAAAGGCTATCCTCCTCGGGTTCAACGCCACCAACAACGAAGCAGAGTATGAGGCGCTCATCTCCGGATTAGAGATTGCTGAATCCCTGGGGGTAGATCAACTCACCATATACAGCAACTCTCAGCTTATAATTAGGCAGATCAACGGGGAGTACACAGCGCGAGAAAAAAGAATGCAGCATTACTTAGCTCTGGTGCGACATCACCAACAATGCTTCACTAGCACCGAATTCATCCAAGTCCCGAGAGCAGAAAATCGAGAGGCAGATGCCCTAGCTAATGCTGCTTCGGTTCTCGAAGACTCACTCGGAGAAAGGCGAATACAGATCGACTATCAAGAGTCGCCCAAGACTACCATCGAGCAGCAGATCGTTGTCACTACTGAAAGATCTGGGGGTTGAAAACAGCCAACCTTCAGTCTTACCATGGCGCAGAACTCGGAGATTGGAGACAATCAATCTTCGACTTCTTCAAGCAAGGCAGAATGCCAGAAGATCCAATCCAAGCCAGAAGACTTCAAAGGAAGCTCCCATGCTACAGTCTCCAAGAAGCAGACCTCTATTTCAGATTACACAGCGGGATGCTACTCAAATGTATTGGTCCCCTGCAAGCCAAGGCGATCCTAATCGACATTCACTCCGGGGCCTGCGTGAATCACTCAGGCGGAAGATTTCTCGAAGCCAAGACGAAGTTACAAGGTTACTACTGGCATGAGCCTGCCTGAGGGCCTCCATCGCCTTCTCCGCAGTTGACCTATAGCTCTCGCTGTCAGCGCGCATCTGCTCCAGCTCCTTCATGTAGGCCTCCTCCTTGGCCGCGAAGGCTGCCTCCTTTGCAGCAAGCTCGGCATTCAACTCCTTGATCTCCGTCAACCGATTGTAGGCAGAAGTTTCCATCTTGAAGAACCTGTTCTTCAAGTCCTGGAACTCATTGTCCAAATCGACGTAGGAGGCGTTCAAGCTCTTCTTCTCCAGCTGCTCCTTGCGAACCGCCTTCTTGCTGTCGGACAAAGCTGCCCGCAGCTTCTCCTTTTCCTCATTCGAGGCCTCCAGGAGGGCGTTCAAGCGAGTGACTTCTGCCAAAGCCCCCCACTCACCGGCCTTTCTGAAGAGCCTGCTGGTGAGCTTCAAAATGGCTGAATTCTGGCAACAACAGAGAGCAAGTCAGAAGCATACTGAAGAATTGCAATTCAAAAGTCAAAGTCGATGCACTTACCACCACTTCAAGCCTGTTGTAGGCTTCTTCCAGAGATGCGTCAGGATGGTTACACAGCTTCCTTAACGCCCCTGTTGGGTGGTTGATGTCAACCTCACCCAAATCTCTCAATACCGGAGGACCACCATGAGCATCTGCAGACAAAGCAAAAGATCAGACATTTCAAATATCAAATACAATGAAGAGAGTACAGAGTTAGCAAAGGCATACCTGCAGTAGCCCCCCGAGATGTTTCTCCCTGTCCCTTCCCCCGATCAGAGCTCTTAGCCCTGGGGGTCGACTTCTCTCTCACGGGGGATGGGACCGGGATCAATTGAGAAGTCCCAACCTCCGCGCGACTTCCTCCCTCCCTTCGTGAAGGGGAAGGAACATCTCAAGAAGGAGAGATCTCCCCTTCCTCACGCTGTTCACCGACCCCCTGAAGAGAGGCCACCAGTGCGCAGTCTCCACCGCCATCTGGGCCGCGGTAAGTCGAGGCGCTAACCCCGACTGCTCGACCTCTAGCCCCCCGCTTGTCGAGGCCCCTTCTTGACGAAGGCCACCCGGGGGTATCTGGTTAAGGGGCATGGGGTTGCTACCAACCCCATCGCTCCCCGAGTATCTGACTTTGATGCGCGTGGGGCGCACCAAAGTCTCAAAGTGATAGACGGGCGGCATCTTCTTGCCGTCGCCCGCCATATCCATCACATCCTCCATCTGACGGGCCTTAGCCTCGTCGATGGGGATTTTTCAAACCCCAGGAGGAGTAGGAGGAACATCATCGCCACCTCCATCACCTCCTCCCTCCTCTTCTTCCTCCTTTCTCTCTTCTTCTTCCTCTTCATCTTCTTCTTCTTCTTCGCTTCCACTCTCTTCTCCTCCTCCCTCACTTCCACTTCCTTCTCCTCCATCGCCTCCACCTTCCTCTTCTTCTCCTTCTTCCTTTTCTTCTTTCTCCTTCCCCTTCTCCTTCTCCTTCTCCACCTCCTTCATGACTCTTCTCTTCTTGACCTGGCCACGCCTGGTCATCACCAACTTCTCTTCCGTCGGGCCCGAGCGTCGCCTCGCCCCGTACACCTTCTTCTCGGCCCAGATATATCGAACCAACTTGCCTGTCTCCGGATCCTCCCCGTAGTCGGAGTACAGGCACCGTTGTCTTCATATCGAACCATCAATCGATACATCAGGTTGGCGTTGGCATGCCGTACCGAACAGTTCGAAAACTGCTTCCACGATCTGGTGCCGCAGGTCAACTCTAAGAAGAGGTTGTCGATCGCACCAACCCGATCGGACGACCAGCACAATTCCCCTCCAGGGGAGTATATCTCAACCTCCTTATGTACTTGAGTACGAGGAGTCTCAGGCACAGAGAAGGGAGTCCACGCCCCCCAAACAGAGATTGGCCAGTCCGTGTACAGCTTGTCGGACGGCACTGTGTCGGTGATCAGGCGAAGGGCGGAGATACCGTGCAGATTGAAGAACGGGCTATCCTTCCTCGACACCCACTTGTATTAGTAGAAGTAGCCCAATTCTATCCGGGCCGGTTCACCTTCAGGGATGCTGGAGTAGCAGGCTCTCAGCTCCTCTTGGTGGTCAGACTCCACCCTGCAGAATGCGTAGATGATCCTCCACGTGTTCCCCGTCAGCTGCCCGGGGCAAAGGCCCGAAGTGTTCAACACTCGAGCAGCGAACATCAGCAACGGCAGGCGAAGTCCCCAGTTCAGTTGGCCGATCGTGACGATCGTTCCCATGACCTGCTCCTTGCTGGCAACCTCAGTGAAGACAACCCGCTTGTCGATCCCGAAAGCGGATTGAACTCCAGCGAGGGCAGGACGGTGGGCACCTTCTGTGAAACAGCTGACCAGCTTCTCCCACTTGGCCCTCTTGGCCCTCTTGGCCTCAGTGGTCTTCTTGCCAGCGCCAAATTCAAACACTGGATCCTCATCCAATGGTCTCAGCGGCCCCAGCACATAGTCCGCGTTGGGGATATGCTCCGGCCGGGAAGGCGCAGAAGCAAACCCCACTCCTAAGTGCCTCTTCCCGAGCACACCCAGAGCACCTTTGCCCTTGCCTCTGCCTATGATCTTGGGTGAAACCTCAGCCTTCTCCTTCCCCTTCTTCGAAGGAACGACATTCTTCACGCTGTCTGAAGACGCCATTACAACCGATCGAGAGAACACAGAGCAGAAAGCAGAAATTCGGGAGCAAAAGTCGGAGACTCGGAAATTTTTAATAGCACGGGGAGAAAAATGATCCGCGGAGCAAAACTTATAGGCCCGGAAAAGTTGGCGGGAAAAACGAAGTGACACGTGGCGTCTCGAGATTGCTACCGTGTTTTCAAAGTGCCATGTGGCATCTCCGGATCAAATGCCACGTGGCGCAAACCAGGCGAAGCGTCGGACCAGGCGAAACGTCGGACCAGGCGAAGCATCGGGCCAGGCGAAGCGTCGCCTAGATAAAGCATCGAGCCGCAGAACTTCAACTCCACTTCACTGACCGATCAGTCAATTATGACCGATCGCCTTACAAGACTTCGCCCGTTCAACAAGCAGACGATCGGGTGAATTACCAAAGGATCGACTTTCAAGACTTCACCCGTTCGACAAGCAGACGATCAGTCGATTTTCTACTAAATCAGGCAAAAAACCGTGTTTTTTGCCTGATCGCCTCAACTCCCACCGGTTGAATTTAACCGATCGGACAAATTCAACCGATCGATCGATTTTCTACTGGATCAGGCAAAAAATCTTGTTTTTTGCCCGATCGCCAAAACTCCCACCGGTTGAATTTAACCGATCGGTCACTTTTGACCGATCGGACAAATTCAACTGATCGGTCGATTTTCTACTGAATCAGGCAAAAAACCGTGTTTTTTGCCCAATCACCTCAACTCCCACCGGTTGAATTTAACCGATCGGTCACTTTTAACCGATCGGACAAATTTAACCGATCGGTCGATTTTCTACTGGATCAGGCAAAAAATCATGGTTTTTGCCCGATCGTCTCAACTCCCACTGGTTGAATATAACCGATCGGTCACTTTTGATCGATCGGACAAATTCAACCGATCGGTCGATTTTCTACTGGATCAGGCAAAAAACCTTGTTTTTTGCCCAATTGCCTCAACTCCCACCGGTTGAATTTAACCGATCGGTCACTTTTGACCGATCGGTCACTTTTGACCGATCGGTCACTTTTGACCGATCGGTCGATTTTCTACTGGATCAGGCAAAAAACCGTGCTTTTTGTCCGATCGCCTCAACTACGACCGGTTGAATTTAACCGATCGGTCACTTTTGACCGATCGAACAAATTCGACCGATCGGTCGATTTTCTACTAGATTCGGCAAAAATTCATGTTTTTTGCCCGATCGCCTCAACCTCTACCGGTTGGATTTGACCGATAAGTCAAATTCAACCGATCGGTCATATTCGACCGATCGATCAAATTTAACCGATCGGTCACTTTTGACCGATCGGATAAATTCAACCGGTCGGTCAAATTTAACCGATCGGTTACTTTTGATCGATCAGACAAATTCGACCGATCGGTCAGATTTGACCGATCGGACGAATTTGACTGATCGGTCAAATATGACCGATCGGTCAGATCTAACAGACCGGGCGAGTTTAGCCTACCTATTGCACTCAATCTATCAATGGTTCTCTTTTCTTTACAGTTGTCAGGATCCTGCAAAGCCTTACAAAAACTCAACATCACCGACCCTTGACAAGGAGATTGGATTTTGCACCATGAGTCCAAGTCAGCAAGCACAGCCCTTAGCTAACTTGGAGGGGGTAACTGTGGGTGCAAATTTTGACCAAGTGCTTCACACACCGCGGGATCCACCAGCCCTGCCTGGGAGGTCCACGGACCCACCAGCCCTGCCTGGGGGGTCCACGGAGGCTATCGTGGGACCCACCAGCCCTGCTTGGGGGGCCCACGGAGGCCACCGAGGGGCCTACCAGCCCTGCTTGGGGGGCCCACGGAGACTACCGCGGGACCCACCAGCCCTGCCTAGGGGGTCCACGAAGACAACCGCGGGACCCACCAGCCCTGCCTGGAGGGTCGACAGAGACGACAGCGGGACCCACCAGCCCTGCCTGGCGGGTCCCCAGATACAACGGCGGGACCCACCAGCCCTGCCGGGGAATCCCCGGATACGATGACAAAAACCGCCATTTGCCCCGGATTTTCTCCCAGAGATTTCTATAAATAGCAGACACTTCAAATATAAAAGGATCGATTTCTGAAACCAGATTCCAGAGATCCAAAATCCAGAGAGAACCTCAAAAACCCAGAGCTCTGACTTCGATATTCCATCCCCTTCGATCTTCTTTACGAAGAGATCAGTGACACTCGGCCTGTCGAGGTCACTTCGAGCGAAGTGTTAGTGAATTCGGGTTGCACCCTATAGCACGGAGACGTAGGCTTTGGCTGAACTCCAAGATCATACCTCGTGTCAATCTTCTTTCAGTTTGCATATCGAAAGCCTTAACTCAAAATCATCAAGGCATAGACCTTTGAACCTACCTTACAGTCAACAGATTGATCAAAGACCTTCGACTCAACTTCAATTGACTAGTTGGGCGGAGTTTTCGGATCGGCACGAAAATCATCCCCCACAACCCCACTAGAAGTTTTGGAATTTGATGAAATTTGGTGAGGTTGTTGTCTATGGTAAGATGATCATCCTCACCAATTTTCATCAAATTCCAAAACATCTAAGGGGGTCAAATGGTCGAAGCAAAACTGCAGATTTTAACGGTGACTGCAAACGGCAGATTTTGTTTTGACCATTTGACCCCCCTAGAAGTTTTGGAATTTGATGAAATTTGGTGAGGGCATTATCTAGGGTCAGATGATCATCCTCACCAATTTTCATCAAATTCCAAAATTTCTAGGGGGGTGAAAATACCCACAGCTCACTTTCTAAAACCGCAGCTCACAGCTCACTGTAACATTCCTCTCTCTCTCTCTCTCTCTCTCTCTCTCTCTCTCTCTCTCTCTCTCTCTCTCTCTATATATATATATATATATATATATATATATATATATATATATGAGGAACTATTCTTTCTTTCAAACACGTCACTCTCCAGTGCCAAAATTAAATTTCCAAGCTTGGAATACTGCTCACTCAATCGTAAAGGATACTTATTATCTCAAATTTCTCAAACTCCCTCTGATTCCGAAGGATACACATACCTCACCCCATCAGGTCTTTCAAAATTCCTCTGATTTTCTCAGGATTTTGCAAAGCAACTTCAGGAACGATGTCCAAAAGTACAATCAGGCAGCCTGGAGTCTCTTTATAAACATGAACCCAAAGGGTGTTGGCTTGCTACCGCAGCTCGATGACGTCATAGAACTCTTGAGTCCATTGTTAAATCTGAAGCTTTGTGGAGTCCAGACACTACTGCCTTAGCTATGTCAGTGTCCCAAATGCACCGTCAAACTAATAGGATAAAAAGTTTTTATACAAAATAACGAGAAAGGTCTCACAAAGTCAAACACAAATGCTGGGAGAATCAAATGGAAGGTGCTTCATCCTCTGGAGATAGTCTCGGACCTCTCGGTTCCAAGGTTCTAAAAAGCGCTAGGCGCTAGTCGGGCGGTGGGGGGCCGCCTAGCGCCTAGGCGGGGCCTAGGCGGCGTCTAGGCGTTTTGCCTTTTTTTTAATTATTTTAATTATTATTTTGATATTATATAATATATATATGTTTAAAAATTAATATAAGTTCAAGATTATCCCAAACCATTATTTTAAAGAACAAGTATATAACCATAATTCAAGATTGAGTGATTAACAAGAACAAAAGTAAACATGGTCCGCCTGGCTAGCCTCAGCCCGCCTGGTCCGCCTGGCCAGCCTCAACCCGCCTGGCCCGCCTGGTCAGCCTCAGCCCGCCTAGGCGGCCGCCTTGCCCCGCCTAGACCGCCTAGGCGGCCGCCTAGCTCCGCCTGGGAGCTTGGCCGCTTTTCTGGAGCGCCTAGGGCCTAGGCGAGGCGGTGGGGGGCCGCCTAGCGCCTAGGCGCCGCCTAGGCGGCCGCCTAGACCGCTTTTTAGAACACTGCTCGGTTCACATTAAATATCAAGTTAAAATGTTTTGACCTCATATTGATTGCTAATATTATGTGATACTGTAAATCAAACTGTAGAATTTATGTGAATTATACAATAGTACCCAAAAAAGAGAATGCACCACATTCCAGCAAGCAACATATGATACCACAAGATAATTTTAGCTGTTATTAGGTATCATGTAACTCGTAAACTATTTAGCACAGAAAGCAAGTTTAGCAGGAAGCATCCAGCAGCAAATATAGCAAAAATGCAGGGTTTTCACGTCCATCATATACTTAAAAGAGAGTATTGCAAACAAGAATCTCAAGGTCTCCTAAGTATAAAAAAAATATAGTTTAGTGATGAAGTAATTCTTTAGTAAAACAGTTAAAGTGTATTAATTACAAATATTTTCAGATGATGAATACTGACATTTACTGAAACAGAACTCCATTTGAGGTTGGCCCAATGATTTATGTGAAGTGCAGAACTTTGTGTGATAATTTAAGTGAATTCCTCCAAGCGTTATTTTATAATTATTATGGTGGAATTTCTCCAAATTATGCCAAAAAGTAAATATGATCATAAAGGGAAAATGATGAGATTTGGAAAATGTGAACTTCATAAATACTATTTGGTACCTTTTATCCCGAGGACACCATATTCGCACAACCTCCCCAATGCAATTCTGAAAACTAGTCTTTTTTTTACACGGAATAGAAATATGTGAACTTCCTGCATCACAAAAACAGTGATTACAACAAATTCGTAAAGCATGGCGTGAATCCACACACGGAACTTTCTCAACCTTGAAGCCATATATATATATATATATATATATATATATATATATATATATATATATATATATATATATATATATATATATATATATATAGAGAGAGAGAGAGAGAGAGAGGGTTGTTACAGTGAGCTGTGGGCTGCCGGGGGGGAAAGTGAGCTGCGGGTATTGACCCCCCAAGAAGTTATGGAATTTGATGAAATTTGGTGAGGTTGTTACCTAGGATAAGATGATCATCCTCACCAATTTTCATCAAAATCCAAAACTTCTAGGGGGGTCAAATGGTCGAAGCAATTTTAACGGTGACTGCGGACGGCAGAAATTGCTTCAACCATTTGACCCCCCTAAAAGTTTTGGAATTTGATGAAAATTGGTGAGGATGATCATCTTATCCTAGGCAACCTCACCAAATTTCATCAAATTCCAAAACTTCTTGGGGGGTCAAAATACCCGCAGCTCACTTTCCCCCCCCCCGACAGACCACAGCTCACTTTAACAGCCCTATATATATATATATATATATATATATATATATATAGATAGAGAGAGAGAGAGAGTCAGTCTATGGTGTGGCGGATTATCATGCGGCTAACGTGCGGCCACCTCCATAGTGGCCACATGAAGATTTTTTTTTTTTTTTCTTTTTGAGGGTGATCACCTACCCCTTGATATGCCACATGTCAAAAATCAACTCATTCTAAGACCTATAGGTGCTTCAAATGTGCTCGTCTTTATTGACAAATGAACGATCAATATAGCCGAGCACATTTGAAGCACCTATAGGTCTTAGAATGAGTTGATTTTTGACATGTGGCTCATCAAGGGGTAGGTGATCACCATAAAAATAAAATAAAAAATTTAAAATCTACACATGCAGCCATTCACTTGGTCGCACGTTAGCCTCACGTTAATCCGCTGCACCATAAACTAACTAACTAACTAACTAACTAACTAACTAACTATATATATATATATATATATATATATATATATATATATATGGGGAGGGATACTCTTACTCATGGCCTCTTACTCATTTAGTTACCTATGATCCGGGCCGTCCATTAGATCCCGACGTACGGTTCGGATTAGATGGGGAGTTAAAGCAATGGTGTCCGCATTAAATGCGGGCTTTTAATATGGACTTTTTAATACGGGCATTTAATGCGGACATCATTGCTTTAACTCCTAATCTAATCCGAACCGTACGTCGGGATCTAATGGACGGCCCGGATCATATATAACTATATGAGTAAGAGGCCATGAGTAATATATATATATATATATATATATATATATATATATAGAGGACTGGGATCTGTTGACAACCCAAAATGGGAGGTAAATTTACCTCCCATTTTAAAATTGATTCAATCGGTGGATAGAGGTTTCCGAATTTGCTGATTTTTTGTGAGGATGATCAACATGGCAAGTTGATCATCCTCAAAAAAAATTAGCAAATTCGGAAACTTTTAAGGGCGTCAAATGTGTTATTCAAATTAACGGTTCAAATAGACGGTTCAGAAAAGCTTAATTCAATCGGCGCCCTTAGAAGTTTCAGATTTTGTTGATTTTTTGTGAGGATGATCACTATGGCAAGTTGATCATCCTCACAAAAAATCAACAAAATCTGAAACTTCTAAGGGCGCCGATTGAATCAAGCTTTTCTGAACCGTCTATTTGAACCGTTAAGTTAAATAACACATTTGACGCCCGTATAAGTTTCCGAATTTCCTGATTTTTTGTAAGGATGATCAACTTGCCATGTGGATCATCCTCACAAAAAATCAGCAAATTCGGAAACCTATCCAACGATTATGACGAGTTGTAAGTGGGAGGTAAATTTACCTCCCATTTTGGGTTGTCAACGGATCCCACCCCATATATATATATATATATATATATATATATATATATATATATATATATATATATATATATATATATATATATATATATATATATATATATATATATATATAAAGCATGCTATAATGCGGCATGCGGTACGTGCGGCACCGCACCGCAGCCATCTGATGCACGCGCTGCGTGCATCGCATGCACGCAGCGGTGCATCAGAAGGCTGCGGTGCAGTCTCGCACTTACCGCATGCCGCATTATAGCATTTCTCTCTCTATATATATATATATAGAGAGAGAGAGAGGGCTGTTACAGTGAGCTGTGGGCTGCCGAGGGGGAAAGTGAGCTGTGGGTATTTTGACCCCCCAATAAGTTATGGAATTTGATGAAATTTGGTGAGGTTGTTGCCTAGGATAAGATGATCATCCTCACCAATTTTCATCAAATTCCAAAACTTCAAGGGGGGTCAAATGGTCGAAGCAATTTATGTCGTCCGCAGTCACCATTAAAATTGCTTCGACCATTTGACCCCCCTAGAAGTTTTGGAATTTGATGAAAATTTGTGAGGATGATCATCTTATTCTAGGCAACAACCTCACCAAATTTTATCAAATTCCATAACTTATTGGGGGGTCAAAATACCCACAGTTCACTTTCCCCCCCGGTAGCCCACAGCTCACTGTAACAGCCCTCTATATATATATATATATATATATATATATATATATATATATATATATATATATATATATATATATATATATAGGAATGATCACCTACGGAACGTCCCGCACCTGGCTACAGTAACAGCGAATTTTTGGGCCGGATGAATCTCATCCGTTCGATCATCTGATCGGACGGTTCAACGGATGGGATTCATTTGGCCATCAGGGTGAATCCCATCCGTTGGATTCATCCGATTGGACGGCGAAAACAATTTCGTTGTTACTGTAGCGGCTACAATAACAACGAAATATTTTTGAACCGTTCGATCGAATGATCCAACGGACTGTATTCATCCGGACCAAAAATTTGTTGTTATTGTAGCCGCTACAGTAACAGCGAGAATTTGGTCCAGGATGAATCCCTTCCGTTGGATCATACCGATCGGACGGTCAGAATTTGTCTCGCAAAAACCCGGTGCGGGACATCCCGTAGGTGATCATTCCAGTATATATATATATATATATATATATATATATATATATATATATA
Source organism: Chamaelirium japonicum (assembly GCA_947650365.1). NCBI lineage: Eukaryota > Viridiplantae > Streptophyta > Magnoliopsida > Liliales > Melanthiaceae > Chamaelirium > Chamaelirium japonicum. The sequence goes on along the minus strand of OX393549.1, from coordinate 64,748,555 downwards.
GAGAGAGAGAGAGAGAGGCGTGTTAGGATGCGGCGTGCCGTGCGTGCGGCGTCGCACCGCAGCCGTCTGATGCACCGCTACGGTGCGTGCGATGCATGCAACGGTGCATCAGACGGCTGCGGTGTGGCACCGCATGCACCGCACGCCGCATTTTATCATCTCTCTCTCTCTCTCTCTCTCTCTCTCTCTCTCTCTCTCTATATATATATATATATATATATATATATATATATATATATATGGCAGGGATACTCTTACTTATGAAATGGTTACTTATGCAATTACACACCGCCTTTTACCTACCCTAGAGGTTTCAGAATTTGATGAAACTTGGTGGGGATGCTATCTATGACAAGTTGATCATCCTCACCAAAAATCATTTGATGCCCCTAGAGGTTAATAAAGTTTCTAACAATTGATACCCCTAGAGGTTATAGAATTTGATTTTTGGTGAGGATGATCAACTTGCCATAAAATGAACAGTCAATAAAGTTTCTAACATTTGATGCCCCTAGAGGTTATAGGATTTGATGATTTTTGGTGAGGATGGTCAACTAGCCATAGATAGCATCCCTACCAAGTTTCATCAAATTTTGAAACCTCTAGGGTAGGTAAAAGGCGGTGTGTAATTCCATAAGATTTTATAAGTAAGAGTATCCCTCCCCATATATATATATATATGGGAGCGTGACTTTGTATGGCCATACATTGAAGGCTTCAATGTATGCTCCTCTATTAACATAGATAGAGGTTTCCAAATTTGCTAATATTTTGTGGAGATGATATCTATGTTGAGATTATCATCCTCACAAAAAATCAACAAGTTCTGAAACCTCTAAGCATTTCAAATAAGCTCATCAAATTAATGGTTGAAATAGATATACTATACAACTTCTATCATTTTGATACACCTAGAGGTTTCATAATTTGCTGATTTTTGGTAAGGGTGATCATCTTGCTATAGATAGCATATCCACCAAAAATCAACAAATTCTAAAACATCTAGGTCCATCAAAATGTTAGAAGCTTTATCAGCCGTCCATTTCAACCGTTAATTTGATGAGTTTATTTGAAATGCTTAGAAGTATAAGAATTAACTGATTTTTTGTGAGGATGATTATCTCAACATAGATATCATCTCCACAAAAAATTATCAAATTTGGAAACCTCTATGTATGTTAATAGAGAAGCATACATTGAAGCCTTCAATGCATAGGCATACAAAGTCACGCTCCCATATATATATATATAAAGAGAGGAATGCTTGAATGCGGGATGTGGTAAACGCGGTAATCCAATTTAGATGCACCTAGAGGTTTTGGAATGTGCTGATTTTTTATGGATGTGTTATCCATGCCATGGATAGAACATGCACAAAAAATCAGCACCTTACAAACTCTATAGGTGCATCAAAATTAAAATGATTCAAATAGACGGTCAACAAAAATCCTTTCAAATTTGATGCACCTATAGGTTTTGGAATGTGTTGATTTTTTGTGCATGTTCTATCCATAGTATGGATAACACATCCACAAAAAATCAGTACATTCCAAAACCTATAGATACATCTAAATTGGATTTTCGCATTTATCGCATGCCGAATTCAAGCATTCCACTCTCTCTCTCTCTCTCTCTCTCTCTCTCTCTCTCTCTCTCTCTCTCTCTCTCTCTCTCTCTAGATATATATATATATATACAAAGATTATCACCTACGGGACGTCCCACACCTGGTTTTTGCGGGACAATTCTGAGCTGTCCAATCGCCAGGATCCAACGGAAGGGATTCATCCCGGACTGGATTCTCGTTGTTACTGTGGCGGCCACAATAACAGCGAAATTTTGGTCCGGATGAATCCCATCCGTTGGAACCTAGCGATCTGATGGTTCAAAAAAAAATTGCTGTTACTGTAGCCGCTACAGTAAAAGCGAAATTGTTTAAAACTGCCAATTGAATCCCATCCGTTGGATCCTAGCGATCGGACGGTTCAAAAAAAATTTGTTGTTACTGTAGCGGCTACAGTAACAGCAAATTTTTTTTGAACCGTCCGATCGCTAGGTTCCAACGGATGGGATTCATCCGGACCAAAATCTCGCTGTTACTGTGTCCGCCACAGTAACAGCGAGAATCCGGTCCGGGATGAATCCCTTCCGTTGGATCCTGGCGATCGGACGGCTCAGAATTGTCCCGCAAAAACCCGGTGCGGGACGTCCCGTAGGTGATCCTCTCTGTATATATATATATATATATATATATATATATATATATATATATATATATATATATATATATATAAAAGAGAGGCTCCTAGTGCGATCCTATTGGTGCAACCCAGTTGGTGCGATCCAAGCTCTCTGGGCCGTCCGATTTAATTTGTATGGTTGTGATGCATTGTTTGAGCGGTGCATGCATCAGGCCATTGGATTTAATTTGTAGGCTGTGAATCTTGTGATGCATAGTTTGGGTGGTGCATGCATCACAGCTAACATATGTTTGCTCACTAGCATCCAAATGTTGCGGTGTTCCATTGCATATGTTGCACTACTTCCATTGCATATGTTGTACTAGGTGGCTTGGCAGGTTGGGCGGTGCATGCACGCTAACATCCACATGTTGTGATTCGCTGCATATGTTGCAATACTCCCAGTGCATATGTTACTCGTCAGGGTCGCATCAAGTGGATCGTACCAACAGGATTGCACTTGAGGGATATATATATATATATATATATATATATATATATATATATAATCCGGTGAGAAACCTTTTATATGAGAAACCTTGTGAGAAACTTATCTAGTGGTTTCAGAATTTGATGAAACTTGGTGGGTGTGCTATATATGGCAAGTTGATCATCCTCACAAAAAATCATTAAATTCTAAAACCTCTAGGCGCATCAATATAATATTTAAATTAATGGTTTTTATGGACGGTCGATAAATCTTCTAATATTTGATACCCCTAGAGGTTTTAGAATTTGCTAAATTTTTATGAGGATGATCAACTTGCCATACATAACGCACCCACCAATTTTTATCAAATTTGAAACATCTAGGTAGGTTTCTCACAAGCTTTCTCATATGACAAGTTTCTCATTGGATCGGGACCCTATATATATATATATAGAGAGAGAGAGAGACTAGGGTGCGATCCATTAAAAACGCACATAAAAACACACCTTTGTTAACATGGTGTAATACATATGCTATAATATTTGTTACATATATGTTATACTTATTCCATTCAAATGTCATAGTTAAATTTTTCAGATTTATGTATTGTTAAAACAAGTGCAGAAATATTTAAAAATAAAAATAACATTTGAATATGATATGATAACATTTGTAATACATATGATAACATATACATTACATTATGTTAACATTTGTACAGAAACAATTAGTTAAAACCTGTATAGAAATCTGTAAAATAACAAACTTAAACATTTGAATGGAATAAGGTGGAACATTTATAATGAATATAATAACATATGTATTAAACTATGTTAACATTAAAAATATGTGTTTTTAGGGTGCGTTTTTAGTGGATCGCATACTAGGTTTTACACACACATATATATATATATATAGAGAGAGAGAGAGAGGAATGTTACAGTGAGCTGCGGTTTTAGAAAGTGAGCTACCGGTATTTTCACCCCCTAGAAGGTTTGGAATTTGATGAAATTTGGTGAGAGTGTTGTCTAGGGTTAAATGATTATCCTTACCAATTTTCATCAAATTCCAAAACTTCTAGGGGGGTCAAATGGTCGAAGCAAAATCTGTCGTCCGCAATCACTATTAAAATCTGCAGATTTTGCGTCGACCATTTGACCCCCCTAGAAGTTTTGGAATTTGATAAAAAATGGTGAGGATGATCATCTTACCCTAGACAACACCCTCACCAAATTTCATCAAATTCCAAAACTTCTAGGGGGGTCAAAATACCCGCAGCTCATTTTCTCCTACCGCAGCTCACAGCTCAACGTAACAGCCCTATATATATATATATATATATATATATATATATATATATATATATATATATATATATATATATATATATATATATATATATGGGTCAGGTTCAATGGACACTGTTTTTGCACTCAAATTTTTACACTGATTTTCAAATCATTAGATAGAGGTTTCAGAATTTCTTGATTTTTTGTGAGTATAATGACCTTGTCTTAGATAGCATGTACACAAAAAATTATAACATTTTAAAGCCTCAATGTACATCAAAACTAAAAGGCTTTATCAACCGTCCATTTTAATCGTTAATTTGAAGAGCACATTTAATAAGTCTAGAGGCTTTAGAATGTGCTGATTTTTTGTGGACGTGTTATCTAGGACAAGGTGATTATGCTCACAAAAAATCAAGAAATTCTAAAACCTCTCTAATGATTTGAAAATCGGTGTAAAAATTTGAGTGCAAAAACAATGTCCATTGAACCTGACCCTATATATATATATATATATATATATATATATATATATATATATATATATATATATATATGATTGCTCACCTGCGGCTTGCGAGACATCCCAGAAAGGGTAAAAGCGTGACTAATGAGAAGTCGTCCAATTTTTTGATCGTGGGGGCGAAAATGATTTGCAATTCTTCACAACCCGACAAAAAAAACTCGTGATTACTGTAGCAGCTACAGTAACCACAATTTTCTTTTGTAAGGTTATGAAGAATTGCAGCTCACATCTCTCTCTCTCTTCTCCGATGACTTCTCCTGTGAATAGGTGGATCGTAGTCCACCGAAGGTGTCACTTTGGGCCATGGTATGAACCCAAGGGGTTGCCTCCAGCACCCTGGCCACCGCGCACCGCCTGCCGTTTCCGCAGGCCACCACCCCCACCAGTCGCGGTGGCCGTTCAGGTGGAGTGCGATTCACATGGTCGGGGATGATCGTTGGCCAGGGAGAGTGCGATTCACATGGTCGGGGGTGACCATCGGCCGAGGAGAGTGCAATCCATTTGTTCACCGGAGAAGAGAGAGATGTGAGCTGCAATTCTTCACAACCTGACAAAAGGAAATCGCAGTTAACCGCAAGTTTCTTTTGTCGAGTTGTGAAGAATTGCAAATCATTTTCGCCCCACGATCAAACAATCGGACGGCTTCTCATTAGTCGCACAATTATCCTTTCTGGGATGTCCCGCAGGTGAGCAATTTATATATATATATATATATATATATATATATATATATATATATATATATATATATATATATATAACATCGTTGATGCCCCTATAGGTTATAGAATTTGATGATTTTTGTTGAGGATGATCAACTTGCCATAGAGAGCATCCCCACCAAGTTTCATCAAATTCCGAAACCTCTAGATAGGTAAAAGGCGATTTGTAACTTTCATTAGTAAGATTCCATTAATAAGAGTATCCCTCCATATATATATATATATATATATATATATATATATATATATATATATATATATATAACTTTGTGATGGATATTTTCTTACCCATGTCCGATCTTCCATTTGGCAAATCCTACCCAAACAACAATTCCAACATCAGTCAATTTTTCCACTAGAGTTCACAGGAAATAAATAAATGACTATTCCATACTAAAAACAATTGCTGGAAAGATTTAACTCTGAGAGCATACACTGCATATGGCTATCCACCGACACAATTTAATTACTACTAACCCACCTTTTGGGACTGTTTGCATGTTCGGGCATGATATAGATGGACATCATGCCTGAACATCAGAAAATTAATTTCAAAAATAGCTAGTTTGTGGTGGTATAGGTAGGAAGTGGGAGAGAGAGGGAAAATTGCATCAATTATATCTGTCAGAGATCAAAATCTGCTATATACTAAATCCACTTTGTAGATTGCTCATATTATATATAGAGAGACAGCGAGGTTAGAGCTTTAATTGAACGAAGTGAGGCTCGGGAAGCGTCTAGAACCATCCATGCAATATATAATTTCAGAGGCATAAAAACATGATGAGCACATTTTAGGCCATAATATTAACGATGACTGCCTCTAAATAATAAGAAACTCTCCATTACTGCACATTAAGACCAAATAAGATGATCTCAATACACAAGTACTACGGTAAGGTGCTGTCTTATAGAATGTCGGATTACATTATACTGTTCCCCCAAAATGCATCTTATGACATATCTGTAACAAGGGTATGCATACAGATCCACATCAAATATTAGAAAACATAAATATAAGACGAGTGGGTTCCCATCTTTTTGGGATTGTGTTCCCATTCTATCAGGAGCACCTGCTCAAAAGGTTGAAGCAGTGAATCAGGTTTTCAGGGTGGGAGAGGCAGGTGATTTGGAAAGATCACGCAACTAAAAGGTTCAAGAGTCCCTCTCAAACTAAATTACTAATCCAGCTTCACCTCCTAGCGAATTGTTTGTGTAAGACATCTTGAAAAAGCCACGTTATACTCTTATAACATGGCGTGCTTTCAAAGAGCTCCACTTTTGAACATGTGCAACAATGGAAGTGACAACTCTCTCTCCATTTCGGGTTGAAGGGCTTGTAAAGAGGGGCATAAACTGCAGACCAGGAAACCTGGAAAGTAGTTATAGAAAGAATTTGAAAATCACTACAATTAAGGATATACCCAACAAATGTAAGAATGATCAAAACAAGATGCAGAAACCAGATCACCAATAGATACAACAAAGCTTCTTGATAGTAACTGTTAGCATTGTTATTTTTATTGAACTGCATGAAGTATGCTTACTTACAAATGTAGCCCTATGTATAGCGTAGCGTATGTGGATTGCATGTGTGGATTGCATGTGAAGGGTGTATTAGTTGACTCCTTACACTACCATAAAACATTTGCTCAAGTTTCATGCTATCAGCACATTATTGGCATCATAGGCCTTTCTCGAAAGCTGTTAGACCTACAATGTAAGAACATCATCATTGATGAGGTTGACTATATGAAGATTGATAGAATTTTGGACCGGCTATTAACCGGCACCATAGTCACAAAAAACTCCGACTTATTGAAAACATCGCGTTTTAAACTCGAACTTGACCTAAGCTGTAAAATTGGCGATTTTTATAGCGATTTATTCAAGTTACTAGAATCTCCAACTTTTAACACGACTTTATCAACAAGTCGCGATTTAATCAACGACTTTGGTGACAATGAATCATTTAAGAGAATGAAGAGAACATAATAGTAGAGAATGTTGCAAATTTGGAAATTGATGTTTTTAATGAGTTGATAAATTGTAACTATGATTCATAGAAATTTTATATTTTGATCAATGATTTTCAAACGTATTAGGTTTGTAATTCTTATTTTGGCATGATACTGCACAGATACTTATGTGGTTTTGTTGATAAATATTAATTGGGATGTTGATGCTATTCTTATTGATGGTTTGTTGCCTAGCATTATTATGTTTTATTTATGAATTTTGAATGTCTTATTTACTTAAACATAGCCCAAAAAATTATTAAAAATCTTTAATATATTAAACAACTATATGTATTCCTGAGGTTTTCGATTTTTTCCTACTTTTTTATTTTTAAAAAATTTACGTGCTAACCGATTAAATCCCGAACCCAATCTTTTCCCTGATTTTTTCCTGTTTTTATTCCTAACTTTCTGATTTTCTTGATATTTTCCGATCTTTACACAAGCCGAATTATTGCCGAACCCGAACTTGGTGACTATGACCAGCACCAACCCTCTAATTGGTGCCGAAATCCTCACTGGCAACTTGACATGAGAGGGGCATACCAGAAAACCTAAAAGGCTAGTTGATAGGTGGGTAGACCTAACTTCTTAGTTACATTATTTAAGCTCATGCAATCATATATCAAAAATATTAGCAATAAAACTATATAAAATAATATAATATAAAAATCTCATGCACTATACAATAAACGTAACATCAAAATTGGCCCTCTATTTCTACAGAAGATTATTATTTAAACATGTAAAAAGATCATAACCATATTTGTCTAGCCTCATTTCATTTATGTGGGATTATCTTTATGTATCCTTCTTTGCTAGTCATTCCTGTTAAGTGCTATCTATATTATTAGAAAACCTTTTTGTCATTACTAACAACGCCCATTAGAGTTATCCTAGGTCTTCCCACTTTCTTGACCACTATCCAATAATCTGAGATCTCTCCTTCCTAGCATTAACTATGCTCTCTGTTGTGCATGCCCATAACCAACTTAATCGGGTTGTTTTTTATTTTGTAATCAGTTGGTGCAACGCCTACACTTCCTCTAGCCTCTAATATACTCGTTCTTCACTCTACCCCTCCTAGTTTTATTGCACATCCACCTCAACATCCTTATCTTTACTAGGCTCATCTTGTGCACTTGAGCGCTCCTTTATTGCCCAACATTTTGAAGCAAATAACAATGTATCACCTTACAATCAAACTTTCTTCCATCACCTTACAATCATTGCATAATAATTACTTAGAAATTAATATTCCTAGAACAGGAAATATAATGATCAATAAATGGCAATATCTTATTATCCATGTGAGAAATAAAGATTATTAAGATAAGTCTTTATAGATACCAATACCTTCATCCGTTAGTAATATGAGGGTGTAGTTGGAGACAAAGAAATTGGAACACATGTACAAAAAAAAAGGTGCTTATTTCCTGAACTAGGTAATGTGTGCTTTTACCTAAGATATAGTAAATACAGTTTAAATGAACTCTTGAAAAACTTGATCATCAACATATATATCACCCAAGATTTTGAAATTACACAAAATTCAATATTGAATTCATGATCAAAAGGCAATATATCGACCCTCGTGCATCTCTTATCACATTATAAAAAACCTACATCTTTTCCATAAAGAAGTGCTTTCATGGAGGGAGATGAGACTGCCATCTCACAAAGAACTAGTTGCAAAGCAGTATCGGAAGGTGAAAATTTCAGCTTGCTAGGCTTGTTTCCCAGCTTCTGCCTGCAGGCAATGGCACCACAATAGCAATCTTGGTCTGCACCAAATTGTACAAACCTGCAGATCTAGTTGATTCATTAGCTAATTTATAAAAATGACAGAATCATGGAACATAAGAAATTCAACAGGGAAATGAAACAAAAAAATCAAGCTGGCATATAGTGGAAGATGTGGGATATTCAAGAAGGCCCGTAGCAGGCCATGTGTCTCAAAAGAACATACTGATAATCATAAGTCAGTTCCTCCCCCTTCCCTATGTCACGAGTTGCAAATATACCAATTCGGGTTTCACCATCAATTGTCCTGTGAAATAGATATAATATAAGCTGGGTAGTTATCACTTAGAAAACTACACGTAATAAGGGTAGCATGCCTAACCATTTCTGCATCTCAGTATTAGGCTGACAGCTATGATTTATATATCTTGACTTGTTTCCCTTGTACGTGGCATCAATAACCATATCACGATTTATCTCACACAAATAAAAATTGGTCTCTCCACAGCGTTTCATTCGCCACAGCCTCTCCTCGCATGTTTTGTCGTCAATAACTGATAAATATAAAAACAACAGAGAAAATCAAGTAACAATGCATACAAATCATATGTAAGATGGTATATGATTTATGTTCTTAATATTTGAAGAATAACATTGATTAGCCAAAGTAGTCACCTTCACCCACATATTCGATCACAAAATCTCCTTGTCTTATATCTTCATCTGCTACCAACCCCGATCCACATTTCTCTGTCTATGAGATATGGCTTCCATTCATTATACAAGTACACGTGTAAATCATAAACCAGACCATTAAAAAAGAAGACATCTAAGTATATGAGAAGTAAAATTGGCAAATTTTAATTTGAACCTCAAGGAAAGAAAAAGAAGTTGAGTTTGAAATCTTCTATCCATAACCATAAGCATCAAATCTTGACCCATCAATTTTGGGATTGAGGAGTGGATGGGGTCAAGCTCTTGTGTCACCTTTTAACAAGAGCCAAACCTTGGTCAACTTGGTTTTGTAGGATCGAGAGCGCACAACAGACGGCGTCGCGGCGACAAACTCAGGGTTTTGATTAACAATCTATTCAACTAGATCGAGGTCGTGCTATGATCTAATTCGATTATGATACTTATATGCAACAAAATAAGTGCATGCATACAATCCTATGGATTATGTAGAGTTTACCTCCCAGGAATTAGCGATACTAGAGGAGAAGATCCAATGTTAATGATGATCGACAACGTTTGTCAATGTTTGAGTAGTGACATCGCTTCTTTCACAAAGCAACTTCTATTCCACGCACATTGGCCGCAAGAGGGGACTTGTGAGAGTTCTCTCCTTCACCTTGATCTTCTCGAAGACGCTCGAAGAAGACAAACAAGGTGTGGAAAATAAAATGAAAAAGCAAAGATCTTTCTTCCTCTCGTTTTCCTTCCTCTCTTTATTTCTTGGTGGCCAGCCCCTTATGTTGGATTTAGGGGGGGGGGCACACAAAGCTTTAAAACCCCTTAGTGACGGACCCTCTCACCTTCCATGTTGGGGTTGGTTTCCTATTAAGTGGAGATGCAAATCATGCAATCCCTACACTTTAGGTCTCCAACTCCTACAATTTCGAGCTTTCCAACTTGAGACTCCTAATCACACTAGTTGAGGTGTGGTTGATCCCTATAGGATCAAATAGGTGGACTCCTATGGCCGGCCACGACTCTATCTCCTTGTGTTCTTGGGTCTCACGAAGAGAGGAATCCCACACCGGGAAGAAATCTCCTATGGAAAGAAAACTTGGGAATTAATTCCCTTTATCCTCTCCTAACTTATAGGAATTGGATTCTCCTACTCCAACTAGGAATCCATTAATAAGATAATTACTTCATCATTATATACTATGGATAGCTACGATGACTCCCTATAAAATAGGTATCATCTCCTTAGTCCAACATGATTATGATTAGAGAGGGACTTGAAGTCTTACTCCTATTAGGACACCTATGGCTCCCCCTGCTTTTTAGGAAAGTTATCTTAGTCTATTAAATGGACGTCAATGGTTGCTCCTAAATTATTGGAAGGCCAGCCTAGTCCACTAGAAGACCCTAGACACTTATGGCTTTTCTGGGGAAAACCAACCTAGTCCAATTTGACACTTATGACAACTACTAAAAAGTTGGAGTGTTAACTTAGTCAACCTAATCATGATCTAGTGAATCCTAGTCCGACTAGAAATCATACACGATTGAGTTCCACACACATTCATAAGTTCACATTCTCTTTATAAGAACCAAGGGCCCACCGGGTGGGTCCTAGTCCAACTAGGATTCCTCCAAAAGAGAATCTATAGAAGGAACCGCTTATAAATCCTAATCCAATTAAAAAACCTAAGTTGTACTAACTCCTAATCAAGGTTCCCTAGGTGATGTGGTACAACGTATGTAATGAGTCTAATGACGAAACCAGCAGCTTACTGAATTAACAATGTTTCACTATGAATTAAAAGCCTCCAACTGGAGAATCAATTCGAACAATTAACAGGGAGCAATGGATTTTAACAAAAATGCTAGCACGCCACAAGTCACCCTAGATTCTCAGGATTAAAATAATAAGACCTAAATTCAGTGTTGTCAAGACGTCGCCTAGGCCACGCCTAGGCGACCGCCTAGGCCTTTTCGGACCCAGTCGCCTAGGCCACAGCCTAGGCGAGCGGCCTATATAAAAAATGGTTTTTTTGATTTTTTTTTTTTGTTTTTTTCTCTTCTTTTTGTTTTCTTTTTCAATGTATGTATGACCCATATACGGATGAAGTCATTGTAGATGTGCAGATCGAAGCGGAGAGCATTTTGAAAGGCCAACATGATGGCTTCATCATCAAGATGTCGTCCGGAGAGAGCGGCATACTCATTGCGAAATCTTCGCATGAAGTTACGAAGACTCTCATCGGCTCCCATTCTCAATCGATAAAGAGAATCAAGTTTCTTCTCCGGCTTGAGGTTGAGTTGATAATGCTGGACGAAATGGCTCGCAAGGACTCCGAATTGGGTGATCGATCCAGCACGAAGGTTGTGATACCAATCGATTTGAGAGTCTCGATGGAGGGGGAGAGATGGAGAGGACCGGCCTTTCGACGCCGATTCTTTCATCCGATGCCTCACTCGCAGGTTGGGTTTCGCCTGTGCCTGCCTAACACAGTTGCGGCCCGAAGATGATTGCGAAGATTGGTCATCAATGTGATCCCAGACACTGCTTCCCAGGACCTGCCGAGGGGGTTGGCTCGCGACCACTCTTCTCTTGGGTTGCATGGCCCAAATACCTCCGTTGTTCAAAGTGGATGGGTTGTCGTGGTAGATCGGCCCCTTCATTGATGGAAGGGTTGGGAAGGACAACCCCAGCATCAGAGGCTGTTTTCTTGATAGCGTCCAGAGTGGCGTTCTGTTTTGCCAACTGCAGTAGCTGGAAGTCGAGCGCCGAGATTTGATAAGTTGTTGGAGGATCTTCCGTTGGAGTAGGAGTAGTTTGCCCGACTGACTGTCGAAGTGGCGTAGGAATATGTCGGTCGACCAATCTCCCGTTACCGAAGTGAGCTGCTACGTCGGGGCGAGTAAGAGGCAACCCGAAATTGAGTCGCTGACTCATTGATCAAGTTTCCGGACAAAGTTGATTCCATTGAGTGTTACTTCCCTCTGGGTGATCCTGATGCCTCGTCTTCGCCATTTAGGGAAAATGGAGGAAGCAACAAGATCACTGGCATCCAATCGGTTGTCTGCTCAACCGATGGGACTGGAAAGTATGATTATCAAGATCAGTTATCTGCTCAACCGATCCGGTGTTGTCGTCGAGAGAACTAAGCTTTTCGAACGATCCCATAGACGGCGCTAACCTGTAGGGGATGATCTCCGTGCCAACCCGAAGACTCTGCCTAACCAGTCAATCGAGTAGAGTCGAAAGTCTGATCGAACGTTTGTCTAGTTCGTTGGTTCGGATATTGAGTATTAGTGCCTTTGAATTTAAACTTCGAAGTAGAAGAGAGATCGTAGATTGACACAAGATGTGTTCAGCCGAAGCCTACGTCTCCATGCTATAAGGAGCAACCTGAATTCACTAATACTTGAACTGAAGTTGTCACGCCCCAAATTTCGGGCTAATAAGAGGGTCCAAAATTTGGAGGTGATTAAAGGTAAATAGAAGCCTCAAAGAATATCAACTACCACCATTATGATATACGACTCATATCCATTCCACTAATAATGATAACCCACTTTTCAAATCCCAAACGGATTAATACAAATCTCTTATTACATAACTGCTGAAAGAGGAAACTACTAACTACTAATAAAATATCTGATTATCGCCGTTCCAAGACCACGTCTGTCTCTAATCACCAGTTATTGCTGACCTAAAACTGGATCTGCCCGTGGGAATGGGCAGCCCCCATAGAAATGGAAGATTAGTCTACGTAAAGACTAGTAAGCTAATACTAAGCTACTACTCCAGCATACGATTTAGTATATCTAAGCATGCATTCTAACATATAATGTCGATGATATCGAATATGCCACAACTGCTAATTTCATGCTCATATAATAATTTAGTTTTGCAGAAAGAGATATCTATATATTTATTTCAAACATTTGTGAACCGTCGGTTTTCTACCAGTTCCGACAACAGAAACCTACTGGACACAAGTTACCTTGGATCCTCCAGTAGAAAGTTTACCCAAATGGCCAATAGGGGTTTCCTGTCTCTCACGGAGGAGCTCTAACGCCCAACTTACTTTTCGAGGTCAGACCCCAGGGGTGGACTACTAGGCCGAGGTTCTCAATTTCCTTGGCTTTACCGCATGTCCAACCCCGTGACCCTACCTACTTTATTCGAACTGTGCACAAGTAGTGGTTCACCTTCCACTTGTACACACGGGTCTCCTTACATACTTCCCTCTAGGTAGGGACAATGTTATATTTCAATCAAGTGATGATTCAATACTATCTATCATGCCCAACTACTAAAACAGCCGGTCTCGTTGCTTACCAGCGACTCAATTATGTTTTCATATATCAATTATAGTTCAGTTGTATCTGTCATATCTATATTCATACAGTGATCAACTTCTCAATGTAATGCTTCTACGATTTCACATATATAACTGTAAATGTTTAGAGAGACTAGACGGCAACCACCATAGTATGTAATGATGTGCCCACCTCCCACATGTGATAGAACACATGCATCGAACATATCATTCCATATAAAAGTTAGACTACCACCAGCTACACTAAATAGTCTACTATTGTAGATAACATAGTAAGAGTAACTTACTTTAGCTAGAATAGCAACCTCCTGTACCAGGTGTCCTAATGTCCACACCCGGGTATCCAAGTGCACGACCACCACTAGGAAGCTCCAATGCTAAAAACACATCAAATAAGAAGGCATCACTAACCTAGAACTAAACGACAATGGGTCGGTAGATTTAGATTGCACAAGCGTGATTGATAGGATGAAGGTTCGTAGGGGTCAAATCGGTGCGATACGGTGGCTAGACCTACCCTCGACATGGGCAAGTGTGTACATGGGTTTCGAGCTAACCCATGAGATTTTTTTCATTCTAAATGATTATAAAAATATGGCCTATGGAAGAAATCCGGGTCACCCTCGGCAGGGGACCGGTGCCGGGTCAGTAACACGGGAACCCGTGCAACTATACGACCCAAAATTAAATTCTATAAGGTACATATGGACTCAGGTTGTTAAACCCAAGCCATCAGGCCCATCTTGGAAAATTAATTCTAATGCCGCCAATTTCGTCCAAATCCGAATTCGGACAAAAAAAAGACGATCGAACCATGGAAGCCGACTAGCTCGGTTCCATGGCTGTAAATAGGATTTTAAAAGTGATTTCTACATGATGAAACCAGGATTATCAGGTAGTATTTTTTGATCCGGTTCCAATGCCGCCAGTTTCGCTGCATTCCGACATCGGACGGAGAATCTATAGTCGAACCAAGTTTGGCCGGTTCGAGGGTCTGGTTACTATGCAGTCGGGTCGGTTTAGAGGGATAGTCGGGTCGGGTTCAGGTTTTAAATATTTAATGGGGTAGAATCCACTAGTCCAACTTAATACAAATCTGAAAATGCCACCAATGTCCCTCTTCTTCTTCAACAAGAGAAAAAAACAGAGCAATGGGTTCACTATGAACCCATCGCCTCGGCACCCATTTTTCGATCACTCCGTGCCGTTCAAACGCGGGGTTGTGGTCTTCTAGATGCCCCAACACCATCGGGGTCGCTAGATTCCACCGGTGGCCACCATGGAATCCCTACCCAACTCGTGAAGGAGGGAGAGAAGCCATGGCCGTGAGGTGCTCGGCTCGACATGGACGTCTCTTTGGTTGGTGCTGATTGGTTAGATCTCGTCTGGGGAGTGCATGGCCGGTGATGTTGTCATGGTGGAGAGAAGAGGAGGAGGAAGCAAGGTGATGGGCGGCTTACCTTGGTGGGCACGAAGATGAAGATGTTGTCGTGGGTGGTCGGAGGGGAGTCATATGGAAGGGTTGCATGGTGGAGGTGCTCCTCTCTCTTTCCCTCTCCCTCTCAATGTTGCTCTCTATATCTTATTTTTCCTCTACTTCTCTTTCTTTCCCTCTCTATACTTCGCTCAGTCATCCGGCAATGATAGGTGAGTGGGGATGCTTTAAATAGAATATGAAGAGACAAGATGCATGAGACATGCCAAAATTTTAGGGCGGCGGATCAGATCTGCTAGACTTGATTTGGATGGCTACCGATCCTCTTCTTCAAAAAAGTACGGCTAGCATGGAGGGCATTGAATGGTGATTTGAGCCTTTGTCAAAAAGTGACAGCTAACACATAAATGAGAAGAGGTCTTCAACAAAGTTGACAGATGGGTTTTGGTTTTTGTTTATTTAATATTATTTTATTTTATTTTCAAGGAAAACGAGCCTTGGGGAGTTAGACTTTCCACCGACACCATGCAATGTTGGGTATAACGGGTCGGGTCGCTCCTGCAAGTTCCACATGCTGTCATTCCTGCTCGTAACCAGAAATTACTCTAAATTTATCATTTGGGCTCCAATTTGCATATGCGAATAATCCACGGAGAATGATTCGACGAGCCAGACGCAAGTACGCTAGCCTCGTCCATATCCGAGCATTCTATACTATCTAGATTTGGAGAGCCTAAAATAAGGAAACTAATACCACCAGCCGTCGGGACTCTGGTTCAACTCCAGAAAATCCCCTTGAGACGGCCTTTAACGAGGTGGGTTAACGGTGCGGTCATGTTGAATTTTGATGGCCCTAGTTATATCAAATTAATATCCCATGAGCATGGTGTTATTTTCATACTATTCATACTCACCTCAAACCGGTGCAGACAAACCGATGTTGTGACGGTCCAGCAACCCTGGTCACAACAGTGCAATATGTACACGTAATTAAATCACATTGTCACAAAAATGACAATCACACATATAAACTATTTATTAAAGTAGTTCGAAATATCCGGATATTACAGAAGTGAACTCGACAGGCCGAGTGTCACTTGTTTCTCTTCGAAAAGAAAATCGAAAGGTTGGGATGTTTGAACTCTGGATTTTCGAAAGTCCGATTTAGAAATCAGATATTCGATCTTATTACACTTGTCGGGTCTGCTATTTATAGAGTTTTTTGGACAAGAACCGGGGCAGAGGGCGGTTTTCTACAGCTGTCATCTGGATCCAGGCGGGGGCTGGTGAGCCTCGTCATCTCTGTGGACCCCCAGGCAGGACTAGTGGGTCCCGTTGTCGTCTCTGTGGATCCCCAAGCAAGGCTGGTAGGTCCCGTTGTCGTCTCTGCAGACCCCTAGGCAGGACTAGTAGGTCCCGTCGCGGGGCATTGACCAAAATTTGCACCCACAGATGGCTTGATCGATGACAGCAAAATACATCCAAAGTGGTTCTCTCGACGACGGTGCAGTCAGGATAGGAGCTCGAGCAAGATAGAATTTAATGCTTTGGAAGGCTTGCTCGCAGGCCGAGTCCCATCCCGAAGTGTCGGCTTTATAAAACTTGTCGAAGAAAGGCTTGCACTTGTCTGAGGATTTCGAGACAAATCGATTGAGTGCTGCCAGCGTTCCCGTGAGGCGCTGAACCTCCTTCTGATTAGAAAACAATGACATTTCGAGGATCACTCGAATTTGATCTGGATTTGCTTCGATACCCCTCCGGGTCACCAGGTGGCCTAGGAATTTACCCGATTGTACTCCAAATGCGCAGTTAGCTGGATTCAGCTTCATGCGATACTTCCTCAGAAATTGAAAGGTTTTAGAGAGGTCGGAGATATGCTTTGCTCAGCTTTGACTCTTAGTGAACAGGTCGTCGATGTAAACTTCGACGTTGCGACTGATATGCTCCTTAAAACAACTTTGTGACTAGCCTTTGATAAGTCAACCCTGCGTTCTTAAAACCGAAGGGCATAACGTTGTAGCAGTAGAGGCCTCTGTCTGTCACGAAGCATGTCTTCTCTTGATCGCCAGGGTGTAGCGAGATTTGATTGTAACCTGAGTACCCATCCATGAAAGATAGAAGCTCATGCCCTGCGCTGGCGTCGACGAGTCTATCCTTCCTTGGGATGGGGAATGGATCCTTGGGACAGGCTTTGTTGAGATTGGTGAAGTCGATGCAAACTCTGATATTCCCGTTCTTTTTCAGGACGGCGACGATATTTGAGATCCAAGTTGGGTACTCTACTTCACGAATGAAGCCTGTCGCGAGTAGCTTGTCAATCTCCTCTCGAACTACAACCAGTCGTTCTGGCCTGATTGTTCGAGGCTTCTGTTTGATCGCGTTGGTGCCTTCTTTGATAGTGAGCCGATGATACGCATTATCCGGATTGATCCCGGGCATCTCTTTGAAACTCCAGGCGAATTCGTCGATGTTGGACTTAAGAAATAATACCATGTCTTGTGCTTCTACATCGCTAAGACCAGGGCCGATGAACGTCTTTCAAGGAAGAGCGTCGTTGCCGAGGTCTATTTGGGTGATCTCTTCGATTAGGCGATCTCTTCGATTGAAGGAGGAGCCTCCCACTCCATTAGTGAAGGCTCTGACACCGGAGGCTCCTTTGATTGCTATCTGGTCAAGGGACCAGCTTCATCGACCGAACGTTTTGCTGGCGTCACATTAAGCGTTGGCCGAATCCACGCGGTCGCTGCCTCACATGATCTGTCACCTGTTGACAGCCTCGAATACACCTGATGCCCTCCCAGTTGAGAATTTGAGGAGTTGGTGATAAGAGGAGACGAGGCTGATCTAATGAAGGGTATGCCCAAGATGGCATTATAATTCGACGTTCTCTCGACGACGGCGAATCGAACGGATGCTCACATCTCTCTACTGAGATCGAGCGTGAATTTTGCTTCTCTCATCGTCATGCTCTGCTCCCCATTGAAGCCGATGATGATAGTGGGGACTACGTCAAGACTTTCATACTTGAGACTGAGACGCTTGAAATAGTCAGAGAACATGATATCAATGAAGCTGTCGGTGTCAACGAGGATTCAATTGACGGAGTTTCCGTCGACAACGAGGCGGAGGACCAAGGGGTCACGATGTGGAGTGCAGACTCCGTTGAGGTCTTGGTCAGTGAAGAGGATGGCCGACCATGGAAGGCCTTTGATTGGCTTCTCGATCAAAGATTCCTCGACTTGGGCAACTGTGCGTACATGATGGACACATCGCAATTAGCGTTCAACTTCTTTCTGAGTCAGAGTCTGGTGGCGGAGATTATCGTGGATGCCATAGATCTCTGCTCGAATGACGATGGGGGTCGATTGACGCATAACCTAGCGGATCCAAAATGTCTTCTTCTCCCTCTGAGGAGGAGGGGGAGGTAGAGGAAGTAAATCATTTGGTATGCCAATGTCGGCTTTGAACTCCTGGAGGTGGCCTTCCTGCAATAGGTCCTTCAGGTGGTACTTCAGGCAGTAGCACCGGATGGTAGGGTGTCCATGACATCGGTGGAAGTCGCAGTAGACCGACTTGTCCCCTGTTTGCTTAGTGCTAGGCTCAAGAGGGCTAGGCCTCCTGAGGTACTCGTGCTAAATCTGATCAAGGATAATATCAATTGGCAGATTCCAATCAGTGAAACTGGTCAGCCGAGGCTTTACAGGTCTATCGTCTGCCCGCTTTGACCTTGTGGTCGCGGAAAAAGATTCGGGTCGTCTTTATTGCGGATCACACGAGATTACAAATTTTCTTTGATCAGGAGATTGTGGGAGAGATCCTCTGGAGGGTCCCTTTGATCCGCGTCTCCACGTGGTATTCGTGCGAGAGCTCTGAAGGGGTTGCCCAGGACAGAGGTCTTTACAGGGTGAGGGTTTTTGAGAGGCTAAGGAGTTTCTGCCGTTGATTTTGTCCCGTCCGTGCTTCGCGCTTTCTCGGCTAGGGAGGCCTTGGGCTTCGTTCCTCGGTCTTCGTGTCTTCCTCGGTCCTTGCTTGACCTCGACGTCCTTGATCGTCGGTTCGCGGCGTCGATCGTGTTTTTGGCGTCAGCTTTGGCTTTAGCTTTCGGCTTTGGCGTAGCTTTGGCGTGGCTCTGGCGTTTGCTTTGCTTTGGCGCTTGCGCTTGAACGTAGGCGGGTAGAGGCTTGCGATGCTTTAGTTCTTCCGGACTTCGCGTCGTATCGGCTAGAACGTGCGGTGCTTTGCTCGTGACCGTCGTAGTTGCTTGGCTTTGGCACGTGCGTTGCTTTAGCGCGGGCTTTACCGGAGTGTTTGCTTTGGCTTCTTGCGTCGGCTTTGACTTTAGCTTTGACTTGATCTTCTTCTCGAACGACTGGCGTTGCTTCTTCAAGGCTTCTTTCTTCTTCCGACTTCCTCGACGGTTGTGGCGTCGGCTTGGCTTTTCGGTGGGGGTAGCATCGATCTTCGTGCGACGGTTGTAGCGTCGACTTTTGTTGATGAAGACGGCGGGGGTAGCACCGGCTTCGGCACGACGGTTGTAGCGTCGGCTTTTGGTTGACGAAGGCGGCAGGGGTAGCACCGGCTTCAGGCTTTCTTCTCCCGGCTTTCTTCTACGTGCAAGGAGTTGATGCCTTTGTTGAAGACGACGGGTGTTGTCGGCTTCGATCTTCTTCTCCGGCCTTTGCTTATTGCGTCTTCGGAGCTGATGAAGATCGTTGGAGCAATCGGGTGATGACGGCTCCGGGTCTTCTTCTCCAAGCTTTCTTCTTCGTGCGAGGAGTCGAAGCTTTGATCTCCGAGTGCAAGGTCTTCACGTTGATGAGGACTTGAAGGGCCAAGGACTCCCGTAGGATATGCTTGCCGTGCCTCGTGAAGCCTTCGGTCTTCAAGCGTTGAAGCTTCTTCGTAGCGCTCTTTCGTCTTCAGCTTTTCGGACCCTTGATGCCTTCCCCGACCCCTTCTATTTATAGGCAAAGGGGGGCGGTTGGGGGAGATATTGCTGAAATCTTTTTGTTTCCTCCAATATCTCCCCTCATAACCATCGAGATATTGTTCCCTTATTTGGGGAAACAAACCCGATTTCCTCCTTTTTAGTTGGAGTGGTTATGGGCTAGATGTGACTCGATCTTTAAAGATCGAGTTGTTATTCTTGTTGCACTTTTGGATCGGATGGCGACGCAACGTCATCTTGTCCGTTGGATCGAGGGATCGTCGCGGATCTACGGCTACGTAGACGTCCACGCCACCTCCCCCCGCATCGAGGCGGTTTTGATTTTTTTTTCCTTTCTTTTCTTTTTCTTTTCTTTTTCTTTTTCTTTTCTTTTTCTTTTTCTTTTTCTTTTCTTTTTTTCTTTTAGGGCCGGCCCCACCTCTCCATGAAGAGGGGGGCACGGTTTTCTAGAAGGGCCGGCCCCACCTCTCCATGAAGAGGGGGGCACGGTTTTCTAGAAGAGGGGCCGGTGGGCCCCCCCCTCTTTGTGTCCGAGTTGCGGGTCCGGTGGGACCCGTTTGCTTTGGGTCGGGCCATGGCGCGCGAATTGAGTTCGCACGTGGGCCTAGTTCGCACGCGGGCCGTTGTGTGCGGGCCGAGTTTCGCATACGGGCCGTTGTGTGCGGGCCGAGTTTCGCATGCGGGCCGTTGTGTGCGGGCCCAAGTTGCATGAGCGAGTCGGGTTCGACCCGAAGGTCATCGAGTGCAAGCCCATTTTTTGTGTACAAATCGGGTTCGACCCGAAGGCCGTTGGGTGCGGGCCTATTTTTTTGTGTAAAAATCGGGTTCGACCCGTGGGCTAATTTCGATGCCCACAAGTGCCCCCTCAAGTTCGAGTGCGCCCGCGGGAAACGCGTAGCGGTTGGACTTGAGTCGCGTATTCGTGGGATTAGGTCTTTAAAAGGACCCCTGTTTTTCGTTTTCTTCATTATCAGCGATTCCCGGCGGCTTGGAGGCGAGAGCTCTGCTAGGGTTTCTTGCTTCGCAACGATGTCGCGGAGGATGAAGATGGTGACGCCATGGGGTTCGCGGAGGAGGGAAGATCGCCGGCCCGTGGATGGCGGAGGGTCGCAAGCAAGGCGCGTCTTCCTCCTCCTCCTCCTCCTTTTTCTTCTTCTTCTTCTTCTTCTTCGCATGGTGCGGGAGGGCACGACGGGCGCGGCCGGGGGCTGCTGTGGCGGCCGGCGCGCGGGTTCGAGGCGCGGGAGGGCGCGAGTCGGAGGGTACGGCCGGGGGCTGCTGTGGCGGCCGGCGCACGGGCTGGAGGCGCGGGGGCCGGAGCCGCGGGGGCCGGAGGCGGGCGGGTGCAGCGCGCGGGCGGCGCGAGGGCGCGGTGGCGTGGGCGCAGCGGGCAGGTGCAGCGCGCGGGCGGCGCGAGGGCGCGGTGGCGTGGGCGCAGCGGGCAGGTGCAGCGGTGGGCTGTGCGGGCGGCGCGGGGGCCGGGCGCAGCGGCGGGCTGCGCGGGCGGCGCGGGGGCCGGTGCATCGGCGGGCTGTGCGGGCGGCGCAGGGGCCGGGCGCAGCGGCGGGCTGTGCGGGCGGCGCGGGGGCCGGGCGCAGAGGGCGCGGAGGAGCCGGCCGGCGCGGGGGCCGGGCGCAGAGGGCGCGGAGGAGCCGGCCGGGGCAGCGGAGGCTGGCGGCGTAGGCGGTCGGGGCTGCGGGGGCCGGCGGGGTGCGGCGCGGGCTGGCGACGGTCGGGGACGACGCCCCCCCCCCCTTGCATGGTGAAATAGAAGGGATAGAGAGAGATAGAGAGAGATAGAGAGAGGGGGTCATGGTCTTTTGCCATGACCCCCCTTTCTCTTTCTTTATTTGCTGAAGGCCCCCTCCCTGCAGTTTAATAGGAGAGATAGGGGGGGGTCGTGGCTTTTTTGCCATGACCCCCCTCTGTCTTTCTTTATTTGCTGAAGGCCCCCTCCCTGCTAGTTTTAACAAGAGAGAGGAGAGAGAGTCATGGCTTTTTTTGCTGTGACCCCCCTCTGTCTTTCTTTATTTGCTGAAGGCCCCCCCCTGCTAGTTTCAACAGGAGAAAGGAGGAGAGGGTCATGGCTTTTTGCCGTGACCCCCCTCTCTTCTTTTTTTTTGCTGAAGGCCCCCCCCCCTTCAATAGGAGAGATAAGGGGGGGGGGGGTCGTGGCTTTTTTGCCATTACCCCCCTCCGTCTTTCTTTATTTGCTGAAGGCCCCCCCTTTTGATTTCTTTGTTTCTGTACTCGGAATCCATCTGACTAGGGCTTTGTGTTATTTCTTTTTCAGGTCTCGTTGTTACGAGAGCTTTCCGAGTTCCGGCTGGATTGTTGACGCGGTCTCCCACGGGAGTACGTACCTTCGCTTCCCCTTCGCGCAAGCCTCCCATCACCGTGCTTCGAGACAGGAGACCGGGCTGTCAGTGCTTCAGCTTTTGACGCACGAGCGAGTTTGCGAGGATGGTGTGACCGACGGCTCTTGTCGAGTGTTAAAACTTGGCGAGCGCATCCTTACTGACGAAGGGTCTTCCCGGCAAATTGTCCGGCCGAGCTTGGGGTTACCGTTTCACCATACTGGAGATGATTCAGTTCCGGTCCCTGTTGTTGCTTTGAAGATATGTTCCCGCCGTACGCGATGGGGTGTGGGGATTCAATCGCGTGGAGATGTCACCTATCTGGGAGGTTTCCGGGACTGGATGAAAGAGCTATCCAGCGCGTTGGAGGCAGAGCCAGGGATGGAACGTTTGGCGAGGTTTGTGGAGCCAGCTTGTTGGGAGTACAGTCGACCGGACGGTATGTACCGGGCTCTGTGTGAGCAGTGGTGCCCCGAGACCAATACCTTTTTGACTGGAGCTGGTGAAATCGGGATCACCCTTCGTGATGTGCATGTCATCTCTGGGTGTCCAGAAGTTCGGAGCTATTATCAGGAGGAGGTTCCTTCCCTGGAGGTTTTGACGGACCCAGATGAGTCTCCTAGCTTCTGCCTTTTGCTTTTTAAGGCATATGCTATTATAGCGGCGCGCGAGAGGTCAGACCGGGTACTTCACTCGGATTGGGTGGACTTCTGGTTTCGAGGAGAGTATCGTCACGCTCCTCCTTCGAGTCACCCGATGTAGAGATATGCCTCGTCAAAGAGGCCGGCGCCTGGCACCTTCCGGCGACCGATCGAATCTCTGAAGAAAGAGTGGTGCTCCATGGCCGGGGCGCAGCGTCCCTGGGAAGTCTTGGGACTTGAAGAGTGTAGTGATGACTGGCGTGCTGTTTACTGGTCAGCGGGGTTAGTACTCTTTCTCTGCCGCTTTGCTTTACCCTGGGAAGGGGATGTGGTACGCCCTGGGACCTTCCTTGCAGCTGCTCGGATGGTGACTGGAGAGTTCCTTAATCTGGCGCCGGCGATCCTCTGCTCGTTGTATGGCGGGCTTAGCGGCACTTATTGGAGTCTATCGAGTGCGGGTAATGCAAGAGGGGAAGTAGGCAGAGCCAGTTCCTTTTGCCCCCTGCATTACCTCTATGGTTGGATTGGGCTCCACTTTCCGAAGGGGATCTTCGCGGCGCGTGGACCTTCGACCTCGGTGCCCTTTCTTCCTTGTGTGGGAGGTGTAATGAACGCTTTTTATGCATGGGAGCGTCCGAAGCCTGGTGCCCGAGAGTGTTTACGGCGCATGGGCCCCTCTGACTTCGAATTTGTATCGGAAAATGCACTGGCGCCTTCTATGAAATCCCTGGTGTGCGATGGGGCGGAGATGTCCGATCCTTTGTACTGGAGCATGGTGAGTTGCAGGCCTGGGTATCTTGTTTGGCGTCGTGGGGATGTAGTGGAGGTGGCCCGGTACTCTCCCCACCGGTTTGCTCGTCAGCAGGGTTTTCGGCAGGAGTTGCCTGGGACTCCTTTGCGCCTGCGGTTACGTTACACTCCGCAGGAGGCGTACCGCCTCTGGGGAGCACTTTACGATCGTTTTACTGGGTGTACTTTCTCACCGGGGATTAAGTCGGGCGGCAAGGATGCCGCAACTCCTGAGTATCGTCGCTGGGTCAACGGGTCAGTGCTTCCCCTCTTGGCTGGCCTTCCGCTAGACGTCCTTGCTAGCAGCGAGCGGGCTGACTTTCCTTTTGACTCTTTGGCGGGGTCAGAGGATCGTCGTCTCTGGTCCGAGGAGCGATGGTCAGAGAAATCTTGTGGCCGTCGAGAGAGTACTTCCCAGGCTTCACTTTCTGTGCAAGAAGTTGAGATGGCTCCGTTCTCCAAGGTTCAGGGCCTTCCTGAGACTCGGGCTTCTTGGAGTGGGGGTGCTTCTCCCAAGAGGAGAAAGTTGGACCTCTTGTGTGAGGCAGCTTTGACTGGTGCTGGCGAGGCAGGGCCAGCTCGAGACGGAGAGCCAGGGCTTTTTGTCGATGGGGTCATCCCTCCTTCTGGGGTATCTTCATCGGACGCTGCAGGTATATCTTGTTTTTAGTTTCTCATAAATTTCTGTGCTTGTATTCTTACTTCGTTGGCTGAGTTGTCCAGCTCTTATTTTGGCAGGGTCTGCTGGACCGGACTGCGAGTCTGCCCGGAAGGGGGTTGGGCAGGAGTGCTCTCCCATCAGAGCAACGTTGATTGAAGGTGGCGGGCTGGATGTTCCCTGGGATAACTTGGAGCTTTTGGGAGCGTGTGGAGCAGACTTTACCGGCAGTGCTGTCAACCTGGATGATATTGACGTGGAGCAGTTGGGCTTTGGGGAGGAAGATGAGGTCTCCAGTGTAGGGAGAGAACAGACTCCTCCAGCTAGGTCCGGTACTCCGGCAGAGGCTACTCCCGCAGTTGTTTTGTCGGAAGGTTTGCCTGTGCCTCCTCCTTCGGCTCCGGTGGTTCCGCTGACTGTTATCACGGCGATGGTCCAGGAGGCGGTTCCTTCACTTGAGCCTTCAGGGTCGGAGCCCACCTTGCTCGTGCACTCAGAGGCAGACAAGAGAAAGTATAGTTCGCGGGACCTTCTCTCTGTGCTTCTTTTGGAGAGCTGTCGGAAGTATATCCAGACGACGCTTGCACCCTTCCAGGAAGAGGGCTTTGCCGCTTTGAGCAGCTGGTGGGTCCTCGAGGGGCCTGAGTTTTGCAAGAGTCTGGCGGCCTTTCAGGTAGATGGCTCTTTGTTTGAGACACAGATGCGTGTTCTCTTGGCGGATAGTGAAGCTCATTGCTTGAAACGGGCTTCGATGGAAGATGACCTCCCCCTGATACTGGCAAAGGCCGAGGAAGAGGAGCGTCGACTGGAGGCGCAGCATTCACTTGCTGCTGCGAGCCTTGTTCGGGCGCAGAAGAAGCTAGAGGCTGCTCGCGCATCTTTCGAGAAAGCTGAGACGATTGAGAAGTCTTCTGGAGCAGACTTGGCAAAGCAGCGTATCGAGCTGGCGGCGCATCGGGAGCGGGTAGCTTCTCGGTCTTCAGAGTTGGAGTGCATGGAGGTTACTGACGGCGAGCTGCTCCAACGTCTCAAAGGATTTGATTCGCTTTACTAGCATGTCGCATTTCCTTTTCTTTCTTGTCATTTCTGTTGAACAGACTTGTAGTTCTGCTTTTCTTTATCTGGTGATAACTGAATATCATGCATCTATTTTTTTTGGACTTGTATTCTGGAATGGCAGAGCTTGGTTGTGTTTTTCTTTTGTTTGGACTGAACCTTTACAGGCTGCCTACGTACCCTACTGAGAGGGATCAAGTCACACGTAGTTCCTTTTTTTTTTTTTTTTTTTTTTTTTTGCAAGGAGTGTCCCCTTGCTTTTAGGCATAGTACCTTTTGAGGTACTTGCCATTGATAGGGCCGAGTGTAAGCCCTTCTGGCGTGGTGAGAAGATATGCGCCGTTGGAGTAGACCTCTTTGACAACGTGCGGTCCATCCCACTTGGCGTCGAACTTCTTTCCTCCTCGATGTGAAAGGATGATGGGGCGTTTGACTGCGAGCACCAATTCTCCTTCTTGGAAGGATCGAGGGCGAATCCTTTTGTTGAAGGCTCGGGTTAGCCTGGCTTGGTAGCATTCCAGGCGTTGCTGGGCTTCGAGGCGCTTTTCATCTAGGGCTTCTAATTCCGCTAGGCGAAGTTGAGTGTTGTTGCCGTTGACGAGGCCTTCCTGGACGGCTATTCTGAGTGACGGGATCTGGAGTTCAAGCGGGAGGACAGCTTCTACTCCGTAGACCAGCGAGTACGGAGTCGCCTGTGTTGGCGTACGAAAGGAGGTGCGATATGCCCACAGCGCTTCGCCCATGCGTTCATGCCAATCTTTCTTCGACTTCGAGACGACTTTCTCCAAAAGTTTGCAGAGTGTTTTGTTGAAAGCTTCAGCTAGGCCGTTGGCAGAGGCGTTGTACATGGTTGAACACCTTTGCTTGATATCGAACTTGGCGCAAAATTGGCTGACGGCGGCGTTCTTGAATTGCTTCCCATTGTCCGTAACGATATAGCGGGGGATGCCGTACCGGAAGATGATGTCGTTCTGGATGAAGTTGATGACAGAGTGCCTGGTAACTTCTCGCAATGGTACTGCCTCAGCCCACTTGGAGAAGTAATCTGTTGCCGCCAGGATATAAAGATGCTGCTTGGATGACTTGGGTAGCGGACCGACAATATCGAGTCCCCATCCATCGAAGGGCCATGATGCGATGGTTGGATGCAAAGGTTCCGGAGGCTGACGGATGTAGTCGCCATGCAGCTGGCAAGTGTGGCATCTTTTTGCAAACTCGAGGGAGTCTTTGATCATAGTGGGCCAGTAGTACCCCATCCGCCTGATGCGGAAGTGCAGCTTTGGACCGGACTGATGTGAGCCACAGATCCCGGCATGGACTTCTTCTAGTGCTGTTTCTGCTTCTTCTTTTGCAAGACACCTCAGGAGCGCACCATCGTAGCTTCGACGGTACAACTCGTTGTTGAAGTGGAAGAATTTTAGAGACCGTCGGCGAATGTCGACCTTACGCTTCGGATCTTCAGGGAGCTTCCCGTGGACAAGAAAGTCTATGAATGGTTGTCTCCAGTCTAGCTCGTCGGTCACGAAAACGTGTACTGTATTGACTTGGCCCGGGATTCCCATAGGGAGGTCCTCTTCGGTGATCACCATTCTCTTACAGATAGGGATGATGAGTTGGCTTTTTTCTGGGAACGGAAGTGTAGCTGCCAAATTTGCAAGCGCATCAGCCTGCTGATTGAGGTTTCTGGGAACATGCTGGATTGAAGCATCTTTGAGTGTACCAAGGAGTTTCAAGGCTCGTAGGTGCAATGGCACGAGATCTTCTTTGTTGACCTCGTATGCCCCCAATATTTGCTGAATGACGAGTTGAGAGTCGCCGAAAACTGTGAGCCCTTGAAGTTTCATATCATTGGCGAGTTCGAGGCCAATGATCAGAGCTTGATATTCCGCCCTGTTGTTGGAGCATGGCTCTGATAGTAGAAACGAGGAGGGAAGTACTTCGTCGTTTGGTATGACGAAGATAACTCCCGCTCCTGCTACATCTTGCCTGGCCGCACCGTCGAAGAACATTTTCCAAGAAGGGGCGATGTCGATGCAGAATACTTCTTCGTCTGGGAGATCTTCTGATAGTTCCCATTCTGCTGGAAGGGGGTATTCTACTAGGAAGTCTGCAAGAGCTTGACCTTTGACCGCTTTACGAGGGACAAAGGTGATGTCAAACTCAAGGAGGAGCAAAGCCCACTTGGCCAGACGTCCGGAGAGCACTGGTCTCGACATGATGTATTTGAGTGGGTCGGCTTTTGAGATGAGCCTGATGGCGTGAGCTAACATGTAGTGTCGCAGCTTTTTTGTACCGAAGATGAGTGCCAGACAGACCTTATCAATCGGGGAGTAGTTTAGCTCCGCGCCGATGAGAGTACGGCTCAAATAGTAGCATGCTGTTTCCTTGCCTAGCTCGTTGTCTTGAGCCAAGAGTGCCCCCAAGGACTGTTCCTGGGCGCTGATGTAAAGGACCAATGGCTTTCCTTGGACTGGTGCTGTCAGAACCGGGGGCTTGAGTAAGTAATCCCTGATGTTTTGGAGGGCTTCCTGACAAGCTTCATCCCACTGGAATGCTGCTCCTTTCTTCATGAGGCGACTGAAGGGCCTGCATTTTCCAGCTAAGTTGGCGATGAACCTTCTGATATATGCTAGATGGCCCTGGAGACCTCGGAGGTCTCGCACGGTTTTTGGGATTGGCATATTGAGGATAGCATCTATTTTGGATTGATCTATCTCGATGCCTCGATGGCGTACGACAAAGCCGAGAAACTTTCCCGAGGAGACCCCAAATGCGCATTTAAGCGGGTTTATGCGGAGCTGGTACCTTCGAAGTCGCTTGAAGATTAGCTCGAGGTCTTGAAGATGTGTTGACTTTTGTCTTGATTTTACCACGAGGTCGTCGACGTAGCATTCTATATTCTGATGAAGGATATCGTCGAAAATTTTTTGCATGGCTCGTTGGTAAGTGGCTCCTGCATTTTTCAGGCCGAAAGGCATGACTTTGTAGCAGTAGATCCCTTTTGGCGTGCGGAATGCCGTAAGCTCTTCGTCTTTGGGCGCCATCCGGATCTGGTTGTAGCCCGAGGACCCATCCATGAAGGTTAGTACTTCATGGCCTGTTGTCGCATCCACCATTAGTTCTGTGATTGGCAGTGGGAAGTCATCTTTGGGGCATGCATTGTTTAAGTCCCTGAAGTCCACGCATACTCTGATCTAGCCGTTCTTCTTCTTGACTGGGACCACGCTGGAGATCCACGTTGGATACTTAACTTCTCGGATAAAGCCGGCTTCAATGAGCTTGTTGACTTCGCCCTCTATTTGCGGTACCAGCTCCGGCCGGTAGCGTCTTTGTGCTTGCTTGACGGCGCTAGCTCCATGCCTGACGGCAAGCTGATGTACTGCAATATTGGGGTCAAGTCCGGGCATTTCCTTGTAGGACCATGCGAAGACATCTCTGTATTCTTGGAGTAGCCTGATGTATGCAGCTTCCTCTTCGGGAGTCAGGAATGCACTTATGAATGTAGGCCGAGGATCCTCTTGCGTACCCAAGTTGATTTCCTTCAAATCGTCGACGGTAGATTGCCCCCCTTCTTCGAGGACCGTCGGGGCGTCGAGCAACTCGTCGTCCGAAGTAGAAGATGCGTCGATTGGAGAGTCGGAAATGGTGATATGATTAACAGAGACCATGATAATGTCGGTGATGTCGCCAGTTTCGTAGAATGATAAGGGTGGGTGGGTGGGTATGATTTTTCTCACCTCAGTGGGTGGCTTTCCCAAACGGTCGAATACTGACCTTTGCTTTGCTTGTCTAATTGGCCCAAGTCTTTTGAATACTGATATGGGATTTTGACTTGCCTGGTTTTTGATGCTCTTCTTTTGCTTTTGAGGTATGGTCCGACGCCGAGCTCGATATCGCCTTCTTTTGGCGCCCTTTGTACCGGGATGAATATTGGTAGAGCGTGCATCGGAAGCTGACGATCCCTCTTCCGCTTCATTCACCAACTTCACCTCAATGTAGTTAGAGGTGAAGGTCTTCTCTCCTGTTATCTTGATGACCACCGGGGTTTGACGAGAGCCGATGCCTCGCCGATTTGGTGGGATCTGCTCGCCACCCTGGAGTAAATGGGCTTGAGTCTTAGTCATCCCGTGTGGTATTGGAGCTGGCAGGAGCGTACTCATATGTGCAGCACTGCCTTCGTCGTAACCAGCTTTGAACAGCAGCTTGGCGGCATTTTGCCCCCAGCTTCCTTTTGGCTTGAATGTGAGTTGGCTGGATTCGAAGGGATTGATGGGTTTTGGTGAACTTGAAGCTTGCCCCAGGCTGGGTAGTGGCAGTGTCATCTCTTGCAGAGTGATGACATTAGCTTCCGATAGCGGCTGGACCATCCCTTTTGGCGAGGCAAAAGGTGGTGGTTCATCTTTGCGAAACCACTGAGGTGTGAGGCGTAAGACTGTCGTAGCTTGGGCAGGTAATGGAGTGTGCTTCATGGATCTTGGCTTGGAGCTGATGCGCATTCTTCGTCTCGGCGCTAGCACTTCTTTGACTTCGTGTATCGCCTTAGATGGTGGTACCGGTTTTGGAGTTGGTGGAGCTTCATCCTGCTCCATACTTTTAGCTTTCTGAGTTCGAGGAGTTTTAGCTGGAAGGACTTCTGCAACAAGGTCCTTTGCTTGGTAAAATTTGGCATCGGCGAGGTGCGCTTCAGCCTCATTGAATGGCTTGTTGTCTGCAACAATGCACTTTTCCAGACCTTCCTCGTAGTACTTGAGGCATTGGTGCCAGGTAGACACTACGACACCGTTTTCGTGCAGCCACGGTCTTCCCAGCAAAAGGTGATATGATGTTTGACAGTCAATGACGTGGAAAAGAACCATCGTGTCAAGCTGACTGATAGAGAGTTTTAGACGAATGATCCCTATGGTGGACTGTCCTCCTTGGTTGAACCCTTGAATGACCAGCTGGCTTTGTGAGAGCTGGTCGGTGGTGATGCCGAGCTGGCGCATTGTTTGGATAGGCATGATGTTGACGGCGGAGCCGCAATCCAACAGGATTCGGTTTACCGGCTTCTCGTTGATGTATCCCGAGACGTAGACAGGTCGATTGTGCAGTCGTGTTCCGAGCTGCAGATCTTCGTCTGAGAAGGTTATTGCTGCGTTACATGAGACAATAGTTTCGTCCTTCTCGGCGTTTTTCCTCGTTCTTTTGTAGCTGTCTGGGTCTGTCAAAGCCTCGGCCATTGCTAGGCGAGCTTTCTCTGGGAGGTGTAGTGCTTCTATGAGTGGCAAGTGTAGAATTGCCTCATCGTAAGCGGCAGTGCTTTCTTTGTCGGAATCATCCTCATCGTTGATGGTGTTGCTTTCTTTGGAAGGCTTGATCCTATCTTCTTCTTCCGGCGCCACGTGAATCTCAACCATGCAACAGGAGGCTTCGTGCAGCTGATCAGCTGGGAGGAAGTAATCGGGGAAGAACTCTTGCAACGTTGCCGGTTCCGGGGGGTTTTGCAGGAGGAGATCATCAGGATCTGCTGGCGGTACTTTGAATCCCCTCCTTCCTGGAGCTTTGCTTTTCTTTTTGTAAGTTCTTCGTTCCGGAAGCTTTCTTGTTACCCGATCGAACTTGCGACTTCTTGGCATCCATGGCCTTCGTCTGCGAGGCAACACGACCCATGCATCTTCATCAGTGGATTCTTCGTTACCAAGGTGAAGCTCTGGAGTGGGAGTGGTAGGTCCTTCATGGGTCGGGGAGACCTGCTCCTCTGGGGACCTTGGTGGTTTGCCTTCTGACTCCCAGCCGGTGGGCTTGATTTCTTCTATTGAGACAGACGAAGGTCTGGAATAGAGGACGTAGTAGTCGAATTTACCTGAAGGCTGGCCTAACAGACCGATCTCCGGGTCTCCTTGCTCGTACCTTGTCTGGAGATTCCGTTGGGACATAGCTTTGTTTGAGAGAGACGTCGATGTAGGCGACGGTTGCCCCCAGGGCAGTGACGTTTCTTTCTCAGCGAGCTTAGGAGCGTACTGCTGTCGTCTTGAGATCTTCCGTTGTGGAGCTAACTTCGCAATTGGCCTTTGGCGATTGATGCGCAACTTGGGCCTTCTCTGGTGGGTAGCAACGAGTACCGGTTGAAACGAACCGAAGGTGATGGACAATGTTTTAAAAAACGGAAGGCGGAAGACGGGCGGTCAAGTGGTTTCAAGGCGGAAGGCGGAAGGCGGACGACTAGGCGGGCGCCCGGAGAAAAAGGCGGGTGCCCACCTATATAAAATATATTATATATATTCTATATGTATGTATATATAAAAATTTATAATTCTATATAAAAAAAAACAATATTAGAAAGTTTTACATATGCAAACATCAAAACTACCGATCTGAATATAAAAATTTTATGAAAAGGGAGGAGGGGATTGGGTGGGTAGGGGTATTTCGGTATGGTTACCTCAATACCTATACCCGATTGTCCCTCTAACTTGAGTATACCAGATAATACAGTTGTACTCCAACTTTATTGTGATGTACCCAAATTCCAACCAATCATATATTGTTATCCAAATTCTATCCAAACTCATACCATACAAGAACCAATATAGTAAAAAATCGTAAGAGCTTCTTAAACATTTCATCACAATACATTGAAAAAAACAATTCCTCAAGCAATTGCATATGGTGAAGAAACAGAAAATTCATTACAGAAAAAAAAAAATTTCCTCAAGCAATTGCATACAGTGAGACCGCCTAGGCGCCCGCCTTTTACCCGCCTAGGCGGGCGCCTAGGCGGGTCGGATTCCGCCTAGGCGCCCGCCTTTGTTCAACCCGCCTGCAGTGCCGCTTTTTGCTGAAGCGTAGCGGCCAACCCCCTAAAACGCCTAGGCGGCCGCCTAGGCGGCCGCCCGGACCGCTTTTTAGAACAGTGGTGATGGATGTCATGTTTGCCGTTGCAACGTCGCTGGAGTCGATCTCGATTTTTCCTTGCTTTGCTAGTGCCATGATCTTCTCTTTGAAGACGAAACACTTCTCAATAGGATGGCTGACCAGCCGGTGGTATTTGCAGAAGAGCGGATCGTTGACCCGATGCATCTGTTCGGGCCTTTTTGAAGGAGGAAGCTCGATCATCTTTTCTTGTAGCAGTTGATCGAACATGGAGGAGACTTCCGAGTCTGGAAATGGATACTCTTTGGCCTCGAGTTCTTCTAGAGTCATCTTCGACTGTCTTTGGGGTGGAGGCGGTGGTATGGCAGCTCCCTTTTCTTGATCCGACTTACCGCTGATTTTGAGTGGCTTGGAGGCCGAGACGATGTCGGCGACGTTAACTTGCTTTGATTTGGGTGCCGGCGGTTTGTCTTTCTTTTCCACCTTCAGGAAGTCTTTGGTCTTCGAGTCCCCGCGATTTGCTAAGCTGAGCTCCATGTCATGGGCTCGAGTTGCAAGTTCTTCGAAGGACCGAGGCTTGATCCCCTTGAGGATGTAGAGTAAGCCCCAGTGCATGCCTTGGGTGCACATCTCGATAGCCGAGTCTTCCGACAAACGGTCTCGTGAATTCAGGGCGAGATTCCTCCATCGATCGATGTAGTCGATTACTGATTCGTCCTTCCTTTGCTTGACGGCAGTATGCTCGGTCATGCTAACGATGCGCCGAGTACTGTAGAAGCGGTTGAGGAATTCTCTTTCCATTTGATCCCAACTGTCAATGGATCCTGGAGGAAGATCAACATACCAGTCAAAAGCATTACCTTTGAGTGTGCGAACGAACTGCTTCACCATCTCGTCGCCGTATGTGCCGGCGTTATTGCAAGTTTCGACGAAGTGGGCAATGTGTTGCCTTGGGTTCCCCTTTCCGTCGAAGTGTTGGAACTTTGGTGGCTGGAACCCGGTAGGGAAGCGCAGCTGCTGGATCCTTGTAGTGTAAGGCTTCGAATATGCTGCCGTAATCGGAGGTAGGCTGCCGCCGTGGGAACGCATCATGTCAGCCACCAGTGCTTGTATTTGCTGGGCATTCATCGTTGCTGCCACTGAAGGTTGCGCGGCTATCGAGACCGGCACGGGAGCCGAGGAAAGTGCAGGAGTAATTGCCAGTGTTGCCGGGCCAACTTCTGCCAGAGCAGGAGTTGAAGACGGGGCTGGAGCAGCTACTGGAGAAGCAGGAGGTTGACCGAATGTTGCGACATCCCTGGCACCCAGCTTCTGAAGCAAGGTGTTGATGTGACGATCCTTCTCTTCCATTAGTCGGGTGAGCTGAGCCATGTGTTCACCCATTTGCATGACTTGGAGCTGGAGAGCGGACGGAGGATGATGTCGCAGGACGTCCCGATGTTGCATGCCCGCACCCTCGCCATCATCGTCGGAGACGTAGTTACGCTGACTTGTTTCTGCTTGATGACGGATGTTTGCCCCCGGCAAGGGAGGTGCAAAGTCCGCTGGAGAACCCGAACGGGTTCGGGGTTGGGGCTGGTCCTCCCCAAATTTCTGGACAGATGTTCCAGGATTGAGGTTCGTTTCTTCATGCACCGAGGCCTCATTGGCGCCTTGGCGGGCATCTTCGGCAGCAGTTTCTGGCGTAAAGAAGTCCGCAAGAGTTTGAGTACGCTGAGTGTAAACGCGTACTACCGGGGGAATGTCATCCACCGGGTTTTCTGGATCGCCGTGTTGGAGTAGTGGAGACTCGGCGATAGGTGAGAGGCTTGTTGGAGCAAACGTATCGTCGTTCGTTCCGGCCATGGCGAACTTGAAGCAACTCCTTCAAACGTACGGATGAAAGGAGAGGAGGTCCCACCGGGCGTGCCAGAAATCTGTGGTCGCGGAAAAAGATTCGGGTCGTCTTTATTGCGGATCACACGAGATTACAAATTTTCTTTGATCAGGAGATTGTGGGAGAGATCCTCTGGAGGGTCCCTTTGATCCGCGTCTCCACGTGGTATTCGTGCGAGAGCTCTGAAGGGGTTGCCCAGGACAGAGGTCTTTACAGGGTGAGGGTTTTTGAGAGGCTAAGGAGTTTCTGCCGTTGATTTTGTCCCGTCCGTGCTTCGCGCTTTCTCGGCTAGGGAGGCCTTGGGCTTCGTTCCTCGGTCTTCGTGTCTTCCTCGGTCCTTGCTTGACCTCGACGTCCTTGATCGTCGGTTCGCGGCGTCGATCGTGTTTTTGGCGTCAGCTTTGGCTTTAGCTTTCGGCTTTGGCGTAGCTTTGGCGTGGCTCTGGCGTTTGCTTTGCTTTGGCGCTTGCGCTTGAACGTAGGCGGGTAGAGGCTTGCGATGCTTTAGTTCTTCCGGACTTCGCGTCGTATCGGCTAGAACGTGCGGTGCTTTGCTCGTGACCGTCGTAGTTGCTTGGCTTTGGCACGTGCGTTGCTTTAGCGCGGGCTTTACCGGAGCGTTTGCTTTGGCTTCTTGCGTCGGCTTTGACTTTAGCTTTGACTTGATCTTCTTCTCGAACGACTGGCGTTGCTTCTTCAAGGCTTCTTTCTTCTTCCGACTTCCTCGACGGTTGTGGCGTCGGCTTGGCTTTTCGGTGGGGGTAGCACCGATCTTCGTGCGACGGTTGTAGCGTCGACTTTTGTTGATGAAGACGGCGGGGGTAGCACCGGCTTCGGCACGACGGTTGTAGCGTCGGCTTTTGGTTGACGAAGGCGGCAGGGGTAGCACCGGCTTCAGGCTTTCTTCTCCCGGCTTTCTTCTACGTGCAAGGAGTTGATGCCTTTGTTGAAGACGACGGGTGTTGTCGGCTTCGATCTTCTTCTCCGGCCTTTGCTTATGGCGTCTTCGGAGCTGATGAAGATCGTTGGAGCAATCGGGTGATGACGGCTCCGGGTCTTCTTCTCCAAGCTTTCTTCTTCGTGCGAGGACTCGAAGCTTTGATCTCCGAGTGCAAGGTCTTCACGTTGATGAGGACTTGAAGGGCCAAGGACTCCCGTAGGATATGCTTGCCGTGCCTCGTGAAGCCTTCGTTCTTCAAGCGTTGGAGCTTCTTCGTAGCGCTCTTTCGTCTTCAGCTTTTCGGACCCTTGATGCCTTCCCCGACCCCTTCTATTTATAGGCAAAGGGGGGCGGTTGGGGGAGATATTGCTGAAATCTTTTTGTTTCCTCCAATATCTCCCCTCATAACCATCGAGATATTGTTCCCTTATTTGGGGAAACAAACCCGATTTCCTCCTTTTTAGTTGGAGTGGTTATGGGCTAGATGTGACTCGATCTTTAAAGATCGAGTTGTTATTCTTGTTGCACTTTTGGATCGGATGGCGACGCAACGTCATCTTGTCTGTTGGATCGAGGGATCGTCGCGGATCTACGGCTACGTAGACGTCCACGCCACCTCCCCCCGCATCGAGGCGGTTTTGATTTCTTTTTCCTTTCTTTTCTTTTTCTTTTCTTTTTCTTTTTCTTTTTCTTTTCTTTTTTTCTTTTAGGGCCGGCCCCACCTCTCCATGAAGAGGGGGGCACGGTTTTCTAGAAGGGCCGGCCCCACCTCTCCATGAAGAGGGGGGAACGGTTTTCTAGAAGGGCCGGCCCCACCTCTCCATGAAGAGGGGGGCACGGTTTTCTAGAAGGGGGGCCGGTGGGCCCCCCCCTCTTTGTGTCCGAGTTGCGGGTCCGGTGGGACCCGTTTGCTTTGGGTCGGGCCATGGCGCGCGAATTGAGTTCGCACGTGGGCCTAGTTCGCACGCGGGCCGTTGTGTGCGGGCCGAGTTTCGCATACGGGCCGTTGTGTGCGGGCCGAGTTTCGCATACGGGCCGTTGTGTGCGGGCCGAGTTTTGCATGCGGGCCGTTGTGTGCGGCCTCAAGTTGCATGAGCGAGTCGGGTTCGACCCGAAGGTCATCGAGTGCAAGCCCATTTTTTGTGTACAAATCGGGTTCGACCCGAAGGCCGTTGGGTGCGGGCCTATTTTTTTGTGTAAAAATCGGGTTCGACCCGTGGGCTAATTTCGATGCCCACAGACCTCTTAGAGGATCCTCCTTCCTTGGCCTGAGCGTTGTACGCCCGGGCTGTCGGTCTCGCTGGCTCTTTATCGGATGGACGCTTCTTGAGGTCACGCCCCTTGCGCGCGATCTGATCGTCCTCCACCTCGATCTCCCTTTGGATTCGATCAAACACCCTGAAAGAGATAGGTAGATTACGAATGAGGTCGTTGTAGATGTGGAGATCGTAACGCAAAACATTCTGAAATGCCAGCATGACCATATCGTCGTCGAGATGACTCTCGGAGAGTGTTGCATACTCATTCCGGAACCTCCGAGTGAACTCTCGGAGGGTTTCGTCTGAAGTCTGAACCCATCCGTAGTCGATAGAGGGAGTCTAGCTTCTTCTCTAGCTTGACGCTCAACCGATAGTGTTAAACGAATAAATCTGCCAAATCCCCGAACCAACTCGCGGAGCCCGTTGGCAGGTTGTGATACCAATCGAGTGACATATCGTCTAGGCTGCCTGTAAAGGTACAGCATAAAACCTGATAGTCGTGGTCGTACGGTGTCGACGCTTGTTTGAAAGCCATGACGTGCAGCGTCGGATCTCCCATTAGACAGTTGAACTTAGGGAGAGTAGGAGTTCTCCAGCTTCGAGGGAATTGGGCTCGGAGAACTTGTCGATGAAGTGGCTCTTCGGAGTTATGGTCATTCCTACGATCACCTCGTTGGTCGGAGAGTATCCTCGAGGGAAGAGGAGGAAGAGAGGACTCCGAGTTTCTCTTTCCCGGAAGTTGTTCTGCTAGAGTTCGGTCGGTATTGTAGTGATGCCGAATTCTGGGGTAATGTCCTTCGTTCTGAACATCCTTTAGATAGTAAGGATCGGAGGATGATTCAGAACCGAGAGACTCGGGATGGCGAGCCGACTCATCAAGGCACTCCCAGACCGTCTGTCTAGGAAGGATGGACAAGGGTCCCCTCGAAAGGGGTTTGAGAGTCCGTCGAGAGGTGTCGACGACGAACCATCTAG
This sequence comes from Chamaelirium japonicum, assembly GCA_947650365.1. NCBI lineage: Eukaryota > Viridiplantae > Streptophyta > Magnoliopsida > Liliales > Melanthiaceae > Chamaelirium > Chamaelirium japonicum. Next base: position 64,710,777 of record OX393549.1, on the reverse strand, counting down.
AAGGAGCCAGATATGGATCGAGCAACCGGCGGACGTCTGCTCCATCATTGCTGCCGACGACTGACCGCAGGAGGTTGACCCCGGCTTCGACAGTGATCCGTCGGATAGTCTCTCTCAACCATAAAAGCAACATTCTGCTTTATGAGAGTGAGGAGTTGGAAGTACTCCACCATGATCTGATACGTCGCTTGAGGGTCGGCGACGGGCGAGACATGCACTTTTCCCAAGCATTAAGGAGTTGAATTGGTAAGCTGAGGAGATTATCGAGGTTGAATCAGAGCAACACGGTCAACTGATCGATAACTCCTCGAATCCACAGCAGGTTGTTATTCAGGGCGTTGACTCGTCGCAAACCTACGACTCGTTGAGCGAGTCATAGGATGCTGAATGTCTAAATGCATGTTGCTGAGTGTCTTCGTCATTTGGTATAGCGATGGAGACAAACGGATTGCTCAGGCAATCGATAGCCGCTGCCTGACCGAAGGAGCTGGGAAGCTCAGAGATCGCAGATTGATAGGGAAGGATCTCATAGGCGGTGCCAAACTATTGGGGGGGATTACGGCTGCAGTACGGTCTCCCTCCAACAGTCGATTGAGGGTTGACTTCGAGGTGCGGTGCACTGTTGAGTGACGATCTGTCGTCCACTAAGTTATCACGTACACACTGTTGAGTAGAGAGAGAGATAGAGAAAAAGAGAGAGAGAGATGACATAGGATGTGGTGACGAAGTTCGGCCGAAGCCTACGTCTCCATGCGGTAAAATGCAACCTTTGAATCCACTAACTCAGAAAAAGTAGAGCTACTCTCGACAGGCCGAGGAGTGCTTAATTAAACACGAAAGGATATAAGAAAGTTCCACTATTCTCTTACCAAAGGTGATAATGAAACGAAAAGAAACAAAGACAGAGATGTTTCAATAAATTTGCCCTATACTTGTGGATCATAGATTTCTCATGTGTGTACTCTTAAAAAACTTCTACGTAAATCTTCGATGTAATTCATCTATGTAAATTCCAAAGTTTCAACTTGTAAGGAGCAAAGAATGAGAAAAATGATGTGTGATCAAATCCATACCTTAACCAATTTCATTTTCTTCACATAACGGTATTGAAATGGCTTGTTGATGCATAAGTTGCCGCACTTGCAACTCTGGGAGCAACTAGACAAAAGCATCCTGTAGAAACTCACACAAAAGGGAAGAATGTATGACATGTATGAGCCTCCAAGAAATACAAACAGTGCCCTGAGCAATGCCAACCCCTGAAGACATCTTCACAGGCTAAAAGGGAGCATAATTCATTTTCGCTAACCCAATAGATGGGACTAGCCTGATCCCCACCCCTGAAGACATCTTCACAGGCTAAAAGGGAGCATAATTCATTTTCGCTAACCCAATAGATGGGACTAGCCTGATCCCCCTTATGATCGGGGGGGGGGGGGGGGGGGGGGGGGGGACTGAGAAGTTGCTTACCCACAAAGGCAGTCTCTATCACAGACAACAGATAGACCAGAAGAATGACTGCAAGAGCAGAATATGCCATCATCCTCAGCACGCCTTTTTATCTTTTTTGTGAGGTACACATCTTGGTAGGGTTAAGAAAAACAAGATGTATCTGAGCAATGAATACTAATATCAATTACTTATTGGAATAATAACTTGTATCACTTCTTGCTAAACAAATATGTACAATGCTAATTACAGAAACAATCCATGGTGGAGAGAGAGAGAGAGAGAGAGAGAGAGAGAGAGAGAGAGACTGTGTGTGTGGAAGGATACTGCGCCTGATGACGGTATAGGGCACGGATTTCTGCTTCTTGAACCAATCCGGGAGCTGGAATTCGACGGGGTGGTCCCCAAGCTGCTGCAGCATCTGCTCGAATACCTGCACGGCATCGGCATCGGCATCGGCATCGGCACCAGCACCGCTGCCTCCCCCACCGTTCTGCCGCGCAAACGAGGCAAGGATCGGTTAAGTCATAGAACAGGGGGAGGAGGAGGATACAGAGGGAGGGAGACGAAATCGGCACTTACCTTATTTCTCGTTGCAGGCATGATCTGATCGCCCGCCCGCCGCTACGAAATCGGTGGCTGAAGTGAAGACGGAGAAGAAGGACGGCTCGGTAGATTTTCAGACGCTCAGGTGCACTGAACGCCCGTCTAGGGGTAGAGACAGCCCATGAGCCGCGTTTGGTAGCCGGAAAATTTCGTATTAAAGGAATAGAAAGTCTTTCCCTTCTCGGGGGAAAAGTCTTTCCTCCAAGAAGTGGGAGGAAAGAGAATCCCTCACTTTCCCCTCAATTACACTACATAGAAATACTTTAAATATCAAAGTATTCTAATTTCTGTTCACTTTTCCGACTACCAAACACATCTAACATCACTTAAGGAGGAAAATTCTCTTTCTTTTCCATCACTTTCTGACTACCAAACACGACAGTCGACAGCCCCGACTAAAGGCCACCCCTTTATTTCCCAAATGCAGCCCTCTTTGGTTTGTTGTGTGCCTACAAAAATGCCGCACACCGCCACTGTTTGCCTCCACTTCCAGCAACCCACCACCATCGGTATGTCCCCTCCTCCTCCTCCCCTTCTTCTTCCTCGGTCCTCCTCCTTCCTCATACTTCCCCCTCCTCCTTTTTCCCTCTTTCGTTTTCCTCCCCCTTCTTCTTCCTCCTCCTCTTTCCCTTCTCAACCTATCCCCTGGAAATTCGTGACACTCGGTCACACCAGGCTGAATTCACCTGATGCGCATTCTATTGGGGTTTTGCGTTCAGCCTAGTTTTCAATTTCCAGGATGAGGAGAAGGAAGAAAAGGGGGATGACAAAAAATAAGTGGAAGAAAATGGAGGAGTAGGAAGATGGGGAGAGAAGGGAAGGAAGAAAAAGAAGGAAGGAGGAGGCACTGCTAGGTTGCCGCCATTGACAACCTGAGCCGCGGCTGAAGCATGTGGGTACTACCAATAGCAAAACATGCGGGACGAAATGGGGACATGAAGGTTTTTTTTTCAAATTCAAGTTAAATCCACCTTTGGTATTTTGTGGGCTGTATATAGACCTACCCGGCCGTAAATTATTAGGGTCAAGGTAACTCCCCACAATTACTAGACCACTTATTTAGTTTGGGGCATTGCTATTTGGAACAACGAAAATTACTAGTCTCCAATATGGTATGAATACCCCAAATTGTTTCTTACATTTACGACAACCCCCATTTTTGTAGGGACTCAAACCATCAACCTCCCCTCCCTCCTCCCCCCTCCCTGTTGCAACAGTCGCTTCCACGTCCACCCTCCTCCTGCTACCTCCACCTTCCCTTCTTCCTCATTCTACCTCCTTATAAAAGCAAAATATGTCTTCGAACCATGTTGGTGGCTACCAGCTGACATTAACAGCGGCGAGGAGCCAATGTTATGGAGTGAAAATTGTTCAATGGAGGAGGAGGAGAAGGGAAGTAGGAAGAAGAAGAAGTGGAGGAGGAGGAGGTGATAGTAGGTTACACAGAACAGATGGTAGCATAGGTGGTTGTGGATGCCCTTATTAATTGGCCTAAGTGGCTTCAAGGACACGTCTGGTATTTTTTTTTTTGTTGAATTGGGGGGTCCTAATAATTTTATGAGTGCAAATTGCAACACCCTTAGTCTATTTAGAATCCTAAGCTTGGTTTAAACTGGTGGCTTCGGTTTTGGAGAGCCACTCATTTCAGTGAGAAGTCACAATCCTGAAAAAAAAAATTTCACAATTTCAAAAAGGGTGTTAACATTTACACCCACAAAATACCTAAGGATTTTGCCACACCCCAATATTTTATTGATTTAGGCAACCCATATATAGTGGGTGTGTGAAGACAAAACTTGGTACACTTTTTCGAACTCAAGAACGAGCTAGAAAACTGAGCCATTTTATTCACTTCAAAGTACGGTTACAATGCTCGGATCCCATCAAAAGGTACATAGGCAAATGCTAGCATTTTATTCTTCCAAAGAGTCTTCAAAGAACCTCAGCAGTATCTTTGTAGAAGGGTTTGTATAGCGGGTCTTTGCCCTCTGGCTCATTCGATGACTTATCCATTGGTTCTTCCATCCTTGCAGGGTTAGGGTCTGCACCACTGATATCTATAGGGGAGTGAATCTCAAATGATTTCATTGACCCAGTAGGTTCATGATACAAAAACTTCATAATATATTTCAGAAAAACATAACATATTTTTGAGATGGTTGACCAACTTGGGACCATTCACCAGGCTAGTCTCAACTACTTTGAGTGCTCCAGGCTAGCCCCATACATGGGGTCACTTTAGGCCTAAGCTAGGGCTATGCCCACACCCAAGAAACTTTTTTCCATCACAAAGCTATCCTTGCACCTACAGGCTAGCCCCACACCAGAAACTGGTCAAGCTTGAAAATACCTTATCACCCTGTGTGCGTCACGTTGCGCTCAACTTGCTAGTGGATTAGATTATTTTTCATACAAGATAGACTAATATCAAGTTGTTCTCTCTCTTCCTCACTTGCAAAGTGAAATAAGTTTAGGGGTTTCTATGGAGTGTTGTGCATAATCATATAAAGTTTGCATTCAGAATATTTAAATTACAGCACATACATAAATTTTTACGAGGAAACCCTTCATGGAAAAAACCTCGCCGGCTTTGCGCCAAATGGTGAGAGTAATCCACTAAGCAAAAAGGTCTGGTTACATACTTGGAACCAAGATCACATGGGACTTGTTCGAGAACTACACCAATAGATCCCTCGTCTCCACGCTACCTTCTGTCTTGTTCCTTTCAACTTTTCACAAACTCCCTACTCGGCCGCCTTCACAATGCTCCAACACTGTGGCCCTAGTACTCACCCAAGACGTCGTTCGGACTTCAATGATTCGCTCACCCAAAGACACCAATGCCCATCCCCGCAGGACCCGAATGTGCCCAAAGTTGAATCACACCCCATTGTGGGTGGTAACACCCTTTAAGAGACTACTTCGTCGGAGTAACCTGTTCGACGGATCTCAAAGGAATTACGTCGGTAAACCCCGACTCCCTACTAAGAGGAATTAGGGGTTTTTTTGTCGTGTCGCAAGTGAGCAAGACCTGGCTCTCTTTTGTTTCGCATGAAAGAACCCAACACATGAGATTTGCAAGGGTAAAAAAGAGAAAAACCAACCAAATCAACGAAGTGACAAAGAGATAAATCTTATCAATTATCTAAACGGGAAATAAACAATTCTAGCATAAAGTTAGCTAGCAAACTCATGGTGGGAAATGTTGGAATTGGGTCCGCTTATCAGAGTCGTAGCGGAAGCAAAAGATAGATCCAAAGATCATACGGTGTATGTTTCATTATAATTAATTCTACAAAACAATCTACATGCAAATCTATGATCTTAGCATATGTGCGGATACCCTAGAGGCATACTACGATCTACGGAAGACATGCATGCATGTAGTTAGGCGTTTAGAATTATCATACCTTTTGGATCTATGATCCGGAGATGACGGAACGATGAAGAACCGCACTTGAATCGCAAGGAAAACTGTCGGATAGCACCTTGTCCTTTGCAAATTGAGGAATCCTCGAAATCTCGTCTCTGAGTGCAAGGATTACGAGCCGACGGAGGAATCCGTTGTGAAGACGATGGCGAGCCGCGAGATTTCCTCCTTCTCTTTCTCTCTTCTTTCTTCTCCTTCTTTCCACTTTCTTCTCCCTTCTTCTTCCTCTTTCTTCCTTGGCCAAAACCACAAAAGAGGAGGAGAAAGGGGGGTTCGGATTTTAGAGAGGGGGAGACCTAAAGGCCGGCCCCTCCCCCTACTCTATACATATAGGGCCGGTCTCCTAGTGCCATGGGCAAGCTAGGGCCGGCCCTAATAAGATTAGGATGAGGGGGGGCGGTTTTTATGGATTTCCAATGTTTATCGTGAAGCCTGGACAAAAACGCCCTTCACGAAAAGTGAAAAACTGAAAGAGAGACTGAGTGAGGTGCGCTACTCGGAATCGAGTTCCGTCAGTGCCTATGAGCTCCTGGAATTATTCCGCTCATTCTACGATTCATATTCAATGTGTTTTGAGCCATATTTTAATATTTATCAAAATACCTCTACGGCCCGTAACACATGTGAATTAGGTTCTTAGGCTCCGGGCTTGTGCTCCATCGCGCTACTTCGCATCCAACGTATCCAACCAGGTCGGGGAACAATTCCTATACGCAACGACAGGGTGGAACCTTCAGGGTTCGGGATCTCTAGCTCCAACCGGATCCCTGATTAACTATTCCGGTGATACACCGAAAGTTCCGTTAATCAGCCATAATCCGATTAACCCGCGTAGCCACCCAGAGTGCAACGCGAGTTGAACTCTAGTGATCCTAAACTTATGTTACTCCCTCGTAACCCTGTTCTCTACTATACTCCGATAATCCTCAGTCCCTCCTATTACTGGTGCCATGATACAACTCGGGCGGTGGGGAGCACCGTCAGATCCCGATAGATCATCTGACTAGGGTTTTATGACTTGTCATCTATAACACCACACACCTTCCGGTGCTATGCTTAGTATCCGGAATATTGTCAGTCATACTGATAACCACCAGGCCTGGATTAACTGTATGGACAGATTAACTCATCAAAACGCACCCATCCAATACTGAACGTCGGATAACCTGTAGGGATTACATGTCACTCAAGCGCCAGCCGGGTAACCCAACATACTATGGTATTGGACTATGGAAGGTCCGCACATGTTGGCACATTAAAGCACCACACAACTGGTTAGCCCAGTGTACGTGGTCCCTTAGGGTTAAGGACATATTATCTATAGTAGTAAGACGATTTATGCACTATTGTCTGAATCACTGAACTGTGCACCATCTTGGTTCCTATTCAACACGATCATCGTGCTTGATCAGGTGAATGGGAATCCCGCGTTCCCGTAGTGGAGACTTCACCACATCCTCTACCTGCCAACAACTTGTTCTCGGTGAAGCGATCGACATCACCTAAGCTTTGAACTAGTTCTAGGTTTACACACATCTGGTCTACTAGGTCTTCCAAGCATGGATCCATCATGCACCTCAGTGGCCTACTGTGTTTCCTAGTGTCCTTTATTATATGTGTATTAATATATACCAGAGTAGTATTATAATTAAAGCAATAACCAAAGGCATCTTTATTAATGTTAATACAGAAAATCCACGCTAAGGACACACGAGCTACAACAATCTCCCACTTGGCCTAGCGGGGAACAACAATCTTAACTCCCATGGCATCCACATGCTTCTCAAAAGCCTTGGTCGGTAACGCCTTTGTGAAAGGGTCCGCCATGTTATCTGCAGACGCCACCTGAGTTACTGCAACCTCCCCTCGCTTCTGCAAGTCCCAGATAATATAGTATTTCCGCTCGATATGCTTGCTCTTCTGGTAATATCTTGGCTCCTTGTATTATGCTACCGCTTCACTATTGTCACAGTAAAAGATAATAGGATCTTGAGCTCCCGGTATGCATCCTAAGTCCGTAAGGAACTTCTTGAGTCATACCGCCTCTGTTGTCGAATCCGCGATGCATCCCTGCTTCACGCTCCTCCAACTGACAGCTCCTCCTTCTAATAAAAACACAAACCCTGACGTCGATCTCCTGGATTCCGGATCTGACGCAAAGTCAGAATTCGTATATCCAATCTGTTGGAAATAAATCCATGGTAGAGGCCCGCAGCGGAAGCAAAGTGAAGGTACGAGGACCGTAGGCGGTGTGCGTTACATATCAAAATTTTCATCGAAACGATCTACATATGCGTGTATGAAACTAGAATGGCAACTACGCGAACCCCTAACGACGATCTAATACAAAAGAACAATCTAGCATGTATGCATGTTCTAATTATGTTAGATCTACTTGTTAGAGATCATACCTACGTGCGGAATCTTTCACCGCGATAAATTTCTTCTTTGTCGATGGAGACGGGCTACGGATCTGCTCGACATAGCTTCAGTGCGATGGCCATAACTTTCTGCTCTGAACTCCGATTGGGCTGAAATTTGGACTGCAGGTAGCCAACTTTGAGACGCAACTTTTGCAATAAGTTTCACGTCGTTTGGACTTCTGTAGCTCCCGGAATCACCAAAACAACGCTGATTTTCTGTGCAGATTCTGGACAGCAAAAGGTTGCGGGAGACGCCTTCTAGTTCACCCGATCTCACATGATGGACGGCACCTCGTCGATGGATCTCTGAGTGCCTCCATACGACGAGCCTTCTCCTTCTACAAAACACCACGTGAGGAAGACGAGTCGCCATCCAATGGCGCAAGCGAGGGAGAGAGAGAGGAGAGAGGAGATGCGAAGAGAGGAGAGGGGGTGGCTAGGGTTTCCCCCATGGCTTGAGCCGGCCCTAGGGCTTGCATGGCTCATTAATTTCGTCCCCCCCTCTCTCCCTATGCCTTATATAGGGCCGGCCTTATCCTTACGGATAAGCCTAGCGGATAGGATTGACTGATTCAAACCTCTCCCTATATATCTCTTCTTTTATCTCTATCTTTTCCTTGTTTTCGAAAACGGTCAAAACCAGCCCGTTTTCTGCGCCTCATGACCGGCCCTTTCATCAGAGGCAACAACCTCCTGAAACTAATGGGGCCGGCCTTGACCAATCTCTCAACACTTAGGGCCGGCCCCCTTAGTGCATAGTGGCGCATGGTATGACCAAAACGCCCTTATGTCACTAGTTGGTCGTTCCTCGTGTACGAGACTTTGCTAGGCACACATAAGTGAAGTGCACCAGTGATTTCACTATTCTTTGAGGTTCCCGTAGGGTGCCCCTAGTGAAGTCAACTAGTCAACTCGCAACATATCCCGGTGCATTGCACCCATGTGGCAAAGTCCACTTATGATAAAGAATTGCTATATGCGTCTCTATACTAACCTAGGGTTTCCCCTTAGTGCACACACGTAGCTACGCATCTACCGTGCACTAGTGCGAAGCACTCACAGAGCGCAGGCTTGGACTTCTCGCTTCCTCTAACTACATTCTGTGTTTCGAGGAGATGGTATAAGAACCGTACATAATGTCGATAAGGTGGAACCTTCAGGGACGAGGGTTCATGGCTTCCAACTTAGACTCGATCGACACACTACCCGAGTGTACCATCGATCCTCTGAGTCGGAGTTAACCTGTGTAGCCACCCAGAGTGCGACGCAGGCTGCACTCCAATTCCCCCAGACTTACTATGTTCTCCCTCATACCCCTGCTCTCCGCGTAGTATGGTAAACTCGCTGTCCCTCCACTGGTGCCATGATGCAACTCGAGCGGTGGAGAATACCGTCAGACTCGAGTGCTCATATGACTCGGTTCCTTCCAGGTTGACCACGTATATCGTACCTCCGATAACTCTGCCGAGTAACCAGATCCGTCACCAGTCGAACTGATGACCACCTGGCCAGGGTTTAATACGACGTAGGTCAGACCAAGGAACGCACCTCCCATTAGGGGTGTGGATAGCCTGCAGGAGTGACATGCTGATGCAACGCCAGCCGGGTAACCCAGTACACCGTGGTTTTGGATCACTGCATCCGGATCCTCACACATTGGTGCGCCAAAGCACCACACAACTGGTTAGTCCACCAGACATGGTTCCTCAGGGTTTAGGACCGTTTTACCTGTGGGGGGAAATTTCCGAGCCGCCTTGATCGAGAATCCCGCCCCCACAGCCTTGATTGAGTTGGATTGTTTGTAGAGTTAGAGAGATATGAGAATAGATAGAGAGAGTAAAGAACGATGACACAAGGATTGATGACGGAGTTCGGCCTTACGACCTACGTCTCCGGGCGAGAGGTGCCACCTGATCTTCACTATAATTTGAATATAAAGGTTGGAAGCGTTCTCTCGACAGGCCGAGAGAAGCTTTTTACAGTGGGGGTTGCACGGAGCAACAAGAAAAGAAAACTCGAAGGAGAGAAGTAAGCTCTGGCTTTGAATCCTCTCTTCCTCTGATCGAATGGCCAACCCCTTTCCTGGATGCCTTGGGGGTCCTTTTATAGCGTAGGCACGTGCCCGATACGGTAGTGATGATGTGGCGCTGATGACGTGGCACTGGTTCTGGGCCTCCTTGCTGGGCCCTTATTGGGCCGTTGTTCGGGCCCAATAAGGGGGAGGGCTTGATCTGCGAGCCTCGTAGAGTGGGCCCATGTGAGCTCAGGCGGGCTTACCCATTTGGGCCATTGCGCAGGCCCATGCTGCTCTGATCTGGTCCGGTATAATTTTTGCACCCACAGTTACCCCCTCCCAGTCGGGTCAGGACCCCCTGGGTCGGCTGGGATTCCAAGGTGCAAACGCTTTAGGATCCTGGCGCGGTTGGCGAGGGTTGTCGGTGCCGCGGTTCGTATTAGCAGAGCCTTCTTCCGCCGATGCCGAGACCCTTTTTGGCGCGAGCCAAAAAGTCTTGGTTTTGCGAGGGGGTGTTTCCGAAAAAACAGTGCGTTTTCCGACCGAGTGGATACCGAGAGGGTACCGAGTGCATACCAAGTGGTTACCGAGACCCTTTTGGTGCAAGCCAAAAAGTCTCGGTTTTGCAAGGGGGTGTTTCCGAAAAGGTAGTGCGTTTTTCGACCGAGTGGATACCGAGAGGGTACCGAGTGCATACCGAGTGGGTACCGAGAGCATACCGAGTGGGTACCGAGACCCTTTTGGTGAGAGAACAGCTTTTTTTCTTTTTCCTTTCTGGTTTTCATTCATGTGAGATTACACCGCTCTCTCTTTCCTTTCCCTCTCTCTCTTTCCTCTTTGGCTTTGACTCAAAACGGGACAGCGGACGTCCCTCTCTCTCTGTCTTTCCTTTTTCTCTCTCTCTTTCCCCTTTCTTTTGCTTTGTTCACGTGAGGCTGCACCCCGCTCTCTCTGGTTTTGTTCACGCGAGAGAGAGAGAGCAGTGCCCCTCTCCCTCTCTTGTGTTTCCATTGGCCCGTGGAGGCAGCGACGTAAGGGAGGGCTCACATGGGGTCGATCTCTGTCACGATGACACGGGCACCGGCCTGCTTCAGGGAGGAGGCGCAGCCCTTGCCCATGTCTCCGTAGCCACAGACCATCGCAACCTTGCCAGCGATCATAATATCGGTGGCCCTCATCAGACCATCAGGGAGAGAGTGGTGGCATCCATACAGATTGTCAGACTTGCTCTTGGTGACGGAATCATTGACGTTAATGGCGGGGAAGAGCAGGGTTCTGCTGGCCTGCATCTGGTAGAGGCGCTTAACGCCGGTGGTGGTCTCCTCGGAGACGCCGACGAGGCGCTCCTTCATCTTGTGGTATCGCTTAGGGTCGACCTTGAAGCCATCGCGGATGAGGCCGAGCACGATCTGGAACTCGGCGTTGTCGGTGGAGGCCGGATCGGGGATCTTGCCGGTCTTCTCGTACTCCTCCTCGGCCTTGACGCCCTCGTGGATGAGGAGGGTCGCGTCGCCGCCGTCATCGACGATAAGGTTGGGGCCGCCGCCTGCTCCCCAGTCGAGGCAGCGCTCGGTGCACCACCAGTACTCCTGGAGGGTCTCGCCCTTCCAGGCGAAGACCGCGGCGGAGTCGCGGGCGATGGCGGCGGCGGCGTGGTCCTGGGTGGAGAAGATGTTGCAGGAGCACCAGCGGACCTCAGCACCGAGGGCGGTGAGGGTCTCGATGAGGACGGCGGTCTGGATGGTCATGTGGAGGGATCCGGTGATCCGGGCACCTTTGAAGGGCTGCGACGGCTCGAATTCCGCCCGGCACGACATGAGGCCCGGCATCTCCATCTCCGCGAGCTCGATCTCGAGGCGGCCAAAGTCGGCCTGTGACATGTCCTTCACCTTGTACTCCCGGCCGGACATCGTCTTCTCCACCTGCAGAGTCATCTTCGCCCTCCCTCGCTCACCTTCAGATCTGAGATTGGATCGCAGACGGTGATGAACGGATCGCTGCGAGAGTGGGTGCCGGTGGACATGGGAGAGAGCAGTCGTCTCTCTCTCTAACTCTGCTTCTTTCCTTCTTTGTTTCTGACTCTTCTCTCTTGCCTTTCTTTGCACTCTTTTTCCTGTGCGGTGAGAGGCGCACGGGAGAAATCAGATCTCCCCCTCTCATCTTGCGTGCGTCCGTCAGACGAAGGACGACACGAGGGGTCTGATCCCCCCTCTCCTCCTTGCGTGTGTCCGCTGGACTAGGGAGGGCACGGGGCGGTCAGATTCCCCCTCTCTGCCTCGCGTATGTCCATTAGACTAAGGAGGGCACGGGGGGTTTGGATCTGGATCGTGTTGGACAGGCTGCGCTGCGCAGCGAGCACGTGAGGGGTTGGATCGGCTGCGCGGCGTGGTGAGCACGTGGGTCTGGGTCGGCTGCGCGATGAGGAAGGCAAGAGGGGGGTTGGACAGGCTGCGCTGCGCGGCGAGCACGCGAGGGGTCAGGCTTTCCCTTCTATCCTCTGCTCGTGCCGACTGCCCGACGAAGGCGCACGCGGGGGATGGGTCAGACCCCACTCCCTCTCTCCTTTGTTTGTGTCATCTGCACAACAAGGGTGCATGCGAGGGGTGGACCCAACGATGTGCTAACATGGTCGGCCCGCTCTTTAACCTCGGTGAGGACGATGGCGGCAAGCTTCTTCTGTTCGGCCTTGGCGATGAGGAATCGGGAGCGCTCGGCTACTCGCTTAACTTCTTGACGGCGACGGAGAAATTTGGTGTCGTAGGATAGGTGGTGTTGGCGAAGTCGTCAAAGACAATTTGGAAGTCTCGAACGCGGCGGACTAGTGAGTCTCGGACAAGCGCAAAAACTTCCGACAGTCATAACTTTTCATATGCACGCCGGATCAGTGCGTATAAGGTGTCGTTGCGTCGACATCGAAAAACTGGTCAAGGTGGATGTGAAACATAGTGCGCCTTGGTGAGTAATTTTTCCGTTGCTCAGCTTCGGAGATAAGGCACTCGAAAACCTCTGACAGCCATAACTTTTCATACACGTGTCGGATGAATGTGTATAAGGTGTCGTTGTGTAGGCGCCGAAAAACCGGTCAAAGTGGACGTGAAACATTATACACCTTGACGAGTAACTTTTCCGGTAATCACCTTCATAAAGAGATGACTCTAAAGAACACATTGGCCGAGTGTCCTACGCGCGTCTTGAAGAGGCATCGATACGCGGTAACTCATCCATCTCTGTCCGACACCCAACTGCACCTAGTTACTGTATTCACTAGGGACTGCAGTCGGGCCCTAGTAATGACGCGGCAGTTACCACGAATCCACCCCCAGATAAGAAGGAGGAATTTTGCTTGTGAAGTTTGTACAGCCAACTCAATAGGTTTGGGGGAGATGCTATTCAACCAACCCAATGGAAGATAACTCTTCGTCTTTGGCTGATCCCTGTGTGCGAATGCCACTTGAATTGGATTGACTAATAAGTTTGGATGACGCCGAGCACCCCCCCCCCCCCCCCCTCGGTTTTCTGACGAAACCAAGGGGTGGGTTGATATTGATGCCGTACACCCCCCCTCTCGGTTTTCTGTCGAAAACGAGGGGTGGGCTGCTGATGGTGTGCCGTCACCCCCTTTCCACTCGGTTTTTTTGTGCAAAACCGAGGGGGGTTGCTTGTTGATGCCGACACACACCCCCTCTCGGTTTTCTGACGAAACCGAGCGTTGTGCTACTGACGGTGTGCCGTCACCCCCTCCCCACCCGGTTTTTGTGCGAAACCGAGGGGGGGCTGCTTGTTGGTGCCGTCACCTCTTCCCTACTCGGTTTTTGTGCGAAACCGAGGGGGGGCTGCTTGTTGGTGCCGACACACACCCCCTCTCGGTTTTCTGACGAAACCGAGGGGTGTGCTGATGGTGTGCCGTTACCCCCTCCCCACTCGGTTTTTGTGCGAAACCGAGGGGGGGTTGCTTGTTGATGCCGTCACCTCTTCCCTACTCGGTTTTTGTGCGAAATCGAGGGGGGGCTGCTTGTTGGTGCCGACACACACCCCCTCTCGGTTTTCTGACGAAACCAAGGGGTGTGCTGATGGTGTGCCGTCACCCCCTCCCCACTCGGTTTTTGTACGAAACCGAGGGGGGGTTGCTTGTTGATGCCGACACACACCCCCTCTCAGTTTTTTGACGAAACCGAGGGGTGTGCTGCTGATGGTGTACCGTCACCTCTTCCCTACTCGGTTTTTGTGCGAAACCGAGGGGGGCTGCTTGTTGGTGCCGACACCCCATTATTGGGGTTGCTAGAAGAGGCCAAAAAGTATCGGTATTGAAAATAGTGTATTTTTCGAATTTCAGCCCCCTTTGAAACCGACACTTTTTCGATAAAATGCTGGTGCGCGAGGATGTCGGCGAGGGACAATGCTACATTCGAGGGGGTTTCTTAGAGATAATCTAGGATGACGCCGCATGATGGCCAGCCGGTCTTCACCCAATGTATTACCGTACCTGGTTACTGTATTCACCAGGTACTACGGTCATGCGAGGGTGTTGACTTGGCCAGGATCAAGGAAGCACTATTTTATCCCGTGTTACCCACCGTCGACTGCACCAGTGTGGAGACACGCACTGACAGAGTCAGACCAACCACCCCCTGACCGGCTATGAACCGTTAATCGTCGAGAAAAGGTGATGGCTATTGACAATCTAATGCTTGGACCTGAGTGACAAGACTAAGCCTGGACTTTAGATCGAATGCCAATATGTCGGCGACGACGTCTCGGACTCTATCTTTATGTGTCAAGGGTAGGGCCTTGGGATTATAGAGTGCCGAGGTGTTGGTCGCCTTGGACTTTGTTTTCGAATGCCAAGGGCTGGGCCTTGGGCTTGTAGAGTGCCGAGGCGTTGGTCGCCTCGAGCTTTGTCTTCAAGTGCCAAGGGCTGGGCCTTGGGCTTGTAGAGTGCCGAGGCGTTGGTCGCCTCGGACTTTGTCTTCGAGTGCCAAGGGCTGGGCCTTGGGCTTATAGAGTGCCGAGGCATTGATCGCCTCGGACTTTGTCTTCGAGTGCCAAGGGCTGGGCCTTGGGCTTGTAGAGTGCCAAGGCATTGATCGCCTCGGACTTTGTCTTCGAGTGCCAAGGGCTGGGCCTTGGGCTTGTAGAGTGCCGAGGCATTGATCGCCTCGGACTTTGTCTTCGAGTGCCAAGGGCTGGGCCTTGGGCTTGTAGAGTGCCGAGGCATTGATCGCCTCGGACTTTGTCTTCGAGTGCCAAGGGCTGGGCCTTGGGCTTGTAGAGTGCCGAGGCGTTGGTCGCCTCGGACTTTATCTTCTAGTGCCAAGGGCTAGGCCTTGGGCTTGTAGAGTACCGAGGCATTAGGCGCCTCGGACTTTGTCTTCGAATGCCAAGGGCTGGGCCTTGGGCTTATAGATTGCCGAGGCATTGGTCACCTCGGACTTTGTGTTCGAGTGCCAAGGGCTGGGCCTTGGGCTTGTAGAGTGCCGAGGCATTGGTCACCTCGGACTTTGTCTTCGAGTGCCAAGGGCTGGGCCTTGGGCTTGTAGAGTGCCGAGGCACTGGTCACCTCGGACTTTGTCTTCGAGTGCCAAGGGCAGGGCCTTGGGCTTGTAGAGTACTGAGGCATTGATCGCCTCGGACTTTGTCTTCGAGTGCCAAGGGCTGGGCCTTGGGCTTGTAGAGTGCCGAGGCATTGATCGCCTCGGACTTTGTCTTCGAGTGCCAAGGGCTGGGCCTTGGGCTTGTAGAGTGCCGAGGCATTGATCGCCTCGGACTTTGTCTTCGAGTGCCAAGGGCTGGGTCTTGGGCTTGTAGAGTGCCGAGGCGTTGGTCGCCTCGGACTTTGTCTTCGAGTGCCAAGGGCTGGGCCTTGGGCTTATAGAGTGCCGAGGCATTGATCGCCTCGGACTTTGTCTTCGGGTGCCAAGGGCTGGGCCTTGGGCTTGTAGAGTGCCGAGGCATTGGTCACCTCGGACTTTGTCTTTGAGTGCCAAGGGCTGGGCCTTGGGCTTGTAGAGTGCCGAGGCATTGGTCGCCTCAGACTTTGTCTTTGAGTGCCAATGATGTCTCCTTGAACTTGGTGCATATCAAAGAGGCGACGCCTGCCTTGGACTTATTCTCATCACCTCGGATGAGTATAGTTGATAGCTTAGCTTGACCTGGATTGTCAGGAGCCTTTTTATCTGACTTTCGCCTTGAAAGGGCGTAGCCGAATTGCCTTCGAGCTTCCGACTTGAATGGGCGGAATCGAAGGTCTTTGGTTGACCTGGGTTGCCAGGAGCCTCTTTATCGGACTTTAGCCTCGAGAGGGCGTAGCCGAATTGCCTTCGAGCTTCCAACTTGAATGGGTGGAATTGAAGGTCTTTGGTTGACCTGGGTTGCCAGGAGCCTCTTTATCGGACTTTAGCCTCGAGAGGGCGTAGCCGGATTGCCTTCGAGCTTCCGACTTGAACGGGCGGAGTCGAAGGTCTTTGGTTGACCTGGGTTGCCAGGAGCCTTTTAATCGGACTTTAGCCTCGAGAGGGCGTAGCCGAATTGCCTTCGAGCTTCCGACTTGAACGGGCGGAGTCGAAGGTCTTTGGTTGACCTGGGTTGCCAGGAGCCTTTTAATCGGACTTTAGCCTCGATAGGGCGTAGCCGAATTGCCTTCGAGCTTCCGACTTGAATGGGCGGAATCGAAGGTCTTTGGTTGACCTGGGTTGCCAGGAGCCTTTTTGTCGGACTTTAGCCTCGAGAGGGCGTAGCCGAATTGCCTTCGAGCTTCCGACTTGAACGGGCGGAATCGAAGGTCTTTGGTTGACCTGGGTTGCCAGGAGCCTTTTTATCGGTCTTTATCAGTAGCTAGAGAGTTGTGGGCCATAACCCCCGCTCTTTCAGCCGCCTTTTTTTAGGGAATCCCTCTCTTGCTCGAGGGCCGCATTCTTCTTGAGGAGATTTAGTAGCTGGAAATCAGCAGTCGAGATCTCGAATGTAGCCTGAGGCTTGCTCCCTTGAATAGCGTGTTTTTTGCCAGATCGACGCCTCGGGGATGACGGGTCTCGCCGATCGCTGTGCCCTTCTGGATGGCTTCCTTGCGGCCCCAGCTGCTCCCGAATATTTCTTCAGTTGGTTGCAACCGAGACTTCTTGTTCTTCTTCGATCAGCATATTGTTCGTTCGTTCAGCACCCGCCTTTGGTGGGTTGGTGCTGGCCTTCACCATCGAGCGTGTTGATGTCGGCGTGATGAAGGTTTTGAGGTTGATTTGGAGGAGGACTTGTGGCTCGTCACCACAAGCTGAATAGGAGTCGGTAGAGGTGTGGGTAAGACCTCTATCGATATCCCACAGACGGCGCCAAAGATTGTGGGGGGAAATTTCCGAGCCGCCTTGATCGAGAATCCCGCCCCCACAGCCTTGATTGAGTTGGATTGTTTGTAGAGTTAGAGAGATGTGAGAATAGATAGAGAGAGTAAAGAACGATGACACAAGGATTGATGACGGAGTTCGGCCTTACGACCTACGTCTCCGGGCGAGAGGTGCCACCTGATCTTCACTATAATTTGAATATAAAGGTTGGAAGCGTTCTCTCGACAGGCCGAGAGAAGCTTTTTACAGTGGGGGTTGCACGGAGCAACAAGAAAAGAAAACTCAAAGGAGAGAAGTAAGCTCTGGCTTTGAATCCTCTCTTCCTCTGATCGAATGGCCAACCCCTTTCCTGGATGCCTTGGGGGTCCTTTTATAGCGTAGGCACGTGCCCGATACGGCAGTGATGATGTGGCGCTGATGACGTGGCACTGGTTCTGGGACTCCTTGCTGGGCCCTTATTGGGCCATTGTTCGGGCCCAATAAGGGGGAGGGCTTGATCTGCGAGCCTCGTAGAGTGGGCCCATGTGAGCTCAGGCGGGCTTACCCATTTGGGCCATTGCGCAGGCCCATGCTGCTCTGATCTGGTCCGGTACAATTTTTGCACCCACATTACCCTAAGCAGAAACACGGTTTAGTGCACCGGTGTCTACTCACCTATCTGTGCACTGTGTTGGTTCCGTTCGGCCACAGACACTGTGCTTGGTAATGACCGTGGTGGAGACACCCATGCTCTGTCATCCCAACAGCTTAACCTGATAGGGCGACCAACCCTAATCAGAGCTGTGAACGTATTTAGGTTACATGGGACCAGTCCCTTGAGTCTCCCACTCAAAAGGATTACCATGTAGCCATGACTCTCTGTTCTATAATCAGAACACGTACTAAGGTACGTACCAATATGCAATCCTATACTATCAACCATATATAGCTAAACTATAGGTTTTTACGAGCTATAGACCTCACCAATTCTAACAATCTCCCACTAGGTCTAACGAGGAATAACGGTGTTAAGCTCTGTAGCTTCTACATGCTGCCGAAAAGCCTTTGCAGGAATTCCCTAAAGGAATTGGCAACATTGTCTGTAGATTCCACCTCAGTACCGCTACTTGCATTTCCTCCTGTAACTGTCAGATCAAGTGGAGTTTGTACTTGATGGGTTTTCCCTCACGGCGGTGCCTAGTCTCCTTGGACCTTGCTTACCGCTCTTCTGTTGTAACAACAGATAACTGAGCCTCTGGTATGCGTCCCAAGTTCTCTAAGAACTTCCTAAGCCTTACCACCTGATATACTACTTCGCACGCAACAATGTGCTAAGCCTCTATGGTAGAGTCTGTGATGCACTTGCTTCACACTCTACCAACTACCGCTTCTAATCCAAAGATAAAAATAATCCCTGAAATCGATTTTCTGGAACGCACATCTGACACCAAAGTCAGATCCTGTGTGTCCAATCGATATCAGGACCTGTGAAGTGCAAGCTAACTCACAATCCTCATATAATGAGGATTTATGAGTATACCCTTCACATAGGTCCAGAGATCTGGACCCGGGTTCGACTGAAACCGACCCATGAATCCTGCTGCGCAATAGATATCTAGCCTCGTAAAACGAATCTGGCTAGAATCTTATCTTCATGCATAGCCTGTGACAGCAAGAGAACCTTGCTCTGGTTATCTAGAGTTACCTTGATTCCCAGAGCATAACTCGCCTCACTAGGGTCTTTCACATCGAATTGTGATGACTACAAACCTTTACCGTAAACAATATTCTTACATCATTTTCAATCAGTAGGATATCGTTAACGTAAAGTACTACGTACACCCTTGTAGCTTTTTCACCTTTCTTGTACCCACTTGGTTTATCATCATTCTGATCAAATCCGTGTGAGCGGATTTCCTTGATCAAAATAGATATTCCAACTTGGATGCTTGCATCAGTCCATAAATAGACCTTTGCAACTTATATCACATATCTTCCTGACCTACTGACACAAAGCCTGGGGCGATATCATCCATATGTCCTTTCCAAATTCCCGTTAGGGAATAACTGTCTTGACATCCATCAACCAGATCTCCCAACTATAATGGGCTGCGATGGATTAAGAGGATCCGAAATAGACTTAGGCATAGCTACCAGTGAGATGGTTTTGACATAGTCAATCCCTTCTCCTTTGGTAACTAATCTAGCTACTTAAGTCTTAACCGGGTGCTCTTCTTATACACCTCCTACACCTTGAAGGGTGATGGTGCTATAAGTGTCAAGACTGTTCCAATAGACATTGATCCAATTTGCCTCCATGGTCTTTTGTCAGTCAGAGCTGTCGGAAGCTCCCACTACTTCTTCGTAGCTCTAGGGATCATCCTCCTGAAACTCTGGATTAACTATCGACGTTTCTCCATAGTATCTTTCAGGAGCTCTGATGGTCCCACAACGACGAGGTGGTGGTGGTACAAAAGTGAATTGTTTCTACAATGTCTGGTATACTAGTTTCTTGTATCATCTACTCCCACTACGTTTTCAGATGCGCACTCTCTACCAGTACCCAGTAGTTTACCCAGAACTACCTTACTGATAAACTTATGGTCTATAATATAATCTTGGTCTAGGTAGATGGTGTTCGTAGAAACGATTACCTTCCAAACCTTAAGATCATAAAACAGTCCACCTTATGCCTCCTAAGGGTAACCTATAAACAGATATACCTAAAACTACATCTCCATCTCATCCCTCTTGTCCTTTTGCACAAGTGCAGGACAACCCTATATCTCAAGACTCTAAAGTGTTAGCTTTCGCTTAGACCATAGCTCTTTATAGGTCTGAGGCACTGATCTAGATGAGAGATAGTTTCAGATATAAGCTACTGTTTTAAGGTACAACCCCACCAAAAGGTGGGTAGTACACTTGGCAGTATTCATCATACTACGGACCATGTCAAACAGAGTCCGATTCCTTCTCTCGGAGACTTCATTCTGACGTGTCATCCTTGGAGCATTTAACTGGGAGATAATCCCATGCTCCCTCAGGATCCTATAGAACCCATCCGATAGGTTCTCATTCCCTCGATTAAATCGAAGAGACTCCTATCGTCTGGACGCTCTTGGAACCATAGACGTCAAAATTAACTAACTCCCATACCTTCATGGCCCTTTTAGTTATTCTGCCTTCCAGATTACACTCATAGGTTAGAAGGATCTCCGATGATTCTGTGAACAGAAACTCGGCCTTCTGTCACCTCTGAATTTATGTGAGGCAAAATATCTAAATCAGAGGGATCACAAATGGGATAGATTCTCCGAAGGATTTAGATGAATTTAAATTTGACGCTGCAGCTGTCATGAAATCTATTTCCGAAATAAGATTAAATACAAAGAGATTTTTCTGATCTATTCCTCTAACTATGAAGCTATCAATTTAGTCTAGGATACACACCTACGGTGTTATCTAAAACTAAAAAACTTCATTTATCAAAAAGGAAATAGAATTACATCTCTAAAAATCAAAATCCGTGTTTCGGAAAAACTAAGACAATCATATCTAACAGCTTTCGCAGCGGCTTATGGCATCAATACCTATGTTAGGATTACTTCACTATAAAGTAGCCTTCTGTTTTTCTTGAATCTCTGTAAACCCGGAGTCTATATTCCAAGAAGTATAAGAACTGCTACTAGATAGCGACTTAACTCCTAACATCCTGAGGCCATACTCAATCTTCAAATACCCCCTACACTCGCCAAAGCGGAAACACTTCCGTCCTTAGCGTTACCATACTTAGGAGTCCACACCAGTTTCTGCACTAGAATAGTTTTCGATCTCTTATAAGTTACTCCCTTTGGTTCTTCTAAAGAAGACATAGGTTAAGTACTAAAGGCATTACCTTTAATCTTGATCACATCCTTTGTCTCTTGGAAATCTCCTTAGAAGTTCTACGTTTGTCATCTCTAGCTTGTTAAAGCTAAAGTCTCTGACAACGCCTTCGAAGGTTCCAGACAAGGATGCAAGATAGACGTCTTCCACCACCTCGTCATCTGGCACCATGTCTTTGGAATCTAATTCGATCTGGAACTCAAGTATGTGTTCCCGAACAAGCATTCCCTCTGACATCTTGGTACCGACAAGCATCTTGGTGGATAAGCGATGAGTCTACCGACTTCGCCTAGCAGACATCTTATGCAAATAAAACTTATTTGAGAAGACCCAGCATATCTCTGACTTGCTTCTAAGGAGTTGTCTGCAAGTCTGCTATAACATAGCACTTGCACATCTCCTCAGACTCTCGCTAGTCGTCATATGCCCTAGTTAGTGCCCTAGTGATATCTGGACCCGTTAGGTCTAGTACAGGGATATTTAGATTGGAAGCCAATGTACGTTTACTACCCTAAGCATAAGCTAGAGATAGCGCTTCCGCTATACGTAGTTAGAGACCCGATAACTGGTTCTCTTATGGGATAACGGATAGGGGAACTATATGGTTAAATGAAAACGAATGCAAAATAACTTATTTTATGGAATTTTAAAATAAGCTAATTATATCCAAATATCAGCGCTACCCTCACAGCGAAGACACCTCTATGGATTAATTAACCATGTATGTAAGATCTCAGAATAGGCTGCACCTGTCCGAGGGGGCAGTGTGCAGGTCATCCGCTTACACGGGTCTTTCCCTTGACCCTATCCAAATCTGCCAACTAAGGGCTTTGATGAACCATGGTTATCTTTTGGCCAGTACCACGTGATCACCATTGTCTTCGCAACGAATACCTTACGTGTACTTCGGATGCTTAACCACGAGCCTAGGCAATTACGGAACGGAAGTTCTAACGGCCCCCACGAGGGTGAGTAAAGCCTGAACCTTTGGCGCCGTAACCGCCATATCCCGAGGGAAATCACTAAGTAACTTGGCATGGAAAAACACAGCTCTCACCCGAGGGGGTTGTTGAGTTATGCCCTCCCACCCGAGCACGAAGTGATTGGCCGTGGAGGCCAGGGGATCTCTAAAAGTCCTCTCTTGCATCCCTTATTAAATTTGAGGGTTATTTAATGCAAGTATGAGTGTACACTAAGGTCACGACAACCTATACACTAGACCCTGGTCATATCGTGCTCCCACTAGCGTTTCAAGCCTTTCGCGAAGCATTAATCGATCTTGGAATATCATAGTCCCTGCCTCAAGTGGATTTCTCCACTCAAGGGTCACATTACATATCCCAAGAACGTCGATGCTCTGCAAACCTGGCTATCACGTTAATGCTCTGGAGCCTAGCCTAAGGTCAGACTGACAGGAAAGGTTTTCCACTACCATGGCGCCTCGCTTATAAATTTGACGAATGATGTCATAGTAGAATTCCAACTCATTCTAGGTTTCGATGCTTGCCAAATAGGCACACCCGACTAATCGGGTGTTGACCTAATGGGGGCATAACCAAATGTGAGGAATTCATGCTATCATCAAGGGTCAATTAAATAATAGGCGTCACTAGTGGAATCCTATCCTAATAAGGTCGCTAGGACCCGAGGGGAAAGGGCATCCCTCTAACATAGATAATCAAATTATCGCATCGGGGTTCTCTACAGAAATATAAAGAACTACTGAAAGAAACAAGCACACAACTGAATCAAGTTCAGGGTCCGACCCCTGAACCTGACTGGCACAGCGCAGGCTCTCTGTCTCCTTCGCAAGGTTCCTCGATCCGGTGCAAGCCTCTGTATACGATCTCCTGACGCTTTCTGCCCTTTGCCGTCATTGTGTACGCTTCGCCGGATCGCCATCGTCCTCCAAGGTTCCGCTCATCTTCCCGGTGGTGGATCTTCACGGCAAGTCCTCCTCTTCAATCTGTAACCGAAAAAGATCTAGTATGCTTCGAGCAAGTGCTCGCTCGTACACAATTTCCTAGAAAGAAAAGGAAAACAAACCTAGCAAAAGCCTGGGAAACAAGGGTGGTAAATCTTCACCTCTTGCCCGACTATGGCTCTAAAATCTATCCACACACAGAAGAAAAAACATCAAGACAAAATCGCTAACACGGGGTCCGACCCCTGGTAGCAAGCAATCACATATCCAGAATAATTTTAGAAGCGGCGCCCTGTAAGAACGATTCATAGAACACACAAAAAATATACTATGAATGATCTACTCGTAGAACCCCGATGGCGGCACATACTATTCATGCGCGCACATGACGGTTTCATGAAAAACATGAAACGCACACCACTAGCGTGCTCTGATACCAATTGTTGGAAATAAATCCATGGTAGAGGCCCGCAGCGGAAGCAAAGTGAAGGTCCGAGGACCGTAGGCGGTGTGCGTTACATATCAAAATTTTCATCGAAACGATCTACATATGCGTGTATGAAACTAGCATGGCAACTACGCGAACCCCTAACGACGATCTAACACAAAAGAACAATCTAGCATGTATGCATGTTCTAATTATGTTAGATCTACTTGTTAGAGATCATACCTACGTGCGGAATCTTTCACCGCGACAAATTTCTTCTTTGTCGATGGAGACGGGCTATGGATCTGCTCGACATAGCTTTGGTGCGATGGCCATAACTTTCTGATCTGAACTCCGATTGGGATGAAATTTGGACTACAGGTAGCCAATTTCGATACGCAACTTTTGCAATAAGTTTCACATCGTTTGGACTTCTGTAGCTCCCGAAATCACAGAAACAAAGCTGATTTTCTGGACAGCAAAAGGTTGCGGAAGACGCCTTCTAGTTCACCCGATCTCACATGATGGACGGCACCTCGTCGATGGATCTCTGAGTGCCTCCATACGACGAGCCTTCTCCTTCTACAAAACACCACGTGAGAAAGACGAGTCGCCATCCAATGGCGCAAGCGAGGGAGAGAGAGAGGAGAGAGGAGATGCGAAGAGAGGAGAGGGGGTGGCTAGGGTTTCCCCCATGGCTTGGGCCGGCCCTAGGGCTTGCATGGCTCATTAATTTCGTCCCCCCCTCTCTCCCTATGCCTTATATAGGGCCGGCCTTATCCTTACGGATAAGCCTAGCGGATAGGATTGACTGATTCAAACCTCTCCCTATATATCTCTTCTTTTATCTCTATCTTTTCCTTGTTTTCGAAAACGGTCAAAACCAGCCCGTTTTCTGCGCCTCATGACCGGCCCTTTCATCAGAGGCAACAACCTCCTGAAACTAATGGGGCCGGCCTTGACCAGTCTCTCAACACTTAGGGCCGGCCCCCTTAGTGCATAGTGGCGCATGGTATGACCAAAACGCCCTTATGTCACTAGTTGGTCGTTCCTCGTGTACGAGACTTTGCTAGGCACACATAAGTGAAGTGCACCAGTGATTTCACTATTCTCTGAGGTTCCCGTAGGGTGCCCCTAGTGAAGTCAACTAGTCAACTCGCAACATATCCCGGTGCATTGCACCCATGTGGTAAAGTCCACTTATGACAAAGAATTGCTACATGCATCTCTGTACTAACCTAGGGTTTCCCCTTAGTGCGCACACGTAGCTACGCATCTACCATGCACTAGTGCGAAGCACTCACGGAGCGTAGGCTTGGACTTCTCGCTTCCTCTAACTACATTCTGTGTTTCGAGGAGATGGTATAAGAACCGTACATAATGTCGATAAGGTGGAACCTTCAGGGACGAGGGTTCATGGCTTCCAACTTAGACTCGATCGACACACTACCCGAGTGTACCATCGATCCTCTGAGTCCGAGTTAACCTGCATAGCCACCCAGAGTGCGACACAGGCTGCACTCCAATTCCCCCAGACTTACTATGTTCTCCCTCATACCCCTGCTCTCCGCGTAGTATGGTAAACTCGCTGTCCCTCCACTGGTGCCATGATGCAACTCGAGCGGTGGAGAATACCGTCAGACTCTAGTGCTCATATGAATCGGTTCCTTCCAGGTTGACCACGTACATCGTACCTCCGATAACTCTGCCGAGTAACCGGATCCGTCACCAGTCGAACTGATGACCACCTGGCCAGGGTTTAATACGACGTAGGTCAGACCAAGGAACGTACCTCCCATTAGGGGTGTGGATAGCCTGCAGGAGTGACATGCTGATGCAACGCCAGCCGGGTAACCCAGTACACCGTGGTTTTGGATCACTGCATCCGGATCCTCACACATTGGTGTGCCAAAGCACCACACAACTGGTTAGTCCACCAGACATGGTTCCTCAGGGTTTAGGACCGTTTTACCCTAAGCAGAAACACGGTTTAGTGCACCGGTGTCTACTCACCTATCTGTGTACCGTGTTGGTTTCGTTCGGCCACAGACACTGTGCTTGGTAATGACCGTGGTGGAGACACCCATGCTCTGTCATCCCAACAGCTTAACCAGATAGGGCGACCAACCCTAATCAGAGCTGCGAACGTATTTAGGTTACATGGGACCAGTCCCTTGAGTCTCCCACTCAAAAGGATTACCATGTACCCATGGCTCTCTATTCTATAATCAGAACACGTACTAAGGTACGTACCAATATGCAATCCTATACTATCAACCATACATAGCTAAACTATAGGTTTTTACGAGCTATAGATCTCACCAATTCTAACACAATCGGTATCAGTTCCTGTGAAGAGTAAACTAACTCATAATCTCTCATCCTACGGAGATACTTGAGTATACTTTTCACAGCAGTCCAGTGCCCTGGATCCGGATTTGACTGATACCTGCCCATTATACCTACTGCATAGCATATATCTGGTCGCGTGCACTGTATAGCATACATCAGACTCCCTACAGCCGAAGCATAAGGTATCTTCTGCATATCTGCCCTCTCCTCAGGAGTCTTAGGACCCTGATCCTTGGACTATTTTATTCCTTGTCTGAATGGAACCAATCCCTTCTTGGAGTTGTGCATATTGAATCTGACCAAGATGGTATCTATGTAGGCTGACTGTGACAGCGAGAGAGTCTTGTTTTGGCGATCTCGAGTTACCTTGATTCCCAGAACATAACTCGCTTCACCCAAGTCTTTCATGTCAAATTGAGAGGATAACCACACCTTCACTGTAGACAACGTTCCAACATCGTTTCCAATGAGCAGGATATCGTCTTCGTAAAGCACTAGAAAAACTACTGCAGTCTTATCGCTCCTTTTATAAACACATGGTTCATCCATTTTCTGCTCAAATTCATATGACTAGATAGCATGATCAAAATACATATGTTCCAACTTCTGGATGCTTGCTTCAGTCCATAAATGGACCTTTGCAACTTGCACACCAGACTTTCCTGATCTTTTGCGACAAAGCCTGGAGGCTGAGACATATAGATATCTTCTTCCAAATACCCGTTGAGGAATACGGTCTTGACATCCATTTGCTAGATCTCCCAATCATAATGGGTTGTAATGGACAAGAGAATCCGGATAGACTTAAGCATAGCCACTAGCGAAAAGGTTTCGTCATAGTCGATGCCTTCTCGCTGGGTATAACCCTTAGCGACTAGTCTAGCTTTGTAAGTCTCAACGGTACCATCCGGACCTCTTTTTCTTTTGTACACGTACTTACACCCAACAGGTTTAATGTTGTGAGGTGGTGTTACAAGTGTCCAGACCGAGTTTTGGGACATCGATGTCAGTTCTGCCTCCATGGCTTCCTATCATGCTGTATGGTCAGAGGATACCATCGCTTCGTTATAGTTCAGGGGATCATCCTCCTGAAACTCTGGATCTACCATAATGGCTTCTCCAATGTATCTATCAGGAGCACTTGTGGTCCTTCCACTGCGACGAGCCTGCAGTGGTTCCATAGGAGTCAATTCTACAGTATCGTTTATCTTAGTGGTATCGGCTCCCACTACGTTTTCTGTCTGCGTACTCCCATCAGTACCAAGCAATTCTTTAAGAACTACTTTACTGGTGGGCTTATGGTCTATTAAATAATCCTGCTCCAGGAATATGGCGTTCGTCGAGACAATAACCTTTCTATCCTCAGGATCATAAAATAAACCATCCTTTGTCCCTTTTGGATACCCAACAAACAGACATACCTTAGTTTTTGACTCCATCTTATCTCGCTTGTCCTTCTGCACATGTGCTGGACAACTCTAAATCCTAAAGTGCTGTAGGCTTGGCTTTCACTTCAACCACAGCTCCCAAGGAGTTAGGGGTACTAACTTTGATGGAATAAAGTTCAAAGTATATGCTACCGTCTCTAGGGCATATCCCCAAAAACTAGGTGGCAATATGGCATAACTCATCATAGTTCGAACCATATCTAACAAAGTTCGGTTTCTCCTCTCAGATACACCGTTTTGTTGCGGTGTCCCTGATGCAGTCAACTGGGATACGATCCCATGCTCACATAGGTACCCAATAAATTCATCCGATAGGTATTCGCCTCCTCGATCCGATCGAAGACACTTGATACTTTTACCCGTCTGTTTTTCTACTTCAGCTCTGAACTATTTGAACTTATCAAAGGATTCAAACTTCCATTGTATTAGGTATATGTATCCAAACCTTGAGTGATCATCCGTGAAGGTGATGAAATACTCAAAGCCTCCTATGGCACGGACATTTATGGGCCCACATACATCAGTATGTACCAACTATAATACCTCCTTAGATCTGCTACCTTTGGCTCGGAAAGATTTTTTAGTCATCTTGCCTTCTAGGCAAGACTCACACGTCGGTAGGCTTTCTGAATATCTGGACTTAAAAGTCCTACCTTAACCAACCTGTGAATCCTATCTGAAGCTATGTGTCCAAGCCTTAGATACTAAAGGAGTATTGGATTATCTGTGGGATTTTTCCTTTTAGATGAATTAATCACACAAGCTTCAGTTATGTTATCCTACTTATGATTGGAGTTAATTACATAGAAACCATTCTGTATTTTCCCCTTACAAATAAAGGAACTATTCAATTTTATTGACACACCAGGAGCATCAAATAAAACTGAAAAACCTTCATTATTTAATAAGGAAATAGAAATTAAATTTCGTCTCAAGGATGATACATAAAGTATGTTTCTAAGTAATAAACTTCTTCCATCAAGAAACTGTAAGACGACATCTCCGACTGCTTCAGCCTCTGCCACGGCCTCAGTACCCATGCTTAGGATCATCTCCCCATCATCCAGTTTTCTTTTCTCCTTGAACCCCTGCAAATTATTACAAGCATGGTTAGTGGAACTAGAATCAATAATCCATGAAACTGGAGAACAACTGGATGCTACAAGGGATTCCACTATGTGGATTTGAGATATACCTGTCTCAGCCTTCTCGGGAGCCGCGCGGCAGTCGCCCTTCCAGTACCCCTTTTTGCCACATCAGAAACATTTTCCTTTGGGCTTTGCCGGACCATTCTGCTTAGGAACCTGCAACTATACCTGGCCCATCTTCACGGGCTTCTTAGACTTTCTTTTCTGAAACTTGTCTTTGGCTTTCAGAGAAGAATTTTGCTCTACGTTCAAGGATTGGGCTCCTGCCTTCATCCCGTCCTCTATCGCCTGGAGTGCTGCTAGGAGCTCTGCGTTAGACATCTCTAACCGGTTAAGGTTAAAGTTGGTAACGAAGCCCTCAAACGCTCCTGACAGAGACGCGAGGAAAATGTCGGTCTGGATCTCTGTATCCAAGATGACATCGAAGGAACCAAGCTCATTCACATAGCCAAACAATTTCAGTATATGATCCCGAACTAAAGTCCCCTCTGCCATCTTTGTGGACACCAATTTCTTGATGGTCAGGTAATGAGTTACCCGACTACGACCCTCGAACATTTCCTTTAGGTAGAGCATCATGTCTGAAGCAAAGGCCATGTCTTCGACTTGCTTCTGAAGGACGGTCTACAAGGATGCCACTATATAGCACTTGCACATCTCATCATCATCTAGCCAGTCTTTTCATTTCTTCAACTGGGCCTCAATTGCACTTGGTCCCGGCATGGCCGGTTGAGGGGTACTTAGGATAATTGTGTGTTTGCCAACCCTTAGGACGAGCATCAGGTTACGCTTCCAGTCCTCGTAGTTTGGTCCCGTAAGTTTGTTATCATTAAGTATGGAGGCAAGGGGGTCGAGCTTGGTCATGATTTCTGTAAACAATGGTTCAAAGCAAAATTAGGATTTACTACAATCTATTTCATAGAATTTAGAAATAGATAATGTTTACTCCAGCCGCTATGTCTTCACTACCTCATGTGAAGACATCCAGGAATCTAAATTCCCTGGGCTCGAGCACTAAGACTATCAGCCCTAAATTGGAGACAGTATCTCGGTGAGAGCATGCAACCGCTTCTGCCAACGGGGTTTTTATAACCCACTTTTTATCAGAATTACCCATGGTAAACTGAAAGGCCTCCCAGTCTCCTTTTGGCCAGCTTTATGTGACCCGCGTGCGCAGCAACGGTGGCTTTACACAAGCTTTCGAATGTTTTTCACAAATCTAGGTGGTATCGGTAGGGGGATTCATAGGCTCCCGCAGTGCAGGAAAAAAACCATCACCCACTGCCACCGGCATCCTCCATGTCCCGAAGGAAACCACTAGGCGAACCAGCATGGAAGGAAACACAGCTCTTACCTGGTGAAAATATCGAACTGCGCACCTCCTACCCAGACCCTTAGCCGGTTGATTGTGAAGGCTAGGGGCTCCCCTTTGGAGGGAACCTCTTACACATCCCTTCTTTATGAGGTTTTATGCATATCTAGAAAGGTCACGACCTCCTAGACATAGACCCTGGTCTACCAGGCTCCCACTAGGATTACAAACCTTCCCGCAAAGCATTAGTATCCTCAGAAAATATCATAGTCCCTACCTTGAATACTCAGCTTTTGCCTTTCTTACAAGGATCACATTATATAGATTCCAAGAATACCGATACTTTACTAGTTTGCCCATAATCCTAAGATCTGGAGCCTAGCCTAAGGTCAACGTGGAAAGGACTCCCACTACAATGACGCCTCGTTCACAATTTGATGCCTGATGTCATAGTAGACCTCATCTCATTATAGGTTTCGATGCTGGCCAAATAGGGACATCTGATAACCTCCGCCGGACCTCAACCTAATGGTGGCATAACTAAATTGTGATGAGTTCATACTACCATCAAACGTCATCTAGAAACGGGTATCACACAGTGAAATCCTAACCTAATTTGGTCGCAAGGACCACATGAGGAAAGGGCATCCTATTAGGGTTATCATACTTCTTATGGAGACATTAGTTAATTATCTCTAAACAAATCTAACACTGCGCCTATCTCGGTGCACAGTACTTGGCTACCTGAACTACCATGAGGGCAGTTACCACCTTTCCTTTTAGCTAGCCACCGAATTCGCACGTGTTAGAACCATATAGAGACATCGATGAATCCATAAGCTTAGTACTAACCCTAAGCCTGATCTAGAGACAAACTCACAAGCAAGATAGATAATCACATTATCATCGGGGTTCTCTAAATACTAAATAAAGAGAAACAACAGAAATAGCATCCGAACTGAATCAAGTCCAGGGTCCGACCCCTGAACCTGAATAGCACAGCCAAGATATCCTGCTCTTCCGTTCCGCACGATTTCTGACGACGATCCCCATCATCGCCAACGTGCACGCTTTCACCGGGTCTTTGCACGCCATGGTACCGCTTTCCCGAACCGTGGATGTAGCATCATCTCCTTCTTCTTGTGACCGAAAAACTAACACGCTCCGAGAAAGTGCTCGTTCGTGTACAATTTCGCTAGAAAGAAAAGAAAACAATCCTAGAAACATGGCCAGGGAACTGAGGATGGTTAACCCCTACCCTCGCCCATCTAAAGCCTTAAAATCCACAAGCACAATAATAATCAATACAAAATTAAATCCGGGGTCCGACTCCCGGAAGTATGCAATCACAGATTACTATTCAGCGCGGCACCTGCAAAAAGACGATACATAGCACAATCCATATGCATGATCTATGCCGAACCCCGACGAAAACATATGCCATCATATATTCACATGATGTTTTCACGAATTCATACATAAAACATACACCAAAGCGTGCTCTGATACCAATTGTTGGAATTGGATCTGCTTATCAGAGTCATAGTGGAAGCAAAAGATATATCCGAATATCATACGGTGTATGTTTTATTACAATTAATTCTACAAAACAATCTATATGCAAATCTATGATCTTAGCATATGTGCGGACACCCTAGAGGCATACTACGATCTACGGAAGACATGCATGCATCTAGTTAGGTGTTTAGAATCATCATACCTTTTGGATCTATGATCCGGAGATGACGGAATGATGAAGAACCGCACTTGAATCGCAAGGGAAACTGTCGGATAGCACCTTGTCCTTTGCGAATTGAGGAATCCTCGAAATCCCGTCTCTGAGTGCAAGGATTACGAGCCGCCGGAGGAATCCGTTGTGAAGACGATGGCGAGCCGTGAGATTTCCTCCTTCTCTTTCTCTCTTCTTCCTTCTCCTTCTTTCCTCTTTCTTCTCCCTTCTTCTTCCTCTTTCTTCCTTGGCCAAAACCACAAAGGAGGAGGAGAAAGGGGGGTTCAGATTTTGGAGAGGGGGAGACCTAAAGGCCGGCCCCTCCCCCTCCTCTATACATATAGGGCCGGTCTCCTAGTGCCATGGGCAAGCTAGGGCCGGCCCTAATAAGATTAGGATGAGGGGGGGCGGTTTTTAGGGATTTCCAATGTCTATCGTGAAGCCTGGACGAAAACGCCCTTCACAAATAGTGACAAACTGAAAGAGAGATTGAGTGAGGTGCGCTACTCGGAATCGAGTTCTGTCAGCGCCTATGAGCTCCTGAAATTATTTCGCTCATTCTAAGATCCATATTCAATATGTTCTGAGCCATATTTTAGTATTTATCAAAATACCCCTACGGCCCGTAACACATGTGAATTAGATTCTTAGGCTCCGGGCTTGCACTTTATCGCGCTACTTCACATCCAACGTATCCAACCAGGCCGGGGAACAATTCCTATACACAACAACAGGGTGGAACCTTCAGGGTTCGAGATCTCTAGCTCCAACCGGATCCCTGATTAACTGTTCTGGTGACACACCAAAACTTCCGTTAATCAGCCCTAATCCGATTAACCCACGTAGCCACCCAGAGTGCGACGCGAGTTGAATTCCAGTGATCCTAAACTTATATTACTCTCTCGTAACCCTGTTCTCTACTATACTCCGATAATCCTTAGTCCCTCCTATTACTTGTGCCATGATACGACTCGGGGTTGGGGAGCACCGTCAGATCCCGATCGATCATCTGACTAGGGTTTGATGACTTGTCATTTATAACACCACACACCTTCCGATGCTATACCTAGCATCCGGAACATTGTCAGTCATACTGATAACCACCAGGCCTGGGTTAACTATGTGGACAGATTGACTCATCAAAACGCACCCATCCAACACTGGACGTCGGACAACCTGTAGGGATTACATATCACTCAAGCGCCAGTCGGGTAACCCAACGTACCATGGTATTGGACTATGAAAGGTCCGCACATGTTGGCACATCAAAGCACCACACAACTGGTTGACCCAGTGTACATGGTCCCTCAAGGTTAAGGATAGATTATCTATAGTAGTAAGACGGTTTATGCACCAGTGTCTGAATCACTGAACTGTGCACCGTCTTGGTTTCTGTTCAACACGATCATCGTGCTTAGTTAGGTGAATGGGAATCCTGCGTTCCCATGGTAGAGACTTCACCATATCCTCTACATGCCAACAACTTGTTCTCGGTGAAGCGACCGACATCACCTAAGCGGTGAACTAGTTCTAGGTCTATACACATCTGGTCAACTGGGTCTCCCAAGCATGGATCCACCATGCGCCTCAGTGGCCTACTGTGTTTCCTAGGGTCCTTTATTATATGTGTATTAACTTATACCAGAGTAGTATTCTAATTAAAGTAATAACCAAAGGCATCTTTATTAATGTTAATACAGAAAATCCACGCTAAGGACACACGAGTTACAACAGAAAATACCCTCAAGCAATAAGGAATCTTACCTTAAGTGTCGGGTTGAGGGGAGAAAGAAAGGAGATAAAAAATTCAAAAGCCTCTCCAAGCAAAAGCAACTTCTTTTTTAATTTTACATACAAAACCAATCGAGATAAGGGGTATTTATACAAAACCAAGTTGTGTACTTGCAGTCCAAACAACTGTTCAGACATCTAAGATCCGATACGAACAGTTGTTCGGATGATAGACGCATACACACTTGGATACACCAAAGGCTTGACTAGAGTCTGATCAAGTAGACAGAGGGTGGAGTAGGCTTAACTAGAGTCTGATCACCAGAAGGCTCAGAGAACTCTGAAAAATAGAAAGTGGTGTTGGGAATAATGAATTCCCCGCCCCCTTGAATATTTATCGGGTTTGCTATTTATAGCGGTTTGGGAATATCCGGGGTTTTGGTAAATACCCGGGGGGATTTACCAGACCTCAGATAGTCCGTGTAGGCCCCAGGCAAGGTTGGAGGGTCCTACCATTGTCTTTGCGGGCCCAAGGCCGGGTTGGCGGGTCCTACTATCAAGCGTTAGCCAGATTTTGCACCCACAGTTACCCTTCCAAGTTAGGCAGGTGCAAACTTAGCTGGTTGGGACTCTAAGGTGCAAAAGTGGTTTGTCAATGTCGAGGTAGCTTGATGATTATTTAGAAAGAATCTGTCGACCCCCTGTTAAGGCCCAACTAAAGTTTTGCTCTTTGACCTTCTATCCGGGGCTGACCATCACGTCCACCGATCCCCTGCCAAGGGCCTATCAGAGGCGTGTTCGCTGACACTGCTGTCCGGGGATGATTGTCATGCCTATCGACCCCCTACCAAGGGCTGGCTAGGGGTGTGTTTGCCGACCTATTGTCCGGGACCGACCGTCGTGCCTGTCGATCCCCTGCCAAAGGCCAGCTAGGGGCGTGTCTACCGACTCGTTGTTCGGGACTGACCGTAGTGCCTGTCGATCCCCTTCCAAGGACCGACCAGGGGTGTGTTTGCTGACTTGCTGTCCGGGGCTGACGTTGCGCTCGCTGACCCCCTGCCAAGGGCTAACCAGGGGCGTATCTACCGACCCGCTGTCTGGGGCCGACTACCAAGCCAACCAACCCCCTGCCAAGGGTCAGCCAGGGGTATGTCTACCGACCCACTGTCCAAGGCTGACTATCACGCCTACCAACCCCCTGCCAAGGGCCAGCTAGGGGCATATCTACCAACCTATTATTCTAGGCCGACTACCACGCTTGCCGACCCCTGCCAGGGGTGTGCCCTCCGATGCACTGTCTGGGGCCAACCGTCGTGCCCGCTGACCCCCTACCAAGGGCCGGCCAGGGCCATGTCCAGTTGGTCGGTCAGCTGGCATGGCCGGTAGGTTGGTTGGCCTTGCCGGTCAGTCGGTCAGCCCAGTTGGTCGATTATCAGTGACCGACCGTGCCAGAGGTGGGCAGTCACGGGGTGGTGCTAGTGGCCGGCTGCAGTACAAAATCAACCGACCATCCGCACCCAGTCGGTTAGCCCCGGTCGGCTGGCGCCCGACTGCTTGGCCCCAGTCAGTTGGCCTAAACCCTAAACCTGACCCTAAACCCTAAACTCTAACACCCTAAAACCTAACACCCTAAACTCTAAATCTAAACCATAAAACCTAACACCCTAAACCCGACCCTAAGCCCTAACAACCCTAACACCCTAGACCCTAAACCCTAAAACCACCCTAAACCTAAAACCCTAGCACCCTAGAATTTAAACCCTAACCCTAAGCCTAAAAATGTAGCCTGCGGTCTGCGTGAGCTCTAGAGGAAGCCGAGGAAAGCTAAGGCAGTAAGCTAAGGCTTTATCTGTGAGCGCTAGGGCTATCTCCCTGGACCCGTTAGCGTCGAGGCGATGCGAGACACCTCAAAATTTGCCAGGTGTTGAGTCGACGAAGCCTGCCTTGGACTTTGTCTTCGAATGCCAAGGCTGTCTCCTTGGGCTGAGATAGTATCGATGTCTCAGACTGTTAGATGCCGAGGTGACGAAACCTGCCTCAGACTTTGTATGTGAGTGCCAGGGTTGTCTCCCTAGACTCGTTGAGCACTGAGGCGGTGTAAAACATCTCGAACTTTGTCTGCGAGTACCAGGGTTGTCTCCCTAGACTTTGTTGCATGCCAAGGTAGCAAGGGCGCCTTGGACTTTGTATTCGAGTACCAATGCTGTCTCCTTGGACTTTATTGCACGTCGAGACAGCGAGGGCACCTTGGACTTTATATTTGAGTGCTAAGGCTATCTCCTTAGACTTTATTGTATACAGAGGAAGCGAGGGCTCCTCGAAATTTGTATTTGAGTGCCAAGGCTATCTTCTTGGACTTTGTTACATGTCAAGGTAGTGAGGGTGCCTTGGACTTTGTATTCGAGTGCCACGGCTATCTCCTTGGACTTTGTTGCATATCGAGGCAACGAGGGTGCCTCAGACTTTTTATTTGAATATCAAGGCTATCTCCTTGGACTTTGTTGCATGTTGAGGTAGCGAGGGTGCCTTGGACTTTGTTGCATGCCGAGACAGTGAAGGTGCCTCGAATTTTATATTTGGGTGCCAAGGCTGTCTCCTTGGACTTTGTTGCATGCCGAGGCAGCAAGGGTGCCTTGGACTTTGTATTCAAGTGTCAATGTTGTCTCCTTGGACTTTGTTGCATACTAAGGCAATGAGGGTGCCTCAGACTTTGTATTTGAATACCAAAGATGCCTCCTTGGACTTTGTTACATGTCGAGGCAGTGAGGGTGCCTTGGTCTTTATATTCGAGTGCCAAGGCTATCTTTATGGACTTTGTCACACACCGAAGCAGTGAAGGTGCCTTGGACTTTGTATTCAAGTGTTAAAGCTATATTATTGGATTTTGTTGCATACCGAGGCAGTGAGGGTGCATCATACTTTGTATTCGAGTGTCAAGGCTATCTCTTTGAACTTTGTTGCATGCTGAGGCAGTGAGAGTGCCTCAGACTTTGTATTTGAATACAAAGAATATCTCCTTGGACTTTGTTATCAGGTAATCTGCGAGGCCCGAAGATGCTCGATTGCTGGTTGTCTCCAATCCCTTGATTATAGATTGAACCTTTAGGCAATCTGTAATGCCTGAGAATGCCTGAGCGTTGGTTGTCTCCAAGCTCTCGGTTGACGGTTGAATCCTCGGGCGATCTGCAACACTAGAGGATGCCCGAGGGTTAGCTATCTCCAAGCCCTCGGTTGTCGGTTAAATTCCCAGTCAATTTGCAACGCCTGTTGAGCGGTTAATTGGTGCTAATTATCCATTCTCTATTATGCATATTACGTTACTTTCCTACGTAAAACTTTCGTACTACACATAGTCTGTATGAGTTTGTTCGCACCACTGTATAATAGACTTTCATACGGACAAAATGGCATATTAGTTCGCTTTCATACACATCAATAATTGATAAGTAGAAGAACTAGCATGTACTGGAAGAAACTGCAAATTATCAGAGCTCACAAAGGAGATGCTCTTGGCAAGACTGGAACGCATTGTTAGTGAAATGTTTTAAAAAACAAAAACAATGAGCTGTTACTGCAGTGCAGTACATCTGTTGTCCATAAAGCCCTTTTGCCCATTTGACCGTTGGGTATAGAGCAGACCGCCTTTTGACCGTTGGGTATAAGACCACCTTTTACCCATTTGACCGTTAGTACCATCAAAGTCTTTGATGAGTATACGTTGGCCTCTCATCCAACGGTCACATGGGCTCAAACGGTAACCCATGCACCAAATGCTCAATGGTTTGATGTCCACTTATGGCTGCCCAATGGTTTGATGGCCACTTATGGCTGCCCAACGGTAAAACTTTGGGAAAAGCCTATAAAAGCCACTTGATACCAATGCTTTGACATAGAAAAAATATTATCTTCCACTCTAAAAACTCTGTGCTATTTCTTTCTCATATTTTGGTCAAGAAGAAGTGCTGCGGTTTCGCTTCTTCATTTTCGGAGGGATTTCTTCTATCGGTTTTCTTTAGTGTCGCTGGATTCCTGTAAGTCAATCGAGGTTCGCAAAGCTTTCTTGGAGCCGTGTCGACGAGAAGGAGGTCGTCTGACCGGGGTCGTCGTATCTCCGAGAACCATTGCCACGAGACCCGCACGAGGGGGGCAATAAGTTTCTTGGGACAACGCCTATCGTGCTTCGACTATCAGGCCAGAATTTCTAACTTCATTTCTT
This sequence comes from Chamaelirium japonicum, assembly GCA_947650365.1. Taxonomy (NCBI): domain Eukaryota; kingdom Viridiplantae; phylum Streptophyta; class Magnoliopsida; order Liliales; family Melanthiaceae; genus Chamaelirium; species Chamaelirium japonicum. The sequence goes on along the minus strand of OX393549.1, from coordinate 64,673,370 downwards.
TGTTATTATTTAATCCATGAAAACAATTTGTATCTAATTCAAAACCTAAATAGCGATAAATAATATTTAGAATTATATATATATATATATATATATATATATATATATATATATATATATATATATATATATATATCACTTTTAGAAAAGTTCGGCAAGGTGAATGACGGTTCCATAGAACCCGCTCTGCCTTGGCAAACCATTTCTAAAAGAATTTTGTGATTTGTCCTTGTTTGCTAAAATAGTATTTGCTAATCAATTTTTAATCTTAAGAATTTGATTAATTCCTAAATTTGCTAGTATAGAACAGTTATATTTCCAATAATCCAAGAAACTTATTCCTATAATTTAATCGTTCATAAGTATCCATATTAGTGAAAAGGATTAATCATTATTTTCTTTGTAACGTGCTCACTAATCATCTGTTAGCCTACGTGATCATCTATTAGGCATTATTCCGTGCTATCTATTAGTTGCTACTAGTTACTAGTTGCAAAATTATTTTTTACAAGGTTAATTAGAAGCATAGATTATAGAAAAGTCTAAAAGTCGTCATTGGAATATTCCACTACCTACGGTGTCTAGAAAGGCTTGACAAACCGGCATTAAATTGCCCAAGGTAGCTTGGTATTTGAGCGACCCTAGTGCTCCACCTCCTACCTGGAGCCCATCTGGCCGTTAGGATTTGGAAGTTTCATTTGGACTTCTAAAAGTCAAATCTATCTAAGTGTGCTTTAAAATTGACAAAACTTATTTTTCAATCCTCAGATTTCAACTCCTTACTTTGGTCCGAAATGACCTCACCAAACCGTGAAACCCTTAGTGCCAAACCCGAGAAGTTTGACGGGTCTAACTTCAAGAGGTGGCAAAACCAGATGCGATTCTGGCTAACCACACTTGGATTGCTGTCAGCCATAGGTGAAACCGCACCAGGAGTATCAACTTTTGGCATTCCCACTAGGACTCCAGAAGAAATCAACTACCATGGCCTTCATAGGATCCTAGGGGCCTTATCTGATAGACTCTATGATATCTATTATACCATTCAAAACCCTAAGGACCTATGGGATACCCTAGAGCATAAGTATGGCCTAGATGATGCTGGAGTAAAACGCTTCAAAGCGTCAGACTTCAATAGCTTCAAAATGGTTGACTCCAAACCCATGAATGATCAGATTCATGAGTTTAAGAACCTAGTCCAACATCTGAAGCCTAATGGTTCTACCCTTGATGAAACCTTCCAAATAGCCTGCCTTATAGATAAATTACTTGCTTCTTGGTCCGAGTTTTCTAAACACCTAAGTCATACCTAAGGTGACCTAACCCTAACTCAAGTTCTAAACTCTATTAGAATTGAGGAGCAACATAGGATCAGGGAAAAGGTTTCCTCCGAATCCAAACCTAAGGTCAACATCATAGAGAGTCAACCATCCAAGCCATTCCAAAAACCTAGACATAAATTCCAGAAGAAACCCTTCCACCCTAAGCCTAAACCATATACCAAGAAGCCCTACCATAGCAACCATAACCCAAACCATCCCAAGGACCAAAAGAAGGAAGGAGTGTGTTGCTGCTACGTCTGCGGTCGGACCAATCACATGGCCAACCAATACTTTTACAAGAAGACAGCACCACCTCCAAATCCAAGAAGGAATGGTCCAACACCACCCGGCTCCCAAGTCAACATGGTGACCTCTGGAGCTGGCTCTTCTGGGACTGCTTTCAGGTCTGTTCTCTTCACCTCTGAAGTTAACATGACCTTTCAAGCATTTGATTGGTGGATTGACACATGAGCTAACATTCACGTTTGCTCTGATCAATCTTTGTTTTCCACCTATCAGGTCTCAGGTGGAGGAGCTGTAAGCATGGGGAACAATGCTGAGGCTCGTGTGTTAGGGATAGGACGGATCGACCTGTAGCTGACATCAGAGAAGACCCTAACCCTGCGTGGAGTCCACCACGTTCCGGAGATTAGGAGGAATCTAATTAGTGGGTCTTTGTTAGTACAATATGGGTACAAGCTTGTATTTGAGTCCAATAAAGTTGTAATAACTAAGGAAACAAATTTTATTGGAAAAGGATTTCTATGTTATGGATTATTTAAATTGAATGTTTATAATCCTTCGTCTACAATTTTGAATGTTGAGTCTTCGGACACTTGGCACCAAAGACTAGGTCATGTGAACTATAATTCTATTAAGAAACTCATGACCTTAAACATTATCCCTAAATCCGATACTAGGAATCTCGATAAGTGCGAGATATGTGTAGAAGCCAAACAGTCTAAAAAATCCTTTAAAACTACCGATCGAGACTCCAAAATACTTGAACTAATTCACAGCAATGTCTATGATTCTGGGAGAACCTCGAGAGGTGGCAATAGATATTTTGTAACGTTCATAGATGACGCTTCAAAATATTGCCACCTATACCTTATTAAGACTAAGGATGAAGTACTCAGTAAATTTAAAATTTACAGAGCTGAGGTTCAAAACCAATTAGACGAAACCATTAAGATCCTTAGGTCAGACCGAGGAGGGGAGTATGCCTCAAATGAGTTAAGTGAGTACTGTGAAGACTATGGAATACTCCATGAAGTCACAGCTCCTTATACTCCCCAATCCAATGGTGTAGCGGAGAGGAAAAATAGGACCCTAATGAACATGGTCAATTCCATGTTAATAAGCTCTGGAGCGCCAGAGAACTTATGGGGGGAAGCCCTGATGACAGCCTGTTTTATTCTTAACCGCATTCCCTTCAAACACAGTGACTTGACTCCATACGAAGTATGGAAAAATAGAAAACCTAACTTAGAATATCTAAAAGTGTGGGGGTGCCTAGCTAAGGTAAAGATCCCCAATAACAAAAGAAAAAAGATAGGATCTAAGACTGTAGATGCCATCTTTATCGGCTACGCTTCAGACAGTAACGCTAATCGATTTTTAGTATTTAACTCTGAAATAAGCGAAATAGCCAATAACACCATAATCGAAGCTAGAGATGTCTCATACTTTGAAAATATCTTCCCTTATAAGACTAGGATCAACACTAGGATTAATACCAATAACCAGGCCTCCAGTTCTAATCAGGTTACTAATATCAAACCTGAAGTCCAATTAGAACCTGAAGACCAGACTGAACCGGTAACCCAAACCGAACCTAGGAAGAGTAAACGTGCCCGTGTAGAAAAAGTCTTTGATGACTTCTATGCACTTCTGGTGGAGAACTCTCCATCCACCTATACAGATGCAATGAAGTCCATAGACTCACCCTTTTAGAAGGAAGCCATAGATAACGAGATCCAATCCATACTTCAAAACCGTACCTGGGAACTCACCAATTTACCTCCTGGTTGTAAAACCATAGGATGTAAATGGGTGTTTAAGAAGAAACTTAGACCCGACGGTACCATAGATAAATTTAAGGCACGACTTGTAGCAAAGGGCTTTACCCAAAAACCTAGGGTAGACTACTTTGATGTCTACTCACCTGTCGCTAGGATAACCACGATTAGGATCCTCATCGCTATAGCTTCAATCTATAAGCTAGTCATACATCAAATGGATGTCAAGACTACTTTCTTGAATGGCGACCTTAATGAGGAAATATACATGGACCAACCCGAGGGATTTACTGTACCTGGATAAGAGGGAAAGGTGTGTAAGTTAATTCGATCCCTTTATGGACTTAAACAAGCCCCAAAACAATGGCACATGAAATTCGATGAAGTTATCTTATCCTATGGATTTGATATCAATTCAACGGATGAATGTGTATACCATAAAGTAGATAGTAATAATATCGTTATCTTATGTTTGTATGTTGACGATATCCTAATATTCGGTTCAAACATACAAATCATAAATGATATCAAACACTTTTTGTCCTAAAACTTTGACATGAAAGATCTAGGACAAGTCGACGTTATTTTGAACACTAAGATCATTAGGAAAGATAATGGTCTAGTGTTATCCCAATCCCACTATGTCGAGAAAATTCTTAGAAAATTTTACGATCCCGATTGCCAACCGGTATCCACACCATATGATCCAAATACCCACCTGACAAAGAATACTGGACTTCCTAGACTACAGAGCGAGTATGCTCAGATCATAGGATCGCTAGGTTTTCTAGCAAACTATACTCGACCCGATATTGCTTACGCGGTAAATAGACTTAGTCGTTATATGTCTAACCCGAATTTGTCCCATTGGAATGCGTTAGAAAGAGTTTTTAGATACCTTAAGGGAACCATATCATACGGTCTCCACTATAGTGGACATCCAACTGTATTAGAGGGATACTCTGATGCTAACTGGATTAGTGACTCAATAGATATTAAGTCCACAATCGGGTATGTATTCCTACTAGGAGGTGGAGCCATATCTTGGAAATCCACCAAACAGACCGTTATAGCTAGGAGTACCATGGAATCGGAAATGATAGCGCTAGATACCACTAGCACAGAAGCAGAATGGCTTCGAGATCTCCTATATGAGATCCCATTGATAGAAAAGCCTTTACCGGCTATATCTATCCATTGTGATTGTCGATCAGCTATTGATAAATATAATCAAGAGAATGCTGATGTAAAAATAAATCGACATATGAAAGTGAGACATAGATCTCTCAGATATAAGATGAAAAATCAAATAATTGCCCTAGACTTTGTTAGATCCGAAAAGAATTTGGCGGATCATCTAACTAAGGGCCTTTCTAGGACAGTGGTCTTAGAATCGTCGAGGGAGATGGGATTAAACCCATAAGAAAAATCACCGCAGTGGGAACCCAACCTCACGGAGGTTCAATGGGTAGAAACAAACTGTAGTAGTGATTGAAAATGAGGAGCACTGAATAATGCTCCCGTCCCTATGACGTCAGTGCTTATTAAAAACAAGGGGTAGGATGAGTTTAAAACTCTTAATAAGTCCAAGACCCATGAGGCGGGGTGTCGCCTTGCTCACACTCTTATTAGGACTTACCTATATGTATGTCGTTGTGAGGCTGCAACTCTGGGACCAGGGCTGCTCCCTAGAAACATACACGAAAAGATATCTACGCAAGGCCATTAATAGCGCAACCCGCTTAGAACCATCGAAAACTGTACTACGTGTACAACCTGTAGAAACCCGATAAATGAGACTGGTTCAAGGCGCAATCCACCAAGTCCTCACGGATGTATACAATTGTACTAAGTGAAGGTTCAAACCGGAAGGTACCTACACCTACTGCGTAGTATAAGGAATCCAGCAAAAGTCTTTATTTATTTAAATTTTTTTTTTTTTAATATTTGATGTTTTTAAAACATGTGGGGGATTGTTAGTGAAATGTTTTAAAAAACAAAAACAATGAGCTGTTACTGCAGTACAGTACAACTGTTGTCCATAAAGCCCTTTTGCCCATTTGACCGTTGGGTATAGAGTAGACCGCCTTTTGACCGTTGGGTATAAGACCACCTTTTACCCATTTGACCGTTAGTACCATCAAAGCCTTTGATGAGTATACGTTGGCCTCTCATCCAACGGTCACATGGGCACAAACGGTAACCCATGCACCAAATGCTCAATGGTTTGATGTCCACTAATGGCTGCCCAATGGTTTTATGACTGCCCAACGGTAAAACTTTGGGAAAAGCCTATAAAAGCCACTTGAGACCAATGCTTTGACATAGAAAAAGTATTATCTTCCACTCTAAAAACTCTGTGCTATTTCTTTCTCATATTTTGGTCAAGAAGAAGTGCAGCGGTTCCGCTTCTTCATTTTCGGAGGGATTTCTTCTATCGGTTTTCTTTAGTGTCGCTGGGTTCCTGTAAGTCAATCGAGGTTCGCAAAGCCTTCTTGGAGCCGTGCCGACGAGAAGGAGGTCGCCTGACCGGGGTCGTTGTTTCTCCGAAAACCATTGCCACGAGACCCGCACAAGGGGGGGCAATAAGTTTCTTGGGACAACGCCTAGCGTGTTTTGACTATCAGGCCAGAATTTCTAACTTCATTTCTTTGCTATTATTTAATCCATGAAAACAATTCAAAACCTAAATAGCGATAAATAATATTTAGAATTATATATATATATATATATATATATATATATATATATATCACTTTTAGAAAAGTTCGGCAAGGTGAATGACGGTTCCATAGAACCCGCTCTGCCTTGGCAAACCATTTCTAAAAGAATTTTGTGATTTGTCCTTGTTTGCTAAAATAGTATTTGCTAATCAATTTTTAATATTAAGAATTTGATTAATTCCTAAATTTGCTAGTATAGAACGGTTATATTTCCAATACGCACAGCTCGAAAGTGAAGTACTAAAAGATAAGGCGCACCCGAACCCGGAGTACACCTAAGTTGGCCACCTTCTCTCTCTCATCCCTTCTCTTCTGCCTCCTTTCTTTTAGTCATTCTTAAATCCATCTCATCCAACCTGATCAAACGTCTCAAAGCCATACACGTACTAACCCACCTGATCTCAGTCACTCAAATCCCATGCATGCACCCCTCTCTCACTCTAAATAAATCTCTTATAATTCCCCATCACACCCTTCCATAACCATGCAAATTAACCCACTAACAGCTTTACCCAGCCATGCATGAAAACCCCCATCAAAACCATTCTGTATTCACTTCTCTCTATTCTATCTTTTTCTTTCTTTTCTTTCCAATCTCCACCGTCCAAACCCATCTAATAGCCATGCATTCAAACGATCCATGCATACGGCCACATCATTCATGTGACCCCATCTCTTAAGCACTATCAGATCTTTTTCTCTCTCTTTTCTATTGCATTTGATAAAGCCATCACAACAAGCCATCACAGCCGTCCCACTCCTTATTTCTCTCTCTATCTCTCAATCCTCTCTCTAGATCTCATCCGAAACTCTCTTAACACCCTATCACAACCATCCAATTAAAAACCCATGTGGCCATGCAACATCCAGCCCTCTCTCTTTTAACGAATAAGCCATGCATAGCTGTATCCATTTGTCACTTTCTCTCTCTAAATCTTTCTCAATCTCTACCCAAAGCTCATCCCAGCTATAGCTATATCTCTCTCTCTTAAATTTATCTTAACCATTCATGTTATCCTACTCGCAGCCGTCCGGGACCTCATCACAACCGTCCCTTTCCACATCGCAAAGCCCTTTGATTCTCTCTCTCTACATTGATCCCCAAGACCCAACTGTAATCGAGCCACCCATTCCATTCGAGGCCCAGATCTCTCCCTATTTTCTCTTTACTGATCTTTTCTCTCTCCTACCCGATCTTCTTCCTCTCTCTTGCCTATTTCTCTCTCCTGTTCCTGATTTCTCTCTCTAACTACCTCACCCCATCGAGATCCCATACAAGTCCCACACGACTCCCACTATGCACTCACTACAAGAAATAGGGTCTTTACCGACGGACATTATTATCACCGTCGGTAATAATACACTTTTTACCGACGGTGACTATAATATCCGTCGGTATTATAACTTCAATTTTTTAAATTTTTTTTGCACATTTATTATCGACGGTCAAATAGTATTCGTCGGTAAAATGATTTATACCGACGGTACATATATGTACCGTCGGTAATATACTTTATACCGACGGCTACATAAAGACCGTCGGTAAAATATCACGACGAAACTCAGGGTAAAAACCGAGCCTCTGGAAAAAAATGGAACCCTGAGTTTCGTCGGCGATTTTTACCGACGGACTTTATATTTCCCTCGGTATAACTAATTATACCGACGAAAATTTTATGGCCGTCGGCACGATACCGACGGTAATTAAATATCCGTCGGTAAAATGTCCCGACGAAACTCAGGGTGTTAAACCGAGCCTCTGGAAAAAAATGGAATCCTGAGTTTCGTCGTAGAGTTTTACCGACGGATAGTGTTTTACCGTCGGTAAAAAGAGTATTTTTACCGACGGAAATAAAACATTCCGTCGGTAAAAACCCTGTTATAAATCAAACAGACGAGATCCCCTTCGATCTCTTCTGTTTCGATCTCTCTCCCGGTCGCCCCTCTCTCTCTCTCTCTCTAAATCGTCCCCATCCCCGGCCTCCCTCCCCCCCTCCCCGGCCTTCCTCCCCCCCTCCCCGGCCTTCCTCCCTCCCTCCGGCCGGCCACCCCTCCCCTCTCTTGCACGCCGACGAGCTCCTCTTCCTCCTCCTCCTCCTCCTCCTCGGGACTCCGGTGAGCTCCTCCTCCTCCTCCTCCTCGGGACTCCGGTGAGCTCCTCCTCTTCCTCCCTCTCCCCCCTAGTTAAGTAATTAAAACTATTTATTTTAGCTCAAAAAAATCATTTATTTTAGCTCAAAAATTTTAGCTCAAAAATCATTTAGCTTAAATTCATGTTCAATAAAAATCATTTAGCTCAAAAAACATTTTAGCTCATTTATTTTAGCTTAAAAATTTTAGCTCAAAAATCATTTATTTTAGCTAAAAAATTTAGCTCAAAAATCATTTATTTTATCTAAAAAATTTAGCTCAAAAATATTTTAGCTCAAAGTTAGATTCGGGATATGTTTGTGTTTGTTTTGGATTAAATTCATGTTCAATAAAGATGACAATTTAAGTAATTAAAACTATTTATAAATAAGTTATTTTCTCTTTAGATTAATAATATAACAGTCGAATAAAGGAATATTTTGAAATCATTCGTTTTGGATGTCAGTTAATTGTAGTCTAATTACATTTTACCCCATTGAAGTCTAATTACATTTTGCCCTATTGAAGTCTAATTACAATTTGCCCCATTGAAGTCAAATTACAATTACAAAGTGAGAAATTAAGTATTTGACAAAAGGAGTATTGTGCTAACATTTCAAACTTAGGGAGCGTTTTGGAACAAAGTAAACTATAGGGGGGTTAAGTGTTTTTGGCAGCGATTCACGTTTCGTGAGGACTCAGAGGCGATAGCGATTCACGTTTCGTGAGGACTCAGAGGTGATAGTGATTCACGTAGGCTCAGGTCTTGGTTGAGGCGGACTGAGACATGTTCTTAATAATATATATGAGATAATTTTTCTCAAAACTCGGCCGGGCTATAGCCCGACCGAGCACACTATTAGATCCGCCCATGACTTGACCCTTTCAACTATAACTATGCTCCGTCGGCATGTTGACCTTCCTCCTTAAAGTTTTAACCATTAGGCTTAATTTTTATCCCCAAAATACTCTTCCCAGTCGAAATATAAAGATTTTTCCCATCCATTAGCGATGTGGATGGCCTGTAGAAGTTTCGGTTCGGTGTTTCATACCCGGGAACCAAAACCGAAATTGTGCGGAGTCTTATAATATTGTTTGAAATTATATGTCAAGTATTGTATAGCCAGATAGACGAAGATGTCTTCGATCGATAAGAGTTGGATGCGTAATTCGAATCGCATGAGCCAAGAGTACAGAGAAGGAGTCAGGAAATTTCTGGATTTTGCATTTGAGCGTCTTGCACCGCTTGATGGAAAAATTGTGTGTCCCTGTATAGACTGCGGAAGGGTGATTAGGAAGGTTCGAGAAGAATGTGAGGTTGATCTGGTAATGCGTGGCATTGACATTAGCTATACCCGTTGGTTCTAGCACGGTGAGGAGCTAGATGCAGTCCCCATGGCAGCTCACGGTGAAACTTCAAACACAGTGATCGCTGATGATAATATTAATACAGACGATGACGATGATATGCAGGGTATGATGCATGATTTGCAAGGTGGAATAGGCACAGAAACACCGTCAGGTGATCAGCCCAATATCGAAGCGGCCAAGTTCTACAGATTGTTTAAAGATGCCGAATAACCTCTATACCCGGGGTGTGAGAAGTTTTCAAAACTCTCTTTCAGTGTAAAGCTTCTTCATTTGAAGTGCCTCAATGGTTGGAGTAATAAGTCATTTAATATGTTGGTAGAGTTACTGAAAGAGGCTTTTCCTATGGGTGAGACAGTACCGAAATTATTCTACGAGACGAAGAAGACAATTAAAGATCTCGGTCTGGGTTATGACAAAATTGATACATGTGTGAACGATTGTATGTTGTACCGGAAAGAGTACGAACATGCGCGGTCATGCCACATATGCGGAGCAACGAGATATAAAGAGACGGATGCCGAGTCTAGTACCAGTCAAAGGAAGAAAAATGTATCTGCAAAGGTTCTCCTATACTTCCCGCTCAGGGACAGGCTTCAGAGGTTGTTTATGTCATCGAAGACTGCTGAGCACATGAGGTGGCATGCACGAGAACATACAGATGATGGGATTATAAGACATCCGGCCGACTCTCTGACGTGGAAAGATTTTGATCATACCTATCCTGAATTCGCATGTGAAGTTCGCAACGTCAGGTTAGGGCTTACTAGCGATGGCTTCAATCCATTTGGGAATATGAGTGTGTCGTACAACATTTGGCCAGTTGTCCTAGTTCCATACAATTTGCCTCCCTGGATATGCTTAAAAAAGCCATACATAATCCTCTCCTTGCTCATTCCCTGACCGTCGCCTAGTAATGATATTGACGTTTACTTGCAGCCGTTGATTGAGGAGTTGAACGAGTTATAGGAAGTTGGGGCCGATACGTATGATGCCTCGTTGCGCCAGAATTTTCGGATGCATGCGGCACTTCTATGGACCATCAATGATTTTTCTGCATATGCCAACTTATCCGGGTGGAGTACTAAAGGAAAATTGGCGTGCCCTACATGCAATAAGGAGACAGATTCATTACGGTTGAAGAACGGAGGCAAGTTCTGTTATATGGGCCATCGAAGATTCCTTGTTGACGGCCATAAGTGGAGGCAGAACAAAAGAGCTTTCAACGGCAAGAAGGAACTTGCAAAGGCCCCGGAGCAGCTTTCGGGGGTAGAAGTCTTGTGCGAATTGGATCAGCTTGATGCCGTGGCACTTGAGAAAGGTAAAAAGAAGAGAACGCATGAAGATTCTATGCGTGAGCATAACTGGAAGAAGAAGAGTATTTTCTTTAAACTACCGTACTGGAGCACCCTACTCTTGCGGCATAACTTGGATGTCATGCATATCGAGAAAAATGTGTGTGACAACATTATAGGAACACTGCTGAATCTCGACGGTAAGACGAAGGATAATCTTAAATCTCGTCTCGATCTTAAGGAGTTGGGCATCCGAAAATCACTTTATCCCCAAGAGATTGGGGATAAGTATGTGTTGCCAGTTGCATGCTACACCATGAGCTCACAGCAAAAGGCAGCCTTATGTGCATTCCTACGGTCTGTGAAAACGCTAGACGGTTATTCTTCGAATATCGCACGATGAGTGCAAGAGAACGGCCGAAAGTTGTCTGGATTAAAGAGCCACGATTGTCATGTTCTTATGCAGCGATTGTTATCTCTTGCTATACGTGGGAATTTAACCGAACAGGTGTCCGGTCCGTTAATTGAGCTCAGCACTTTTTTCAGACAGTTGTGCTCGAAGGTACTTAGAGTGGACCAACTTGAACAGATGGAGAGGGATATTGCGCTCATATTGTGCAAGTTAGAGATGATATTTCCACCTTCCTTCTTTGATGTCATGGTGCATTTGATCGTTCACTTGGCAAATGAGGCCAAACTCGGCGGCCCAGTTCATTACCGCTGGATGTATTTTATCGAGAGGTAATCGTCTCGTCTCATTCGCACAATATATTTGATCGTTCTTGATATATTCATCCAAATATTTTTTTCTCAAATTAGGTACTTGCGAACATTGAAATTATATGTTCGTAATAAAAGTCGTCCGGAGGGATCAATTGCTGAAGGATACCTAGCAGGAGAATGTCTAACATTCTGCTCAAGATACCTACATGGTATAGACACGCGATTCAATCAACTTAAGCGGAACTATGACGGTGGTCCAATAGACTTCGATGGGGGTCTGTCTATATTTGCCGAAATGGGTAGACCTATAGGAGGAGACAAAACCCGTCGATTGTCTGTAGATGAGATTCAACAGGCACATATGTATGTGTTGCGCCAATGTGATGAAGTGTGGCCATTCATTGAGTAAGCATTTTACGATCATTTACTCATTCTTTCAGTCCATTCATTAAGTATATGTGCTAATTATAATCAATTCATAACCGGTAAAACAGGAAGCATAAAGCCATCATTAATAATTGAGGTACTCGAAATGCTCTCCAAATTCATAATCGTGAATTCCCATCGTGGTTCGAGAAACACGTAAGTATTCACATCATTACTGAATTTCATTGACATCCATTACCGAACAATAATTATGTGTACATATCATGAATGTCATGTGGTTATTATTGTGGGTGCAAAAATTGTACCGGACCGGATCAGAGGGGCATGGGCCCGCGCAACGGCCCAAGTGGGTAAGCCCGCCTGGGTTCATGGGCCCACTCTACGGGGCTCGCAGATCAAGCCCTCCCCCTTATTGGGCCCGAACAACGGCCCAATAAGGGCCCATCAAGGAGGCCCAGAACCAGTGCCACATCATCAGCACCACGTCATCACTGCCATATCGGGCATGTGCCTACGCTATAAAAGGACCCCCAAGGTATCCAGGAAAGGGGTTGGTTATTCAATCAGAGGAAGAGAGGATCCCAGAGCAAGTGCTAGAGCTCAATTCTCCCCTTCTTATTCTCTTCTAGTTGCTTCGTGCAACCCCCACTGTAAAAAGCTTCTCTCGGCCTGTCGAGAGAACGCTTCCCCACCTTTATATTTATTATAGTGGAAACCAGGTGACACTTCTCGCCCGGAGACGTAGGTCGTCAGACCGAACTTCGACAACAACTCCACGTGTCATCTCTCTCATTCTCAACTTTCTAATTTCTAACTCTACAAACCATCCACATTCAATCAAGGCTGTTGGGCGGGGTTCCCGATCAAGGCGGCTCGGAAATTTCCCCCCACAATCTTTGGCGCCGTCTGTGGGATATCGATAGAGGTCTTACCCACACCTCTACCGACTCCTATTCAGCTTGTGGTGACGAGCCACAAGTCCTCCTCCAAATCAACCTCAACGTCTTCATCACGCCGACATCAACACGCTCAATGGTGAAGGCCAGTACCAACCCACCAAAGGCGGGTGCTGAACGAACAAACGATATACTGATCGAAGAGGAACAAGAAGTCTCGGTTGCAACCAACCGAAGAAATGTTCGAGAGCGGCTGGGGCCGCAAGGCAGCCATCCAGAAGGGCACAGCGATCGGCGAGACCTGTCGTCCCCGAGGCGTCGGTCTGGCAAAGAACATGCTATTCAAGGGAGCGAGCCTCAGGCTACATACGAGATCTCGGCTGCTGACTTCCAGCTGCTAAATCTCCTCAAGAAGAATGCGGCCCTCGAACAAGAGAGAGACTCCTTGAAGAAGGCAGCTGAGAGGGCGGGTGTTATGATCCTCAACTCTCCCGCTGCGACTGAAGGCCCACTGAAGACTCACCCAGCTACGAGTCATTACCTCGAAGAACCAAGGAGGGCTCATGCCGAAAAGCGTCAGGCATCCACGCAAGCACCTAAACAAACGGTGTGGGATCGTCTCAACATCGATGGTGCTCCAAGCCACCGTCGAGAGAAGTCGCCTGAATCAACGGGGTCCACTGGACGCCCTGTTCACTCGCATGCAAGAATGTCAGATGCACGTGAGCTACTCAACTGACGAAGGCAAACCACCGATGTGGGACGCCGCCATCAAGATCGCAGGCTATTAATCGCCTCAGCGGGGCCTCTTCATCCCGAGGTGCTCGCAACCCCTTTCCCTATCGGTTGGCGAACACCAAGTCTACCCAAGTTCAACTGTATCAAGGGAGACCCAGCTCTCCACATCCTAGCCTACAAGCACGCCCTGACACCATACGAGTACGAGAACCATGTTCTTTGCCGTATGTTTGCGGGAAGCCTCGAGGGGCCTTCACTCGATTGGTACCACACATTGCCTACCGGTGCGGTGGCTACTTTCGAAGAACTGGCAGAGCTCTTCATGGATCATTATCGGCTTAACCTGAAGCCAGAAAAGAAGCTGGATACTCTTTACCGGCTAAAGATGGGCTCCGATGAATCCCTGAGGAGCTTCACAACCAGGTTTCGCAATGAGCATTCTGAGCTCACTGGCCGTTACCAAAATGAGGGGGCCATTATGCTGGCATTCCAGAATGCCATCCGACCGGAACTCCATGTCTATACTGATTTTATCCGACATCCTCCGAGCTCCTTGGAGGCAATGTTCAAACGCGTGCAGCGAGAGATAGATGTAGAGGACAACCAGCGAGCCAGAAAGTTGCGCGAGCCACGCGAACCTCGCGACTCGTGACACAGGAAGGCTGACGAAGCCCCGAGAGATGCACGCTACAAGAAGCACACCAATGCGGCATCCGAAGAGAAGAAACCAGCCAAGAGGCAAAATGAGGAACCAAAAGTCCCTCCAGTAGGGAAGAGGAGAGCTACAAGGGAGCAGAGGGTGTTCACCGAGTTGAACACCTCAATCGAAGATATATTCGCCTACCTTCAGAATGAGCCATTCTGCAAGTGGCCGCAACCCCTTCCTCCAAACTCGAAGCAGACCAAGGATACGACCGTCTACTGCGAATTCCATCGCAGCCACGGGCACCCGACTTCAACCTGCTGGCGACTGAAGCACCACATCGAAGACTTGGTCCAGGAAGGGCGACTTGATGGCTACATCGCCAATAAAGAACCAAGGCAAGAGAAAGAAAGGCAGCAGCAGAAGCGGAAGGGAGTCAACATGATCCATGGATGCAGAAGCCACCGAGCGAATGTGGTTCACGGACACTTACATCGGCGAGCACCTTCTGGCAAAGAAGTGGAACGCCTCCAAAGGCGAATTCACAACGTCCGCCAGGCAGCCAATATGCAAGAAACTTGGGTCGAGCAGCCTTGGCCTGGGTTGCCCTGGCCGGCAATTATCTTCACGCCTCGTGATCTGGAAGGAGTACTTCTACCACACCAGGACCCGCTCGTCCTGCAGCTCAAAGTCGACGGAGTACCGGTCAGTCGGATTCTGATCGACACCGGTTGCTCCATGGATATCATGTTCAGCAACTGTTTCTCAAGCCTTGGCCACGGAGCTGAGAGCCTCGAGCATCTGCCTCTGATCATCACCGGCTTCGATGGGGGTGAAGGCAAAGTCCTTGGCAAGGCCAAATTTACTGTTGAATTGACAGAGAAGACCCGAGTCTCCACTCGGTTTGCCGTATGTGACGGTACATCGAGCTACAATATCATCCTGGGAAGGCCCTTCCTGCATCGTCTTGGGGGAGTATCCTCTTCCTACCACCAGCTCCTCAAGTTTCCCACCAATGAAGGCATCAGGTGCATCAGAGGGAATCAGGCGGCCAGCAAGTTCTGTGAAGCTGTCGCCGCCAAACAAAAAACACAATCCATCCTCCCATCTAAGAGGTCGGCCAACGAGGCTGGCACCTCGAAGCAATAGCAATTACCGAAAGACCCAACTCTTCCAGTTCCACCGCTGGGAGAGTGGGATGGCTCACCCTCGATCGAGCCCATCGTCAAGGTGGAGATCGGGGAAGGTGGGCAGCCACGCGAAACATACATCGGAGCTGACTTGTCCAAGGAAGAGGCGAAGCAGATGACAACCTTTCTCCGAACCAACATTGACATATTTGCTTGGAGCTTTGAAGATATGCCGGGCATCGACCCCGAGGTCGCGTGCCACCGGCTAAATGTCAAAGACGGAGCCGTTGCCATCCAATAAAAGCCAAGAACTATGAGGCCGGAACGAGCTGCTGCAGTTCGGGAAGAAGTGGCGAAGCTCCTTCAGGCCAACTTCATTCGAGAAGTCAAGTACCCGACTTGGATCTCCAATGTCGTTGCGGTACCAAAGAAGAATAGGAAGATCAGGGTCTGCATTGACTTCACTAATCTCAATAAGGCCTGCCCGAAAGATCCCTTCCCGTTACCACGGATCGATCGACTTGTCGATTCTACAGCAGGGCATGAGCTACTGTCCTTTGTAGATGGATACTCCGGATACAATCAGATTCCACTACACAAGGACGATCAGGAGAAAACATGCTTCGTGATGGATCGTGAGCTCTATTGCTACAATGTGATGCCTTTAGGCCTCAAGAATGTTGGCTCAATATATCAACGACTCGTCACAAAGATGTTCGAGAAGCAAATTGGCCGGAACGTGGAAGTCTACATAGACGACCTGCTCACCAAAAGCCGAAGAAGAGAAGATCACCTCAAGGACCTGGAGGAAACATTCAACATCCTGCGATACTATCGGATGAAGCTCAACCCAGCAAAGTGCGCCTTCAGTGTAAAATCCGAAAAGTTCCTCGGATTCCTCATCACGCAAAGAGGGATCGAGGCCAATCCGGACCAGATTAGAGCCATCCAGGAGATGCCGTCGCCATCAAATGAACAGGAGGTCAGACGACTCACCGGTCGTCTAGCAGCGCTGAATCGCTTCATATCCAAGCACTCTGACAGATGCAAGCCTTTCTTCGAGAGGCTTCGGAAGGACAGTAACTCTAAATGGGATAGCTCCTGCGAAGAAGCCTTCCAAAACATCAAGGCTTACCTTATCCAGCAGCCGGTACTGGTAGCTCCCATACTAGGGGAACCCCTATGGGTCTACCTATCGGTCTCTGAGCAAGCCACCGGTGCGGTGCTTGTAAGCCGAAGAGACGGGCTCGAGCGCCCAATCTACTACATTAGCCATGCTTTGCTTCCAGCAGAGACAAGATACTCAAGGGTCGAGAAGGTAGTTTTAGCTCTGCTCATGGCAACGCGAAGACTAAGGCCGTACTTTGTCGCTCATCAAGTCACAGTCACCACAGAACATCCCCTCAAGGACATCCTCGATCGGTCCGATCGCGCCGGGAGGATGGCCAAGTGGGTAACAGAAATGAGCTCATTAGGAGTGCTCTTCGAGCCAAGAGTCTCGATCAAGGGGCAGGCGCTAGCAGACTTCCTCACCGACTTCCCAGTTGAGGACCCAGTCGGCCTACATCAAGATCCTGACCTCGAATTGGATGATAACGGGAAAGGCGAACCCGTAGAGCTTCACGCGCTTCCTAGCCACCCGTTGGCCGGCTGAAACCTTTACACCGACAGGGCCTCAAGCTCAGCAGGCTGTGGAATCAGAATATTACTCATCTCCCCAGACCTGCATAAGATTCAGCGATCCATCATGCTCGGTTTTGCAGCCACAAACAATGAGGCCGAGTACGAAGCAATCCTTGCCGGCATGAAGATAGCCTTGAGCTTATCAATCAAGCAGATAACCATTCATAGCGACTCTCAGCTCATCGTCAGGCAGATCGAGGGGCAGTACGAAGCCAAGGACAGCAGGATGCAACAGTACTTGACCATGGCGCGAAAGCTATCTGAATGCTTCCAGGAGGTCGAATTCAAGGAGATCCCTCGATCCGACAATCGAATCGCTGATGCTCTCGCAAAGTTCTTGGGGATGAACAGGAGGTCAGAGAAATCAAGATTGATTTCCAAAGATACCCAAGGGTGAACCTTCACCATCAGACCGGCCTGATTGCTGATATAACGATTGAAGCGCCCACGGGATGGTTGGTACCTATAATCGGCTATCTTCAGCAAAAGGTCCTACCTGAGGACCCCGTTCAAGCAAAGAAACTTCTGAGGAAAATTCATCGCTTCCGTCTCGACGGAGAAGACCTCTATTGGCAGTCACATGGAGGTATGTACCTTCGGTGCCTATCCAAGGAACAGTCACAGAGAATCCTTACAGAGATACATTCAGGGGCATGCGACAACCACGCTGGGAGTAGATCGCTAGAACGCAAAGTCAAGCTGCAAGGATACTACTGGCCGACCATGGTCAAAGATGCTCGAGAGTTCGTCAAAAGATGCGAGCAGTGTCAGCGGCACGCAAAGTAGATTCACGTCCCTGCAGGAGATCTAAACCCCCTAACGAGCCCGTGGCCTTTTCATCAATGGGGGTTAGATTTCTTGGGGCCTTTCCCACCGTCACCAACCCAGAAAAAGTATCTCCTCGTTGCAACAGACTACTTTACCAAGTGGATCGAAGCAGTGCCGTTAGCAAGGATCACCGATGTCGAAGTCATCAAGTTTGTCAGAGGCAATATCTTTTCAAGGTTCGGGTCCCCTAAGGTACTAATAGCTGATAATGGAGCCCAGTTTGATTCAGACAACTTCAGAGAATTCTGCCAAGGTTACGGGATCAAACTATTCTATTCGACGCCTAGATACCCACAGTGCAACGGGCAAGCCGAGGCATCAAACAAGGCAATCATGGATACTCTGAAGAAGAAGTTGGGACCTCGAAAAGGCCTATGGGAGAAAATACTTCCGGAAGTATTATGGGCGTATCGTACTACCCCGCGGCGATCGACTGGATTCTCCCCGTTCCACCTCACGTATGGCTCTGAAGCTGTCCTACCTACTGAAGCGCTCCACTCCACGGTCAGGACTAAGGCTGTTGAGTCTGGAATGAACAATGAGCTCAGAATCAATGACCTGGACTCCGTGGAGGAACTGAGGGACTCAGCGGCTGCTCACGTCACCGACTACCAGCAGAAGATTAAGAGGGCGTATGATAGAAGAGTCAAGAAAAGAGAGTTCAGTGTGGGAGACATGGTACTCAGAGCCGTCTTCCCAAACACGAAGGAAGTTGCTAGTGGCAAGTTCGCTCCGTCTTGGGAGGGGCCATACGTCATAGAGTCCAGAGGCAGCAAAGGCTCATACAGGCTGATCGACCAGGACGGAAGGCGACTACCCTGAGCTTGGAATATAACCCATTTGAAAATCTTCTACCCTTAACCAAACTCTGAAATTTGTAACCGCGAATTTGGTTTATCAATAAAATATCTATTTTTCTCCAAGTTCAAGTCTATTGAAATTCTATTCAGCCTGTGTGAGGTACCAAAAGGCTCCTAGCAACCCAGGTCATATTAAACCTTCGATTCCGCCAATTCAAGTCGGAAGCTCGAAGCAAAATCGGATGTGCCCTTTCAAGGCTAAATCCCGATAAAAAGGCTCCTGGCAACCCAGGTCATATTAAGCCTTCAATTCCGCCAGTTCAAGTCGGAAGCTCGAAGCAAAATCGAATGTGCCCTTTCAAGGCTAAATCCTGATAAAAAGGCTCCTGGCAACCCAGGTCATATTAAGCCTTCGATTCCGTCTGTTCAAAGTCGGAAGCTCGAAGCAAAATCGGATATGCCCTTTCAAGGCAAAATTCTGATAAAAAGGCTCCTGGCAACCCAGGTCAACCCAAATACTTCAATTCCACCAGTTCAAGTCGGAAGCTCGAAGTAAATTCGACTACGCCACTTCAAGGCTAAAATCAAATAAGAATAACTCCCGGCAACCCAGGTCAGCCAAAAAAAATTCGATTCTGCTTATTCAAGTTGGAAACTCAAAGCAACTCAGAGGTGTCACCCTTAAACACAAAAATATGAACCATCGAATTGTCAAGCTGGAGTGCTCTCACACAAACAAAGTTAAAAACTCAAATGTAAAGAGTGCAATTTATTAAGCAAGGCATGCAACTACATCAAGATGAACGATGACAAACGGAAAAGAAGAGGAATACAAGTCAAGAAAACGGGGCTCAAGAAGGTCGCGTAGCAGCAGTCGGAGCCGAAGTGCGTGTGGACTTGATGGGTTTGAGGGTATCTAAAGACTCAAGCCATCCGGTGTAGTACTCTCCGCAATCTTTCTCAAGCTCTGCAACACGCTTGCGAAGGCCGGCGACCTCCTGCTCCTGCGCGACGGCAGATGACTGACTACTCGCCACCAGCTCCTCAATCTGTTTTTGAAGCTCGGTCTCCCGCCCATGCAGACTAGCAACCTCTGCTTCCCTTGCTTCAAGCTGAATGGCACGAGTCATATCTTTCTCCTCAAGCTCGGTGACTCGGGTCCTCAAGCCAGTCACTGACTCCTCCAGCTGCTCATGCAGGGCAATCTGAGATTGCAGAGTGGCAATGATGGCCGCTTGATCCTCAAGCTTCTTCGCGTCAAGGGCTTTGTCCTTCTCAAAACCTTCAGCTCGGGTACGCCACATCACTGCCGAACGTTCATCCTTCTTGGACCCGACGGAGAGCTTCTTCACCGTCTTCTCAGTGGACTCAGCACGTCCCAGAGCCGCCTTAAGTTCCTCCTCAAGGCACTTGACTTTTCTATAAAGGCCTCTGCGCCCACTACGGATCCCGATATCTAGAAGGGTTGACATCTGGCTCCAAGGATCAATAAATTAGTACAGTATATCAAGTAAAAAGGAAAGGAGGAAGGAACCATGGGAAGGCTCACCGCATCCTCAATACCGTCCACAACTTTTGGATGACAGGCCTGGGGCAGTCCCAGATGTTTTCTGTAAAAAGTGGTAAGCTCTGAGGGTGAAACTGGGGGACGAGCCAACGTATTTGGTGCAGGCCTTGATGCCACAGCTTTCCCTTTCACCCTCCGAGGCACTGAAGCAGACTTCCCCTCCCTAACTCGTGCACAACCCCTCGAGGCGGAAGGTTCACCAACGACGCCGTCAACCATGGCCTCATCCGGCTGAGCCACTGGGGCATCCGGAATCAGAGTATCTACCTCCTGCACTTGAGTGTCCCCAGCAGACACTGCGGACAAAGCAACAAAGTCAGAATGAAAAACACAGGCTAACAACGAAGGTGGAAGAAGGCAGAAGAAGGATACCGTCAAGGGCAATCGGGCAAGAAACACCAACACCCTCAACCGCAGGGAGTCCGGAAACTACTGCTTCAGTCAGGTGAATCCCTTCCTCCAGAGCATTGAGCTCAGCCATCATCGCTCTCATCTGATCAGGGCGGAGAACCATCTTCGACGACAATCCTGGTCCCATGGAATTCCGCGCTGGAAGAATCGAAGGACCATGTTCTGGCAAAGCACAAACCTCAGCCTGAGGACATTCACTCTCCTTTGCCTTTCTAACCTTAAACCGGTGTATCAGACGCCCAGGCTTGTAACTCAAAGCGGCAGGCCGGCAGTCGATAACCACATCCTCAAGTTCCCTCTCGATCCTGCGAGACCGGGGGTCGCGAGAAGGAGAAACTGTAGCAGGAGAACCTGCGCGAGGACGCGGGGATCCGGCGCATCCCTCGTCTTCACTGTCACCAGAAGCCATAAGAGAAGACTCGCTCGCCTCGTCTTCTTCGCCAACATTGAGGGCGCCATCGCCACCCTCCTTCAAAGCAACACCTGGGAGAACCAAGTCATGCCCAACCACAGCGGCGCACAATTTCAAACTTTTCCCTGGAAGACACATGCTCGAAGGCCGTCGAGACATAACAATCCTCTCTCGGGCCTTTTTGGGCCTCAGTACCTTCCTTTTCTCCTTTCCGCAGGAGACCACAAGTTCGGCGGGAACAATCTCTCGAGTCACCCGAGCAGGCTCAATCATCGCCTCCATCAGCTGGGCTCGGCTCGGGTAATCAGAACCTCGAGGAAACTCTTTCTCGTAATCAGACACCACCACCACGTTCTCTGGCGCCCTGGAGAGCGTGTAATCTGGCAAACCGAGGCATTTAAGCCGCGCGAGGGAATAAGTAAAATCCTTCCACATATTAGTCCCAAAAGTCAACTTCTTAAAGAGCTTGTCCAACTTCTTGCATCGTGCCTGAGGCCACGCCCTCTTACCGCTCCCCGAATACCGGCCAACTGCATAGCTAACCACTTTAAATGGCAATTCGGGCACGCGAACAACAGAACACCATGCGCCAGTCACGGATAAGGGGTAGAGACGATAGAACCTGTCGGATGAACTCAGATATTTTATCGGGGGCTGACGTGACTCCGGCATAAGAGTAAAAAGTAGCTTCGACCCAGACACTTTCTGCCATCGATAGTGGTGAAAGAAATACCCGAGCTCGACACGAGGAATTTCACCATCAGGGATCTCAGAATAGCAAGCAGCAAGTTCCTCGCGATGATCCGATTCGATTCGGCAAAAAGCATAGATCACCCTCCAAGCGTTGCCGCTAACTTGCCCTGGACAAAGATCAGAGATGGACAGTAGCCTGGCAGCAAAAGGAGGCAGAGGCAAGCGTAGTCCGTTGTTCATCTGACCCATGGTCACAAGGGTCCCCAGGACCTTCTCCATGCTAGCCTCCTCGAGGAAAACTGCATCCCGGCGAGCCCCAAAGGCGGCATAAGCTCTCTCAATGGATGGCCTATCGTCATTGTCCCGAAACTCGGCCATCAGTTCACCCCAGGATGTTCGCCTCTTCTCCACACTAGTGCAATCGATGGAGGGTTCATCATGATCTTTGTCCATAAAGGGCCTTAATGGCCCTAACTCGCCGTCAGAGCCACTGTCCGAATCCTCAACATGTGGCCGAGGAGGAGCGCAAACAACCTTCTTCGTTCCTCGATGGCGTTTTCCCAACACAGCGGGACCCTTGACGGATTTCATTTTGAAAAGAGCAGCCTGCAATGGAGGCACAAACGACAAGTTAAGAGCAGGGGGGGCGAAAAGTCCGCTTAAATGCGAGATAAAAGGACACTTCCTTGATCCTGGCCAAATCAACACCCTTACACGACCGTAGTACCTGGCGAACACAGTAACCAGGTGCGGTAGTACATCGGGTAAAGACTAGCTAGCCATCATGCGGGATTGTCCTAGATTATCTCTAAGAAGCCCCCTCAAATGTAGCGTTGTCCCTCGCCGACAACCCCGCGCACCAGTGGCTTAGGAATATGGCCGAAAAAGTGTCGGTTTCAAATGGGGCTAAACTTCTAAAAATACACTATTTTCAGTACCGACACTTCTTGGCCTCTTCTAGCAGCCCCAATAAAGGGGTGACGGCACACATCAGCAGCACACCCCTCGGTTTCGTCAGAAAACCGAGAGGGGGTGTGCGTCGGCATCAACAAGTAACCCCCCCTCGGTTTCGCACAAAAACCGAGTGGAGAGGGGGTGACGGCACACATCAGCAGCACACCCCTCGGTTTCGTCAGAAAACCGAGAAGGGGTGTGCGTCGGCATCAACAAGCAACCCCCCCTCGGTTTCGCATAAAAACCGAGTGGAGAGGGGGTGACGGCACACCATCAGCATACCCCTCGGTTTCGTCAGAAAACCGAGAGGGGGGGTGTGTCGGCATCAACAAGCAGCCCACCCCTCGGTTTCGTCAGAAAACCGAGAGGGGGGGTGTGTCGGCATCAACAAGCAGCCCACCCCTCGGTTTTGTCAGAAAACCAAGAGGGGGTATGTGTCGGCATCAACAAGCAGCCCACCCATCGGTTTCGTCAGAAAACCGAGAGGGGGGGTGTGTCGGCATCAACAAACAGCCCACCCCTCGGTTTCATCAGAAAACCGAGAGGGGGTGTGTGTCGGCATCAACAAGCAGCCCACCCCTCAGTTTCGTCAGAAAACCGAGAGGGGGGTGTGTCGGCATCAACAAGCAGCCCACCCCTCAGTTTCGTCAGAAAACCGAAAGGGGGTGTGTGTCGGCATCAACAAGCAGCCTATCCCTCGGTTTCGTCAGAAAACCGAGAGGAGGGGTGTGTCGGCGTCAACAACAGTCCACATCTCGGTTTTGTCAGAAAACCGAGAAAGAGTGTGTATTGACATCAACACGCAACCCCTCCCCCCCCCCCGGTTTTGTCAAAACTAAGAAAGGGGGGGGGGGTCTTGGATTCTATCCTCTCGATTTCAAAAAAAAAAAAAAAAGGAGGAAAGTGCCGAACCCGTCACATGTGGAGAAAGAAAGCAAAGAGAGAGAGAGAGAGACCGGCTCTCTCACCAAAGTCCAAAGCAAAGAGAGCAGAGAAAAGAGGCAGCCCGGTGTGCTTCACGGGTAAAAAAAGCAGAGAAGGAAACAAGTAAAAGCAAAGAAAGGAAAGAGAGAGAGGAGCAAAAAAAAGGAAAGAGAGAGAGGAGCAAAAAAAAGGAAAGAGAGAGAGTGCCGCTCTCTCATCAAACAAAGGAAAGAGAGAGAGAGAGTACGTGCTGCTCTCTCATCAAAGAAGGAAAGCAAACAAAGGAAACAAAGTAAAGAAAAGGAAAGAGAGAGAGAGAAAGGAAAGAACGGAAAACGGAAGGAGAGAGAGAGAAGGCTGACGGGGCTGCTGCAGCAGGTGGACGACGCGCTCGGGGTGCTGCACACCCACGCCATCTCGGGGATCCTGGGCGGGGTGCTGACGGGGCTCTTCGCCCACCCCGACCTCTGCAACATGTTCCTTCCGGTCACCAACTCCAGA
This sequence comes from Chamaelirium japonicum, assembly GCA_947650365.1. Lineage (NCBI taxonomy): Eukaryota > Viridiplantae > Streptophyta > Magnoliopsida > Liliales > Melanthiaceae > Chamaelirium > Chamaelirium japonicum. The sequence goes on along the minus strand of OX393549.1, from coordinate 64,649,221 downwards.
GGGGCCTTCTACGGCGGCTCCGGCGGGATCCAGTTCCTGAAGCAGCTGGCGGGCGCCGGCTTCGTGGTGGGTTGGAATGTGGTGGTGACATCGATCATCCTGCTCGTCATCAGGGTTTTCGTTCCGCTGAGGATGCCGAAGGAGGACCTGCTGATCGGGGACGCCGCCGTCCATGGAGAAGAGGCATATGCCCCAGCAGGAAAGGGACTACCATTAGGATACACACAGAGCGGCGGCACCGTCCAAGACGACGAAGAGAACCCAAATCCATAGAGAGATTATCTGTCCACAAACTGGTATAGTCAAAGACGACAAAGAGAACCAGAATCTGTAGATGTTGAGCTGATGAATATATCAAAAGGAAAAATCACTATGAAGTAGCAGCAGTTTGCAAGGATAATGAAGGAACCTCATTACAAAAAAATTAAAAAAAAAATTGTTAGAAGTCCCACATGTACAGATATGTCCCTGTTCTATTAGTGGGAAAGCATTAGTTTCCAACAGACAGAGAGGAAGGATTATGAGTTGCTGTAAAATAGGCTACTCGAACCGTTCCCAGTTGTCGGTTACTTTGGCGGTCGACGGCATCGGACGGGGTGCACTGAGGCTTCCCATCCCGGACTCGAACGTCTCCCATTGGGCTGTCACCGAGGCGGTGTTGGTGTGGTCGATGAAAGGGTTGGAGTTCCGTGCTTTCAGCTTGTCGAGCGTGTCAAAATAGTTCTGCACACGGCGTACCTGAGAGAAGAATTTATATGTTCAAGGCACTGCATATATTTCACAAAGCTCAATAGTTGATCATTGGAGAAAAAAAAAGAGAATGAAAGCAAAGAGGGAAAGAGAGATGCTTGCTCTCTCTTCATCTCACGCACACGGACCCCACGCCCCCCTTTTGCCGTGCCTCAATCTCGGTACCCTCTCGGTATCCTCTCGGTACCCTCTCGGTATAGTCTCGGTCGAAAAAGACACTAATTTTTCGAGAACGCCTCCTCGCAAAACCGAGACTTTTTGGCCCGCACCAAAAGGGTCTCGGCGACGACAGAAGGCAAAGGAGTCTCGGCATCATCTCGGTACCCTCTCGGTATAGTCTCGGTCGAAAAAGACACTAATTTTTCGAGAACGCCTCCTCGCAAAACCGATACTTTTTGGCTCGCACCAAAAGGGTCTCAGCGTCGGCAGAAGGCAAAGGAGTCACGGCGTCCTCTTGGTCGGAAAACACACTGCTTTCTCTGAAACGCCCACTTACAAAACCGAGACTTTTTGGCTCGCACCAAAAGAGTCTCGGCGTCGGCAGAAGGCAAAGGAGTCTCGGCGTCCTCTTGGTCGGGAAACACACTGCTTTCTCTGAAACACCCACATACAAAACCGAGACCTTTTTGGCTCGCACCACAAGGCGTTTGCACCATGGAATCCCAGCCGACCCAGGGGGTCCTGACCCGACTGGGAGGGGGTAACTGTGGGTGCAAAAATTATACCGGACCGGATCAGAGGGGCATGGGCCCGCGCAACGGCCCAAGTGGGTAAGCCCGTCTGGGTTCATGGGCCCACTCTACGGGGCTCGCAGATCAAGCCCTCTCCCTTATTGGGCCCGAACAACGGCCCAATAAGGGCCCATCAAGGAGGCCCAGAACCAGTGCCACGTCATCAGCACCACGTCATCACTGCCATATCGGGCACGTGCCTACGCTATAAAAGGACCCCCAAGGTATCCAGGAATGGGGTTGGTCATTCAATCAGAGGAAGAGAGGATCCCAGAGCAAGTGCTAGAGCTCAATTCTCCCCTTCTTATTCTCTTCTAGTTGCTTCGTGCAACCCCCACTGTAAAAAGCTTCTCTCGGCCTGTCGAGAGAACGCTTCCCCACCTTTATATTTATTATAGTGGAAATCAGGTGGCACCTCTCGCCCGGAGACGTAGGTCGTCAGACCGAACTTCGACAACAACTCCATGTGTCATCTCTCTCATTCTCAACTTTCTAATTTCTAACTCTACAAACCATCCACATTCAATCAAGGCTGTGGGGCGGGGTTCCCGATCAAGGCGGCTCATAAATTTCCCCCCACAATTATAGGCACAAGAGCTGCACGACAACCACGATCCGCTGATGAATGAGGATCTCTGGCGCTTATCTTATAGTCCTTTGTACGACGCAATATCGTACGATGGTTATATCGTGAACGGTTATAGATTTCGGACGAAAGATAGTGAAAAATCACAAAGAACCCAAAATAGTGGGATTGTCGTCAACGGTGAGCAAGAAGAATTAGAAAATATCGACTTCTACGGCGTCCTCAACGAGATTCTCGAGATTAAATTCCTTGGTCAAAATCGAATCGTATTATTCAAATGCGATTGGTATGATGTTAATAATCGCGGGACTGGTTATAATGTCGACAAATACGGTTTTATCAGCATCAACACTACCAAGAGATTGAATACCCAATATGAAGATCCATTCATTCTTGCCTCTCAAGCGCAACAGATATTTTATGCACCGGATAATACCTCTCCAGGTTGGCAAATTATAGTCAGGTCACCACCCACAGATTTTTATGACATGGGAGACAAGGATGCGGGGGTCGTCGATGATGATTTGGATGCATAACAGAATGATGAGATAATCATTGTCGACGCAGTGCACGACGAAAATGAAGATGTCGACAATATAAACTGGACAGCGAATGCAGATCAAATAATAGAAGAGGAAAGCGATGAGAGTGACAGAGATGAGACAGAAAATGACTAGACCGTATGTAAATCAAATTGTTTCATATTTAAATCAAATTGTTTCATATATAAGCCATATTGTTTCATATGTATATCATATTAATTTATACTGTTTCATATATAAATCATACCGTTTCATATGTAAATCAAACTGTTTCATATTGTTTCATAAATCATACTGTTTCATATGTAAATCAAACTGTTTCATATTATTTCATATATAAATCTTACTGTTTCATATGTAAATCAAACTGTTTCATATTGTTTCATATGTAAATCTTACTGTTTCATATGTAAATTAAACTGTTTCAGATGGCATCACGGTCATATGTTCGTAGAGGCAGGGGTGGAGTAGCTCGGAGCGCTCCGACTGCCACCCCAGGGTCCGAGGCTGAGCCGTCCGGATCTGGTAGTGCTGCTCCTCTCTCCACACCAGCTCCTGATGTGGTCGTAGCCTCCGGAGCTTCGAGCAGTGCTCAGCACTCGGCTACAGCGTCTACGCCCACAGGTAATGTTTATATCTAAAGTTTTATACATGTTGTAAATACTTCTTCAGTACTGATGTATATTTTATTTGCAGGGTCGAGGATCACCAGGCACGTAGGCGACCGGGGCGTGACGACGGCCCGGCGCTTGTCGGCCTTACGCGAGCCGCTGTCCCTACAGTGGAGCGGCAGGACCTTTGTGGGCGAGCACGCTTCTGACGCCGCCACGTGGGTCGGCATTATAGTACGGGAGGAGAGGAATGCCCCGATTGTGGGGTTAAGGGGGTGGAAGAACATTGATGCATCCTATAAGGAGAGGATGTATCAGCAGTTTTTGGTACGTTAGTTTCATTAAAGCATTTTAGAATAATATCGTACTTCTTTATAATTTGATTTGATAAAATGACTTGTTTCTAAATAGATTTTACAGGAGAAATTTAAATGGGATAACATGGAAACCAACACCCATCGGGAGGACTTATGGAAGATGATGGGTGAGCGGTACATGGATTACCGTCACGAGCTCTACCAGCTCTACGGTTACTTGGTCGGCCAGCCGGCTGAGGAGGTACAAGCTGCGGCCGGGACGAGAGACGCACCACCGCTACACGTTCTACAGTTTTTGGTCGCTCACTGGGCCACCCCTAGCTTTCAGGTATAATTATAATTTTGTTGATTCATACTTGTTTTAATGTTATACTAAAAATTTGTATTGATGTTTCAAAATTTAATCGATTGACACAGAGAAAATCTGCTATAGGCAAGCAGAATAGAAGTGCCTCGACGACACCTGCTCCAGTAAAGGGGAGGACCTACATGCCCCAGCTTGCCCAGCAGCTGGTAAATGATACAAACATTGTTATTATTTAAAGCTCTATACATGTTATATTAACTCATCTATTTATTTTATATGTCCAACAGACACAGTCCTTGGGCCACGAGCCTAATAGGATTGACCTTTTTGAGGCCTCTAGGAGGCGGCGTATCGATGGGACATTTCTAGACGACAGGGTTGCCTCGCAAGTGGTAAGTAATTAAATTACTGTTAATATATTCTTATACATATGCCATAAAATATCATTGAATATCATTGATTATTTTTATATAGGAGAGGATGCGACTTCTGGTTACCCCGTCGGGCGAGGTCGGCTCCTCCTCCAACTCAGTATCTGTCGACTCAGCGATGGATACTGTGCTGAGACCTGCCACGCACGACCGTGTCCTCTGTATGGGCCTTGGAGTCACACCCTCCTCCTACTTTAGACGAGAGGGTATGCGCTCGAGGGCACGGGACACCCAGACCGGTGCTATCACTCAGCTGCAGTCTGCGCTAGAAGCAGAGCGAGAGCAGAGGCAGGCCCTCGAGCAGAGGATTGAGGCAGAGCGAGAGCAGAGGCAGGCCCTCGAGCAGAGGGTTGAGGTGGAGAAGAAGGCCCTCGATGAGGAAAGAGAAGCTCGCAGGGAACAGGAGCATAAATTTTATGAATTCATAAGCCGGTCTAGCGGTGGCTCATCCTCATGATCAGGTACTTACTAATCTTTATAATATTAGCAAAAAATATGAATCTTACTAATTTGAGTTTAGATCATATTATCACACTTATGATTTTCCAACACTTAGACTCTAAATCGGTAAATTGGATCATATTGCCTCCGTAATCCATAGTGCAGTCATCACCGTTTAATGAAATTGGTGTTGACTAACTTGACACACGAGTATGACTAAAGAGTTTTAGTCGGTATGTTGGAGTCTAGACTAGAGTCGCATTAGAAGACCCTAGGTGATCCTAACTTCGGTCCATGATGACTCAAGAAAAGTTTACGGATGTAAATTGGTCAAATATCCAATTAGAACCCGCTCGCAAGTCCGAAATACGGAATAATTCCAAGTTCAAATTATCAGATGCCGATCCGATGACGATCCGATCGAATCCAAACCTATTTCATATCCGAAACACGCTAACTTATGATTTTCCAACACTTAGACTCTAAATCGGTGAATCAGAGCGTAAATTGGTCAAATATCCAATTAGAACTCGCTCGCAAGTCCGAAATACAGAATAATTACAACTTCGAATTATCGGATGCCGATCCGATGACGATCGGATCGAATCCAAACCTATTTCATATCCGAAACATGCTAACTTATGATTTTCCAACACTTAGACTCTAAATCGGTGAATCGGAGCATAAATTGGTCAAATATCCAATTAGAACCTGCTCGCAAGTCCGAAATATGGAATAATTCCAAGTTTGAATTATCGGATGCCGATCCGATGATGATCCGATCGAATCCAAACCTATTTCATATCCGAAACACGCTAACTTATGATTTTCCAACACTTAGAATCTAAATCGGTGAATCGGATCGTAAATTGGTCAAATATCCAATTAGAACCCACTCGCAAGTCCGAAATACGGAATAATTCCAACTTCGAATTATCGGATGCCGATCCGATGACAATCCGATCGAATCCAAACCTCATATCCGAAACACGCTAACTTATGATTTTCCAACACTTAGACTCTAAATCGGTGAATCGGCTCGTAAATTGGTCAAATATCCAATTAGAACCCGCTCGCAAGTCCGAAATACGGAATAATACCAAGTTCGAATTATCGGATGCCAATCCGAGGACGATCCGATCGAATCCAAACCTATTTCATATCCGAAACACGCAAACTTATGATTTTCCAACACTTAGACTCTAAATCGGTGAATCAGATCGTAAATTGGTCAAATATCCAATTAGAACCCGCTCGCAAGTCCGAAATACAAAATAATTCCAAGTTCGAATTATCGGATGCCGATCCGATGACGATCGGATCGAATCCAAACCTATTTCATATCCGAAACACGCTAACTTATGATTTTCCAACACTTAGACTCTAAATCGGTGAATCGGAGCGTAAATTGGTCAAATATCCAATTAGAACCCGCTCGCAAGTCCGAAATACGGAATAATTCCAACTTCAAATTATCGGATGCCGATCCGATGACGATCGGATCGAATCCAAACCTATTTCATATCTGAAACACGCTAACTTATGATTTTCCAACACTTAGACTCTAAATCGGTGAATCGGAGCGTAAATTGGTCAAATATCCAATTAGAACCCGCTCGCAAGTCTGAAATATAGAATAATTCCAAGTTCGAATTATCGGATGCCGATCCGATGACGATCGGATCGAATCCAAACCTATTTCATATTCGAAACAAGCTAACTTATGATTTTCCAATACTTAGACTCTAAATCGGTGAATCGGAGCGTAAATTGGTCAAATATCCAATTAGAACCCGCTCGCAAGTCCGAAATACGGAATAATTCCAAGTTCGAATTATCGGATGCCGATCCGATGACGATCCGATCGAATCCAAACCTATTTCATATCCGAAACACGCTAATTTATGATTTTCCAACACTTAGACTCTAAATCGGTGAATCGGATCGTAAATTGGTCAAATATCCAATTAGAACCCGCTCACAAGTCCGAAATACAGAATAATTCCAAGTTCGAATTATCGGATGCCGATCCGTTGACGATCCGATCGAATCCAAACCTATTTCATATCCGAAAAACGCTAACTTATGATTTTCCAACACTTAGACTCTAAATCGGTGAATCGGAGCGTAAATTGGTCAAATATCCAATTAGAACCCGCTCGCAAGTCCGAAATACGGAATAATTCCAAGTTTGAATTATCGGATGCCGATCCGATGACGATCGGATCGAATCCAAACCTATTTCATATCCGAAACACGCTAACTTATGATTTTCCAACACTTAGACTCTATATCGGTGAATCGGAGCGTAAATTGGTCAAATATCCAATTAGAACCCGCTCGCAAGTCCGAAATACAGAATAATTCTAACTTCTAATTATCGAATGCCGATCCGATAACGATCGGATCGAATCCAAACCTATTTCATATCCGAAACACGCTAACTTATGATTTTCCAACACTTAGACTCTAAATCGGTGAATCGGAGCGTAAATTGGTCAAATATCCAATTAGAACTCGCTCGCAAGTCCGAAATACGGAATAATTCCAACTTCGAATTATCGAATGCCGATCCGATGATGATCGGATCGAATCCAAACCTATTTCATATCCGAAACACGCTAACTTATGATTTTCCAACACTTAGACTCTAAATCGGTGAATCGGAGCGTAAATTGGTCAAATATCCAATTCGAACGTGTTCGCAAGTCCGAAATACGGAATAATTCCAAGTTCGAATTATCGGATGCCGATCCGATGATGATCCGATCGAATCCAAACCTATTTCATATCCGAAACACGCTAACTTATGATTTTCTAACACTTAGACTCTAAATCGGTGAATCGGATCGTAAATTGGTCAAATATCCAATTAGAACCCGCTCGCAAGTCCGAAATACGGAATAATTCCAAGTTTGAATTATCGGATGCCGATCTGTTGACGATCCGATCGAATCCAAACCTATTTCATATCCGAAACACGCTAACTTATGATTTTCCAACACTTAGACTCTAAATCGGTGAATCGGAGCGTAAATTGGTCAAATATCCAATTAGAACCCGCTCGCAAGTCCGAAATATGGAATAATTCAAAGTTCGAATTATCGGATGTCGATCCGATGACGATCGGATCGAATCCAAACCTATTTCAAATCCGAAACACGCTAACTTATGATTTTCCAACACTTAGACTCTAATTCGGTGAATCGGAGCGTAAATTGGTCAAATATCCAATTAGAACCCACTCGCAAGTCCAAAATATGGAATAATTCCAAGTTCGAATTATCGGATGCCGATCCGAAGATGATCGGATCGAATCCAAACCTATTTCATATCCGAAAAACGCTAACTTATGATTTTCCAACACTTAGACTCTAAATCGGTGAATCGGAGCGTAAATTGGTCAAATATCCAATTAGAACCCGCTCACAAGTCCGAAATACGGAATAATTCCAACTTCGAATTATCGGATGCCGATCCGATGACGATCGGATCCAATTCAAACCTATTTCATATCCGAAACACGCTAACGTATGATTTTCCAACACTTAGACTCTAAATCGGTGAATCGAAGCGTAAATTGGTCAAATATCCAATTAGAACTCGCTCGCAAGTCTGAAATACGGAATAATTCCAACTTCGAATTATCAGATGCCGATCCGATGACGATCGGATCGAATCCAAACCTATTTCATATCCGAAACACTCTAACTTATGATTTTCCAACACTTAGAATCTAAATCGGTGAATCGGAGCGTAAATTGGTCAAATATCCAATTAGAACCCGCTCGCAAGTCCGAAATACGGAATAATTCCAAGTTTGAATTATCGGATGCCGATCCGATGACGATCCGATCGAATCCAAACCTATTTCATATCCGAAACACGCTAACTTATGATTTTCCAATACTTAGACTCTAAATCAGTGAATCGGATCGTAAATTAGTCAAATATCCAATTAGAACCCGCTCGCAAGTCCGAAATACAGAATAATTCCAAGTTCGAATTATCGGATGCCGATCCGTTGATGATTCGATCGAATCCAAACCTATTTCATATCCGAAACACGCTAACTTATGATTTTCCAACACTTAGACTCTAAATCGGTGAATCGGAGCGTAAATTGGTCAAATATCCAATTAGAACCCGCTCGCAAGTCCGAAATACGGAATAATTCCAAGTTCGAATTATCGAATGCCGATCCGATGACGATCCGATCGAATCCAAACCTATTTCATATCCGAAACACGCTAACTTATGATTTTCCAACACTTAGACTCTAAATCGGTGAATCGGATCGTAAATTGGTCAAATATTCAATTAGAACCCGCTCGCAAGTCCGAAATACGGAATAATTCTAAGTTCGAATTATCGGATGCCGATCCGATGACGATCCGATCGAATCCAAACCTATTTCATATCCGAAACACGCTAACTTATGATTTTCCAACACTTAGACTCTAAATCGGTGAATCGGATCGTAAATTTGTCAAATATCCAATTAGAACCCGCTCGCAAGTCCGAAATACGGAATAATTCCAAGTTCGAATTATCAGATGCCGATCCGATGACGATCTGATCGAATCCAAACCTATTTCATATCCGAAGCACGCTAACTTATGATTTTCCAATACTTAGACTCTAAATCGGTGAATCAGATCGTAAATTGGTCAAATATCCAATTAAAACCCGCTCGCAAGTCCGAAATACGGAATAATTCCAAGTTCGAATTATCGGATGCCGATCCGATGACGATCCGATCGAATCCAAACCTATTTCATATCCGAAACACGCTAACTTATGATTTTCCAACACTTAGACTCTAAATCGGTGAATCGGATCGTAAATTGGTCAAATATCCAATTAGAACCCGCTCGCAAGTCCGAAATACAGAATAATTCCAAGTTCGAATTATCGGATGCCGATCCGTTGACGATCCGATCGAATCCAAACCTATTTCATATCCGAAACACGCTAACTTATGATTTTCCAACACTTAGACTCTAAATCGGTGAATCGGAGCATAAATTGGTCAAATATCCAATTAGAACCCGCTCGCAAGTCCGAAATACGGAATAATTCCAAGTTCGAATTATCGGATGCCGATCCGATGACGATCGGATCGAATCCAAACCTATTTCTTATCCGAAACACTCTAACTTATGATTTTCCAACACTTAGACTCTAAATCGGTGAATCGGAGCGTAAATTGGTCAAATATCCAATTAGAACTCGCTCGCAAGTCCGAAATATAGAATAATTCCAAGTTCGAATTATCGGATGCCGATCCGTTGACGATCCGATCGAATCCAAACCTTTTTCATATCCGAAACACGCTAACTTATGATTTTCCAACACTTAGACTCTAAATAGGTGAATCGGAGCGTAAATTGGTCAAATATCCAATTATAACTCGCTCGTAAGTCCGAAATACGGAATAATTCCAACTTCGAATTATCGGATGCCAATCCGATGACGATTGGATCGAATCCAAACCTATTTCATATCCGAAACACGCTAAGTTATGATTTTCCAACACTTAGACTCTAAATCGGTGAATCGGATCGTAAATTGGTCAAATATCCAATTAGAACCTGCTCGCAAGTCCGAAATACGGAATAATTCTAAGTTCGAATTATCGGATGCCGATCCGATGACGATTGGATCGAATCCAAACCTATTTCATATCCGAAACACGCTAACTTATGATTTTCCAACACTTAGACTCTAAATCGGTGAATTGGAGCGTAAATTGGTCAAATATCCAATTAGAACCCGCTCGCAAGTCCGAAATACGGAATAATTCCAACTTCGAATTATCTGATGCCGATCCGATCGAATCCAAACCTATTTCAAAACCGAAACACGCTAACTTATCATTTTTTAACGCTTAGACTCAGTTATAGATATAAACCATTTTTTTAACAAATACATGTTAATTGCAGGAGCAGGGCAGCGTCAGGGGATCGATGAGAGCACCAGCGTTGGTGGCGAACGGGGGTGGTTGAGATAGGGTGGCGTCAGGGGATCGATGAGACCACCAGCGTTGGTGGCGGGCGGGGGTGGTTGAGATAGGGCATGTATCATCTCTCAGTTTTGAATTGTGTAAATATTATTTTGTAATATGTGGTTATTTTTTGTTCTTGTCTATAATTGTCGGGTACTGTGGTAATATTTGATAATTTGCTGTAATTTTTTATCAATTTAGGTAATATTTTAAAATTTGCGGTAATATTTTATAAATTGTGGTAATATTTGATAAATTGTGGTAATATATTGTGGTATTGTTGTAAATCACAGGAATTAAATAACATTATTTAGGTAAATTTATTATAAAAAAAACATATTTATTACCGACGAAAATTAATTATTCCGTCGATAATAATGTTTTCATTTTTTTAAATTATAAATAATTTGCCGACGGCATATAATATCCGTCGGTAATATATATATTATTACCGACGGGACATATATATGCGTCGGTAATATATATAGTATTACCTACAGTATATACCATAACCGTCGGTAAAATGCTTATATATTACCGACGGATTATTAAGGTTCGTCGACAATAATATATTATATTAATTTTTAATTGATTAAATATGATCGACGGCTTTAATATTACCGTCGGTATTAATTATTATTACCGACGGTAATATTTGGTCCGTCGTATTGTTTTTCCCGACACCTTTTTTCCCGACAGCCAGCAACGGAAATATCTTCCGTCGCTATAAAATATTACCGACGGAATGTTAATATTACCGACGGATATTTTCCGTCGGTAATAACTGTTTTTTTTGTAGTGACGATGACCCACTACGAACTTCTCTCTTCTCTCTTTCTTTAACCGTCCCGAGATCTTCCGTCCTCTCTCTTTCCATTTTCTCTCTCTATGTTGCCTCATCTAAACCAACCAAGCCCAGCTTTGTCTTTCTTGAAATCATCGCAGCCATCCAACTCGAACTGCCCCACACAAACCCGACCCGATCCTAGCCTCCGAGATCCCATCTCCCACTTTTTCCTGACTTCTCTCTTTCCTTTCTTTCGGTCCAAATTCATCACAACCGTTCACTGCCTTCATTCTCTTCCATAATCCATGAAACCATGCAAAATTCTCTCTCTTCTCTCTCCATTATCACAGCCGACCCTTGCACGTCTCATTGCCTTCAAGAATCTTTCCCCTTTATTCTTCCTTCACTTCATACCAACCCAATCCATGTTTACCAAAACTGAAGCCTTGGGGTGCAAGCTGGAAAACCTTATAAATAGAGGGACATCGGCATGAAGAAAGGGAGATCATCATCTGAGTTTTTCTTCAAGCGAGCTATCATCAATTATTTATAGAGCGGGTGCGAAGCAAGTGCGGAGGAGTACTGTAATTTCTGAAGAAGTTTTCAAAGTAGTGGGTGTAACTTTTCTTCGATTCAATAAAATAGTCGTTTACTTATATTTTCCTGCACTCTTCTTTTTCTGCAATGCTTAGTCTTACTAATTATTCTGTACGCATTCAAACCATGGCTGACTAAGCTCCCTCCTGCCAGGGAGAGGGGTTCAATGCCATGGTAAATAGTTAGTTCTCATCTTGCACTTTGCTCTTGATCGTACTTAACGTTTATGCCTCTTTCTTAATTTAATTTTTAAGTGAGAACGAAGATCACCTGTGTTTCCATTCGATTGGGATTCGGGTGATACTTCAACACTCAAATATTAAATCATTAACTAAGATGGCTACGATTTTTATTTTTATTTTTTTTATCTAATTTTCATTATATGAATTTTCGCAATTGAATTAGTTTTACTTCTTCACTATAAGAAGAATTCTATTCAATATATTATGAAAATATTATATAATAAAATTAGATAAAGGGGGCTTTCACTCTATATTTTTCACTTGAGTCGGTAAAACTTTCGCTCTCTAGTGTGGACAGAAAAGAGTAACATTGTAAGAGAACTTTACTCCATACCATGGCTAACAAACCCCTCTCCTGGGTGGATTTGTCTTCTGATAATCCTTTTATTTAAGTCTCTAGTTTTTGTTTTGCTTCTTAAAACAAAGCATCTTCAAAAAAAAAAAAAAATCCAAACCACTTAAGTTTATTTTAGCTTCAGTTGTGATCTTTTCTTTAGGCATTGCACTATGTATGGTGATCCTTACTTGCCCTAGACTATTTAAACTCTCTGATTTATAATTGCAGGTATTGGTTTTGATAATAGCTTCACTTCAACGACATAACAAAAAGCTTTCTATCAACGCTTGAGGATGCCCGAGGATTAGCTGTCTCTAAGCCCTCAGTTGTTGATTGATGGATGTTAGAATTTGGAGTCCTAAGCGTAGTGCCTTTGAATGCTGGTTGATCCTGGGGAGACCAGGTGTGATCAAATTAGCCTTGTTTTTGGTAGGTCGAGGCAAAGCTCTTACCGACCCAACCAGTTGTAAGGTATATAGCAGGCGCCTTCGAATGCTAGTTGATTATGGGAAGACCCTGTGCGATCATACCAGCGGAGGGGCATAAAGCTTGTGCCTTTGCGTTGCTTGTTGATCGTGGGGAGACCATGTGCGATCAGACTCGTCTTGTCGTTGGCTAATCGAGGCAATGCTCTTACCGACCCAACCTGTTACGGGCTACATAGCAGGTGCCTTCGAATGCTAGCTTGTCGTGGGGAGACCCTGTGCGATCATACTAATGAAGGGGCACAAAGCTTATACCTTTGCGTTGCTAGCTTATCGTGGGAAAACCCTATGCGATTAAACTAGTCTTGTAGTTGGTTGGTCAATGAGATGCTCTTACCGACCCAATCGATTACGGGTTATATAGCAGGTGCCTTCGAATGCTGGCTGATCATGGGGGGACCCTGTGCCATCATACCAATGGAGGGGTACGAAGCTTGTACCTTTGCATTGCTAGCTAATCGTGGAGAGACTCTGTGCGATCAAACTAGTCTTGTCGTTGGTTGGTCGAGGCGATTCTCTTACCAACCCAACCGGTTACGGGGTACGTAGCAGGTGCCTTCGAATATTGGCTGATCATAGTGAGACCCTATGCAATCATACCAACGGAGGGGCATGAAGCTTGTACCTTTGAGTTGCTAGCTGATCGTGGGGAGACCCTGTACGATCAAACTAGTCTTATCGTTGGTTGGTCGAGGCGATGCTCTTACCGACCCAACCGGTTGTGAAGTATATAGTAGGTGCCTTCAAATATTGGTTGATCATGGGGAGACCCTGTGCGATCAAACCAGTGAAGGGACACTGATCATGCACCTTTGTATTTATTAGTTGATCGTAGGGAGACCTTGTGCGATCAAACCAGCGAAGGGACACCGACGCGAAGACGCCTACCTCAAACTTTGTCTTCGAGTGCCAAGGTTATCTCCTTGGACTTTTTTTTATATTGGGCAATATACGATACCCGAGGGTTGGTTATCTCCAAACCCTCAATTGACAGTTGAATCCTCGAACTACAATGTCGGGGGATACTCAAGGGTTGGCTATCTCCAAGCTCTCGGTCAATGGTTGAATCCTCGGGCGATCTGCAACACTAGAGAATGCCCGAGGGTTGGTTATCTCCAAGCCCTCGGTTGATGGTTGAATCCTCGAGCGATCTATAACACTAAAGGATGCTCGAGGGTTGGCTGTCTCCAAGCCCTTGGTCGATAGTTGAATCCTCGGGCGATCTATAACACTAGAGGATACCTGAGGGTTGGCTGTCTCTAAGCCCTTAGTCAATGGTTGAATACTCTAGAGATCTGCAACACCGGAGGATGCCCGAGGGTTGGCTGTCTCTAAGCCCTCGGTCGATGGTTGAATCATCGGGCGATTTGCAATGCCGGAGGATGCTCGAGGGTTGGCTATCTACAAGCTCTCGGTCGATGGTTGAATCCTTGGGCGATTTGCATGCCAAATGATGCTCGAGGGTTGGCTGTCTCTAAGCCCTCGGTCGATGGTTGAATCCTCCGGCGATCAGCAATGCCGGAGGATGCCCAAGGGCTGGCTGTCTCCAAGCCCTCGATCAATGGTTAAATCCTCTAGCGATTTGCAACGCCGGAGGATGCCTGAGGGTTGGCTATGTCCAAGCTCTCGATCGATGATTGAATCCTCGGGTGATCTACAATACCAGAGGATGGCCCGAGGGTTGGCTGTCTCCAAGCCCTCGGTCGATAGTTGAATCCTTCAGCTATCTGCAACACCGGAGGATTATTGAGGATTGGCCATCTCCAAGCCCTTAGTCTATGGTTGAATCCTCGGGCAATCTGTAACGTCGGAGGATGCCTGTCTCCAAGCTCTCGGTTAATGATTGAATCTTCGGGCGATCTGCAATGCCGGAGGATGTCCGAGGGTTGGCTGTCTCCAAGCCCTCGATCGATGGTTGAATCCTCGGACAATCTGTAATATCGGAGGATGCCCAAGTGTTAACTGTCTCCAAGCCCTCAGTCGATAGTTGAATCCTTTGGCTATCTGCAACGTCGGAGGATGCCCGAGGGTTGGTTGTCTCCAAGCCCTTGGTCGACTGTTGAATCCTCAACCAATCTTCAACGTCGGAGAATACCCGAGGGCTGGCTGTCTCCAAGTCCTTGGTCGACGGTCATAGTTTTGAATATCACTCTCGACGTAGGGATCAGAGGACGGCTCATGCGACCGGTAGATGTTTGCTCCATCGTTGATACCGACGGTTGACGTCGGAGGATTCACCCCTGATATTTGAACGTCTTAATTTAGATAACTTCCCTCCGACTGATCTACGGGTCATGTCTTCGCTATTATGGTATAACGATAGATATAGACAGGTTGCTTAGGCTATCGGTAGTTACTGCTTGATCGAAGGAGTTGGGAAGCTCGAAGGTCGCAAGTAGATAGGGAAGGATCCCACAGACGGTGCCAAACTGTAGTGAAA
Source organism: Chamaelirium japonicum (assembly GCA_947650365.1). Taxonomy (NCBI): domain Eukaryota; kingdom Viridiplantae; phylum Streptophyta; class Magnoliopsida; order Liliales; family Melanthiaceae; genus Chamaelirium; species Chamaelirium japonicum. Next base: position 64,633,610 of record OX393549.1, on the reverse strand, counting down.
AATTATGGCCACCGTACGATCTCCCTCCAATAGTCGATTGTAGGGTAGAGCTTTGAGATATGGTGCACTTTGAGATACTGAGCTATCACGTACTTAGCTGTCTCATAGACACTGTTGAATATAGGAAGAAGAAGATGCAAAGCAATAGAGGGGGAGAGAGAGTTGACATAGGATATGGTAAAGAAGTTCGGCCAAAGCTTACATCTCCGTGTGGTTAGATGCAATATCTGAATGCACTAACTCTAAAGAAGTATAACTACTCTCGACAGGCTGAGCAGTGCTTGTTCAAGTAGACAGAGGGTGGAGTAGGCTTGACTAGAGTCTGATCACCAGAAGGCTCAAAGAGCTCTGGAAAACAGAAAGTTGAGTTGGGAATAATGAATCGTCCCCCCCCCGGAATATTTTGTCGGGTCTACTATTTATAGAAGTTTGTGTTAGGATTGTATGCCCTTAAATAATGTGTTATGTTTTTCCTCAGTTATTTATTAATGGATATGGCATTATAATATGTTCATGAGATTAATGGTTCAGCAGGTAGTCTGCAAGTGATTAAAGATTATTTATATGGATGAGATTCATACAAAGAGAGATATGCGCCATTGGTACTAATCATTTAAAACTAATCATAGCTTATAATGAGAGTGGACATCTCATTGGGTAAACTATAGTATCTTTGACTCCGACATAAATGGTGAATCTCTAGTTATTAGAATGTATGATTCCAGGTTAAAGATGCTAGTGTATGATATGCATTGATGGATCGTGAGTAAACCCAATGACACCTTTGTACTGTCATGGTCATATGGGTTCTCACTACTTACACAAGTCGACTTGCTCTCAATCCTGATAGACTAGCGAACTTCAAGCTTTGGCCCAGTTACTTTGACTTCTCAATCAATGAGGTCCTAAGGACCAACACCTGGATATCTTGGTGACTGAGTTAAGGTTATGGAGAACTCTAGATCTCAAGATGGAATCCACCCTCCTATAAAAGAGACCTTCATATATATCCCTATTAGTTGATCTCAAGTTTGTTCATTGGTAAAACTGCGCAGTCCTTATCTATGAAGAGTTCACTAACAAGAGGGATGATCAAATAGGGAGATCATATATAATAGAGTATAAGATGTAGCACCAACTGGTTAGACAACTCACTAAAAGTGACCCGATGGTGACTACAGATGTATTAAGGTGGAGGGGTAATATCATAATCTGTAAGACTAGAAATTGTTATTCTGACCCGGAGTGCAATCATCACCATATAGTGTAATTAGTGATGATTAATCTAATATGCAAATATGGTTAAAGAGTTTAGTCGGTATATTCGAATTTAGGTTGGAGCCGCGTTAGAAGACCCTAGGTGATCCCAACTACGATCCAAAACGACTCGAGACTAGTATGTGATCATGAGGGAATTATTATTATTAATTATATATATATGAGATATATATATAGGCTTTAATAATAAGTGAGTATTGGATTAAATTGACCATGGGGGTACCCTAGGCACCCCAGACATGTGCCACCATCACACAGAGTGAGAATTAAGATGATAGGTTTGACCAGGTCAAATTCTAACCGCCCCCCTTTGTTTGTTCGTTCAACACAAAGAGGATAGGAAGAGGGGGCTGGCCTTGACTAGGTCAAAGCCTTATCCACCCCTCTCCTTATCCGGAAGGGCTTATAAAAGGGAAAGGGAAGAGAGGGAGCCAGCAATGCATGCCTATGCAAGCCCTAGTCGCCCGCTCCATCTCCTAACTCTCGTTCTCTCTCTCTCTCTCTCTCTCTCTCTCTCTCTCTCTCTCTCTCGTGTGCGAGGGTTTGATTTTGGAGATCAACCCTAATCCAAGGAAACTTTCCATTTCTCTTGGGATTGCAAGGAAGGCTTCCCACCGGGTCGATTCTCAAGCGACGTGAGGAATACATGGTTAAAGATTGCAAGGAGGTTGATCGCCAACGTGCAGTAATTTTTGTCCAGAAATCTGCAGCAGAACAGCCCCGATGTTTTAATTATTTTGGGAGATTTACAGATCGGATTGACTCTGTTCTAGTTTAAGGATCTCCGGAATAAAGGCATTTACGCGCTTGTAAAATTTCAGAGCAATCAAAGATCGAAACAAAAACTGCCATCCGTTCTACCTACTAGATCTACAAAGGGCTGATCACCCCATGGTAAAATTCTCATCTGAATAACCATGCATGATTAAAGAATATTAAATTTTTAATCCGATCCCCATTAATTGGTATCAGAGCTATGGCTCATGTATGTTCTAATCGGTTGAGATGATAGTGTTGGGTTATATGGGAACATGCTCTATGCGAGGAATTTGTTCTCTACCGCGCAACCATCGAACGCTTCCACATGAAGATTTTGATTTAAAAATCATGAGTAGGTTGCATGCTAGTCGGTTCGTTTCATATGGATGAGATCAACGATGGTGTTTTCTCTCGCTCTCAATAATTTTAGATAGAACCCTATAATCTAAAAATTATGAATCGAGCGTAAGTTGCATGCTAGATGGTTCGGATAAATGAGATCCATCGTGAGCTTACAATTTCTATTGTGAACTTTTTTTGCAAGTGTGCTGAAATTGCTTGTCTCTCTCTCATGGTCAAGCAATAGCTTGAATATATTATTTATGTTATGTGATGGCATGGTTTCAATTTTTAATTGGGCTCTTGTAAGGAGAACCCAAACCCTGAAAATGAGAAAGAAGGAATAAATATTTGTTTTAGTTACGCTTAAATCATCATTCTATGCATGTTAATTAAAACCAATATTTAAATAAAATTCTCAGAAAAAATTAAAATATCAACTAGGAGAGGATTTCATAAGGGAAGTCCATGGTCCTTCACCTTTGATCCACTGTAAGGTGAAATGGATTCCTCGTGTCACCTTGGAGTGATCCCCAATATCGGGGGGTATTCATTCCACTGGTTACTAGATATGGATTTCGTAGGACAAATCATATAAGCCGTACCTGGGGTCACCTCTCCTAGGAGGAGCTAACTCAGTGCAGTTATCGTAGGATTTGGATGGTGGTAAAACACTTGATAAGATGTTCGTCAAGAGACTCCCCTAGCAGTTTTGATGAAACGCTTGGGATTGAAGTCACAGGAGTCATGGTCCATAAGATATGAGATGTCTAGAGTATGAACATAATGGTTTCCAATCAAATCCACAGGGCATGATTTCCCCTAGGATACTTGCTCTGTGGATTTGATATCCTGGATGATTTTCACATTGTGGTTGGGGAATCCATAATAAAATAATAAATTGTCTATCTATTGCCATATCTTCTAATAATTAATTTTTTATTTGGCTTTAATAGGAAAAATGACTGGATCTACATTCAATCCCCTTGTCATAATCCTGAACCATAATAAGTTGACTAGAACCAATTATATAGACTGGAAAAAAAATTTAGACATTGTCTTAACTGCTGAAGGGTACAAATATATCCTTACCAAAGACTGCCCTAACTTACCTGGACCCTTGACTACCCAAGAGGAGATGGAAGCCTTCCAGAAGTGGAATAAGACTGATGAGATGGCTCGTTGATACATTCTGGCTTCTATATCGAATGTATTACAACATCAACATTAGTCAATAGTCATATGCCACTACTGGAGACATAATGTTGAACCTAAAAGAAATGTTTGGTGACCAAGGGTGACCTGTTAGGCAGCAAGCCATGAAACGATTAATGAGTACTAAGATGTCTAAAGGCATCCTAGTTAGAGAGCACATGTTAAAGATATTCAATTCGTTAAATATTCTTAAGATACTGGGGGCTGAGATTGATGGTGAATCTCAGATAGACATAATCCTAGAATCCCTACCTGACTCATTCAACCAGTTTAAGCTCAATGCCAATATGAACAAGATGAGCTTTATACTGGGAGAACTGATGAGCTCTCTGACGGCAGCAGAGGGAATTATAAAGACTGATCCAAGTGCTCATAACATTGAGAAGGCTTCATCTTCTAGGTTTAAGCCCAAGGGCAAGAACCGGTTTACGAAGAAGAAGCAAGGTCCCAAGTTTCCTAAGGCTAAGGCTAGTACCTCTGGAGGGGTGAGCAAGAAAGGGGAGGGTAAGATAAAAAAAAAACTATTTTCATTATGGGGAAGGCGGTCACTGGAAGAGGAACTGTACTGTCTTCTTGAAGAAGAAAAAGAACTCAGGTATGACTGAATCACTCGTTCTTGAAGTAAGCTTTTTAGCGGATACTTTATATACGTAGTGCATTGATTTCGGGGCAACTAATCATATATGTAATTCGTTGCAGGGGTTTCAAGCAACACGGCAGCTGAGTGATGGTGAAGTCAAGTTATTGCTGGGGTCGGATGCGATAGTATTAGCCGTCACAGTGGGAGTAGTCAGATTAGTCTTTCCAAATTCGATTATTATTCTGTCAGATGCATTATATATACCATCTATAAGACGTAACCTTATTTCGGTTTTAGCTTTAGTAAATAAAGGATATTCCTTCTTATTTGGTACTAAAGTTGTGATAAAGAGAAATGGGTGTTTTATTTGCTCTGGTAGTTTAACGAATGGATTATATCTAATCTCCCCTAGTAATCTTGAGATATGTGAACTGGAAAAGGATAACTCTAATAGTCTAATATCACTTAAAAGAAAGCATTCGTCAATCGATCCAATAAGACTTTGGTATATAAGGCTAGGTCATATTAATCTGAATAGGATAGACAGACTAGTCAGAGATATCATTTGGCCTCAGCTTCCGTTTGACAATAAATCAGTCTGTGAATCATGTTTAGAAGGAAAAATAACCAAGAGGCCCTTTACTGCTAAGGGATATAAAGCCAAAGGCTTATTGGAATTGATTCATTTTGATGTGTGTGGACCTTTAAATATTAGGGCTAGAGGAGGTTTCGAGTATTTCATCACGTTTACGAATGACTACTCGAGGTATGGATATATTTACCTATTGCATCGAAAGTCTGAGGCCTTTGAAAAGTTCAAAGAGTTTCGGGCTGAGGTGGAGAAATAACTTGGTAAAAATACGAAGAATCTTCGATCAGATCGAGGAGGAGAATACCTCTCTACTGAGTTCAAGGACTACCTGGCTCAGAATGGAATATTGTCTCAGTTGACTGCACCGGGTATGCCTCAATAGAATGGTGTGTCTGAGATAAGGAATATGACTTTACTTGATATGGTTAGATATTTGATGAGCTACCCTAATTTGCCTTATTTCCTATAGGGATTCACCTTGAGTACAACGATATACATACTAAATCATGTTCTATCTAAATCTCTCCCTAAAACTCCTAGGGAGTTGTGGACTGGGCATAAGCTTAGTCTACAGCACTTCCGGATATAGGGATGCGCAGCACATATGCTAAAAGGGAAGATGGATAAGTTGGAACCTAGATCGGAAGTATGCTACTTCGTGGGGTACCCAAAGGGAACCAAGGGATGGTACTTTTATAATCCCAAGGAGCAGACCGTGCTTGTTAGTACGAATATTGTGTTCCTTGAGGAGGATTATCTATTGAACCATCAAGCAAGAGAAAGACTTATATTACAAGAGATCCCTGATAAAGAATTAAACTCTGAGTCATAGTGGGAGAACTATCAGAGAACTTGAAAAGGTTCATGTTCTTGGGAGAAGCTTATGAAGCCATCCTGGATGAACAAGAAGAAGATCCCACTACATACGATGAAGCTCTATTAATTGGATTGAGATTCTGGTCACTGGCAAGAAGTTATGAAATCGGAAAAGGAGTCTATGTACTCCAACCACGTCTGGGAACTTGTCAATCTACCTGTCAATATTAAACCTATTGGCTGTAAAGTGGATTTACAAGAGAAAGAGAGGACCTGATGGTAAGGTGGAGACCTTTAAAGCAAGGTTGGTGGCGAAGGGGTTTACTCAGAAAGAAGGTATCGATTATCAGGAAACCTTCTCATCGGTTGCCATGCTAAAATCCATCAGAATCCTCCTATCCATTGCTGTAAATCTTGACTATGAGATTTGACAAATGGATGTCAAGACGACATTCTTGAATGTCCAACTTGAGGAAGACATCTACATAATGCAGCCAGATGAATTTATAACTAAGGGCCAAGAGCAGAAAGTATGCAAGTTGCACAGATCCATTTATGGACTCAAGCAAGCATCTAGATGTTGGAACATTCAGTTTGACCAGACTATGCAGTCCTTTGGATTCAATCAAAGTCAATATGAACCATGTGTATACATGAGGCATGCAGTAAGTATGGTGATTTTTCTAATTTTGTATGTTAATAATATACTCCTTATCAGAAACGATGTAGGATAATTATCAACTGTCAAAATCTGGTTGGCCAAGAATTTTGATATGAAGGATATGGGAGAAGTCAGCTACATCCTAGGACTCAAAGTTTTTCGATACCGGAAAAGAAGGATGTTAGGTCTCTCCCAGGCTTCCTACATAGACAAGGTCTTAGTATGGTTTGTAATGGATAATTCCAAGAAGGGACTCCTTCCCTTTAGGCATGGAATAGTATTCTCCAAGAAACAGTGTCCTAAAACACAAGAGGACAGAGATCGCATGAAGGACATCCTATACGCTTCGACAGTGGGAAGTCTTGTGTATGCGATGCTTTGTACAAAATCGGATATCTACTTTGCCATAGGCATGGTTAGCAGATATCAGTCTAATCCAGGTATCTTGTATTAGGCCGCCGTAAAGTATATTCTCAAGTACTTAAGAAGAATTAGAGATAATATGCTGGTTTTCGACGGAGAGGACTTAGTTCCTGTTGGTTTCACCGATTCAGACTTTATGTCTGATATGGATAAAAGGAGGTCAACTTCGGGTTATATGTTTAGTCTGGGTGGTGGTGCCATTAGCTGGAGGAGTATTAAGCAGAAATGCATTGCAGATTCAACTATTGAAGCTGAATACGTGGCAGCATACGAAGTAGCCAAGGAGGCAGTATGGTTGAAGAACTTCCTTCAAGAGTTGGAGGTAGTGCCTACAGCAAAGATACCCATTACACCTTACTGTGATAACAGTGGGGCTGTTGCTCAGAGCAAAGAACCAAAGAACCATAAAGGAGCTAAACATATTGAGAGAAAATATCATATTCTAGAGGATATTAAGAAACGTGGAGATGTTAATTTGGTAACCAAGATAGCATCAGTAGAGAACCTCGCATATCCTTTTACTAAGACATTATCTACAAAGGCCTTTAACTATTATGTCGATAGGATGGGGGTTAGATGTGTATCACATTGGTTGTGAGTGCAAGTGGGAGATTGTTAGGATTGTACGCCCTCAAACAATGTTTTATGTTTTTTCTCAGTTATTTATTAATGAATATGATATTATAATATGTTCACCAGATGAATAGTTCAGCAAGTAGTCTACAAGTGATTAAAGATGCGACTTATTTGTATGGATGAGATTCATACAAAGAGAGATATGAGCCATTAATTGGTACTAATCAATTAAAATTAATCACAGCTTATAATAAGAGTGGATACCTTATTAGGTAAATTGTAGTATCTTTGACTCCGATAGGGATGGTGAATCTCTAGCCATTGGAATGTATGATTCTAGGTCAAAGATGTTAGTGCATGAGATACATTGATGGATCGTGAGTAAACCCAATGACACCTTTGTACTGTTATGGTCATATGGGTTCTCACTACTTACACAAGTTGACTTGCTCTTAATCCTGAGAGACTAGCAAACTTCAAGCTTTGACCCAGTTACTTTGACTTATCAATCAGTAAGGTCCTAAGGACCAACACCTGGATATCTTGGGGACTGAGTTAGGGTTACGAGGAACTCTAGATCTTAAGATGGAATCCACCCTCACATAAAGGAGACCTTCATATATATCCCCATTAGTTGATCTCAAGTTTGTTTATCGGTAAAACTACGCAGTCCTCATCTGTGAAGAGTTCACTGATAAGAGAGATGATCAAATAGGAAGATCATGTATAATGGAGTATAAGATGTAGCACCAATTGGTTAGACAGCTCACTAAAAGTGAATCGATGTTGACTACGGATGTATTAAGGTGGAGGGGCAATATCGTAATCTGTAAGACTAGAGATTGTCTTTCTGACCCGAAGTGCAATCATCACCATAGAGTGGAATTAATGATGATTAATGTAAGATGCAAATATGGCTAAAGAGTTTAGTTGATATATTCGCATTTAGGTTGAAGCCGCGTTAGAAGACCCTAGGTGATCCCAACTACGGTCCAAAGCGACTCAAGACTAGTATATGATCATGAGGGAATTATTATTATTAATTATATATATATATATATATATATATATATATATATATATATATATATATATATATATATATATATATATATATATATATGCTTTAATAATAAGTGAGTACTGGATTAAATTGACCATAGGGGTGCCCTAGGCACCCTGGACATGTGCCACCATCACATAGAGTGAGAATTAAGATGATAGGTTTGACCGGGTCAAATCCTAACCGCCACCCCTTGTTTTTCCGTCCAATACAAAGAGGATAGGGAGAGGCGGCCGACCTTGACTAGGTCAAAGTCTTATCTACCCCTCTCCTTATCCGGAAGGGCTTATAAACGGGAAAGGGGAGAGAGGGGGCCGGCCATGCATGCCTATGTAAGCCCTAGCCGCCCCCTCCATCTCCTATCTTTCGTTCTCTCTTTCTCGTGTGCGAGGATTTGATCTTGGAGATCAACCCTAATCCAAGGAAGCTCTCTATCTCTCTTTATATTGCAAGGAAGGCTTCCCACCTGGCTAATTCTCGAGCAACGCAAGAAATACGTGGTTGAAGATTGCAAGGAGGTTGATCGCCAACGTGCAGTAATTTTCATCCAAAAATCTGCAGCAGAACAGCCCTGTCGTTTTAATTATTTCGGGAGATCTATTGATCAGATTGATTTTGTTCCAGTTCGAGGATCTCCGGAATGAAGGCAGTTATGTGCTCGTAAAATTTTAGAGCAATCAAAGATCGAAGCAAAAATTGTCATCCGTTCTACCGATTGAATCTACAAAGGGCTAACCACCCCACGGTAAAATTCTCATCCGAATAACCATGCATGATTAAGGAAGATTAAATTTTTAATCCGATCCCTATCAGTTTGGGAATATCGAGGGTTTTGGTAAATACCCGGGGGGTTTTATCAGACCCCAAATAGTCCATGTGGGCCACAGGTAGGGCTGGCAGGTCCCACTATTGTCTTTGCGGTCCCCAAGCAGGGCTGGCGCGTCCCACCGTCAGGCGTTGGCCAGATTTTGCATCCACAACCATAACTCTAGGAGTCCAAGCAACCGCTCAGACCTGAACACATAGGGTCCGAACAAGCTGTTCGGTCACCTAGTTTGGACTTCTAACACTTAGAAAAATTTCTAAATGTCATATCCTCTTGACTTGACCAACGATGAAATCAATTCTGGTTTTTCAAGAATGAAAAAGTTTTCTATGTTAGAGCACGGTATTCTAGAAATGAAAAAAAAAATTAAAGATGTGTCAAAATCCTTGAAAAACAGGAATCATATAAGCGATGCAAACACAAGTAAAATGATACGATCGAGAAATCCATCTTCCCTTGCAAGCCCATGCACGCCCGACTCTTAGGTGAGTAACTACGGTCATGTAATCGACTGCTGAATCGACTAATGATCATGAACTATTGAATCAATAATAAAAGGGCCTATATGTAATAACTCACATATTGATTTGACTCACAAATTAAGACAAACATGAAGACACCGAAAATAGTAACAATCTCCTTCTTTGCCTTAATTTTGAGTCAAAACCATACATTTCTCTACTTTCAAGAAGGAAGATAAAAACTGATCTCTTTAATATAAATTAAGTACTACTTCCTTTTAATATCTTAAACAATTCACTACCCCTAGACACAAGCAAAAAATCTTCATGTAATTTGCTTTGTCTAGTCGTGTTTTGTTGTTTCCTGCATACTAAAAGTACACTACAAATACCAAGTTTCCCTATAAGGTTAGTCAATAGCCTAAGTAAGATATCAGAAGGAACTGATACAATAAAAATGATGCAGAAACAACAACCTAAATACCCAAAATGGATCAACTCAAGTGAAGGGTAGGTGTCAACATCTCACTTTCCCCAATGCCCCTTGTGATAACGATGATTGCGTAAACGACAAACGACAAAATCTAACTCTTTACGAGCTGATAAAAGGACCAGGTAATAAACTTATCTCATCCCTTATACAATGTTTCATTTATTAAAGGATGGATAAGAGCCTCATACATATAGAACCCCACACCATAATAGTTTACACCTATGTTAAGGATGAGTTCTGCGGAGAATGAACCCATAGTTCAAGATCTCTTCCCCTTGCTAATGGAGAAATCTATCCCTCATTTTGACACAAAATATACCAAGGGTTAGGTATCGTCACATGGTGAGTGGGAGAGAGCACAATGCACAGACCTCGGATAGAGGCTGGGACTTGATAAGTTGGGCAGGAAGGGATGATACCACTACAAAGAGGAGTTGATCCAATTTCCTTCTAATTTATTTGAAACGTCAGTGGAGTTAACTAGCTCGAAGATGCCAGTCCTTTTCGTAGAGAAAGTAGATCCCAAACGAGTGTCTCTAGATAAGGAGGCATGTTAAAAATAGTTTTTAGAGATGTTTTCAAATAGTCCCCATGCCTCAGTCTCATTTTCAGGATAAAGGTCCCACCATATGCAGCATCGATCATGTAATGATTAGAGTCGACCAAACCATTGTAGAATGTCTGCACGACTTGCCATTGAGGCACATAATAGTAAGGCCAGGGTATTTTCATAAAAATCCATAAGCCGCTCTTTCGTTTTGTGGAATTGTTCACTATCTAGCTGGGCGAAGCGTGTGATAGCTCGTTAGTACTGGTTGGTCTTGTTGAAGATGTGACTCGACTCTAGGGGTCGTGCGCACTATTTGGACACTTGTGTGCATGACTTGCCCTCCTTCAGAAAAGTCGATGTGTCCTCTGAAAAGGAGAACGCATCCATCCCCATGTGGTCATGCGCACGACTGTCGGGTCATGTGCATAACCTAGAGCCCGACTTTCTGGATGCGTCATTCATCAAAAAGATGAGACTCTGCTATAGGCAGTCGTGCACACAACTGTGCTATGCAGCACGGGTCAGCCCAAGTTATATATGTTTTAACTTTCCTGTTTTGGCTATTTTGAGAGGAATTTCGAGATTAAGCTTATGTAACATATTCCTTTGATATATAAATAGATATAGGGTTTTGGGGAAACGTATGAAAAACATTGTTTACTTTGAGGGAGGCTTGGAAAGGCTTGATGAGGGTTTTAGAGAAGAAAGGGGTGCTTTTAGTGAAGGGAGTTCATATCGTTGGAGTTTGGTGTTTTTTATAACTCCGTTTGGTTCTTCGTTCTAGTGGATAGGCCGATCATCTTTGCCAGTGGTTTTCTTGCAAAGGTTTTCATATAAATCTCTCGACTCTTTCTCTTGCAAGGGTTTTCTTCTTGCTTTGCTATTTATCTATTTGTGTTGGATTGCTTGTTCCACATCGATTCGTTGGAGAATCATCTTTTGTAATTAATCTATGTTGACCCACGTAATCGGAACGATTTGGTATCGGATTGCTTATGAGGTATTGTCTAGGAGGATCCGCAATAAATTGGTATCAAATCCAGGTTTATCGTTCTTGATCAATTGCTATAGCAACCAACTTATTAAAGATGTCGAATTTCAAGATTGATGTAGAAAATTTTGATAAAAATTCTAACTTCACTTTATGGCAAGTTAGCATCAGAGATCTATTGATTCAATAGGGTCTTCACAAAGCTCTGTATGGTTTGGAGACGTAGCTTGCAGATATGTTGATGGAGGATTGAGAAGAGTTTTGACCTACAACTTATAGCACCATCCTATCTTTTTTGGAGAAGGAGATCAAGTTTCTTGTCATGTATGAAAGTTCCATGGCGGCGATTTGACCGAAGCTTGAAAGTCGGTACATGATGAAGTATCTTACAAATCGATTATTTTTGAAGCAACAACTTTACATGTTTTGCATTAAGGAAGGTACTTCTATCCACCAGTACCTTAATAAATTCAATCGAATCATGTCTGAATTATTGAATAACGAAGTAAATATCAAAGAAGAAGAAGACAAATCCTTTATGCTTCTATCTTCTTTACTAGAGTGCTTCGAGCACCTCGTTATGATAATGCTCTATGAGATAGAGTCTATTAAACTAGAGGACGTCATGATGAATCTTTTGTCTAATGATTTTAGGAAGAAGCTTTTGGTTACAGAGTCATAGGCAGAGAGTTATGGCTTGTTTGTGGAGAGAGAAAGATCAGAGAACAATGACTCTTCTAAGAAAAAGTCTAGATCTAAGTCTATACTAAGAAAAGACATGGAGTCCTATTACTATCACAAGAGGGGTCAAATCAGGTCTGGCTGTCCTATGCTAAAAGCGAAGGGAGTATGTCCAGGAAGAGTGCATATTCTGAGGTGGCGTCTGATGTAGCTCACGTAGCGGAGGATTTGTCAAATAATATAGTTTTTTTGGTCACAGTTCGAGGGGATTTGAATAATAAGTGGATCCTAGGTTCTGGTTGCTCCTACTATATGTGTCCCAATTGGGATTGGTTCTCCTTATATCAGAAGGTGAATGGTGGTTTGGTCTTGACGAGTAATGATTTCACATACAAGACCATTGAAAAGGGATAAATCAAAATCTGTATGTATGATGGCATTGTTAGGACTTTAACTGAAGTTCGACACATTTCATATTTGAAGAAGAACGTCATCTCTCTTGGTACTTTGGATTTTTTAGGTTGCAAGTTCATCGCTCAAGCTAGAGTTCTTAGAGTATCTCAAGGGATTATGACCGTTATGAAGGGTGATAGGATCAGGAGCCTCTATGTTATTTTTAAGAGCACTGTTACAGGTAGTACGTATAATAGTTTCTACTTTGGCAGAAGATCAAGAGGCATCTCATCACTGTTATGGCATAAATATCTGGGCCATATAAATAAGAGAGACCTTTCTGAGTTGAGCATGCGGGATTTGCTATCAAGTGTGAAGAATGTCAAGCTTGATTTTTGCGAACACTGTATGTTTGGGAAGCAACATCGGGTCAAGTTTGGTATGACAGTTCATCGTATGAAGGAGATGTTAGATTATATCCATGCAGATATTTGGGGTCCTTCCCGAGTTGCTTTTAAGGAAGGATCGAGGTTCTTTATTTTTTTTATGGATGACTATTCCAGAAAGGTCTGGGTTTACATGTTGAAAACCAAAGCTCAGGTGTTTGAGATATTTTGAAGGTGAAAGATTTTGATGAAGAAGCAATTGGTAAGAAGTTGAAGCATCTCCGCAGCGAAATCGAGGAGAATTTACATCAAATGAGTTTTAGCACTACTATACAGAGGATAGAAGGTTTGGTTAAGCAAACCGATGGATTATTTGATCTTGCGAGTGTTTGGATGTCTGACTTACTATCACGTCAAAGATAGCAAGTGATGCGATCTAAACTAATCCTAAATTAAGGGTTTAATTTGATCTAAATTATAACTCGCAAGTGCACGAATCGCTTGTAGGAGCGGTGCGTATTACAAGGTCGATCCCACAAGGATTGCTAATGAGGGAGCAGTCTAATCTAGGGTTATTAGTTATTTAACCTAAATTACTTTAAACGATAATTTTAATTGGATTTGATTTGTTTTGAGATTAAAAACAAATTAATTAAAGAAAGGAAAATAAGCTAGTTATGGTAAATCGAGTTCCAAGTGGAGAAGGTACTAAGGCATTCGAATCCACCTCGGTTATTCGTAGTTACTAGGTTTATTTAGATTTATCTATGCGAACGAGTAGCATACGGGAATACGAATCCCATGCTCGACTCGAGAATATAATCGTTAGGCTCTTAATTAAATTGAAGACATATGTTTGATTCAATTCTCATGCAAAGATGTATTAGAACAGAGCATTAGATGTCTAACTAAAGAACAACTAATCAAGATTCTAAATTTTCGTCAAGTAACATGCATTGATTAATACGATGATTCATCATAACGACAAAGGATGCATGACATACTATGTGAGAGACTTCCATCATAATAATCCGATAATTGAATCACATATTCGAACTAGAGTGCATGGCATAGACAATATAAATAAACCTAATAATTATTCATAACCGGGGTTTCATCTAAGCCTTAGCAATGTACTTAGTTCATCATGGTTCGCATAACATCAAAAGTAACAGAAGGGAAGAACAAGATACAGATCATGCTCGAAATACGCTTTTGCTCTTCGTTGTCCTCCTCTCCGATCGATGCTCCTTCATTTCGACTCGGCTGCGGCACGGCTTCGATGGTACGGATGATGGATGACGGCTCGGACGATGGTACGATGGCGGCTCGGACGAGCGACTGACGGATGATTATGTGAGGTGGACGCTAGGGTTTCGTCTCGATGGTAGATGGCCAATGTCCTCGGAGGTGATGGGAGTAGGTACGGTCGAGGATGGTGTTCGGTGCAATGGGAGTCAAGGCCGTCCCAAGCTTCTCCTTGTTTTCCCGAGCCCCCCCTTATATAGGAGAGAGAGAGAGAGTTCGGTGGTCAGAAAGAGATAAGGAAAGATTGAAAGAAAAGAAAGAGAAAGAGAGATGTTCGGCTAGAGAGAGAGAGTACCAGAGAGAGAGCGGCTCGGGCTACAGGGTTCGGTGTAATGGAGGGCTGTGATCGGGTTGCATGGCTCTCGGATATGGGAAGGAGATCGGGCTAGAGAGAGATAAGGGGAGAAAGAAACGGAAGAGAGAGAATTTCGGTGGGTTTTAGAGAGAGAACCCAGGCCGATCGGGTAGAGAGCAGTGTTTTGAAAACCGGACCGGACCGGGCGGTTCAACCGGTTTGGACCGGAACCGGCATATGTTTTGGTTCGGTCTTTGAATAAACCGGTTTGTATGTTAACCCAGGAATCAAACCTCCCCATTGAAGAATTTAGTAGATATCTATATAAAAAAACGTATTTTCATACGGTTCAAACGGTTGAACCACCGGTTTGAACCGATTTGGACCGAACCGGATGCCTTTTCGGATCGCCTTCCGGTCCGGTTTTGAAAACACTGGTAGAGAGAGCTGGAAGTTCGGTGGAGGCAGTTCGGGTACAGCTAGGGGGCTGATCGGGTGGATAGAGAGAGAAAGGAAAGATTTTTAGAGAGAGAGAAGATCGGGGTCTGTTATGGAAGGAGATAGAGAGAGAGACGATCGGAACGGGGGGTCTGCATGGGATCCGGTTTTAAGGGCCTGCATGCATGGGTAATGCATCGGACGGCTGTGATATTGTGAGGGGTTCGGCTGGGTTTTAGTTGAGAGAAGATAGGGAGAGAGAAGGACGGTAGAGAGGAAGGAATATATGGCCCGGGTGGAACGGACGGCTGGGATATGGATCAGCAAAAGAGAAGTGCATGGATATTGATTAGGCAACGAAGAGAGAGAGAAGGTGGGCTCGCAGGAAAAATAGGAGCAGGAGAGAGAATCGGGAGCAGCGGTTATGGGCTGCTGCAGAGAGAAGTTCGTGGATCCGGTTTTAGCTCTAGAGAGAACTGGCCGCTGCATGCATGGGATCACAGCATGGGGACTGCACGGACGGCTGTGTTTTGGATTGCCAAGTTGGGCGGGTGTGATGGGGGTACCCGGATGGGAAATGAACGGCTGTGATTGGGCTGAGAGAGAGGGTCGGCTGGGTCAGGTGCATGCATGGTGGATTCAAATTAGAACGGACGGCTGTATGGCTTGGGATTTTAGGGATGAACCGGGTGAGAGAAACAAGGCACAGATTGGACGGCTACGATCAGCCCATGCACGGATGGGATCAGCTCTAGAGATGGAGTTATGTGCTGTATGCATGCATGTGTTTCGGATTAGTTAATTAAGGAATTTAAATGAGGTAAAGGAGAGAAAAAAGGGATCAGTTTTAGAGGGAGAAATGGTGCGGTTCAAATAAGTGGGGGTTCGGGTTTTTGCATGCATGCACGCATATTGCATGGAAGGGATGAGTGTGATCGGGTGGGAACAGACGGCTGTGATCAGCTTTGGGTTTGTGGCTTCAGACGATTGCGATGCATGCATAGCTCAGGAACTTAGATGGTTGGGGTTTGATTTATGCATGGTCTGATAAGCCCATGGATGGTTGTGATGAACTGTACGTCCAAATAGGATAATAATATAGAAGTGCATGCATGGGTCGATCCGTTCATGCTAAGTTGGGTACGGGTATGCGTGGATCTCGGGTTTAGCCGAGGGAGTTGCTCAAGAGATTGGATATCGATGGTTTGCACGACGTGCATGGTTTGGAGTTGAAATCGGGTTGGATGCATGGGTACCACTAGACGGTTGCGCTAGGTGCGGTGGTGAAATAAGAAAGAGAGACGGAAGAACTCGGGTTGTCTGGGTTCAGGTCGAATGGGGTCACATGGGAAACTTGGTTACCATCATCCGAATCAACTCCATCATTGCTCAGTTGCATGCGTGTAGTCATCTTCTGGTTCAAGTCATGCGGTACAGTTGCTTGTTGATGTCTCCTCTCGGCCGAATTATCGCAAGTATCATTTTCTTTATCGTTTCTTCAGAATAGGCCTCCAACAAGCTGTACATCCTCCATCGGATTGCCGCGAGAATATCCACGGCTTGGTCATAGCGCTCTTGAGGTGACTGCATCAAAAACCGGACCAATTCCCTGAAAAACATGGCGCTTGTCAGGTTTATACACGATTATCGATAAAAGGATAATTTGGACTATTGGGATCCGTATTTTTCATGCATGCAATGTATGAGAGCGAACCAATATGCCGTTGGGTTCGTATGAGAGTCTACTATATCGTGGTGCAAAGAAACTCATGCAGTTTACGTGTATTATGAAAGTTTTACGTAGCAAAGTGACGCTATGTGTATGAAAAAGAAATGATAATTCGCACCAAATGGACGCTCAATAGCAAGTTAGATCCGCGTGTGAAGAATGACATATTCTTGGGGTATGCTTTCGGAGTTAAGGGGTATAGAGTTTGGTGCCTATAATCATGTAGCTTTATTACTAGTAGAGATATGACTTTCGATGAGACTCAGCTGCAGACTCCAATAAGACGAGGTTAGAGATTGATCTTTGAGAGCAAAAGTCATGATAATCAGTTATAGGTAGAGCTACAGGCTCCTAGAGTCTCTACAGTGATAGAGCAAACTCCTCTGACAGAGGTGAATACTCTAGAGGAGACAGTTCAAGTTCCATAGTAGTAGTCTATTGTAGCCGGTAGGCCGAAGCGGATTACTAGAGCACCAATCAGATTGATATGGGTATGAAGAGTTGTTGTCTATACACTAACTCTTGTTTATGGTGATGAGCTGACCACTTTTCGAGAGGCAGTTCAGGACAAGGATTGTATTGAGTAGGACGTGGCCATAGGTGAAGAGATTGAGTCTCTTCAAAAGAATCAGACTTGGGAGCTTATTGTGAGAACCAAATGGAAAAAAGTGATTGACAAGTAGGTTTACAAGAAGAATTAGAAGGCTCCAGATGGTAGTCGGTACAAGGCGCGATTAGTAGCTAAAGGCTACTTATAAAAGAAAGGCGTCAACTACAACGAGGCATTTTCACATGTTGTGAAGCATACCTATTTCCATCTTTTTATTGGCTATGGTTGTGCTGTTTGATCTTGAGCGAGAGAAGCTAAATACGAAGACAATATTTTTTTATGGCGAGTTGGAGGAGATAATCTATATACAATAGCTTGAGGGGTCAATGATGGAAGATAAAGAAGACCATGTGTGCCGATTGAGAAAGTCCTTATACGGCCTCAAGCAATCTCTGAGATATTGATATAAGAGATTCGACACATTCATGAAAAATCATGGGTATGTCAGAAGTAAGTATGATCATTGCATCTACTTCAGAAAACTTCATGACGGTTCTATGTGTTGGATCAGATATCGTAGTGTGTGGCGATAGCAGTCTAAATCTATGGATTGGGTCATATGCTTTTAAGCAGAGGATGATCTAGATGGTTTTTAAAATTTAAAGCACATGCAAATAACCTAAGGATTATAGAAGATTACTCATAGAATTTATGGTTACCTATGGAGAAGATTATCGAAGAAGATGAAGTCTTTCTTCTTCGGCTCCGACTGAATTTGAAGCGATTCCTTCAGACTACCTACGTACCCTCTTTAGAGGGATCAAGCCACATGTAGTTCCCTCCTTCCATGATGTTCTACTTCCCATCGATGAAGCCTCGATGGCCATAAATAAGAAGGTGTGGAAGATGAAAAAAGAAGAAGAATGAGCATAGTGTCTTTATTTTCCTTTTTTTCTCTCTTTTTCTCTTTTCTTTTCTCTCCTAGGTGTAGCTGGTCTCCCTCATGCCTTGGAGGGTTTTTGATGGTCCATAGGGTTTATGTAGATATCAACAATGGATAAATATCCCTTATAGTGGTTGGCCTTATCCTGAGTCTAAGAGGATCGAGTTTCCTCTTGGTCTGTATCTCTTTCTAAGTTAAAATAAGAATCAACTCCTAAAAGATAGGCCTTATATGTTAGAAATTCCTTGGAGCATTAGGAGACTATTGTGGCTGACCCTATGAGTCCTATTGGACCGATTGGGCGGCCATTAGGTGCAACCCTAGTTCTCCTAGGTCTCTACAAGAGAAAGTCACATAAATGTCTAGCCGAGTCAACTTTAAGTCAACCCTAGATAATGTGTCATGACTACTCCTAGTCCAACTAGGAAACTATTAAAGAGAAATTAATTAAATAATAAATTAACTAATTAATTATGTGTCAACATTCACTATGGACAAGTACATAATGCCCTTAAGGATCATCTCCTTAGTCCAACATGATTACGACTAGAGAGGGACATGGAGTCCTACTCCTACTAGGACACCTATGACTCCTCCTATATTTTAGAAAACCCATTTTAGCCCATCAAATGAATATCTATGGTTAACCCTAACTTGCAGGAAGGTCAATTTAGTCCGCTAGAAGGCTCTAAACACTTATGACATTTTCACGAAAAGTCAACTTAGTCCAATTTGACACTTATGGCAACCTCGATAAAATAGTAGTTGCAACTTAGTCAACTCAATCATGATCTAGTGATCCTAGTTAGACTAGGGATCACACATAATTGACTTCCACACTAATATATTAGTTCACCAATTGGTTTACTCCAATGGATCTTGAGATCCCCCCAAAATATGAAATTCCTTAAGGGGATTTCGGCCTTTATGTCAAACCCTAGCCACCGCCCCTTGGCCATCCAAGAAAGAAAAACTAAGCCCCCTCCTATCCTTGAGAGGTTCGGCCAAGAAAGAAGAGAAGGAAAGAAAGAGAAAAAGAGAGAGTCTTCTTCCTCCCTTCGGGCTTGCACACTGCGGATCAGGATCATCTTCATCGAGGACCAATATGAGAATAGTGAGGAATCGGAAGACTCCCACAAGTCTACCATCATCGGCTACGTGCGTGGGATAAGTGTTGAATCGAGAAGGTAGCGAGATCGAATCTTTGGCTTTATCTTCATCAACGGATCTACAACCTTAGATATCTATAAGTCCTAAGAGGTAATAATCTTAATAATCCATAGATAATGTAAATAATTAGTTTTAATTATTTCTATTAACTCTTGAGCCCGACCCACCTGATCCTTGGCCCGATCTACTATGTCCCCAAGCTGAAGAAGAAGAAAAAGAAAGCTCAGCTCCACTTCGCCTTAGATCGGATAGATTGTTGGTTCCCACAAAGCGGACTGCATCTTGATCCACCAGGCGAGCCCCCTCCGCGACAACATCTAGATCCTGATCCCCATCCCGAGGAGAGTAAAGAAGGGAGGAGCCCCCTTAAGGGGATCCCCCATAGCAAGCACCATCACCACAAAGGATCTAGAGAGAAACTTTGCTCTCGAGAGAGAAATGCAACCCTATAAAATTTTCGAACTTAGTTGGACCCTTTAGCTTAAATAAAAACCCATGAAGGGATTTAGAGCAATTCTATGCAGTGTGCAACTAGCGGTGTAAAAGACTTAAATATCGCTAGTGGGTTTCAGCCACCAGTTGCATGCTGCCATTGTTGGAATTGGTGAGGTCTACAACTCATAAAAACCTTTAGTTTAAGTTTATATTGTTGATAGCTTAGAATTTCATCTTGGTACATATCTTAGTTCGTGTTCTGATTACAGAACAGAGAGCCAAGGCTACATGGTAATCCACTTGAGTGGGAGCCTCAATAGATTGGTCCCATGTAACCTAAATACATTCGCAGCTCTGTTTAAGGTTGGTCGCTCTATCAGGATAAGCTGTTGGGATGATAAAGTATTGTTGTCTCCACCACGGTCATTACCAGGTACAGTGTCTGTGGCCAAACGAAACCAACACGGTGCACAGATCGGTGAGCAAACATCGGTGCACTAAGCTGTGTTTTTGCTTAGGGTAAAATGGTCCTAAACCTTGAGGAGCCACGTCTGGTGGGTTAACCAGTTGTATGATACTTTGGCGCACTAATTGTGAGAGTCCAGTTACATGACCCAAAATCACGGTGTATTGAGTTACCCGGTTGGCATCGCATCAGCGTGCCACTCCTACAGGCTATCCATACCCCTAACAGGAGGTGCGTTCCTTGGTCTGACCTACGTCGTATTAAACCCTGGCCAGGTAGTCATCAGTTGGACTATTGATTGAATCTGGTTACTCAGTAGAGTAATCAGAGGTACGATATATGTGGTCAACCTGGAAGGAACCAATTCATATAAGAACTCGAGTCTGACGGTAGTCTCCACCACTCGAGTCGCGTTATGGCACCAAGTATAGGGACATCAAGTTTACCACTACTAAGCGGAGAGCAGGGGTATGCGGAGAACATAGTAAGTCTAAAGGAATTAGAGTGCAACCACACTCTGGGTAGCTATGCAGGTTAACTCGGACTCAGAGGATCGATGGTATACTCGGGTAGTATGTCTATCGAGTCTAAGTTGGAAGCCATAAACCCTGGTCCTTAATGGTTCCACCTTATCCACATGATGTATGGTACTTGAACCATCTTCTCGATTCACAGGACATAGTTAGAGGAAGTAAGTAATCCAACCCTAATAACCCTACGCTCTGTGTGTGCATCGCACTAGTGCATGGTAGATGCGTAGGTACGTGTGTGTGCTTGGAAAGATCCTGGAATAGTACAGAGACATACGTATTCATATCCTAACCTTAGTGGGCTTCGCTACACGGGTGCGATGTACCAGTTCGTGTTGCAAGTTGACTGGTAGACTTTACTAGGGGCACCCTAGGTGTTTACTGAGGGCACCCTGGTAATAGTGGAATCACTAGTCATAACCCACGTAAGTGCGCCATATGAGTTTCCAAGTAAGATGGGCAACCAACTAGAAGTATGTGGATATTTTGGGAAACCAAAATATCACCATGCTCTAGGTTAGCCGCCCCTAGCATATGGGGACACACATGGGCCACCCCTCCCTAGCTGGTAGGAGGTTTGACTTTTAGGGGGCCGACCTTGTATGGAAACAAGGGGCTGGCCTTGTGCTATACGCAAGGCGAGAAGAAGACATAGGGGGGGCCCAGCTACAACTCCCATACACAAGGTATGGGAGGGTCGGCCCTATATATAGATGAGGGAAAGGGGGGCCGACCTCTCTTGATGATAAAACCCTAGTCATCATCCCCTCTTCTCTTTTACCCCTCTCTCGTCTTCAACGCGTGTGCGTAAGGGTTCGGATGCGTCTTTTCTTTCTCGCATCATGAATCAAAGACAGAGAAAGCTTGTCACATGGAGGCACTCAGAGATCCATCAATGAGGTACTGTGCATCGTGCGAGATCGGGCGAACTCGAAGGCGCTTTCCGTAATCTTTTACTGTCCAGATTTTACATAGAAGATCAATGGTATTTTTATAATTGTAGAAGCTACGAAACTCTAAATGACTTCAAACTACTTATAAAAGTTGCGTCTTGAAGTTCTATAGATACAGTCTAAATTTCAGCCTAATCGGAGTTTGAGACGAAAAGCTATGGCCATTGCACCGAAGGTATATCGAGCAGATCCGTGACCATCTCCATCGACAAAAAAGAAATTTATCGCGGTGAAAGAATCCACACGGAGGTATGATCTCTAACTTGTAGATCTAGTATAGATAGAACATACATGCATGCTAGATTATTATCTTTGCTAAATCAATGTTAGGGGTTCGTGTTTTGTCATGCTATGTTCATGCATGCACATGTAGATCGTTTCGATGAAAATTTTGATATGTAACTGTAGATATATAAATTGTGTCTTACCCGAACCCGACTCGCATGCACCCACTCAGAGGCAAACCCGACATGAACTCGGACCCGGACCTGACTTGCATGCAACAATGCGGAGGCAAACCTGACATACACTCGGATCCAGACCCGACTCGCATGCACCGACTCGGAGGCAAACCTGACACGCAAACCGGACCTGACCCATACCAAACAAGGGGCCGGGTGGACCCATCCCCAAGTAGGGCCTACCCGGCCCCCTTCTAGAAATTCGAACTTCTTAAGGGGTGGCCGGCCAAACAAAGAAAGAAAAGAAAAGAAAGAAAGAAAAGAAAGAAAGAAAAGAAAGAAAAGAAAGGAAAGAAAAGAAGAAAAAGGAAACAAGCACCGCCATGCGCGGGGGGAGGTTGCGTATGATGTCTACGTAAGTGTGGATCTGCGCCGATCCCTCGATCCGACAGACTAAAAACGAAGCCGGGTCGCCATCCACTTTATGTGCAAGATTCAAAATAAATTCAAGAAAAAAAGGATTGAGCCATAACTACTCCGCCAGAAAAGGAAAGCAAATAAGATTTATTCCCCTCATCAATGGATGAATAAATCTTGGGTAGTTATGGGAGAGATATTAAAGGGTTTCAAATAAACTTCCCATATCTCTCCCCTCCCCCCTTCACCTATAAATAGAGGGGGAGGGGGGAAGGCTCAAAGGTGGAAGACGAAGACAAGACGAAGGAGCTCTACAGAAGACAAAACGCGCTCTTCATCGACCCAAGGCTTCACAAGGCACGGGCAAGCCAATCCCTTCGGGACCGGCTTAGTCCATTGAAAGTCCTCATCAACGTGAAGACCCTTACACAAGAAGATCAAGCCTTCGACTCCGTGCACGAAGAAGAAAGCTCGGAGAAGAAGAACCCTTCGACTCCGAAGACGCCAGAAGCAAAGGCCGGAGAAGAAGATCGGAGCGGCACTACCCCGTCGTCTCCAACAAACCTTCGACTCCAATCAAGCCCAAAAGCCCAGAGAAGAAGATTGAAGCCGCATTACTTCGTCGTCTTCAACAAAGCCTTCAACTCCGATTACACAAAATACGCCCGGAGAAGAAGCCGACGCCATAAAGGTCGAAGATTGAAGACCGAAGCGAAGAAGCTCTGCAGAAAAGGAGACGCGCCCTTCATCAACCCAAGGCTTCACAAGGCACAGGCAAGCCTATCCCTTCGGGACCGGCTTAGCCCATTGAAAGTCCTTATCAAAGTGAAGACCCTTGCACAAGAAGATTAAGCCTTCATCTTCGTGCACGAATAAGAAAGCTCGGAGAAGAAGAACCCTTCGACTCCGAAGACACCAGAAACAAAGGCCAGAGAAGAAGATCGGAGCGGCACCACCTCGTCGTCTCCAACAAACCTTCGACTCCGATCAAGCCCAAAAGCCCAGAGAAGAAGACCAAAGCATCACCACCCCGTCGCCTTCGACAAACGCCTGCTCCATCCACAAAGAAGAAAGCTTGGAGAGGAAAACCCAAAGCGTCGCTACACCCGTCGTCTTCAAAGCAAAGCTAACGCTACAACCATCGCACAGAGATTGGTGCTACGTACCCCGCCATCTTCAAAGGAACCCTTCGACTCTGATCACACCAAAGAAGCCCGAAAAAGAAGAGAAGCAAAGCCGGTGCTACGCCCGTCGTCTTCAAAGTCAAGCCTTTGACTCCGATCACGCCAAAGAAGCCCGGAGAAGAAGAGAAGCAAAGCCGGTGCTACACCCGTTGTCTTCAAAGTAAAGCCTTCAACTAGCGATCACGCCAAAGAAGCCTGGAGAAGAAGAGAAGTTGAGCCAACGCCTAAATAGTTGAGGAAGCCAGAAGCCTTGAAGAAGTAGCCACCGCCGTTCAAGGAGAAGATCGAGTCAACGCCGAAGCAAAAGCAACGCAAGAAGCCAGAGCAAAAGCCTCGGTAAAGCCCGTGCCAAAGCAATGCAGGTGCCAAAGTCAAGCGACTACACCGGTCACGAGCAAAAGCACCGCACGTTCTAGCCGATACGTCGTGAAGTCCGAAAGAACGAAAGCATTGCAAGTCTCCCTGGCCCCGTCTACGTCCTAGCGCAAGCACCAAAGCAAAGCAAAAGCCAGAGCCATGCCAAAGCCAAGCCAAAGCCGAAATCCAAAGCCAAAGTCGACACCGCGAACCGACGATCAAGGACGCCAGGGTCTAGCAAGGAGCGAGGAAGACACGAAGACCGAGGAGTGATGCCGAAAACCCCTAGCCGAGGAAGCGGGAAGCACAGAAGGGACAAAAAGCAATGGTGGATATTCCTTAACCTCTCAAAGAACCCTCACCCAGTAAAGACCTCTGTCCTGGACAACCCCGTCAGAGCTCTTTTACGAATACCACGTGGAGACGCGGATCAAAGGGACCCTCCAAAGGATCTCTCCCACAATCTCCTGATCAATATTCACCGTACCCGGCTCACCACCCCCGAGTCCCCGGGTCCCGGCACTTTGTAATCTTTGTGTGTTTGCAATAAAGACGACCCGGATCTTTTTCTGCGCATATAGATTTCTGGCATGGCCGGTGGGACCTCCTCTCCTTTTATCCGTACGGCTGAAGAAGTTGTTTCAAGTTCGCAATGGCCGAGACAAGCAACGATGCGTTTGCTCCAGGCCTTTTGCCCATCGCCGAATCTCCAATACTCCGACACGGTAGTCTAGTAAACTCAGAGGGTGATGTTCCCCCGATGGTACGTGTCTACACTCGGCATACTCAAACTCTTGCGGATGTCTTCACGCCAGAAATTACTGCCGAAGATGCTCGCCAAAACACCGACGAGGCCTTGGTGCATAAAGAAACAAGCCTCGATCCTGGAGTCCATGTGCAGAAGTTTGGGGAGGACCAGCCCCAAGCCCGAGCCCGTTCGGGTTCTCCAACGGACGTTGCACCTCCTCTGCAGGGGGCAAACGTTCGTCATTAAACAGAAGCGAGTCGGCGCAACTACGTCTCCGACGATGACGGCGAGGATGCAAGCATGCGATATCCGGATGTCCTCCGTCATCATCCTTCATCCGCTCTTCAGCTCCAAGTCATGCAAATGGGCGAATATGTGGCGCAGATTACTCGACTAATGAAGGAGAAGGATCGTCACATCAACACGTTGCTTCAAAAGCTAGGCACAAAGGAGGCTGCAGTAGTTGATCAACCTCTTGCTTCTCCATTAGCCGCTCCAGCTCCGTCTTTAACTCCCGCTCCTACAGAGGTTGTTTCGATAATTCTAGCGACTACTCCAGCACTCTCCTCGGCTCCCGTTTCGACGGAAGTCATCTCTCCAGTATCAGTCACGATAGCTACACAACCTTCGGCGACAGCAACAATGAATGCTCAGCAAATACAAGCATTGGTGGCCTACAAGATGCGTTCCCACGGTGGTAGTCTTCCTCCGATCACGACGGTATACTCGAAGCCTTACACCGCGAGGATCCAGCAGCTGTGCTTTCCCATCGGGTTCCAGCCACCAAAGTTCCAGCACTTCAACGGGAAGGGGAATCCACGGTAGCACGTTGTTCACTTCATCGAAACCTACAACAACGCCAGCATATACGGCGACGAGATGGTGAAGCAGTTCGTTCACACCCTCAAGGGTAACGTGTTCGACTGCCATGTTGATCTTCCTCTAGGATCTATGACAGCTAGGATCAAATGGAGAGGGAGTTCCTCAACCGCTTCTACAGCACCAGACGCATCGTCAGCATGACCGAGCTTACTACCGTCAAGCAAAGAAGGATGCGCCGGTGATCGACTATATCGACCGATGGAGGAACCTCACGCTAAATTCACGAGACCGTTTGTCTCAAGACTCGGCTATCGAGATATGCACCCAAGGCATACACTGGGCCTGCTCTACATCCTCAAAGGTATCAAGCCTCGGTCCTTCGAAGAACTCGCAACTCGGGCTCACGACATGGAACTCAGCCTAGCAAACCATGGAGACTCAAAGAACAAGGACTTCCTGAAGGTGGAGAAGAAGGACAAACTGTCGACACCGAAACCGAAGCAAGTCAACGTTGCCGATATCGCTTCGACCTCCAAGCCGTTCAAGATTGGTGGCAAGCTGGATCAAAGAAAAGGAGCTGCCATATCGCCGCCTTTGCCGCAAAGACAAATGATGACTCTCGAGGAGCTCGAAGTAAAGGAGTACCCCTTCCTGGACTCGAAAGTCTCCTCCATGTTCGACCAGTTACTGCAGGAGAAGATGATAGAGCTTCCTCCCTCAAAGAGACCCGAGCAGATGTATCGCATCGATGACCCTCTTTTCCGCAAATACCACCAAGTGGTAAGTCATCCCATCAAAAGATCCTTCGTCTTCAAGGAAAGAATCATGGTGCTCGCAAAGCAAGGGAAGATAGAGATCGACTCCGGAGAGGTCGCTATAGCAAACATGACATCCATCACATTCGATTCCTTCCTGTCGGTACTCGTTGCTGCATGACAAGGAATGCCTAAAAATTACGCGTCAATCGTCAAAGGCCAACCGCGAAGTCAACTTCCCAGCTAAAGGTCTCGAAGCGACGATAACGTGCTCATGCGCCCGCTGAGGAAGAAACACCATTTCACCGGGGGCAACCATCACCCACGTCAGCACCTCTTCCAAGTAAAGTCATATCTCAACATACTCTCCAACAGAGGTATGGGCAAGGAGATCCAGAAGTCGGTCTGCTGGGCCAGCCTTTGGGAAAGTTTGACTATTACGTTCTTTACTCTACGCCTCTATCCGTTTCGATCGAAGAAATCAAGCCCACCGGCTGGGGATCGAAAGACGAGCCAGCAAAGCCTCTGGAAGAACAAGCTTCTCCGATCAATAAGGAACCAGCAGCTACCACTCCCAATCATCACCTTAGCAGGCGTGAATCCACCGATGAAGAGGCATGGGTCATGCTACCTCAGAAATGAAGGCTGCCGCAGGCCAAGCGGCACAAGCTAGACCGTAAGACGAGGAAACTCCCTGAACGAAAGACCTACAAGAAGAAAAACAAGACTCCAGGAAGAAAGGCATTCAAAGTGCCACCAGCAGATCCAGATGACCTCCTCCAGCAAAGCCTTTCAGAACCAGCAATGTTGCAAGAATTTTTCCCAGATCACTTCCTCCCAGCCGATCAGCGCATCAGGGTCTCTTGTTGCATGGTCGGAGTTCATAAAATATCGGAAGGAAAAGGCAAAATCGAGATGTCCACCGACGAGAGAGACGACTCCGACAAAGAGGGCACTGCCTCTCACGACGAGACAATCCTGCACTTGCCACTCGTAGAAGCTTTGCACCTCCCGAAGAAAGCTCGCCTAGCAATGGCTGTGGCCTTGGCAAACCCAGACAGCTATAAGAAGAAGAGGAAGGATGGAGAGAAAGGCAAGACTATGGCCTTATGCAACGCGATGATAACCTTCTCGGACGAAGACTTGCCACTTGGAACAAAATTGCACAACCAACCCATCTACGTCTCGGGATATATCAAAGAGAAGCCGGTGAATCGAATCCTGCTAGACTATGGCTCCACCGTCAATATCATGCCCATCCAGACGATGCAACAACTCGGCATTACCAATGACCAGCTCTCGCACAGCCAGCTAGTCATTCAAGGGTTCAACCAGGGTGGACAGTCCACTATCAGAATCATCCGCCTGAAGCTTTCAATCAGCCAGCTCGACACAACGATCCTCTTCCACATCATTAATTGCCAGGCATCGTATCGCCTCCTGTTGGGAAGACCATGGCTACATAAGAACGGTGTTGTAGTGTCAACTTGGCATCAATGCTTCAAGTACTACGAGGAAGGCTTGGAGAAGTGCATCATCGCTGATGATACGCCGTTCAATGAAGCCGAGGCATACCTTGCAGATGCCAAGTTCTATCAAGCAAAAGACCTTGTAGCAGAAGTCCTTCCAGCTAAAACCCCTTGAGTCCAGAAGGTTGAAGAAGTGAAGCAAGATAAGGCTCCTCCCCCTGCAAATCCGATGCAACCTTCCGACAAGGCGAGACTCGAGGTCCAAGAAGCGTCAAAATCAAGACAAAGGATGCGTATCAGTTCGAGCCAAGAGTAGTGCAACATACCCCATTGCCCATCCAAGCGACGCCAGTCCTGCGTCTCGCACCTCAGTGGCTTCGTAAATTTTAGCGACCGCCCTCTGCTCCGGCAAGAAAGCTGGTCCCGCCATTATCGGAAGCCAATATCATCACTCTGCAAGAAATAACATTGCCGCTACCTAGTCTGACGCAAGTTTTGAACCCAATCGGGCCAGGCGGATCTACCGACATCAATCGACTCAAATTCAAGCCAAAACGGAGTTGGGGGCAAAACGCCGCCAAGCTGCTGTTCAAAGCCGGCTACAATGAAGGAAGCGCTTGGCAAATAGGCACACTTCCCCCAGCGGCAATGCCACATGGGATGACCAGGACTCAAGCCCGTCTGTTTCAAAGTGGCGAATAAATTCTCCTGAATCATCGAGGCATTGGATCCAGTCAAACTCCGATGGTCATCAAGATTGAAACGAAGAAGACCTTCACTTCCAACTACATTGAGGTCAAGATGGTAGATGAAGCAGCTGAAGGATCGACAATCTCCAATACACGCTCCACGTACGCCAGCTGTCCCAATAGTAAGAGAAGACGGCGACGGGCTCGATGCCAAACCTTACTCCAGAAGCAAAACAAAAGCAGTCAAAGCCAGTCGAATCTAAAGCGTACATCCTTGTTCGAAAGGCTCGGACCAGTCAAGCAACCAAAGAAGAGGTCGGTGTTCGACCATTTAGGAATGTCAGTCGAGGACGTCATTTCAACACCCACCCACCCACCCATGGCAGCCGTCAATAATATCTCCGTTATCGAAACTGACAACAGTGATACTTCTACTTCGGATGACGAGTTGCAAGATGCCCCGTCGGTCCTCGAAGAAGGAGGGCAGTCCACCATTGATGACTTAAAGGAAATCAACTTGGGCACAGAAACGGAGCCTCGACCTACATTCGTCAGCACACTCTTGACTCCTGAAGAAGAAACTGCATATATCAAGCTGCTCCAAGAATACAGAGATGTCTTCGTATGGTCCTACAAGGAGATGTCGGGTCTCGATCCCAAAATCGCAGTGCACCAGCTCAGTGTCAAACACGGAGCTAGCGCCATCAAGCAAGGACAAAGATGCTACCGACCAGAATTGGTGCCCCAAATAGAAGGCGAAGTAAACAAGCTAATTGAAGCCAGATTTATCCGAGAGGTCAAGTACCCGACATGTATCTCCAGTGTCATTCCAGTCAAAAAGAAGAATGGTCAAATCCGAGTGTGCGTGGACTTTAGAGACTTGAACAACACATATCCAGAGGACGATTTTCCCTTGCCAATCACAGAGCTAATGGTGGATGCTACGACAAGCCATGAGGTGCTAACTTTCATGGACGGATCCTCAGGCTATAACCAGATCCTGATGGCACCCAAAGATGAAGAGCTCACGGCATTCCGCACACCAAAGGGAATCTACTGCTACAAAGTTATTCCATTCGGCTTGAAAAATACAGGAGCCACCTACCAATGAGCCATGCAGAGAATCCTCGATGATATTCTTCATCAAAAGGTGGAGTGCTACGTCGACGACCTTGTTGTAAAATCTAAAAAGAAGACAATGCATCTGCAAGACCTCGAGCTGATCTTCAAACGGCTTCGAAGATACCAACTCCGCATGAATCCACTCAAGTGCGCATTCGGAGTCTCCTCAGGCAAATTTCTTGGCTTCGTCATATGACATGAGGCATTGAGATAGATCAATCCAAAATTGATGCTATCATCAATATGCCCGTACCAAAGACAGTGCGAGACCTCCGAGGTCTCCAAGGACATCTGGCGTATATCCGAAGATTCATTACCAACCTAGCCGGGAAGTGCCATCCGTTCAATCACCTCATGAAGAAAAGAGCATCGTTCAAATGGGATGATGCTTGCCAAGAAGCTCTCCAAAGCATCAAAGCCTATCTACTGAAGCCACCAGTTCTA
The DNA here is from genome assembly GCA_947650365.1 of Chamaelirium japonicum. Taxonomy (NCBI): domain Eukaryota; kingdom Viridiplantae; phylum Streptophyta; class Magnoliopsida; order Liliales; family Melanthiaceae; genus Chamaelirium; species Chamaelirium japonicum. The sequence continues at coordinate 64,603,302 of OX393549.1, read as the reverse complement.
TTGGCGCCAGTTCAAGGAAGGCCGCTGATCCTCTACATTAGTGCCCAGGAGCAATCCTTGGGGGCACTACTGGCCCAAGACAACGAGCTGGGCAAAAAGACAGCATGCTACTACTTGAGTCGCACTCTCGTCGGCGCAGAGCTAAACTACTCCTCGATCGAGAAGGTCTGCTTGGCACTCATCTTCGCCATGAAAAAGCTGCGATACTACATGCTGGCTCATACCGTCAGACTCATCTCGAAGGCCGACCCCCATAAATATATCATGTCAAAGCCAGTGCTCTCCGAACGTCTGGCAAAGTGGGCACTACTTCTCCTCGAAATTGATATGACCTTCGTGCCACAGAAGGTAGTTAAGGGACAAGCTCTTGTGGTCTTCCTCGTAGAATATATCCTCCCGGCGGAATGGGAATTATCAGAAGATCTCCCGGACGAAGAAGTCTTCTCCATCGACATCGCCCCCCCTGGAAGATGTTCTTTGACGGTGCAGCAAGACAAGACATAGCTGGAGCAGGGGTTATCTTCGTCACTCCAAACGACGAGATACTCCCCTTCTCATTTTTGCTGTCAGAACCATGCTCCAATAACGTGGCAGGGTATCAAGCTCTACTCATCAGCCTCGAACTCGCCAACGATATGAAGCTTCAGGGACTCGAGGTTTTCGGTGACTCTCAGCTCGTCATCCAGAAAGTCTTGGGGGTATATGAAGTCAACAAAGAAGACCTAGTGCCACTGCACGCGCGAGCTTTGGAACTCCTTGGCAAACTCGAGGCTGCTTCCATTCAGCATGTCTCCAGAAACCTCAACCAGAAGGCTGACACGCTCACGAACTTGGCGGCTACACTCCTGTTTCCAGAAGAACGCCAGCTTGTCGTCCCCGTCTACAGGAGAATAATGCTCACCAAAGAAGAAGCCCCTGTCGGGATCCCAGCTCAAGCCAACACGGGGCACATCCTCGAAATTGAGGAGCAAGACTGGAGGCAACCTTTTATGGATTATCTAGTCTGTGGTAAACTCCTCGACGATCCAAAGTGTAAAGTTGACATTCATTGACGGTCTCTGAAGTTCTACCACTTCAACAATACCGCTGAAGTTACGATGGCAAGCTCCTGAGGTGCCTCGCAAAGGAAGAGGCAGAAACAGCACTGGAGGAAGTACACACTGGAATCTGTGGCTCGCACTAGTCCGGTCCAAAACTCCACTTTCACGTTAGGAGGATGGGCTATTACTGGCCCACCATGATTAAGGACAGCTTGGAGTTTGCGAAGAAATGTCACACTTGCCAGCTACACGGAGATTATATCCGTCAGCCGCCAGAGCCTCTGCACCCAATAATCACATCATGGCCATTCGATGGATGGGGACTCGACATCGTCGGTCCCCTGCCCAAGTCATCCAAGCAGCATCTTTATATTCTAGCAGCAACAGACTACTTCTCCAAGTGGGCTGAAGCAATACCTCTACGGGAAGTTACAAGGCACTCTGTCATCAGCTTTATCCAGAATGACATCATCTTTCGATACGGAATCCCTCGCTATATCGTAACGAACAACGAGAAGCAATTCAAAAATGCTGATATCAGCCAGTTTTGCGCCAAGTACGACATTAAGCAGAAATGCTCAACAATGTACAATGCTCCGGCCAACGGTTTGGCAGAGGCCTTCAACAAGACTCTTTGCAAGCTGCTATAGAAAACTATCTCGAAGACAAAGAAGGACTGGCACTAATGCATGGGCGAAGCACTATGGGCCTACTGCATGTCTTTTTGCACTCCAACGCAAGTAACTCCGTACTCCCTTGTCTATGGGGTAGAAACCGTTCTTCCACTCGAGCTCCAGATCCCATCGCTCAAGATAGCAATCCAAGAAGGTCTCACCAGCGATGACAACTCCCAGCCCCGCCTAGCAGAATTAGAGGCCCTGGATGAAAGGCACCTTGAAGCTCAGCAATGTCTGGAATATTATCAGGCTAGACTGACTAGCGCCTTCAACAAGAAAATCCACCCTCGATCCTTCTAGACAGGAGAACTAGTGCTGGCAGTCAAACTCCCCATCATTCTCTCACATCGAGGAGGGAAGAAATTTGATGCCAAATGGAATGGACCGCACTCTGTCAAAGAAGTCTACTCCAACGTCGCTTATCTCCTGACCACGCCAGAAGGGCTCACACTCGGCCCTATAAACGATAAGTACCTCAAAAGGTACTATGCCTAAAGCAAGGCCACACTCCTTGTAAAAAAAAGGGGGAATAAACGAACTACATGTGACTTGATCCCTCTCAGTAGGGTACGTAGGCAGCCTACAAAGGTTCAGTCCAGACAAAAAAAGAAATATCCCAACGTCGTCCAAGAAGGCCAGCCCAGAGAACAACGAGTGCAGATCCACAAGTCCAGTCAGCAAACCAAAAGATGACAAGAATGTCAAAGTCCTTGAGGCGATGAAGTGGCTCGTCTTCCGTAACTTACACGCGCTGCAACTCCAGAGGTAGAGAAGCCATCAACTTTCGACACATCGCCAGCTATACACGCTGCTTCGCAAGGTTCACTCCGGAAGCCTTCTCGATCACTCCACCAGCTTCCGGCACTTCGTCAGCCCTTCTCACTGTTTCGCAAACCCTGCTCCAGAAATCTTCTTAGTCGCCCGAGCATCCCCCAAACGGGACTCTGACTTCTGAAGCGACCCACGAGCGACCTCTACCTTCTTCTGCATCCGAACCAAGTCTGCAATAGCAAGCATGTGAAGCCCCTCCAGCCGACGTCTCTCCCCCTCGGTCACAGCTAAGCCCAAGGAAGCGTCCTCCAGCGAAGACCGTTGCAAGAAACGAAGCTCACCACCCTCCAAGAACATGTGCGTGTACTCCGCAAACAAAGACTTGTCCGCCTTGAAATCCGCCAGTCTCGTGCAAAAGCTCGGGCCCATCCGAACGTTGCTAGTCCCTCAAAGTCAAAGACTCAAAGGATTGGAACTGCCACTGAAGTCAAATGCAGTAACCCAAAGATAGGCAGGTACATCGACGACAACCACATCCTTCGCGACTTCAAAAAAAAAAAAAAAAAGAGACGAAGGAGCCACCTTCCCTGGACTCCAAAGTCTCCGCCTTGTCTTCGCACTAAGCAATCGTCACCACACGCTGTTTCGTCTTGTCCTCTCGCCGTGCCATTGTTATCACGCTCCCGCACCAAGAAGACGACAACACTCCGCTAAAGAATCCTTCGTCTCCAAGCTGTCGAAGAAGCTTTCATCTCCGCGAACCGTCGAAGAATGCTTCGTCTCCAAGCTACCAAGAGAGCCTTCATCTCCAAGCCGTCGGAGAGTCCTCCACCTCCTAGCCGCCAAAGAATCCTTCATCTCCAAGCTGTCAAAGAAGCTTTCATCTCCACGAGCCGTCGAAGAATGCTTTGTCTCCGAGCCACCAAGCGAGCCGTCGTCTCCAAGCCGTCGAAGAGTCCTCCACCTCCAAGCCACCGAAGAATCCTTCATCTCAAAGCCGCAGAGGTATTAAACATCCCCCGAGGCCAGGAGTCGACACCACCAGGTCAAGCGGGAGCAATCTTCGAAGCCACTACCGGTGTGGGCATAAAGTCTTCAGTGCAGTGGTGAAAAGGCAGGCTCAAGCTTGGGCGAAGGAGCTTCATGGAGACCGCCTCGTCGGTGTAACCTTTCTCGTTCAGCTTCGGCATCCTGCAACTCACATCGATAAATCCATCCTCTGTGATGCGCTCATGGATAGGAATCCGGAGTATCGACATAAGGTCTTCTCTCATCAAAGTATGGTGGTGAAACACTCAAGTAAGGGGAAAGCGAAGGTACTTACTCCCACCGGAGAAGCCGTCAGCTATACGCCCCGGCAAGGCCAAACCCTCAAAGCTCAGATCCTGAAAAGACAAGGGGAAGTGAAGGTACTTACTCCCGCAGGAGAAGTTTCCACCCCGGCAAATCCATCCTCTGTGATGCGCTCATAGATAGGAATTCGGAGCATCGACAGAAGGTCTTCTCTCCTCGAAGTACGGTGGTGAAACATCCGAGTAAGGGGGAAGCGAAGGTGCTTACTCCCACTGGAGAAGCCCTCATCTATACGCCCCGGCAAGGCCAAACCCTCGAAGCTCGGATCCTGAAAAGACACAAGGGGAAGCAATCAAGTCAAGACAGGCTAGACCGTCAAGCAAAAAACAAAAAAAAAAGGAGGAAAGTAGGATACAAAGGGCTCCACGAAAAAACAAAAATTCAGCAGCAGTAGCCAAGGGCCGGGGCCTGCAGCCCTCTTCCCATCCAAACCCGCACAAGAGAGGGGGGACCCACGCTCCTCTCCCCCAATTGGAAACAAACATCAAAGAAGGGGGGGCCCGTAGCCCCCCCTCCTTCTTCTCCTACACGGCCAGGGGGAAGAGCCCGAATCGGAATCGCGGCCTCCCGGCCCCCGTGCCCTTCTCCGACCTGGTCGGGGCTCGGAGCCCGCGCCGCCAGCCAGCCGGCCCGTAGCCGCCGTCGGCCCACGACCGCCGCATACCCGTGCCCGGAGCCGCACGCCGACTGCACCGTGTACCCCGCACGCGGCCAGTCACCGACCGCCGCCACTGCGCCTCGCGCCGCAGCCCGCATACCTACGCCGTTGCCCTGTACCGAGCGCCCTGCGCCACAGCCTCCGTGTGCGCCGCTCCAGCCACCGCCTCTGCCCGCGCCCGCCTATGCCGCCGCACCCGGTGCTGCGCCCCGCGCCCGAGGCCACCGCAACCGCCGCCCGCTCCCGCCTGCGCCATCGCTACCAGCGCTGTGCCCCACGCCCAAGGCCATAGCCCACGGCCGCCGCAAACTGAAACCAGATAAAGAAAAAGAAGAAAGAAAGAAAAAGAATGGAAAAGAAAAGAAAAAGGAAAAAAGAAAAAGAAAAAGAAGAAAGAAGAGGAAGAAAGAAAAGGAAGAAGAAGGCGGCGAAGGCGGTCAACACCTCAGTCACGCTCCTCCATCCTCCTCGATGCGGTCGTCGTCGCCCCTTCGCTTCGAGCCCGCCTTCGCAATAATCTTCAAGTCACGCACCATCGCTGCCGCCGACGATGAAAGAGGCGACACCGGGAAGACGGAGCAAGTCGCGTGCAACCCTAGGTAGCACTCTTCCGACGACAGTCTCCAAAAGCCAGCAGAGTCTTCACAAGAGCAAGTTGTTGAATGAAGAGGGTAGGGGTCCTTAAATAAGCCACCAAGCCCACCTAAGAAAAGAATCAAGGACAAGTGCTCCGTGTTTCCTACGTACATAAGTACTCATCGTTTTCGCCGGCGCACTCATCCTCGAAGGGGCATTTGTAGACACATAAATTGTGTCTAACCCAAACCCGACTCGCATGTACCCACTCGAAGGCAAACCCGACACGAACTCGGACCCGACTTGCATGCAACAATATGGAGGCAAACTCGACACGCTCTCAGACCCGGACCCGACTCGCATGCACCCACTCGGAGGCAAACTCGACACGCAAATCGGACCTGACCCATGCCAAACAAGGGGCCGGGTGGAACCATCCCCAAGTGGGGCCCACCGGGTCCCCTTCTAGAAATCCGAACCCCTTAAGGGGTGGCCGGCCATGCAAAGAAAGAAAAGAAAAGAAAGAAAGAAAAGAAAGAAAGAAAAGAAAGAAAAAAAAGGAAAGAAAAGAAAAGGAAAGAAAAGAAGAAAAGGGAAACAAGCACCGCCATGCGCGGGGGGAGGTTGCGTATGACGTCTACGTAAGTGTGGATCCGCGCCGATCCCTTGATCCGACAGACAAGAAACAAAGTCGGGTCGCTATCGACTTTATGTGCAAGATTCAAAATAAATTCAAGAAAAAAAGGATTGAGCCATAACTACTCCACCAGAAAAGGAAAGCGAATAAAGACTTATTCCCCTCATCAATGGATGAATAAATCTTGGGTAGTTATGGGAGAGATATTAAAGGGATTCAAATAAACTTCCCATATCTCTCCCCTCCCCCCTTCACCTATAAATAGAGGGGAGGGGGGAAGGCTCAAAGGTGGAAGACGAAGACAAAGCGAAGGAGCTCTGCAAAAGAGGAGACACGCTTTTCATCGACCCAAGGCTTCATGAGGCTCGGGCAAGCCTATCCCTTCGGGATCGGCTTAGTCCATTGAAAGTCCTCATCAATGTGAAGACCCTTGCACAAGAAGATCAAGCCTTCGACTCCGTGCACGAAGAAGAAAGCTCAGAGAAGAAGAACCCTTAGACTTCGAAGACGCCAGAAGCAAAGGCCGGAGAAGAAGATCGGAGCGGCACTACCCCGTCGTCTCCAACAAACCTTCGACTCCGATCAAGCCCAAAAGCCCGGAGAAGAAGATTGAGGCGGCATCACTCCGTCATCTTCAATAAAGCCTTCAACTCCGATTATGCCAAATACGTCCGGAGAAGAAGCTGACGCCACAAAGGTCGAAGATTGAAGACCGAAGCAAAGAAGCTCTGTAGAAAAGAAGACGCGCCCTTCATCGACCCAAGGCTTCATGAGGCACAGACAAGCCTATCCCTTCGGGACCGGCTTAGCCCATTGAAAGTCCTCATCAAAGTGAATACCCTTGCACAAGAAGATCAAGCCTTCGGCTCCGTGCACGAAGTAGAAAGCTCGGAGAAGAAGAACCCTTCGACTCCAAAGACACCCGAAGCAAAGGCCGGAGAAAAGGATCAGAGCAGCACCACCTCATTGTCTCCAACAAACCTTCGACTCCGATCAAGCCCAAAAGCTTGGAGAAGAAGATCGACGCGTCATCACCCCGTCGCCTTCGACAAACGCCCGCTCCATCCACGAAGAAGAAAGCTTGGAAAGGAACACCCGAAGCTTCGCTACACCCGTCGTCTTCAAAGCAAACACTACGTGAAAAATGAAAAAAAGCTACGGTTTTGCGGCTCCATAAAAGACGGTCTTTAGCCGTCGTTAAAAAATCCAGGTTTAGAGACAGCTATAAACCGTCGTTTTTTTATGTTTATGTTTCATCGTCGGATTGTTATCTTCATGTCGACTTAAAGCCGTTGGATTGTTTCCTAATGTTTGCTTTGTGAACCGTCGATATAGTTATGGGTATAATCATCGGATTGTTATCTTTTCCCAGTCCTAACTACTGTCGCCCCCAATTTTTGTTTCCCTCCATCTCCCAAAACCTAAAAAACCCATTGTTTCAATTGAGATTACCTTAAGATCGATTTCATTTTGGGTTTTTCGATCAGAATCCCTAAAAAACCCATTGTTTCAACCCCGATTTCAGCACCAAATCGATCAAGATTAGCTATAGGAGCAGCTGTTTTCAGATTCTTTCCCATTAAAGTATCGTTGGGTCTGCCGTTGGCTCCTCCTCCTTGGACGATTGCTGCTCGCTCCTCCACGGTCCACCGCTACCCCCTCTTTCCCGGACCACCATTGCTCGGTTCTCTCTCTCTCTCTCTCCCCCCCCCCCCAATTGCACATTCTCTTGGCTGGAATCCTTGCTTTCCTTCTCAAATTCGATGTATTTACATCTTAGTTCGCTTATCTCCCCATAATTTTTCAATTTTTAACTCTATTTCTGTCAAGGGTGAAGCCAGCTTTATGTAAGGGGGAACGATTTTGTTCTGACTCCTTAAAGAGGTTGGAGCATCGCCCTCTCTCTCTCATTGGTCCATTCCAAGAGCTTTTGGTCATTTTCACCATGATAAATAGCGCAAAATAAAATATATTCCTTTGAAATGGACCAATGAGAGAGGGTGATACTCCAACCTCTTGAAGTGAGGTTGGAACAAAATTACCGTCAGAACTATTGAATTTGGTGGATTTTTTTATGTCATCTTGTAATTTTTCATAGCTTTTTTGATGCTTTCAAGTGATTTTATAGATATGATCAAGATTTTTTAATCTATTGCTTCTTAATATTTGTTTTGTTATGAGTCTCTTATATAATTCTGCTTGGTATGTGGGGTGAAATCTTGTCGATTGATGTGCTGTTTGAGATTTATGGGATTGCTTGAATGGGCAAACACTTATTTATTTGTAGAACCTTACCGATGAGTAGCATAACAAAGATTTTCTAATATAGGAAAGAGACCACTCTTTTAAAGTACAAAAAAAAAAAGCAAAAATGGATAAGAGGAGATCAAGATGATCTGAAGAGACCGAGTGGACTATTGTTTGTGAAACAGAACTTAGAGTACTCATCCCCCTTTGTCTTTATGGCCGACAAAATGCGTACCTTTGATAAATTTGAATTCTTAGTCATCTCATTGCTTAGATTTTCTTCAAGGTATCATTGACACTGTGACATTGATCTCTTCAATTAGGTTTCGATGCATCTTTCAAGTGTCAAACAATTTTTTTTTCTAGAAATGGTATTGCATAGGTCCTCGAGAATGATATATAATATGGAAAAGAGAAAAACAATTATATAGGTTAGCCCTGATGTTTATCATTGAAAGGCCATATATGTACTGCCACCTTAAGCTTTCAAGTTAATTGGACTGTCAAAAAAGGAATACAATAATAACAAGTGCACTTTTTTAGTATGGAAATATGTATTTCAATATAGAATTATATTTCCATGGATTCACTTGCCGGTTTTTAGTAAATAACAAGTGCGCTTTTTTAGTATGGGAATATGATTCTATATGCACACTTGTTAATTGGACTGTTAATGAGTATACACTAAAAATGTATTCCTTTTTATTTTTTAATAGTGGAGTTAATTGGATATGATTCTTTTTATTCTTTTATCTCCATGCTCCATTGCATGGCTTGGTAGATTTTTTTATTTTTTGGTAGGTATTCATTATAATTTTGCTTGCATTTATTGTATTCCTCGTGTTATCGATATCTTTTTTTTATATATAGAAAATATCTTCAATTACCCCAAACAAAGAGTGGATGAATGCACAAAGATGAACAGAAGAATACATACATGGCGTCGACTTATTTCTCCAGTTCACAAAGGATTCATTAGGGGGTGATGACTGGTATTGTTGCCCTTATGTTAAATATCGTAACTTGAAGGGGAAGAAAACATTAAAAGTCATCAAGGAACATCTAATATGTGATGGTATAGATAAGTCATATAAGATATGGTTCCAACATGGAGAACCATTTTCCAAACGATATCGTGCAGAAGATATAACTGGTACGTCGTCTACATATCCAAGTAACGAAGATGTGTTCCCAAGAATGGTTGATATAGTGAATGACTCATTTGGATGTGTTTATTCTGAGGACCTAGATAATTGCAGGAATGAAAATCTTGATGAAAGTGAAGCCCTATATCAGGCTGATGACAGACAAGATGCTGGTTATAATAAGTTAATAGAGGATGCCATTCAACCGTTATATCCTTTGTGTCAAAGTGAGCATACCAAATTATCAGTGACAGTTGAGTTATTAAGCATGAAGTCCCAACACAATTAGTCGAATAAGAGCTTCACAGAGCTATTGCAAATGATAAAAAACATTTTGCCAGATCAGAACACTTTGCCAGATAGCACATACACTACAAAGAAGTTGGTAAAATCTTTGCGCATGGACTGTGAGATTATCCATTCATGCCCTAATGATTGTATTCTGTATTGGAGAGAGTATAAAAATAACGATAGTTGTCCTTGCTATGGTGAAAGTAGATGGAAGGCGATTGATAAAATCAATTCAAGAGATAGACGTTTGCTGAGGAAAAAGTTAAGATACTTTCCATTAACGCCAAGGTTGCAGAGATTGTATAGTGTACCATGGATTGCTGAGCAAATGACATGGCATGCAAGTGCAGTTGAAAACGATACTCACATGCGTCATCCAATGGATTCCCCACAGTGAAAATTAGTGAATCGTAAATGGAGCGACTTTGCTACAGAGAAACGTAATGTTCGATTAGGACTTGCAACTAATGGATTCAATCCTTTTGGGAATAAAAACAACTCTTATAGTTGTTGGCCTGTTATGATTGTTCCGTACAATCTTCCTCCATCCTTATGTATGCGAAAGGAGTTCACTATACTATCACTTTTGATTCCAGGAAAAAATGGTCCAGGGCATGACATTGATGTCTACTTGCAGCCACTAATTGCAGAACTAAATATATTATGGTCTATCGGAGTAGATACTTATGACTCAAAAAAGAGGAATAAGTTCACTATGAAGGCAATTTTATTATGGGCTATTCAAGGTTTTCCAGCCTATGGCCATCTGCCTGGTTGTAAGACTGCAGGAAAGTATGGATGTCCAATCTGTAGTGAAGAGACAGACTCAGTGTGGCTAAGCAATGGAAAGAAATTTGCATATATGAGACACAGGCAATTCCTAACAGATCCCAAACATCCGTTTAGATTGCAAAAATCACAATTTAATAGAAAGGAAGAAAATGGGAAGCATCCCCGCAGGTTGCGTGGTACTGAAGTATTACATAAAATGGAAAATATTCAGACCAAGTTCGGAAAGTTATCTGGTAGCAAAAGGAAGAAGCGTGTTGACACTGAGAGTATATCTGCATGGTCAAAGAGGTCTGCTTTATTTGACTTACCTTATTGGAAAGATCTGCATATACGTCACAATCTGGATGTAATGCATGTGGAGAAAAATGTGACGGAGAATCTCTTGGCAACAATTATGGATGTAAAGGGTAAGACTAAGGATGGTCTTGAAGCCCGCTTGGATCTTAAGGCTATGAAGATACGAAAAAAATTATGGCCGATTGAGAAAAATGGCAAGTTATCCTTGCCTAAAGATTCATTTTGCCTATCCCGTCAAGAGCGACAATTAATTTGTCAAACGCTATGTACATTGAAGGTTCCTATCGGGTACAGTGCTAACTGGAAACATAATGTGAACTTTGAAGAATTCCAGCTCAAGAGTTTGAAGTCACATGATTACCACATCCTCATGCAGCAACTATAACCAGTGCTTTTGATGCATGCATTTAAGGAACAAAAGCCACTACGTGCTGCTATTCACCAATTATCAAAGTTTTTTAATATTATATGCTCAAAGGTTATTGCTCGTGTGGAACTTTCAAATATGAAAATTCAAATGGTGGAGACATTATGCGTTCTTGAGAAGTACTTTCCAACTTCATTTTTTGTTTCTATGACACACCTTTTGGTGCATTTGGCGGATGAGGCATTGATTTGCGGACTAGTAAGGTTTCGATGGATGTTTCCTTTCGAGCGGACGAAGAAGACGTATAAATCATATGTAGGTAATCAAACATATCCAGAGGGGTGTATTACAGAGAGATACCTTATGGAAGAGTCGATGTCGTATTGTATGGAGTACATGTCATCAGATGGTGGAAAAGGAAGCCATAAAGCAGGTCAGAGGATGTTATTTAATGCTGATGGTGATTGTGCCAACCTAGTTGATAAAAAAGGAAAGAACTATATTTTTAATAACCTACAGTACCAATAAGCTCGCAGATGGGTGTTGCAACAGTCTCCTGAAGATTCTGATTGGGAGAGGAAGTATAATATATACAAAGAAGGGCACACATCTAGGGGTCAAAATCAAAGGATTGCTACAGAAAGGGTGCTAGAATATATTCCTTGGCTAAGAAAATAGTTAGAAAATAGTAAAATGTCTCAACTCAAGAGACTTGCTGCCGGTCCAGATTTCAATGCCATTTTGTATAATACTTATGCTGTGAACGGATATTTATTCTGTACAAAGGAATCCGAAATGGACACGACTACACAAAATAGTGGGATTGCCATAATTGCCATAACTAGTTTTAGGGCAAGTAGGAAGGATAAGAACCTCGTAGAAGATGAAGCCACTTATTATTGCATTGTCATAAAAATACTTGAGTTAAATTACTAAGACTTCAAAGAAGTAGTCCTCCTTTGTGATTGGGTTCGAATAGAAGATAGAGTAAATGGTTGTGTTGTTGATCCAGAAACGAACTTGATATTTGTAAATCTTGGAAGGTTCATCAGTAGTTCAAAGGAAGATGATGAGCCGTTTATCGTTGTAACTCAAGCAAGACAAGTTTTCTATGTTAAAGATCTCACCAGAGATAATTGGCATATTGTCTTGGATGCTCTAAAGAGATTACATCGGGATGTTGATGCTTATGAAGATCCATTAGTCTTTGAAGCAAGAATGAATGTAAATCCTTTAACAAATGCCTTAGTGGAGGATATCATTGAAGATGATGTAACTGAAGATAATGAAGATTCATCTTAGCATCAGGCAATATTTCATTTCAGCACATTGCCATGATAGCATTTAACTTCTCTGAATATCTTATTTCACCACACTTTTGACCTTTTGGTGCAGTTTTTGGTGAATAAAGAGAGATTTAAATGGTATATAAAAAATAATGTACAAGGAACAGGAATAACAATAATATTCCATTATCACAAGTTCTCTTGTAATGCCCTCTAATAATCACAAGTTCTCTTGTAATTCAGGTTCCTTGGACGGTGAGTGATCCAGTTATCATATGTGATCAAAGCTCTGATTCATACAGTTGCAAGAGGGAGGTGAGCAGTATGCATTAATCCCAGCATTTATACAAGGTCTTCATCTCAATACTTTTTATTTTGATTAGCATATGAGAATTTCAGCCAACTCAACTCCTCCAAGCAGTTTGATTCAGCCAATTAGTGCCTAATTTGGGCTTCATTTTCTGATTCAGCCGAACCGGGACGAATTGAATCTGAGCTAGAACAAATCTGAACTAGGCCGGATCAATGGATCATGGATTGAATCCGAAGATATTGAATCCTTTTAATCTGATCAGTTGAGGGTTTCATGAAAAGGGTACTGTGCTTTGAAGCAAGAGATATTGTACTGCATAAGCATCTGGTTGGGTGTTTGTGCTTTGAAAATAGGTTGTTGAATCCTGTAGCTATAGAAAGTAGTGTATATAAGAGATGGCAGTGGTGTTGATTATTTAAGTAATGTCTTTTCTATTGCATTATGATTATTTGTTATCTAAATAAGTTTTTTTCTTGCCACTATGCTCATCAGATAGTTTCTTGAGTTTCAGTTTGGTAAATAAAAACTAGCAAGAGGTCTTTTCTACTGCATTAGGTGACCCTTTTCAGGAGATATGTCGCACGCTACATCATCCTCAACACCACAACAAGATGGGGATAATACTCCACATAACCCCGATAGTTATATGAGTTCGTCTGAGAGTAGTGACGATGAAGATGGTGAGTTCCTGATAAAAAATTATTTAAATGTTTGTTGGTTGTCAAATGTTTTCTCATGTCAATTGTTTAATGAGCATCTAATATTTTCTAATAATTGTTTATTAGATACTCGGAAATGTGTAAAGTGGAACATAGACGATCTGCCGGTAGGAGAGCACAAAGCTGCCTTTACTTCAGAGATTGGCAAGCTCGCACGGACACATTGCTCACCTGCATATGGATCCTGGCGTGTTGTGCCAGAAGAAAGCAAGCAACAATTATGGGAGGCAGTGAAGGTAGGTTTTTGTACATGGCAGCATTTACAACTACGAGATCATTAATTGTTGTTATCATCTCTTGGATCAATATACCCCTTATGCTTTTATCTAATTCAATATATATGGTTTCTACTCTTTTTGTTTTTTTTTCTAATTTGATTTCTTATGTTCTGATTATTTCCTTCCATTTGGTTGAAAATGTGTTGCAGAGAGAATTTATAGTCCCCGAGCGATGCTATGCTTGGGTCATGAAAAAGGTCAATGCGCTATGGAAGAATTGGAAGCATAAACTTGTGAAAAATTACATCGATACTAAGGCCACAGATATAGAGAGGAAGAGAGATGTTCCATCTTTTGTGAGACGAGAGGACTGGGAGCGGTTCGTAGACATGTCCTCTTTGGATGAGCATCGCATGCACCGACAGAGGGGGAAAATTGCAAGAGAAGCGATGCAAAGCCCCCACACAACTGGCAGACGAGGAGCAGCGAGTACGGCGGAGGAGCTGGTAAGACTCAATAAATGTGATAGTTCGATGGATAGAACGACGTTATACCTCGCGACACATACCCCAAAGGATGGGACAGCTCCCACTCCTACACCCAACCAACACTCCGTATTAATAAATTCAACATATTATTAATCTCATTTCATTATTATTCAATATATTATCGAGCTAAATTAATAACTTTTTTTTGAAGATTGAGATTAAAAGGATTGTTAGTGAGGATCCCTCCAGTAAACTGAGAGATTCAGACCATGATCCAGTTGCACAAGTTTGTACTGAATTTAAAGATATATTCATGCAACTTCAAGGAAAGAACCTATTACTTCTAACTCTTACTTTTATAAACATGGTAGGTTGTGGGCCGTAATAGCCGAGGACGTGTGAAAGGCATAGGTACGGGGGTCTCTAAAACCACTATTAAGGCTTCGGCTGGATGCAAGGAGCGATTGAAGTCCAAAGACACTGACTATAGGAAACTTAAAAAGATGGTTACTCAGCTTGTGAATCAAAAAGGGTCATCGATGGCCAGCAACCAGAGAGCACACACCGATACAGGAAACAGTTCACAGGTAATTCAAATCTTCTTTTTTTGTGCTTAAATTCATTTATTTGATGCTGATTTTTATTTTTTAATTATTGATTCTGAATTTCTAAATATATATCTGTTGCAATTTCATCATCCTTCTACCATATTGGTTGTTGTGGTTTATAGTACTTGAAGTAATCTATACTTGGTAATTTGTTTTGTTGTTTTTTGTAGGCATCGCAACAACCGAGTTCACAACCAATACGGATTGATGTGTGTTTGTTGAAAAATTTTCTAAAGTCGATCGTTGCTGTAGGAAAGGTCATTGGCGCAGCTCTGGGTTCGACAACTGAGAGTCTAGACGTTGAGATCGTCCTAGAGGAAATATTGGATCCTGCTACTCCTTTGTTTGATGGGGGAGGCGCCACACTAGAAGATCGCACACCCGGAGAGATCATAGTGTGGCCATCTAACTTTTTGTCTTACATATCTTCCTAGTTGACTTGAATATTTTGTATTGTTTTTTGAGCAAGTTATAGTTGAACAATATGGAAGTTTGGATATAATGCACAACTTCAATAGTTTCTTTTTGCAAATATGATAGTTGTAATGTACTATGTAGATGTTAGTTTACCAAAAGTAAAAAACTTATATAGATGTTTGTTATGTGATGTCTAAAGAATATGTTGAATATGATGTGTGAAAAATGTGATGTCTAGAGGCTTGCACAGATGTTGTAAGGCTTGTTATGTCATATAAGTAGAATGTGTTGAATGTGATACGTGGAGGATGTGAAGAATGTGTTGAAAGTGATGTCTGAAGAATGGCTTGCAGAGGTATAAGGCTTGTTTTAATTGATAGAACTGCAGTCCTACAATTGGTATTTTTTTTTGACCTGAATATAAAAAAATGACGGCTAATAATCATCGTTTAAAGACACCAATGTCAGCTTTATATGTCAGCTTTATATGACAGCTAGAAGCCATCGTTGATAAAATAAACGACGGCTTTGGGTTGACGCTATAGACGACAGTTACAGACAGTCGTTATTTTCGGCAAAAGAATGACGGCCTACACGACGAATATTAGCCGTCGTTTTTAATTACGACGCCCTAAAAAATGACGGTCGTTGCGACGGCTTAAAGCTGTCATTTTTTTAAAATACGACTGTTTCCGGCCGTCGTTATTGGAGCATTTTGACATAGTGAAAGTCGACGCTGCAACCGTCGCACGGAGATCGGTGCTACCCCCGCCATCTTCAAAGGAACCCTTCGACTCCGATCACGCCAAAGAAGCCAGGAGAAGAAGAGAAGCAAAGCCGGTGCTACACCTATCGTCTTCAAAGTCAAGCCTTCGACTCCGATCATGCCAAAGAAGCCCCAAGAAGAAGAGAAGCAAAGTCGGTGCTACACCCGTCGTCTTCAAAGTAAAGCCTTCAACTACCGATCACGCCAAAGAAGCCCGGAGAAGAAGAAAAGTCGAGCCGACGCCTAAACCGTTGAGGAAGCCAGAAACCTTGAAGAAGTAGCCACCGCCGTTCAAGGAGAAGATCGAGTCAACACCGATGCAAAAGCAACGCACGAAGCCAGAGCAAAAGCCTCGGTAAACCCCGCGCCAAAGCAACGCAGGTGCCAAAGCCAAGGGACTACGTCGATCATAAGCAAAAGCATCGCACGTTCTAGCCGATACGATGCGAAGTCCGGAAGAACGAAAGCATCGCAAGTCTCCCCCCGTCTACGCCCAAGTGCAAGCACCAAAGCAAAGCAAAAGCCAGAGCCACACCAAAGCCGAAAGCCAAAGCCAAAACCGATGCCAAAAGCACGATCGATGCCGCGAACCGACGATCAAGGACGCCAAGGTCTAGCAAGGAGCGAGGAAGACACGAAGACCGCGGAGTGATACCGAAAACCCCTAGCCAAGGAAGCATGAAGCACGGAAGGGACTAAGGCAACGACGGATATTCCTTAGCCTTTCAAAGAACCCTCACCGTGTAAAGACCTCTGTCCTGGGCAACCCCTTCAGAGCTCTCGCACGAATACCACGTGGAGATGTGGATCAAAGGGACCCTCCAGAGGATCTCTCCCACAATCTCCTAATCAATATTCGCCAAACCCGGATCACCACCCCCGAGTCCCCGGGTCCCGGCACTCTGTAATCTTCATGTGTTTGCAATAAAGACGACCCGGATCTTTTTCTAAGCATACAGTAACGCACACGGCTCACGGTCTTCGGACCTTCCCTTTGCTTCCGCCATGGGCCTCTGCCATGGAATTATTTCCAATAATTGGTATCAGAGCCACACAAGTGGTGTGCGTTTTATGTTTTTCATAAAACCATCATATGCGCGTATGATTAGTATGTGCCGCCATCGAGGTTCTACGAGTAGATCATGCATATTGTAGAATTTTTATGTTCTATGAATTGTTCTTGCAGGGCGCCGCTATAAAATTATCTGAATATGTGATTGCTTGCTACTGGGGGTCGGACCCCGTGCTAGCATATGTCTGGATGTGTTTTTTTTTTCTGTGTGTGGATATATTTAGAGCCATAGTCGGGCAAGAGGTGGAAGTTGACCACCCTTGATTCCCAGGTTTTTTGCTAGGCTTGTTTCTATTTTCTTTCTAGAAAATTATGTACGAGCAAGCACTTACTCGAAGCATACTTGATCCTTTTCGGTTACAGATTAAAAAGGAGGACTTACCGCAAAGATCCACTACCGGTAGGACGAGTGGAACCTTAGAGAACGATGGCAATTTGGCAAAGAGTACATGATGACGGCAAAGGACAAAAGTGCTAGAGATCGTATATAGAGGCTTGCACTGGATCGAGAAACCCAGTGAAGGAGATAGAGAGGCTATGCTATGCTAGTCAGGTTCAGGGGTCGGACCCTGAACTTGATTCAGTTGTATGGTTGTTTCTTTCTATAGTTCCTTATATCTTAGTAGAGAACACTGATGCGATAATTTATTTATCAGTATTTTAGAGAGATGCCCTTTCTCCTCAGGTCCTAGAGACCTTATTAAGATATGATTCCACTAATAATGCCTATTATTTAATTGACCTTTGATGATAGCGTAAATTTCTTATATTTGGGTATGCCACTATTAGGTTAACACCCAATTAGTCGAGTTTGTCTATTTGGCCAGCATCGAAACCTAGAATGAGTTGGAATTCTACTATGACATTAATCGTCAAATTTATAAGCGAGGCACCATAGTAGTGGGAGACCTTTCTTGTCTGTCTGACCTTATGCTAGGTTCCAGGGCATTAGCGTGATAGCTAGGTTTATGGAGCATCGACATTCTTCGGATATATAATATGGCCCTTGAGTGGAGAAATCCACTTAAGATAGGGACTATAATATTTCGATATTGATTAATGCTTCGCGAAAGGCTTGAAATGCTAGTGGGAGCATGGTATGATCATGGTCTAGTGTATAGGTTGTTGTGACCTTAGTGTACACTTATACTTGCATAAAATAACCCTCAATTATAATAAAGGATGTGTAAGAGGACTCGTCAAGATTCTCTGGCCTCCATAACCAACTGCTTTGTGTCTGGGTGGAAGGGCATAGCTCGACACCCCCTAGGGTGAGGGTTGTGTTTTTCCATGCTAGATAACTTAGCGGTCTCCTTCGAGATATGGTGGTTACAGGGTGAGGAGAGAAGGGCTTTTTTATCTCACCCTAGTAGGGGCCATATGAACTCCCGTATCGTAATTGCCTAGGCTTGTTGGTAAGCATCTGAAGTGCACATAAGGCTTCCGGTACTTCGTATGGGGATCACGTGGCACTGACTAAAAGGACAACTATGGTCCATTAAAGCTCTTTGTTGGTAGATTTGGATTAGGTCAAGGAAAGATCCGTGTGAGCGGATGACACTGCATGACGCCCCCTAGGGCAGGTGTATCCGATTTGCAAGATCTTACATACATGGTTAATTAATCCATAGAGGTGTCTTCGCTGTGAGGGTAGCGATGACATTTGGATATAATTAGCTTATTTTCATAATCCATAAAATAAGTTTTTTGCATTCTTTTATTCAACCATATAGTTCCCCTATCTGCTATCCCATAAGAGAATTCATCATCGGGTCTTTAACTACGTAGAACGGAAGCACTATTTTTAGCTTATGCTTAGGGTTGTAAATGTACATTAGCTTCCAATCTTAATATCCCTATACCAGACCTAATGGGTCCAGATGTCACTAGGGCATATGACGACTAGTAAAAGTCTAAGGAGATGTGCAAGTGTTGTGTCACAGCAGACTTGCGAACAAGTCCTTAGAAGCAAGTCGGAGATATGCTAGGTCTTCTGAAATAAAGTTTTACTTGCATTAGATGTCAGAAAGGTGAGTTTAATAGACTTTTCTCTTTTCCATCAGGAGACTTGTCGGTATTGAGATATCTGAGGGTATGTATATTCGGAAACACATCCATTAGCTCTAGATCTTACTAGATTCCAAAGACATGGTGCCAGATGACAAGACATCCTTGTCTGGAACCTTTGAAGGCATTGTCAGAGACTTTAGCTTTAACAAGCTAGAGATGACAAATGCAGAACTTCTAAGGAGCTTTCTAGAAGACAAATGATGGGATCGAGATTAAAGGCAATATCTTTAGTGCTTAACCTATGTATTCTCTAGAAGAGCCTAAGTGAGTAACTTATCAGAAACTAAAACTATAACAGTGCAGGAACTGGTGTGAACTTCGAAGTCTGATAACTCCAATGATGGAAGTATTTCAGATATAACGAAGTAGAGGGGGTATTGGAATATAGTGTATGGTCGCAGGGTGTTAAGGGTTGAGTCACTATTTAGTGATAGTTCTTCTGCTTCTTGGAATGTAGACTTCGGCTCTATAGGAATTCAAGGAAAAGCATAAGGCTACTTTGTAGTGAAGTAATCCTAAAATAGATACTGATGCCATAAGCCGCTGCGGAAACTGTTAGATATGATTATCTTAGTTTTTTCAAAACACGAATTTTGATCTTTAGAGACTTGGTTCTGTTTCCTCCTCGCTAAATAAAGTTTTCAATTTTAGACGGCACCATTGGTGTGTCTCTTAAACTGAATAGATATCTTCATTGCTAGAGGAATAGTTCAGAACGATCTCTTTGTGTTTAATCATAATTCGGAAATGGATCTCATTACAGCTGTGACGTTTGTTTTAAATTCATCTAAATAATTCGGAGAAGCTAACTTATTTGTGACCCCTCTAATTTAGATACTTTGTCTTAGATAAATTCAAAGGTTAAAAAAGGCTGAGTTTCTATTCACAGATTTCTCGAGGATCCTTTTTGACCAATGAATATTACCTAAAAGATAGAGTAACTAAAAGGGCCACTAAGGTATTAGTGTTAGTTAATTTTGATATCTGTGGTTCCAAGAGTATCTAGATGGTACGATAGTAGGCTCTTTGATTTAATCGAAGGAACGAGTACCTATCGTACGGGTTCCATGGGGTCCTGAGGGAGAATGAGATTAACTCCCAATTAAATGCTCTAAGGATAACACATCAGAATAAAGTCTCCGAGAGAAGGAATCGGACCCTGTTTGATATGGTCCATAGTATGATGAATATTGCCAAGTGTATCACCCACCTTCAGGTGGGGTTGTACCTTAAAACCATAATTAGTATCTAGAACTATCTCTTATCTAAATCAGTGCCTCAGACCTATAAAGAGCTATGGTCAAAGCAAAAGCTGACACTATAGTGTCTCAAGATATAAGGTTGTCCTACACTTGTGCAGAAGGACAAGAGGGATGAGTGGTAGATAAAGTTCCAGATATATCTGTTTATAGGTTACCCTAAAGAGGCATAAGGTGGACTATTTTATGATTTGGAAGGTAATCGTTTTTACGAATACCATCTACCTAGACCAGGATTAAATTGTAGGCTACAAGTTTATCAATAAGATAGTTCTGGATGAACTACTGGGTACTGGTAGAGAGTGCACATCCGAAAGCATAGTGAGAATAGATGATACAAAAACTAGTATACCAGATACTATAGCAACGATTCACTTTTGTACCAGTACCACCTCGACATTATGGACCGTCAGAGCTCCTGATAGATACATGAAGAAACTTTGATAGTTAATCCAGAGTTTCAGGAGACTGATCGCTAGAGCTACGATGAAGTAGTGGAAGCTTCCGACAGCTCTGGCAAAAGACCATGGAAGCAAACTTGCATCAATATCCCTTGGAGCTGTCTCGACTCTTATTATATTATCACTCTTCTGGGTGTAGGGGGTGTCTAAGAAGAGGATCCGATATTTTTGTTAAGACTTAAGTAGCTAGATTAGTTGCTAAGATACAAGGGATTGACTATGTCGAAACATTCTCGCTGGTAGCTATGTCTAAGTCTGTTTCGGATCCTCTTAATTCATCACAACCCATTATAGTTGGAAGATCTGGTAAATGAATGTTAAGACAGTTATTCCCTAATGGAGATTTGGAAAAGGATATGTGTATAATGCAGCCTTAAGCTTTGTGCCAACGGGTCAGGAAGATCTGGAGTGCAAGTTGCAAAGGTCCATTCATGGACTAATGCAAGCATCCAGGAATTGAAATTTTTATTTTGGTCAGGGAATCTACTCATATAGATTTGATCAGAATGAGGATAAACCAAGTGGGTACAAGAAAGGTGATAAAGCTATAAGGGTATACTTAGTACTTTATGTTAATGTAATATTCTACTGATTGAAAATAATGTAGGAATGCTGTTTACAGTAAAGGTTTGTATTTATCACAAATTCGATGTGAAAGACCCTAGTGAGGTGAGTTATGCTTTGGGAATCAAGGTAACTCGAGATCACCAGAGCAATGTTCTCTCATAGTCACAGGCTATGTATAAAGATAAGACTCTAGCTAGATTCGATTTTACAACGCTAGATATCTATTGCGCAGCAAGAATGATGGGTCGGTTTCAGTTGAACCTATGTCTAGATCACTGGACCGATATGAATGGTATACTTATAAGTCCTCATCAAGCGAGGATTATGAGTTAGCTTACACTTCACAGATCCTGATATCAATTGGATACACAAGGTCTGACTTTTGAGTCAGTTATATGTTCCAGAGAATCAACCTCAGGAATTGTTTTTATCTTGGGATTAGAAGCGGTAGTTGGTAGAGTATGAAGCAAGAGTGCATCACAGACTCCAACATGATAGCTGAGCACATTGTTGTATGCGAGGTAGTCAACTAGGTGGTATGGCTCTGGATCTTCTTGCAGAATATGGGACGTATACCAGAGGCTCAGTTATTTGTTGTTGCAACAGAAGAGTGATAAAGCAAGGTCCAAGGAGCCTAGGAGCTATCATAAAGGAAATTCATCAAGTACAAACTCCACTTGATCTGACAGTTTTAGGAAGAAATACAAGTAGCGGTACTGAGGTAGCATCTGCAGACAATATTGCTAATTCCTTTAGGGAATTCTTGCAAAGGCTTTTTGGCAATATGTAGAAGCAATAGAGCTCAACACTGTTTTTTCTTATTAGACCTAGTGGGAGATTATTGGAATTGGTGAGGTCTACAGCTTGTAAAAATCTTTAGTTTAGTTGTATATGGTTGATAGCTTAGAATTTCATCTTGGTATATACCTTAGTACGTGTTCTGATTACAGAACAGAGAGCCAAGGCTACATGGTAATCCACTTGAGTGGGAGACTCAATGGACTGGTCCCATATAACTTAGATATGTTTGCTGCTTTGATTAGGGTTGGTTGCTCTATCAGGATAAGCTGTTGGGATAATAGGGCATGGGTATCTTTACCACGGTCATTACCAGGCACAGTGTCTGTAGCGGAACGAAACCAACACGGTGCACAAATTGATAAGCAGACACCAGTGCACTAAGCCGTGTTTCTGCTTAGGGTAAAATGATCATAAACTCTGAGGAGCCACGTTTGGTGGGCTAACCAGTTATGTGGTGCTTTGGTGCACCAATGTGTAAGGGTCCAGTTACATGACCTAAAACCACGATGTACTGGGTTACCCGGCTGGCGTCGTATCAGCGTGCCACTTCTGCAGACTATCCACACCCCTAACGGGAGGTGCGTTCCTTGGTCTGACCTACGTCGTATTAAACCTTGGCCAGGTGGTCATCAGTTGGACTGTTGACTAGATCCAGTTACTCGGCAAAGTAATCAAAGGTACGATGTACATGTTCAATCTAGAAGGAACCAATTCATATATGCACTCGAGTTTGACGGTAGTCTCTACCACTCGAGTCGTGTCATGCACAAAGTAGAGGGACAACGAGTTTACCACTACTAAGCGAAGAGCAGGGGTATGCAGAAAACATAATAAGTCTAGGGGAATTAGATTGCAGCCTGCGTCGCATTCTGGGTGGCTAAGCAGGTTAACTCGAACTCAGAGGATCGATAGTATACTCGGGCAGTATGTCGATCGAGTCTAAACTGGAAGCCATGAACCCTGGTCCCTAAAGGTTCCACCTTATCCACATGATGTATGGTACTTGAACGTACCATCTTCTCGATTCACAGGATGTAGTTAGAGGAAGTAAGTAATCCAACCTTAATAACGCTATGCTCCGTATGTGCATCATACTAGTGCACGGTAGATGCGTAGGTACGTATGTGTGGTAGGGGAAATCCTGGAATAGTACGGAGACACATGTAGTCATATCCTTACCTTAGTGGGCTTCGCTACACATGTGCAATGCACCAGTTTGTGTTACGAGTTGACTAATAGACTTTACTAGGGGCACCCTAGGTGTTTACTGAGGGCACCTCGGTAATAGTGGAATTGCTAGTCATAACCTACGTAAGTGCGCCATGCGAGTTCCCAAACGAGAAGGGCAACCAACTAGTGGCATGGGGCTATTTTGGAAAACCAAAATATCACCATGTGCTAGGTTGGCCGCCCCTAGCATATGGGGACACACATGGACCGCCCCTCCCTAGCTTGTAGGAGATTTGACTTTTAGGGGGCTGGCCTTATATGGAAACAAGGGGCCGACCCTGTGCTACACACAAGACGAGAAGGAGACAAAGGGGGGGGCCGGTCATAACTCCCACACGCAAGGTATGGGAGGGCCGACCCTATATATAAATGAGGGGAAGGGGGACGACCTCTGTTGATGTTGAAACCCTAGCCGTCATCCCCTCTTCTCTTCTTCTCCTCTCTCGTCTCCAATGCGTGTGCGCAAGGGTTCGGATAAATCTCTTCTTTCTCGCGTGATGAATCGAAGACGGAGAAGGCTTGTCGCATGGAGGCACTCAGAGATCCATCGACGAGGTGCCGTGCTATTGTAGCTCGTGTGTCCTTAGCGTGATATTTCTGTATTAACATTAATAAAGATGACTTTGGTTATTGCTTTAATTAGAATACTACTCTGGTATATGATAATACTCATATAATAAAAGGACCCTAGGGAACATAGTAGGCCACTGAGGCGCAGGGAGGATCCATGCTTGGGAGACCCAGTGGACCAGTTCTGTGTAGACCTAGAACTAGTTCACAGCTTAGGTGATGTCGGTCGCTTCACCGAGAACAAGCTGTTGGCAGGTAGAGGATGTGGTGAAGTCTCCACCACGGGAACGTGGGATTCCCATTCACCTGACCAAGCACGATGATCGTGTTGAACAGGAACCAAGACGGTGCACAGTTCAGTGATTCAGATACTGGTGCATAAACCGTCTTACTACTATAGATAATCTGTCCTTAACCCTGAGGGACCATATACACTGGGCCAACCAGTTGTGTGGTGCTTTGATGTGCCAACGTGTGCAGACCTTCCATAGTCTAATACCATTGTACGTTGGGTTACCCGGCTGGCGCTTGAGTAACATATAATCCCTACAGGTTATCCGACGTCCAGTGTTGGATGGGTGCGTTTTGATGAGTCAATCTGTCCACACAGTTAACTCAGGCCTGGTGGTTGTCAGTATGACTGACGATGTTCCAGATGCTAGGCATAGCACCGGAAGGTGTGTGGTGTTATAGATGACAAGTCATTAATTCCTAGTCAGATGATCGATCGGGATCTGACGGTGCTCCCCACCGCCCGAGTCGTATCATGGCACCAGTAATAGGAGGGACTAAGGATTATCAGAGTATAGTAGAGAACAGGGTTACGAGGGAGTAACATAAGTTTAGGATCACTAGAGTTCAACTCGCGTCGCACTCTGGGTGGCTACGCGGGTTAATCGGATTAGGGCTGATTAACGGAACTTTTGGTGTGTCACCGGAACAGTTAATCAGGGATCCGGTTGGAGCTAGAGATCCCGAACCCTGAAGGTTCCACCCTGTCATTGCATATAGGAATTGTTCCCCGACCTAGTTGGATACGTTGGATACGAAGTAGCGCGATGGAGCGCAAGCCCGGAGCCTAAGAACCTAATTCACATATATTACGGGCCGTAGGGGTATTTTGGTAAATACTAAAATATGGCTCAGAACACATTGAATATGGATCTTAGATTGAGCGGAATAATTCCAAGATCTCACAGGCGCTTACGGAACTCGATTCTGAGTAGCGCACCTCACTCAGTCTCTCTTTCAGTTTTCTACTTTTCGTGAAGGGCGTTTTTGTCCAGGCTTCACGATAGACACTGGAAATCCCTAAAAACCTCCCCCCCCCCCTCTATTCTTATCCTACTAGGGCCGGCCCTAGCTTCCTTGAAGCCATGGGAGACCGGCCCTATAAAGGAATAGGGAGAGGGAGGGGCCGGCCATAAGCTCCCTCTCCTCCAGAAAATCCGAACCCCCCCTTTAGCTCCTCCTTTGTGGTTTCGGCCAAGGAAAAGAGAGGAAGAAGAACAGAGAAGGAAGAGGAAGGAAGGAGAAGGAAGAAAGGAGAAAGAGGAGGAGAAAATCTCGTGGCTCGCAATCGTCTTCGCAACGGATTCCTCTGTCGGCTCGTAATCCCTGCACTCAGAGACGGGATTTCGAGGATTCTTTAATTCGCAAAGGACAAGGTGCTATCCAACAGTTTCCCTTGTGATTCAAGTGCGGTTCTTCATCATTCTGTCATCTCCGGATCATAGATCCAAAAGGTATGATGATTCTAAACATCTAATTAGATGCATGCATGTCTTCCGTAGATCGTAGTATGCCTCTAGGGTGTCCGCACATATGCTAAGATCATAGATTTACATGTAGATTATTTTATAGAATTAATTATAATGAAACATACACCGTATGATCTTTGGATCTTTCTTTTGCTTTCGCTGCGAGTCTGATTAGCGGATCCAATTCCAACAATTGGTATCAGAGTACGCTTTGGTGTATGTTTCATGCTTGAATTCGTGAAAACATCATGTGAATATATGATGGCATATGTTTTCGTCGGGGTTTAGCGTAGATCATGCATATGGATTGTGCTATGTATTGTCTTTTTGCAGGTGCCACACTGAATAGTAATCTGTGATTGCACGCATCCGGGGGTCGGACCCCGGATTTAAATTTTGCATTGATTATTATTGTGCTTGTGGATTTTAAGGCTCTAGATAGGCGAGGGTGGGGGTTGACCATCCTCAGTTCCCTGGCCATGTTTTTAGGATTGTCTTCTTTTCTTTCTAGCAAAATTGTACACGAACGAGCACTTGCTCGGAGCGTGTTAGTTTTTCGGTCACAGAAAGAAGGAGATGATGCTTCATCCACGGTTCGGGCAAGCGGTACCATGGCATGCAAAGACCCGGCAAAAGCATGCATGTTGGCGATGATGGGGATCGTCGTCAGAGATCGTGCAGAACAGAAGAGCAGGATATCTTGGCTGTACTATTTAGGTTCAGGGGTCGGACCCTGGACTTGATTTAGTTTGGATGTTTTTTTATTGATTCTCTTTACTTATAGTTTAGAGAACCCCGATGATAATTTTATTATCTTGCTTGTGAGTTTGTCTCTAGATCAGGCTTAGGGTTAGTACTAAGCTTATGGATTCATCGGTGTCTCTATATGGTTCTAACACGTGCAAATCCGGTGGCTAGCTAAAAGGAAAGGTGGTAACCACCCTTGTGGTAGTTCTGGTCGCCAAGTACTGTGCACCGAGATAGACGCAGTGTTTGATTTGTTTAGAGATAATTAACTAACGTCTCCATAAGAAGTATGATAACCCTAGTGGGATGCCCTTTCCCCACGTGGTCCTAGCGACCAAGTTAGGTTAGGAATTCACTGTGTAATACCCGTTTCTAGATGACGTTTGATGGTAGTATGAACTCATCACGATTTGGTTATGCCACCATTAGGTTGAGGTCCAGCGGAGGTTGTCGGATGTCCCTATTTGGCCAGCATCGAAACCTATAATGAGATGAGGTCTACTATGACATCAAGCATCAAATTGTGAATGAGGCGTCATCGTAGTGGGAGTCCTTTCCACGTTGACCTTTGGCTAGGCTCTAGATCTTAGGATTATGGGCAAACTAGTGAAGTATCGGGATCCTTGGAATCTATGTAATGTGATCCTTGTAAGAAAGGCGAAAGCTGAGTATTCAAGGTAGGGACTATGATATTTTCTGAGGATACTAATGCTTTGTGGGAGGGTTTGTAATCCTAGTGGGAGCACGGTAGACCAGGGTCTAAGTCTAGGAGATCGTGACCTTTCTAGATATGCATAAAACCTTATAAAGAAGGGATGTGTAAGAGGTTCCCTCCAAAGGGGAGCCCCTGGCCTTCACAATCAACCGGCTAAGGGTCTGGGTGGGAGGTACGCAGTTTGATATTCCCACCGGGTAAGAGCTGTGTTTCCTTCCATGGTGGTTCGTCTAGTGGTTTCCTTCGGGACATGGAGGATGCCGGTGGCAGTGGGTGACGGTTTTTTTCTGCACCGCAGGAGCCTATGAACCCCCCTGCCGACACCACCTAGATTTGTGGAAAGCATCCGAAAGCTTGTGTGAAGCCGCTGTTGCTGCGCACACGTGTCACATAAAGCTGGCCAAAAGGAACTGGGAGGTCTTTCAGTTTACCATGGGTAATTCTGATGAATACTGGGCTGTAAAAACCCCGTTGGCAGAAGCGGTTGCATGCTCTCACCGAGATGCTGTCTCCAATTCAAGGTCGATAGTCTCAGTGCTCGAGCCCAGAGAATTTAGATTCCTGGATGTCTCCACTTAAGGTAGTGAAGACATAGCGGTTGGAGTATACATTATCTATTTCTAAATTCCATGAAATAGATTGTAGTAAACCCTAATTTTGCTTTGAACCATTGTTTACAGAAATCATGACCAAGCTTGTGGGGGAAAATCTTCGTGCCGACCCGAAGACTTTCGCAGCACCAGTCAATTGAAATTGAAGTTGACGTCGAAGATCATTGTTCGATCTATCGATTGCAGTTGAAGCCTTTGATATGCAAATGGAGAGAGAGAGAGAGAGAGATGCAATCAGAGATTTGACACGAGAGATATGATCTCGGAGTTCAGCCGAAGCCTACGTCTCCGTGCTATAGGGAGCAACCCGAATTCACTAACACTTATGTTGAAGTGATCTCGACAGGCCGAGTATCACTGAAAACACTCTGATCTCTTCGAAAGAGAGAAGATCAAAGAGAGGTGGAAGATGGGAAGTTAGAAATCTCAGAGCTCTGGTTCTAGAACTGAGAGTTCGATCCATTTACATTCGAAGGCTCTGCTATTTATAGAATTTCTGGGGAGGAATTCCTGGGTAAATGGCGGTTTCTGCTGTCGTATCTGGGGATCCTCCAGGTAAGGCTGGTGGGTCCTGCTGTTGTCTTCGGGGGCCCACCAGGCAGGGCCGATGGGTCCCGCTGTTGTCTTCGAGGGCCCACCAGGCAGGGCCGGTGGGTCCCGCTGTTGTCTTCGGGGGCCCACCAGGCAGGGCCGGTGGGTCCCGCTGTTTGCAGACTTCTTGCCAAAATTTGCACCCACAGTTACCCCCTCCAAGTTAGCTAGAGATCATCTTGCTGGCTTGGATTCGTGGTGCAAAGTTAATGACCCCCTGTCACACATGAAGAGGAGCTCTTTGTCGAGTGCTAGCGTTTGAAAATAGACTGATCGGTTGAATTTGACTGATCGGTCAAGTCTGATCGATCGGTCAAAGTGATCGGTTGAAGTGATCGGTCAAATTTGATCGGTCAAAGTGATCGGTCAAAAGTGATCGGTCAAAAAGTGATCGGTCAAATTTGATCGGTCAAATTTGATCGGTCAAGTGTGATCGGTCAAAAGTGATCGGACAAATTTCAACCGGTCAAGGATCGGGTGATCGGTCAAAAGACATGGTTTTTTGACAGATCTAGTAGAAAAATCGACCGATCGGTCGAATTCGACTGATCGGTCAAGTTTGACCGATCGGTCAAAGTGATCGGTCAAATTTGATCGGTCAAAAGTGATCGGTCAAAAAAGTGATCGGTCAAATTTCAACCGGTCAAGGATCGGGTGATCGGTCAAAAGACATGGTTTTTTGACAGATCTAGTAGAAAAATCGACCGATCGGTCGAATTCGACTGATCGATCAAGTCTGACCGATCGGTCAAAGTGATCGGTCAAATTTGATCGGTCAAATTTGATCGGTCAAAAGTGATCGGTCAAAAAAGTGATCGGTCAAATTTCAACCGGTCAAGGATCGGGTGATCGGTCAAAAGATATGGTTTTTTGACAGATCTAGTAGAAAAATCGATCGATCGGTCGAATTCGACTGATCGGTCAAGTCTGACCGATCGGTCAAAGTGATCGGTCAAATTTGATCGGTCAAATTTGATCGGTCAAAAGTGATCGGTCAAAAAAGTGATCGGTCAAATTTCAATCGGTCAAGGATCGGGTGATCGGTCAAAAGTCATGGTTTTTTGACAGATCTAGTAGAAAATCGACCGATCGGTCGAATTCGACTGATCGGTCAAGTCTGACCGATCGGTCAAAGTGATCGGTCGAAGTGATCGGTCAAATTTGATCGGTCAAATTTGATCGGTCAAAAGTGATCGGTCAAAAAGTGATCGGTCAAATTTGATCGGTCAAATTCGACCTATCGATCGAGGTGATCGGGTGCAAATCGCCAATGGAAGGCGAGGGTGTGAACACCTTCATGTCTGTTTATGGCACCGAAGGGAGAAGTGGAGGATGGTATGGTATGTTCTATCAGATAGAGATCAGATTTGAGAGAAGAAGGTTGATTGATCGGCTAAATGATCAGAGAAGTAGCTGTTGAGTTGCCCAATCTTCGATCTGCTGCTCGCCGCTCAGGTGTCGTTCATGTTGAGGGCGAAGGGCTGCTGTTTGGAGAAGCTGATCGGGTAGGTGTTGCCGATCGGGTGAAGGTCGCCGATCGGGCAAAAACCAACCGGTCAGGATTTGGTTGATCGGTCAGAAACACACGTTTGGCGTCAGATCTAGTATGTTTTTGGCCGATCAGGTGGAGGACGAAGGGGAAGAAGGGGATCGAGGTTCGGGGATGAATGATCGAGGATCGGGGGCCGGAGTTGAGAGGATGGTCGAGGCTCGGGGATCCCTCTCAGTGTCCGATCGAGGCTCGGGGATCGGTCTTCCGAGGATGATCGAGGCTCGGGGGCCGGAGTTTTGAGAGGGGAGGAGCTGCTACTGCGAGAGGCGATCATCGTCTGGTGTTGAGGTCGAGGGTGCCGATCGGAGTCGGGGTCGAAGGAGATGGTTGCCGATCGGCAAATATTACACTAAATCGGGCAAAACACCCCTCTATCAACCGATCCCTCGAATCCTGACCGGTTGCCAGCGACCAATCGGTCGCGGGCAACCGATCAGCGTTCGGGGGTCGGAGTTGAGAGAGGAGCTGAGGGGGATGAGGGGCTTCCAGTTGAAGAAGATGGAAGAGCCGCTTGTCGGAGTTGAGATCACCTGAGGGGAAGAAAACCAGGTTGAATCTCCAATGGATATCTCGTGATCGGATGCCACGTCAATGAGTATACATCCTAGCCGTTGATGTCTTTTGAAAGGTGGGTAGTGGGCAACAGCTGCATTGCTTTTTTTTGACACCGGAGAATAGAAGATCTGAGCCACTGTGCAGTCACGGGCTTGTTGATTAAGTGGTGAAGGCCTCGCTGACTGCACAGTGGGATTGAAATTGGGTCACTCACGTGAAGACTTTGCTGACCGAATCGAATATTAAATTTCAAACAAACTGGGTACCCAACGTTTCCCTCCACATTCAAATCAAACCTCTAGATGGATTCTCTTGGACTTGATTGGAAAGGATGGCATCCTTTCTCACTCACATTGGATGAAATGCTTTTTAGCCAGCCCAGTTGCTGGTGGTTGTGATTTGTGCACTCCACTTATGAGTGGATATCATACCAATCAATAGTTAAAAAAAAATTCCATCCAACCGACTCATGGGTTAATTGGTGCATCTCTTGCTTCAGTTGTGGGAGACTCCACTTCATTTGATTGAATGTTAGGTGGTGGTCCCTCTCTCAAGTTGAAGAGGCTCTTTGCACGTTGACTGTGTGGCTTCGCTTCTTGTTTGCAAGTGCAAGACGTTTGGTGTCATGTTTTTGAGGTGTTATATCAGATCATTATCATTGTCATATGTTGCTTGTCCACCGAGCTTGAGTGCGATTCGTCAAGCGAGCCTGAGTATGGTTTGGTAGATCCAGTAGTTGCCTCTAGGAGTTGCTTCCGAAGCCCGCCATTTTTCATCTAGCGTCGAATGCGTAGACGAACATGGGCGACTCTTGGCCAAGGGGCGATTATTCGATTGATCACCACTAATCAGTAACGGTCGCTAGGGTCGACTACTGTTGGAGGATCGGACGACGAAGGTCGGCCGATTACTCGTAGCATTGAAAGCCATGCCACGGGAGGTCATGCAAGTTAGTTGAGCAGGGCCAATCCTCGTCATATGGAAGTTTGGATCGATCGAATGTCGATGCTACGAACCGAGGTAATTCGATCTTTTGCAAGATCAGATTGTATTCACAAGTCTTCGAATGCACAAGCATGTACGAATGACGTGCGTACCTAGTTGTCCCCCACTGGTGGACTAACCAGGGTAGAAAGTGCCTTTAGAAAGCAATTGAATGTTTGTGTGCTCTGAAATAGAATTCGAATGTCTTGCTACTGAATAGCGCTGAGGCTATGAGCGAAGACTTCGATTGAATGCCAAGACTCAAGTCTCGGACTTTGCTGCCTCGTGCCAAGGTTGCGAGCTTGGACTTTCGACCAAATGCCAAGATGTCAGTCTCAGACTTTGCTACCAAATACTAGGACTAAATTTGGACTTTGTTCGAATACTGCGGTTCATGCCTCAGACTTTGCCCTTGAATGGTTGATGAGTCTTCGTCTATAAGTTGTTGGAGGACTGTTTCTCCTATCTCCTCAGTTGACAGGAGTTGGGTCGCAACGTTCTCTTAACTAATTTGGAGCGTGGAGCACATGTCTTTCTATGTTGATGCTGGCTATAGAAGAGTGTAGATTTACCCCCTCATCGGTGGTGAACTTCCAGAACGTGTCTTCTTCGAGCATGAGAGCGCGTGATGCTCTCTTATGAGTGTCGAGTGGTAGAAGTCTTCTGTAGTGACTTGGTAAGTTTGAGGGATGTCCTGCCTTTGGAGCAACGTTGGTTGAATGCTGCAGAACGCGTTGGACCTTGATCTTCATGTCGAGATGTGTTGGGGCTAAGAGCTTGGTGCTTTGCTACACGTCGAGGCAGCGAAGGTGCCTCGGATTATGTATCTGAGTGTTGATATTCTGGTAGCTTGAAATTGAGAGTTGTGCTGTTTCACAACCCGAAATCGTTTAACATTTGCACGTAAAGGGTCGTGTCGCAACACGAGGCCCTAAACTTGTTAAACGACCTGGTAGCTTGAAATTGAGAGTTGTGCTGTTTCACAACCCGAAACCGTTTAACATTTGCACGTAAAGGGTCGTGTCGCAACACGAGGCCCTAAACTTGTTAAACGACCTGGTAGCTTGAAGGTTGAGCTGGCTCAACTTGAATTTGCTTGAAGATGAAACTGAATGTTGCGCTGTCTCATAACTCAGAATTTGAACAGACAAGTAGACGTTTGAGAGCAATCTTTATTCAGCATAGAAATTACATCAGAGACGGAAATCTCTCTTTTTGGCGAGATCAGTCGATAAGATCTTTGCTTGCGATAGATTCGACGGTGTAGGTTCCTTCCCAGTTGGGAGTTAGTTTCCCACTGCTCCTCTCTTGTATTGGAAAAGACTGCTCTGAGTACCGGGCTTTTGATAGGAAATTGTCTTGGCAACCCTCTGGTCATAGGCTCGCTTGATCTTCTGTTGGTAGTTCGCAATACGAATGATCGCCTGATCTCGCAGTTCTTCGGAGAAGTCAAGACCGTTTATTCGGAGCTCATCGTTTATCCCTTCTTCGACTGCTCTGGTCTTCAAGGTGTTAGTAGCCTTGTAGCTTCGTCTTGGCTTCGAGAGACTTTCCTCTGGAATGATTTCCTCAGGATCCAGAGTGGACGTTGATTGGAATCGCCTCTGCTTGTGTGGGGCCAACACATTTGAGCAGTGTCCCATTGTGTGACCTGAAGTAGAGATTTGCATCTTGAATACTGTAGTATGGAAGTTTTCTTTGAAGTCTCTTCTGGCTTGAATTGAATCTTCTGCATTCGGCCTTCTTTGAAGAAGTCGAAGATTGGCTATCTCCAATCTTCGAGTTCGTGCGCCATAGTAAGATTGAAGGTTGGGAGTCTCCAACCCCCAGACCTATCTGTGGAGGCGATAATTTGTTGTTCGATGGTAACTTTAGGCGACTCTTGATAGTCGATTTGTATTTGCCTAGATAAGCGCTTCGAACTTTGCATTCGATTACCAAGGCTGTCTCCTTGAGGTTCGCCGAATGTCGAGGCAACGAGTGCACCTCAGACTTTGCATTCGAATGCCAAGGTTGTCTTCTTGGGCTTCGTCGAATGCCGAGGCAGCGAGTGCACCCCGGACTTTGTGGATATATAGCACATGCCTTTGCCTATCACCTCGTTGTAGTCTTCAAGTGAGCCCTTTCGTTTCGAACCTCACCCCCAATATAGGGATTGGAGGAGAGTCAGACTTGAAAGGCTTAGGATATCGATGGGAGATGTCGACGATAGATTGTCTAGAAAGAGTGGGTTGTTGGATTGAAGTTGAGCCGCCGACTCATTGAGCGAGTCTCGGGTCGAAACTGATGTCGTTTTGAGTAACTTCCCTCTGGATGATCCTGATAGAGTCTTCGTCATTCAGTGAAAGCGAAGGAAGCAACCAGATCGCTCGTATCCAATAGGTTGCCTGCTCAACCGAGGGAGCTGAGAAGTTTGACTTTGAAGATCAGTTGTTTGCTCAACCGATCCGATGATGTTGTCGAGCACATTGAGCTTTTTGAACGAATCCCACAGACGGTGCCAAACTGTGGGGGAAAATCTTCGTGCCGACCTGAAGACTTTCGCAGCACCAGTCAATTGAAATTAAAGTTGACGTCGAAGATCGTTGTTCGATCTGTCGATTGCAGTTGAAGCCTTTGATATGCAAATGGAGAGAGAGAGAGATGCAATCAGAGATTTGACACGAGAGATATGATCTCAGAGTTCAGCCGAAGCCTACGTCTCCGTGCTATAGGGAGCAACCCGAATTCACTAACACTTATGTTGAAGTGATCTCGACAGGCCGAGTATCACTGAAAACACTCTGATCTCTTCGAAAGAGAGAAGAAGATCAAAGAGAGGTGGAAGATGGGAAGTTAGAAATCTCAGAGCTCTGGTTCTAGAACTGAGAGTTCGATCCATTTACATTCGAAGGCTCTGCTATTTATATAATTTCTGGGGAGGAATTCCTGGGTAAATGGCGGTTTCTGCTGTTGTATCTGGGGATCTTCCAGGTAAGGCTGGTGGGTCCTGCTGTTGTCTTCGGGGGCCCACCAGGCAGGGCCGGTGGGTCCCGCTGTTGTCTTCGAGGGCCCACCAGGCAGGGCCGGTGGGTCCCGCTGTTGTCTTCGGGGGCCCACCAGGCAGGGCCGGTGGGTCCCACTGTTTGCAGACTTCTTGCCAAAATTTGCACCCACAAAGCTCGACCCCCTTGCCTCCATACTTAATGATAACAAACTTACGGGACCAAACTACGAGGACTGGAAGCGTAACTTGATGCTCGTCCTAAGGGTTGGCAAACACACAATTGCACTAAGTACCCCTCAACCGGCCATGCTGGGACCAAGTGCAACTGAGGCTCAGTTAAAGGAATGGAAAGACTGGCTAGATGCTGATGAGATATGCAAGTGCTACATAGTGGCATCCTTGCAGACCGTCCTTCAGAAGCAAGTCGAAGACATGGCCTTTGCTTCAGACATGATGCTCTACCTAAAGGAAATGTTCGAGGGTCGTAGTCGGGTAACTCGTTACCTGACCATCAAGAAATTGGTGTCCACGAAGATGGCAGAGGGGACTTTAGTTTGGGATCATATGCTGAAATTGTTTGGCTACGTGAACGAGCTTGGTTCCTTTGATGTCATCTTGGATGCAGAGATCCAGACCGACATTTTCTTCCCGTCTCTGTCAGGAGCGTTTGAGGGCTTCGTTACCAACTTCAATCTTAACCGGTTGGAGATGTCTAACACAGAGCTCCTAGCGGCGCTCCAGGCGGCAGAGGATGGGATGAAGGCAGGAGCCCAATCCCTGAACGTGGAGCGGAATTCTTCTCTGAAAGCCAAAGGCAAGTTTCAGAAAAGAAAGTCTAAGAAGCCCGTGAAGATGGGCCAGGTGCAGTTGCAGGTTCCTAAGCAGAATGGTCCGGCGAAGCCCAAAGGAAAATGTTTTCGATGTGGCAAGAAGGGGCACTGAAAGGGCGACTGCCGCGTGGCTCCCAAGAAGGCTGAGACAGGTATATCTCAAATCCACATAGTGGAATCCCTTGTAGTATCCAGTTGTTCTCCAGTTTCATGGATTGTGGATTCTGGTTCCACTAACCATGCTTGCAATAATTTGCAGGGGTTCAAGGAGACAAGAAAACTGGGTGATGGGGAGATAATCCTAAGCATAGGAACTGAGGCCGTGGCAGAGGCTGAAGCAGTTGAAGATGTCGTCTTGCAGTTCCTTGATGGAAGAAGTTTATTACTTAGAGACATACTTTATGTACCGTCCTTGAGATGAAATTTAATTTCTGTTTCCTTATTGAATAATGAAGGTTTTTCAGTTTTATTTGATGCTTCTGGTGTGTCAATTAAATTGAATGGTTCCTTTGTTTGTAAAGGAAAGATACAGAATGGTCTCTATGTAATTAACTCTAATCATAAGCAGGATAACATAACTGAAGCTTGTGTGATTAATTCATCTAAAAGAAAAAATCCCTCAGATAATCCAACACTCCTTTGGCATCTAAGGCTTGGACATATAGCTTCAGACAGGATTCACAGGTTGGTTAAGGTAGGACTTTTAAGTCCAGATGTTTCAGAAAGCCTACCGATGTGTGAGTCTTGCCTGGAAGGCAAGATGACTAAAAGATCTTTCCGAGCCAAAGGTAGCAGATCTAAGGAGGTATTAGAGTTGGTACACACTGATGTATGTGGGCCCATAAGTGTCTATGCTATAGGAGGCTTCGAGTATTTCATCACCTTCACGGATGATCACTCGAGGTTTAGATACATATACCTAATGCGGCGGAAGGCTGAATCCTTTGATAAGTTCAAGGAGTTCAGAGCTGAAGCAGAAAAGTAGACGGGTAAAAGTATTAAGTCTCTTCGATCGGATTGAGGAGGCGAATACTTATCGGATGAATTTATTGGGTACCTGCGTGAGCATGGGATCGCATTCCAGTTGACTGCACCAGTGACACCACAACAAAACGGTGTATCTGAGAGGAGAAATCGAACTTTATTAGACATGATTCGGACTATGATGAGTTATGCAATATTGCCACCTAGTTTTTGGGGATATGCCCTAGAGACGGTAGCATACACTTTGAACTTTGTTCCATCAAAGTCAGTACCCCTAACTCCTTGGGAGCTGTGGTTGAAGCAAAAGCCAAGCCTATAGCACTTTAGGATTTGGGGTTGTCCAGCATATGTGCGGAAGGACAAGCGAGATAAAATGGAGTCAAAAACTAAGGTATGTTTATTCATTGGGTATCCAAAAGGGACAAAAGGTGGTTTATTTTATGATCCTAAGGATAAAAAGGTTGTCGTCTCGACGAACGCCGTATTCCTAGAGCAAGATTATTTAATAGACCATAAGCCCACCAGTAAAGTAGTTCTTGAAGAATTGCTTGGTACTGATGGGAGCACACAGACAGAAAACATAGTGGGAGCCGATACCACTAAGATTAACGATACTGTAGAATCGACTCCTATGGAACCACCGCAGGCTCGTCGCAGTGGGAGGACCACAAGTGCTCTTGATAGATACATTGGAGAAGCCTTTATGGTAGATCTAGAGTTTCAGGAGGATGATCCCCTGAACTATGACGAAGCGATGGTATCCTCTGACCATGCAGAATGGTAGGAAGCCATGGAGGCAGAACTGACATCGATGTCCCAAAACTCTGTCTGAACACTTGGAACACCACCTCACAATATTAAACCTGTTGGGTGTAAGTGGGTGTACAAAAGAAAAAGAGGTCCGGATGGTACCGTTGAGACTTACAAAGCTAGACTAGTCGCTAAGGGTTATACCCAGCGAGAAGGGATCGACTATGATGAAACCTTTTCGCCAGTGGCTATGCTTAAGTCTATCCGGATCATCTTGTCCATTGCAGCCCATTATGATTGGAAGATCTGGCAAATGGACGTCAAGACCGCATTCCTCAACGGGGATTTGGAAGAAGACATCTATATGTCTCAGCCTCCAGGCTTTGTCGCAAAAGGCCAAGAAGGTCTGGTGTGCAAGTTGCAAAGGTCCATTTATGGACTGAAGTAAGCATCCAGAAGTTGGAACATGCGTTTTGATCAGGCTATCCAGTCTTATGGATTTGAGCAGAACGTGGATGAACCATGTGTTTATAAAAGGAGCGATAAGACTGCAGTAGTTTTTTCTAGTGCTTTATGTAGACGATATCCTGCTCATTGGAAACGATGTTGGAACGTTGTCTACAGTGAAGGTGTGGTTATCCTCTTAATTTGACATGAAAGACCTGGGTGAAGCGAGATATGTTCTAGGGATCAAGGTAACTCGAGATCGCCAGAACAAGACTCTCTCGCTGTCACAGTCAGCCTATCTAGATACTATCTTGGTCAGATTCAGTATGCACAACTTCAAGAAGGGACTGGTTCTATTCAAACATGGAATAAAATTGTCCAAGGATCAGGGTCCTAAGACTCCTGAGGAGAGGGCAGAGATGCAGAAGATACCTTATACTTCGGTTGTAGGGAATCTGATGTATGCCATGCAGTGCACGAGACCAGATATATGCTATGCAATAGGCATGATGGGCAGGTATCAGTCAAATCCGGGTCCAGGGCACTGGACTGCTGTGAAAAGTATACTCAAGTATCTCCGTAGGACGAGAGATTTTGAGTTAGTTTACTCTTCACAGGGACTAATGCCGATTGGATATACGGATTCTGACTTTGCGTCAGATCTGAAATCTAGGAGATCGATATCAGGGTTTGTGTTTTTATTAGGAGGAGGAGCTGTCAGTTGGAGGAGCGTGAAGCAGGGATGCATCACGAATTCGACGACAGAGGCTGAGTGCGTTACGGCGTGCGAAGCAGCTAAGGAGGCGGTGTGGCTCAAGAAGTTCCTCACGGACTTAGGATGAGTACTGGAAGCTCAAGATCCTATTGTCCTTTACTGTGACAATAGTAGAGCGGTAGCACAATCCAAGGAGCCAAGATATCACCAGAAGAGCAAGCATATCGAGTGGAAATACTACATTATCCGGGACTTACAGAAGCGATGGGAGGTTGCAGTGACTCAGGTGGCGTCTGCAGATAACATGGCGGACCCTTTCACAAAGGCATTACCGACCAAGGCTTTTGAGAAGCACGTGGATGCCATGGGAGTTAAGACTGTTGTTCCCCGCTAGTCCAAGTGGGAGATTGTTGTAGCTCGTGTATCCTTAGCATGGAATTTCTGTATTAACATTAATAAAGATGACTTTGGTTATTGCTTTAATTAGAATACTACTCCGGTATATGATAATACTCATATAATAAAAGGACCCTAGGGAACACAGTAGGCCACTGAGGCGCATGGAGGATCCATGCTTGGGAGACCCAGTGGACCAGTTCTGTGTAGACCTAGAACTAGTTCACAGCTTAGGTGATGCCGGTCGCTTCACCGAGAACAAGCTATTGGCAGGTAGAGGATATGGTGAAGTCTCCATCACGGGAACGTGGGATTCCCATTCATCTGACCAAGCACGATGATCGTGTTGAACAGGAACCAAGATGGTGCACAGTTCAGTGATTCAGACACTGGTGCTTAAACCGTCTTACTACTATAGATAATCTGTCCTTAACCTTGAGGGACCATGTACATTGGGCCAACCAGTTGTGTGGTGCTTTGATGTGCCAACGTGTACGGACCTTCCATAGTCCAATACCACGGTACGTTGGGTTACCCGGCTGGCGCTTGAGTGACATGTAATCCCTACAGGTTATCCGACGTCCAGTGTTGGATGGGTGTGTTTTGATGAGTCAATCTGTCTACACAGTTAACCCAGGCCTGGTGGTTGTCAATATGACTGACGATGTTCCAGATGCTAGGTATAGCACCGGAAGGTGTGTGGTATTATAGATGACAAGTCATCAATTCCTAGTCAGCTGATCGATCGGGATCTGACGATGCTCCCCACCGCCCGAGTCGTATCATGGCACCAGTAATAGGAGGGACTAAGGATTATCGGAGTATAGTAGAGAACAGGGTTACGAGGGAGTAACATAAGTTTAGGATCACTAGAGTTCAACTCGCGTCGCACTCTGGGTGGCTACGCGGGTTAATCGGATTATGGCTGATTAACGGAACTTTCGGTGTGTTACCGGAATAGTTAATCAGGGATCCGGTTGGAGCTAGAGATTCCGAACCCTGAAGGTTCCACCCTATCGTTGCGTATAGGAATTATTCCCCGATCTAGTTGGATATGTTGGATGCGAAGTAGCGCGATGGAGCGCAAGCCCGGAGCCTAAGAACCTAATTCACATGTATTACGGGCCGTAGGGGTATTTTGGTAAATACTGAAATATGGCTTAGAACACATTGAATATGGATCTTAGATTGAGCGGAATAATTCCAGGATCTCACAGGCGCTGACGGAACTCAATTCCGAGTAGCGCACCTCACTCAGTCTCTCTTTCAGTTTTCCACTTTTCGTAAAGGGCGTTTTCGTCCAGGCTTCACGATAGACACTGGAAATCCCTAAAAACCGCCCCCCCTCTATTCTTATCCTACTAGGGCCGGCCCTAGCTTCCTTGAAGCCATGGGAGACCGGCCCTATAAAGGAATAGGGAGAGGGAGGGGCCGACCATAAGCTCCCTCTTCTCCAAAAAATCCGAACCCCCCCTTTAGCTCCTCCTTTGTGGTTTCGGCCAAGGAAAAGAGAGGAAGAAGAAGGGAGAAGAAAGAGGAACAAAGGAGAAGGAAGAAAGGAGAAAAAGGAGGAGAAAATCTCGTGGCTCGCCATCGTCTTCGCAACGGATTCCTCCGTCGGCTCGTAATCCCTACACTCAGAGACGAGATTTCGAGGATTCTTCAATTCGCAAAGGACAAGGTGCTATCCGACAGTTTCCCTTGCGATTCAAGTGCGGTTCTTCATCGTTCCGTCATCTCCGGATCATAGATCCAAAAGGTATGATGATTCTAAACACCTAACTAGATGCATGCATGTCTTCCGTAGATCGTAGTATGCCTCTAGGGTGTCCGCACATATGCTAAGATCATAAATTTGCATGTAGATTATTTTGTAGAATTAATTATAATGAAACATACACCGTATGATTTTCGGATATTTCTTTTGCTTCCGCTGCGCCTTTGATTAGCGGATTCAATTCCAACACGTGCATCATGCGAGATCGAGTGAACTCGAAGGTGCTTCCCGCAATCTTTTACTGTCCAGATTTTGTGTAAAAGATCAATGATATTTTTGTGATTGTGGGAGCTACAGAACTCCAAACGATCTCAAACTACTTTCAAAAGTTACGTCTCGAAGTTCTACAGATGCAGTCCAAATTTCAGCCTAATCGGAGTTTGGGGTGAAAAGTTATAGCGTTGCATTGAAGGTATGTCGAGCAGATCCAAGGCCGTCTTCATCGACAAGGAAGAAAATTGTCGCGGTGAAACAATCTGCACAGAGGTATGATCTCTTACTTGTAGATCTAGTATAGATAGAACATGCATGCATGCTAGATTGTTCTCTTCGCTAGATCGATGTTAGGGGTTTGCGTTTTGCCATACTAGGTTCATACATGCATATGTAGATCGTTTTGATGAAAATTTTGATATGTAACGCATACTGTTTACAGTCTTCGGACATTTTCTTTGCTTTCGCTGCGGGCCTCTGTCGTGGCATTATTTCCAACAGCCATGTCATTTGGGCCGTCGAAATCGGAAAAACCTTCGGGCTGAATAGCATTTCTCAAGGACTTAGGACTAATTAACACTATTATTTTCTTCCGTAGTTAAAAGAAGGAAATAACAGTTGGGGGTTGGGGGGGGGGAAGAGAGAGAGAGAGAGAGAGAGAGAGAGGGGCGAGGAAACTTGGATCCTCTACAGCAATTTAATCTGGGAGGGCGATCCGTGCTTTCCTGTGCCTTGTGGGGTTGAAAAATTGAATTCCGATCCCAATTTCCCAACTTCTTGTATCTAAATGGGCAGCGCCTGGTGGCAGCGGCAGCTGCTCTCCTCCTCCGCCTCCTCCTCCTCCTCGTGTGGTAATCCTTTTCAACTCCCCACTTGCTGCAACACCACTCGCTCCTCAGCATCATCATCCTTCCGCCGAATCCCTCCTCCTACTCGCCTCGCCTTCCCTCCTCCTCCGTCCAGTGTTCCCCATTCTCACCCCCGCCTCCGTCTATCAACGATACCACCCTTAGGCACAAATCATTCCCACCCTTCCCCATTCCATCGACCCTCTCCCCCGCTAGCTGTTCAATCCTCACACCACGATGACGGCGTCAGCAGCAGCAGCAGCAGCAACAACAACAACAACAGCAACGGAAACGGAAACGGATCTGGTGGATGGTGGTGGAACCCCTTTGAACCCGATAACGACTGGTGGAATTCTTCTCCCCTATTCCTTGGAAGAACCCCTGAAGGATGGGCGCCTTTCCTCCTCAACTGCAATGCTGCAGCTGCCGAGCTCGTGCTTGTCCTCTCACTGCTGTCCTGCGCCTTCACGCTTCCGCTGCTCCCCCCCTCCGCCGCCCTTGCCGCCACTGGCCGCGGTGGTACTGGTGCCTTCATCTGGGAGGTGAGGGGGGGCAATTGGAGCAGGCTAGTCCCCGATTCTGCTTCGGGGGGGAACTCCTTCATTGTCGACCGAGAGGGGCGCAATGAGACCGATGCCCAATCCCCATCCCCCTCCCCCTCCCTTCCCGGATTCGAATCTTGCTGGCGCCACTGCAGTAATCTCTTCTTGAGGCTGATGCTGCCAGAGGGATATCCCCACAGCGTCAGCAGCGACTACCTGGAATACTCTCTTTGGAGAGGGCTCCAGGGTATCGCCAGCCAAATCAGCGGTGTCCTCTCCACCCAGGTACCTACCACTACTCCGCAACCGTGCCTGCCTCGGCAGCAGATGCCTTATTTAGTTTACTTCTGACCGACTGCCAACTCGGGCATGCCAAGAAACGTACAATAATTGTTAATTACACTATTTAATCTCATGCTTCCAAGCAGATAAAAGAAATGTACAATATATATATATATATATATATATATATATATATATATATATATATATATATATATTTATAGAGAGAGAGAGAGAGAGAGAGAGAGAGAGAGAGAGAGAGAGAGATTAGGGTGCGATCCACTA
This sequence comes from Chamaelirium japonicum, assembly GCA_947650365.1. Taxonomy (NCBI): domain Eukaryota; kingdom Viridiplantae; phylum Streptophyta; class Magnoliopsida; order Liliales; family Melanthiaceae; genus Chamaelirium; species Chamaelirium japonicum. Next base: position 64,561,036 of record OX393549.1, on the reverse strand, counting down.
AAAACACACACCTAAAAGCGCACCTCTTGTTAACATGGTGTAATACATATGTTATCATATTTGCTACATATATGTTATACTTATTTCATTCAAATGTTATAGTTAAATTTTTCAGATTTCTGTATTGTTAAAACATGTACAAAAATATGTAAAATTAAATAGAACATTTGAATATGATATGATAACATTTGTAATGCATATGATAACATATATATTACATTATGTTAACATTTGTACAGAAACAATTGGTTAAAGCCTATACAAAAATCTGTAAAATAACAAATTTAAATATTTGAATGAAATGAGGTGTAATATTTATATTAAACATGATAACATATGTATTAAACTATGTTAACATTAAAAAGATGCGTTTTTATGGTGCGTTTTTAGTGGATCACATACTAGCTTTTTCATATATATATATATATATATATATTTAGAGGAGCGCGACTTTGTTGACCCTGCAATCCGTCCAACCCGTGCAGTCCATCCCGTGATAGTGAATCGTGCGATTTACTGTTGAATCGCACGATTCACTGTTCTGTCGAGTTGCAGGTGGGATTTGAATCGGGAGGGGGGCGATTCGATCTGAATCGTACGATTCAGCTATTGAATCGTATGATTTTAACAACAATGCTTCTTTATACAGTTGGTGAGAGGTGCAATGGCGGAACTAAAGTTCTTAATGAATCTGCAATAAAATGAAGTTAGACCATGGAACCGTCACACATCACTAACATTCTTGGGAACAAGCCATGATTTGATGGCTTCGACCTTCTCTGGTTCGACCCGTATTCCTTCCGAGCACACAATGTAGCCTAGAAAAGTCAAGCTGTCTGTCAGAAAGGTGCACTTCTTCAGATTGATGAAAAATTTATCTTTCGTCAGGGTTTTTAGAAATTCTCACAAGTGCTTGACATGTTGTTCGGATGTCGTACTGTAGATAAGGATGTCATCAAAGTATACGACAATGAATTTTCTGATGAATGGTCTGAGCACCTGATTCATAAACCTTATAAAGGTACTTGGTGCGTTCGATAGACCAAATGGCATTAATAACCATTAATACAGTCCTTCCCGGGTTTTAAATGCAGTCTTCCATTCGTGTCCGGGTCTTATGCGAATCTGATTATAACAGCTACAAAGATCAATTTTCGAAAAGATTTTCGCACCATGAAGCATGTTGTCCAATCGGAGAATCGAAAATCTATACTTGATCATTATCCGATTGATGGCACGACAATCTATGCACATTCTCCATGTCCCATCCTTCTTGGGAGTCAGAAGTGCAGGTACTGCACATGGACTCATGCTTTCTTGGATTAGTCTCTTTTGCAGTAACTCAGTAACCTGTCGACCCAACTCCTTATATTTAGATGGACTCATTCGGTAGTGAAGAAGGTGAGGTAGCGTCGTCTCCAGGACCAAATTAATGCAATGTTGGATGTCTCTAAGAGGTGGAAGTCCTTCAGGTAGTTCCTTTGAAATGAGATCATTGAAGGCTTCAAGTAGGACCCGAATCTCATGAGGAATGCTAGGGTCCTCTGTTGTCTTCTTTGCTATGAGAAATACGATGGAGTAAGATTCTCTGAGCTCGTCCTCAAAGCAAGTTTGCGTCAGCTACACTGGTTGAGTCTTTGGTTTCTCTTTTGACACCTTAGGCGTAATATGTGGGGTGTCGGCTCACTAGAAAGTGGCTTCAGTGGCTCCCTCTGAGGCACTAGGATGATGTTGTAGTCATCCTTGCAGAAGAAGTATGTGCTCTTTTCCCCATTATGCTTCATCTTTCTATTGTACTGCCACGGGCGGCCCAACAGAATGTGACAAATGCCTAAGTACGCTACGTCACCAAACGACTTCCTTATACATTTTGATAATGGTGTACTCAACTAGGCATCGCTCTTTAATGGAGACATCTAATCCTTTCTTAAACCAAGACAAATTGTATGGCTTGACCAGCTGCTCCGTCTTGAGTCCTAACTTGTTAACCATGATCTGAGCGACTAAGTTTTTGATACTACCACTGTCTATGATAAGGACACAATGTCTCCCTCTTGACGTACAAGTGGTGTGGAAGATGTTCTTTCTAAGTCATCGATCTAGCTCAGGGGCTTTAGTTGTTGACAAAACACGGTGCATGGCTAGTGCATGAGTTGTTTCGTCAGCTTCAGTGATTGACCTCTCGTGTTTCGTCATACTTCTGACAATCACCATCGTCTCTGTGATCATCATGCTCTTCTTCAGCCACGTTGTTTAGGGTTTCCTCAGTTGGCTCTTCACTTTCTGTCAGATGAGTCTGAGGCCTTCTCTTCGGGCATTGCACAATGAGATGTCCTATCTCTCCACACTCGAAGCATTTGTAAGTTACTCAGGGTGGTTGACTCCTTGTCGCACCTCGCTCACGACTTGGCTATTCAACTCGTCCTGGGGGCTGATAGGTTCTTGCCGGAGTTGTAGTCGGAGTGGGAACAGGAGGGTGATTCTGCTAGGGGTTGCTCCTTTTCCAGCTGAAGGGGCACCTGGGGATACTCTAGGGGCAACTTCTCTTCTAAAGGCCCATTGCTGAATTTGCTCGGCCTTGAGAGCTTACCTAGATGCTTCCATCACAGTGAGGATGGTTTCCATTGCTAGCACATCCTGGATTTGATAGCGCAATCCCGAGATTTAGCATGCAGTCTTTTGTTCATCTTCAGGAATGGCATTCCGAATAGTTAGGATGCCAAATTCTTTCGTATACTCCTGTACGGTTCTATTGCCTTGTTTCAGACTAAGCAACCTCTGGTACAATGAAGTACGATAGTCAGGAGAAAGGTACTTCAGTCGTATCTTGTCACACATTTTTGCCAATGTCATGACTTTCTGTTTTCCTTTCCTGAGGTGACTCGCTTGCAACTCTCGCCACCATACCAAAGAAATTCCTTTCATTTTAGTTGCCACGAGTTTGACTTTTCGATCGTCAAGGAGATCTTTCAATTCAAAGAAGTACTCGACACTTTCTATCCAATCGAGGAATGCGTCAGCATCATGGCTTCCCCTAAATTCATCGATGTCAACTCGGACTCCATATCTTTGGGATCTCTCGAGGGCTCGCATGAGGTACTTTTTCATGCTGTGCTGCTTACGTACATGTCTCTCTCTAGAGTTTCTGGGACGACCGAACTGAACGTATTCTCATTCGAAGTCTATGTCGGATTCATCCAACTCAACTTCAGAATAAGAGGGTGAATCGAAGTATTCAGCCCGATTTTGCTCTGGGGGTTGATATCGGTTTTTATTCTGAGGTAGGGCTTGGTTCTGGTTCTGAGGTGGGGCTTGAGTCGGATTTCGATTATGGTCTTGGTTTTGATTTGACTTTTTTACCCTAGAAACCTCGATATTGGATTGGCTTCTACCCTTCCTATGTCCCCTTCGACCTGTTGGGTTTGAGGTTTGACGCCTATCTTGGAGAAGGAGTCCTAGCTGATCCGTGATCTCTTGCAACAAGATTGCATGTCGATCCAATGTGTTTTGGGTTGCTCTTGCCACGCACCACGAGGTTGCGGGCCTCGATGAAAACGTCTTCGGTTCCGAGCATTCCGGTGCAGATGGGTACGATCGGCTATTGATCTTTACTTAGTGGGGTTATTTCGATTTTCCGATATGTAGGGACCTAAAGGACAACTCTAGGGTGTGTCCTAGGATGCCTATATGATGTATGATCAGTATATGAGACTACGTGCACACTTATGATAATGCAAGGACAGCAATATGTTAACTAAAGAAAAATTCTGTGCTACCCTAATGATGCATAGATGAGATGGATAGCACACTAGATGTTTCATACGTGCAAACCTATGATCTAGACTCGACTATCAAGCATACAATGCAACGAACACACAAAATCAGCAAAGTAGAAAGAAAAGGATTGCTGATTTTTAGTGCTTAAAAGATCCCCGAATAGGTTCTTTCTGGCTCTGATACCAATTTGATGTAGGCTCCGATAAAGCGCACTACAATCTTAAGCCCTTAAGGTTTTCCTTGGTCAACAAACTAAGATTTGTTTATCAATATGACGCCGTATAACTCAAAAGGACAGCAAACAAAGGTTATTTCACGTAGTTCTAAGGATCTATGCATTCAACATAAAGCATGGATTAAAACCTAACAAATTAAGATGCAATAATATCATTAAACGAAATTCAGCATATTAAAATATTAATCGCAGCAATAGATATCAAATTTAAAAGGGTAGTATGCATCAGATTTTAATAGAAAAGAAGGCTATGGATGCTTGCTAGGGTTACTGATAGACTAAATATGGCAAATAAGATGATTAGGCAGATATGGGGCTTCAACTAGAGATGTAACGGAGGTGTATACGGCTGCGATACGGAGCGTAAACGATGAAAATAGATGGAGAAGGATCCGGGAGTGGAGAAAAGATGAAATAAAATGATAGATAATACTTGGGATTTCCGCCGTGGGTCGATGCGAGGATGCGTCGATGATCCCGCTCATGGAGCAAGGCCGGACGTCGAGCGAAGCCGGATCCTTCGGAAAACAAACCGAGGCCTACACGAAAGCTCTCACATGGAGGCACAATTTCAGCAATCGAAAATCTGAATTCTTCTTCTATCTTTTCCTTTTTGTAGAACTAGGGTTTCCAATGGATGGTTTGGATCGAGGAAAACCAAAAGGGGGTGGTGGGGATTTGTTTGGCCAAGAAAGGAGGGAAAAAGAGAGAAACAAGGGAGAGATAGAGAGAGAAGAGAGGGGACGGTAAAGGGGGTCGGGCGGCTCGGTTTCCGTGTGGAGAAGAGGCAGAGGGGGGGAGGGGGTTGCGCGGGTGGATCGCGGAAAGAGAGAGAGGGGGAGCGGCAACTATGTGTGAAGTCCTATTGGGGTTAAGATAAGCCCAATTAGTTTCTAACTAAAGCCCAATATGTGCCATGTCTTCAAATTTTAAGTTATTTGCCAGCTAACGATCGGTTTCGAGACTTAATCTCGTCCGTCGATACCTCGCAAACACACACACCCAGATTTTATTAATATAATGCAGAGAACTCACCCGAAAAGGTTCGAATTCAATCCAAAAAGTCCTCGGATGAGATCATGGACATCCCCCATGAATTGGGCAAGAACATGACTAATAATAAGTGTAAAAAATAGGCCAAAAACATGAAAAATAAGCCGAAAATTGAAATAAACGACTACAAGTCACCATAAGGATAATGTCCTCCATGCATAAAATAAAAAACGACTGAAATAAAACTCTCTGACTTCGAACTAAAGATGCGGTGATGATCTGATGGTGCTGATCATGCTGCATCACATATAGATGCCCATGCTTCCATATAGCTAATAGAAAGATAACCACCTGTCCAATAGTGGGTTTAGCAGCAGATCATAGTATTCCTTCTGGATTTTAGGGAAGTCATAAAAATTAAAAGTTAAAACCATATATCAGTTATATCATATGAACCTCCTTTTTAAAACGCCAATGACATCATACTCTTATCAAATAAATTCAATTCAAATATGACTTATTGGATTAGTATAGAATTTCATATTTGAGCAGAAGTCATTCAAAACCATACATGTATTCTGGTCAGAAAATGGCGTATCTTGTTAGAAAACAACATATCAGATTAAATCGATACTTACCAAATTAGAAGGCAAACTTCTGACTAACTCAAATCAATTATTTTAGATAGGCATGCATCTCAAACATTGAATACTAACTCATCAAACCAAATCAGATTTGTATGTTTTAACTTTGAAGACTAAGAACCATAACTCTTATCGTCATCACATTTAAATAAACGTGTACCTTTCAACTCCTAAACTCTCAACTTAAATACTAAGTGACTATTAATTATGTAGCCTAATCTGGATGGTTAGTTGCTTACATATCCTATAGAAACTACCTAATTACTGGGGTTTTCATCTTCTTCCAGACACTCAGCTGATTTGCAGTCTCCAAACTTTTTTCTTTTTTGCTTTTCTTCCTTCCTTTCCACCTTTTCCTACTCTGTTATGCTTTCATGGTCTACTTAGGTCCGTTAGGTTAGCAGATGCAAATTGAAAATTAGTTCTCCTTGCTTTTATGCTTTGTCCTTATTTCCATTAAATATCATTTATGTAAATATCCATTTATTTGAGATATTAATTTATATAAGGTTACACCCCATTGAATCCAATACATATACTCCGAATTCCAAATTTCGAAAGGATCAAATTCAAATTTCTAGATCAAGAACAAAATTCAGTTTAATGCACTGGCCAAAACATCTTTCAAATCCTGTGGGCTTTCCCAAATATTGAAGGCTTATGAATTTTATTACGTCAAAACTTCACTAAAACACAAAAGTCTGCAAAAAGTATTTTATATTTAGCTTTCAAGTAGGATGCCTGAGTCATTTCAATTGCATATTCTTCAGTCTCGTTCTTTTGATTCCTCTGCTGCCTTTGAGTTTTACTGCCTGATTGTTTTAAGAACTATGGAGACTTTCACTGCATACATACAGCCTTAATTTACTTGATAAGTTGATTGTCTGTTTAGTCTTGCATTAGCTTGTTTACGTAAAATCGGATTTCGTGATCTATGATGTTTGCATTCTCCTTTTGGCCCTTAGCCTGCATTAAGAGTACTAAACTGGAAATGATGACTTCTCAAATCAGTTTTTTGTTTAAATAATTTTTTTGGTGGATTTTGTAGTTAATACGTAATAATAGGAATTCTGGTGTACCCGCTTAGTTTAAGTCTTAACGTAGCTGACTTTTGACAAAATGCTGCAAAATGGATGGGTTGTTCCTAGTTTCATTCAACAAATTTGAATTCTGCTGTAATAGAATAAGCCTTAAAGTAGCTGACTTTTGACAAAATACTGAAAAACGGATGGGCCGTTCCTAGTTTTATAATTGAAAATGTTTACTTATAGTCTATTCTGGTCATTTCGTTCTCAGGCTTTACTTTATGCGATCGGATTGGGGAAAGGTGCAATTCCAACAGCTGCTGCTGTTAATTGGGTGCTTAAGGATGGAATCGGGTATCTCAGCAAAATATTGTTGTCAAAATTTGGACGCCATTTTGATGTTAATCCTAAGGGATGGAGGCTGTTTGCAGATCTCCTGGAAAATACAGCCTATGGAATGGAGATTTTGACTCCTGCTTTACCTCAATTTTTTGTGTTGATTGGTGCGGCTGCTGGGGCTGGTCGTTCAGCAGCTGCTTTGATACAGGTATAACTTGGACTCAAAAAAATCTTGCCTCTATGGTGTTTTTTTAATAATTTAATCTGTATAGTGTAACCTTTGCATTCCTATTTACACATCTCTAAAGGTTAATAATTCTTCTTAAACTTATAAGGTAGCTTTTTCTCTCTATTCTCTGAAATGACAATTTAATTTTGCAGGTATAAGTAACTTTGCTTGCACATTTATGATTTTAGTGTAATTTGTTGTTAAGTGACAACTGCCTCTTCCCTTTAGAAACCATTGTTCATATTTCAAATTTCAGCAATGCCTCAAAGAAATACTTGTGGAGTTTATTCCTAGACTTTATAGCTATTATCTTATCTTGATATGTTTTGTTCAAGGTTTGGAGTTTCGGCCGAAACCGATACGTTTCGGCCATTTCGGATCGATTTCGGTCGGAACCGGTTCCGAAACCCTCCAGTTTCGGGTTTCGAAACTCAGCACTCAGTAAAAGCAGGATTGGGTTCAGGATAAGGTGTATCTCAGCATGACCGCTTGACAAACATATTTACATAAAAAACATTTAAGTAAATGATCTTTGTGTTCTCCATTTACTTTACGTTATTTTATGTAAATAAGCAAATACCCCCCCATTTGGATTTAATAAAAATATCAGAACAATCAAAATCCAAAGGAATCAAAATGTAATTTTTCAGTTCCTATACAAAATCAGACTTTAGCTTTTGGCTAAAAAATAAAATTCGGTGTAAGAAAAACCACAAAGTATTTTGGACCGGAAAAAATCTCAGAAATCTACAAGTATAAGATCAACTTAAAAACCCAAAGTCCGGTAAAATATTTTGAATCTATAAAAAAATTCTTTCACAAGAACTCTTTTTCCTCTAGACTTGGCCAAAATTCAGAATCACGATTTTTCAACTTTTTAGTAAAAAATCGGGGTAAAGCAAAAGTCACACTCTTTTGAAACAAGACCACTATGAAGTGGGTACTGATGTAATTATTTTTATATTTTATAATTATTTTAAATTTAAAAAACAAAACCGAAACCACTGAAACTCCGATCCGAAACTGATCGAAACCGATCCTCGATGGGTGGATTGAAACCGAAACCGAAACTTCAAACCTTGGTTTTGTTTAAAGAGACTTCTGTAATGAATAAGCTTATAGTTACTTGACATCAAATCGACTAGAAGCTAAACAAGAAGACCATTGCTTGAGAATTCTACTTGAAAGTCAAAGCATTTTTTTCTCTATGTGGTGGTGATGAAACCCCATCCTTGAACACCCCATCTGAGTACTTGGGATGTCTTTCATTTTCTGCACAAGTATATTGAATTATGATTTTAATGATTTTTAGTACATTAGAAGATAATCATATAATAATAGTCAGTTCTTGTGAAAACAGTTCTAAACATTTCAGTTTCCAGTTGACTAAAACAGTGTTTGAAATTGAAATTTCTAACCTCGGTATAACTTGTTTGCAATACAAGCCATACATGTTGCACATCGATCCCAGCTAGATACATACATCCCTTTGTTGACAACATGATCTTACAAGCCTTAGCCAATTTCGAAGGATTTGACAATTCCATCGATTGGCCTTGCTCCACAAGCGGATTCTGCGATGATTACTTGTATCTACGGTGAATCCTATCCAGGCTATATCTTTTTTCCTTTTGTTTTCTTTTCTTTTATCTCTTCTTTTAATTATATTAGTTTGCTTTATTTTTATATAGAAATCTGTGGCTGTCCTTATTTCATATCATACTTATGTTCTTGTAAAAACTAAAACCAAAAGCTCAATTGGAGAACAAAATACAGCTTGCTGGTTTTGTAAAATATGCACACATATTGAGGCATAGGTTTATATCCAACGATCAGATCGACCTCAAACTTTGACCATTCATTCCTCACATCAAGATCTTCACTCCCATCAATTTTCGTCAAGATTGGAAAGACTGAACACACTGAAAAGAAAATATCCCTGGCTGTCCTAATTCCAGATTTTCTCTAAATTCCTTCTAAACTTAAATGTAGGCCATTTTCTTGCCTACATCATCAATCATGCTCATCTCAAACCCAGAACTCATCATCTTAGCGAACGACTTTATGACCACGCAAGCTGACCTAAAGAAAGTATCATTGTAAATCCAGGCTATTACCACATCATCTTTGACTCCCTTGATAAGTAACGTCTTAGCTACTCCTGTCGGGAAAATCCCTTATTCAGGAGAAAGGTAGTAAGCCTATCATATGGGCAACTCTCCTCCCCACCTAACAAACCACGTGGTAACTTATTCCTCAACCACTCCTAGGCTTTGTAGGATTGGGCCTTTTGTTGGGCTAGTTGGGATTGGGACTTGGGGCCTTTCTAGTGAGTTGGGCGTTAGGATGGACTTTTCTCGTCCTTGTCCATCTCACTAGGTTTGGATTTATCGCTTTCCATAGACTATTGGGAAGGGTGAATCCAAGTTGACCAAGGGATAACACCGGTTAAAACCCATGGAGTAGACATGTTCCTTACTCCATGGTGTTGGCTACCCTTTCCCTACACCGGCTAAGACCAAAATCTTCTTCATGAAGTTCTCTAACTTCACGGGATGAAGAGCTACCACCAATGTTTCTAGAACTTCTCCTAGGCACTAGAACACTATTCGCTCCCACCGCCTCTCCAACCATTCACCAAGTAAGTCCCGAACCTGCGTCGATATCTTCATAATTTTCTTCATCATCATCACCATGAACAATCCATCATTGATCCTTACTAGATTTAGTCGCTAGTAATACATCTACTCCTCGCCTGGACCCTCCTAGACCTACCTGGGCCCACCTGGGCGGCCGCCTGACCCTCCTAGCCCCGCTTAGGGCCTAGGCCGCGTTTTTGCACCGCCTAGGGGCTAGGCTAGGCGGTGGGGGACCTTCTAGCCCCTAGGTTACCGCTTGGGCTGCGTTTTAGAACACTGTTGATACTAATAATGTTTCATGTTGGCTTTGAATTAATAGATAATTGACACTAGTATGTGGTTTAATTCTCTAAGTGTTTTTGTAAGTTGAATAAGGAGTTTTGGATGCTTGCTAGTTCTATTATTTAATAGTTGGTGCTTCAGGCTTGGTAGTTGATAACTAAGAGTACTTAGTCATTGATGTGGCTGTCTTCTTGTTAGTTGTTACTAATTGATGGAGACTTTAAAGTTTAAACACTCGGTATTATTCATTTAATGACACTTTAGACCTTAAATGTTTTATATTCTCCCCAAACTATATGTTATACGATAAAACATTACATTTTTTATTTGAATTTTATTAATATAATTGTAAATTTTAGTAGCCTTTTATTCTCTACAAATTCCAAACACGAAACTGGGACTTGAACTGAAGAAACCATTTGGAACTGTTGAAATTGAAACTCCAAGAGCAAGGTGTGGAGCGAAATCGAAACTTTGAACTTGGGTATTTATTTATTTATTTTGAGCAACTCCTCTCCAAGTTGGAGAGGATTGGGTTGAGCCATACCTCAAGCAAATTTATTAAAAGAGAGAGAGAGTTACAGAGTACAAAGCAAAGAGCTAATAACTCTAGAACGGTTAGGAGAAAATCCGCCAGACCAGCTTAAGGCTAAAGAAACGATGTTCTGTCACACCAATTCCGTCGAAGAACTCTTGTTGGTGTAAATTCTGGCGTTCTGCTCCCTCCATATGCCCCAGTATATGCAGATCACAAGAAAGTCCCAAGCCGGACGAAGCTTCTTACGAATGCGTCTGAGCCGCCAAATGGTCCAGAGCGACTGAATAGACCTTGGGTGTCCCTTAACCCGTAACTGATCTTTCATCCTAGTTCAGATGCTCCTGGAGTATGAGCAGTGAAGGAGAATGGTTGGCATCTTCTCTTCCAGAGTTGCAGAGAGGACACAAAAGATCATGAACATTCGGGTTATTCCTCCTCAATAAGTTGATCCTCGTGAGTAAGCGGTCTTTAATGGCGAGCCACATAAATATCTGAGTCTTCAACGGGACCAGCTTTCCAAAGATGAGAAGCTATGGGACAGATAATACCTCCAGAGGTGAAGAATCAGTAGAACAATCGGATCGAGAAGACACCCTAGGCGTCCCACTTCCAGCTGAAGAGGTCCTTATCATGATCGATAGAGATAGAACCAATGATTTGGTAGAGGTCCAAGAGCTGACCCTGCAAGCCAGGTGGCACAGTTCTCCTGAATTTGACCGACCAAACAAAAGAACCATTTGAGTGAATGGTCTGGGATCTGGCCGACGCATTCGCATCCCAGGCAATCTCATACAGATCAGCAAAGAGAGTAGTGAGGCTGATATCTCCGACCCATTGATCAGTCCAGAACTTGATATTACGCCTATCCCTTAGGTTCAAGCGGGTACCAACCTTAAAAGAAATTCCCACCTTCGAGATGCCCTTCCAGAAAGGCGAGATTTTGCCTGATCTGCGGCTTTTAGTTTGGAGGGGATTAAATCGACGGAAGTATCTATCTCTGATAATCTTCGACCAGTGGTCACCTTGTGCATTCTGAAGGCGCTACCACCACTTCCCAAGAAGAGCTTTGTCGAAGTCTCTTAAGTTGGTGACCACCAAACCACCCTATTCACGAGATTTGCACAGTACTCCCCAGTTAGCTAGGTGGTAGGAGCCTAAAGAACCATCTGCATCTCGCCAAAGAAAAGAATTTCAGATTCTGTTAATCTTCTTGATAACCCAAGAAGGTAAGTAGTAGAAGACTAGATAGTAAGAGGGGATGGCTGACAGGACCGAATTGATCAGCGTTAGCCTACCCCCAAGAGAAAGCTGTCTGCCTTGCCAACTAGCCAATCTGACCTCTACCTTCTCTACCACATTGTTCCAGTCTGACTTTTTGAGACTGACAATGCTGACAGGCAGTCCTAGGTATTTCACTGGAAGAGACTCCAGTTTGCAATTCAGGAGAGTAAAAGCGCATCTCCTAAAAGACAAATCATCTCCCAAATAGAACATGGAATTCTTATTGAAGTAGATGCGAAGCCCTGAGCAATACTCCATAGCATAAAGAATAATTTTAAAGACCGCTACCTGCTCCAATTCCGCTTCACAGAACAAAATTATATCGTCAGCGAAATGGAGGTTGGAGATAGACCAAGAGTTATCTCGAATTCCTTTGATTAGGTTGAGCAAGCTGGCTTTGCTTAGGACCGTGTCGAACGAATCAACTGCTAGGATGAAAAGAAAGGGAGATCGGGGGCAACCTTGCTTCAATCCTTTGTTCATCAAGAAATGATCGCCAGAATCGCCATTGATGGAGCACGATAATTTCGAAGAGGGAAGGCAAAGAGAAATCCAGTTAATCCATTTCTCTGAGAAGCCCTTCGCCTGCAAGGTGGCTATGACAAACTCCCAACGCAGCCGGTCAAAAGCTTTTTCGAAATCCAGCTTGAGAACCACCCCTGATTGCCTCTGTTCCTTCAGCTGATAGAGAATTTTCTGTACTGAAGCCACACTATCCAGGATGAAGCGCCTTTTGATGAAGGCCGTTTGGGATTTGCTAATGATATCATCCATTACTAAGCTAAGGCGGTTCACAAGAAACTTTGTAACAATCTTGTAGATGCAATTAGAGAGACTGATAGGTCTGAAATCGGATACAAAATCCATATTCGGCCGTTTAGAAGAAGTACATAGGGAACCCATCTGGGCCAGGTGCCCCATCCGCATTCATGTCGAAAACCGCCCGCTCAATCTCTTTCGCAGAGAATTCCCCATCAATGTCGCAGTTGGGGGAGAGACGGGGAAGAGATAACATGTCCCAATCAAGGTTGCTGCTAGCAAGGTTCGAAATTTCCATTTCTGTCAATATTTCGACCCCTCTGGATATGGAAATATTTCGTGGAAATATTTCGACAGTGTGGAAATATTGTGATTTTATAGAAATGGTGGAAATATTGAGTTTTTTAACGGAATTTTTCAGTGAATCTTTGCATAGTCATAAACCAAGTATATATACACAATTTGGAACACTCAGATAATAATTATACCCAATCTACAGGTGTAGAGCATCACAAAGCTTGTATTCTACATTTGAGTCTGTGAGTCTTTTGCAGTCTTGTTTGGTCCTGTTTTGATCTATGTATTTAAAATAGCTTTTAATCTTTTTTGTGGATAAAAATATTTCCAAAATAAAGATTAGTTGATTGTTAAAATAATGCTTCAAACGATTTTGAAAACGGACTTAAAACAAGAACGTTGTGTAAGTTTGAAATCGTGCAAAAATTATGCTGAAATGCAAAACACTGTTTTTTTACTAAGTCTGAAAAAATGAGTTTTTATAAAGAAAAGTTTTTATTCATTCAAAATTTTCTTTGACGGACCATGGTTTTCTAGATGTTCTTGTAGTTCTACATCTTGTGGAATTTTTTGAGCTAAAAATGAGTTGATTTAACCACTTTTCTCAACATACAAATTTTATGAAAAACCGAAAAACTGTTTTCTCCTACTAAAACTGAAAACCTACTTTTTGATTCACTTGGTTTTTGATTTTTTTGATATTTTTATTGAAATCAAATGGGGGGGTATATGCTTATTTACATATAATAACTTAAAGTAAATGGAGAAAATAAAAATTAAGTAAGACGACATTTACTTTAATGTTATTATATGTAAATAAGCTGCTAAGAACGAAACACCCAGTCCCCTTTTATAACCAGCCAGTCCCAACATTTCGGTGCCAAAATCCCGAAATTTCTCAGAATTTTCCGAAATTTTCCGAAATGTCTCGAAATTTCCACGAAATATCGCGATATTTCGTGCCGACAAATATATCGTGCGAAATATCGCGATATTATCGTGATTCCTATTTCGTTCGATATCACAATAGGAATTTCGTGCCGAGGTTTGAGAAAACCGAAATATTTCGCGATATTTCGCGAAATATCTCGATATTTTGTATCTTGGCTGCTAGAGATCGACATATCTTGGAAATGATTCCGGAAGTGGCTAGTTACCTCCATAAGGATATTCTCCATCCCTTCCATGCAACGAGCTCCGATATGAAGTTTGTCTAGTGTATTATTCTTCCTTCTGCTATTGGCAACCTTGTGAAAATAGGAGATGTTCATGTCGCCTAGCTTCACCTATTTATCCCTGGAACGTTACTTCCACATTATCTCTTCTCTGCGAAGAAGGTCTAAAAGTGATGAGTTATACTCAGTGAGGTCCTTCCTGTCGGTGGCGGAAAGGTTTGAGGACTCGGATCTGACTTCCAAAATATTAATTTTCTCCAGTAAGAGCTTCTTCTGAGCAGTCACCATCCCAAAAGCAGAACGCTCCCAACCTCATATCCGCTGCCTAACGGTTCTGAATTTTCTTACAAGGTTCCTAGCCGAATTGAAATCCGTTAGGGTCTGGATCCACCATTTCTGAACAAGCTGGTCAAAATTTGGGTCTTCCGTTCACATCTTTTCAAACCTAAAACGGCGACTCGGTTTAAAGTCTGAGGTACGGGTATCCAGCAATAGTAGTACATGGTCAGAGATGAAGGACTGAAGGCTGGACTGTGAGCAAGGTACAAAATTCTGAGATATTTCGCGAAATATCGTGAAATATCTCGGTTTTCTAAAACCTCGGCACGAAATTCCTATTGTGATATCGAACGAAATAGGAATCACGATAATATCGCGATATTTCGCACAATATATTTGTCGGCACGAAATATCGCAATATTTTGTAGAAATTTCGAGACATTTCGGGAAATTTCGAGAAATTTCCGGATTTTGGCATCGAAATGTTGGGACTGAATGGTTACAAAAGGGGACTGGGGGTTTCGTTCTCAGCAGCTTATTTAAGTAAATATCGTCTTACTTAATTTTTATTTTTTTCATTTACTTTAAGTTATTATATGTAAATAAGCAAATACCTCCCCATTTGATTTTAATAAAAATATCAAAAAAATCAAAAACCAAGTGAATCAAAAAGTAGGTTTTCAGTTTTAGTAGGAGAAAACAGTTTTTTCAGTTTTCATAAAATTTGTATGTTGAGAAAAGTGGTTAAATCAACTCATTTTTTGCTCAAAAAATTCCACAAGATGTAGAATTACAAGTACATCTAGAAAACCATGGTCCGTCAAAGAAAATTTTGAATGTATAAAAACTTTTCTTTATAAAAACTCATTTTTTCAGACTTAGTAAAAAAACAGTGTTTTGCATTTCAGCATAATTTTTGCACGATTTCAAACTTGCACAACTTTCTTGTTTTAAGTCCGTTTTCAAAATCGTTTGAAGCATTATTTTAACCATCAACTAATTTTTATTTTGGAAATATTTTTATCCACAAAAAAGATTAAAAGCTATTTTAAAAACATAGATAAAAACATGACCAAACAAGACTCACAGACTCAAATGTAGAATACATGCTTTGTGATGCTCTACACCTGTAGATTGGGTATAATTCTTATCTGAGTGTTCCAAATTGTGTATATATACTTGGTTTATGACTATGCAGAGATTCACTGAAAAATTACATTAAAAAATCAATATTTCCACCATTTCTATAAAATCACAATATTTCCACACTGTCGAAATATTTCCACGAAATATTTCCATATCCAGAGGGGTCGAAATATTGATCGAAATGAAAATTTCGAACCTTGACTGTGAGGACTGTGGATACAGAGAATCCTAGAGGGAACCTCACGCTTATTACTCCAAGTAAAACTCTGCCTCTGAGTGGGAGGTCCACCAGGTCAAAACATCGGATAAATTCTGAGAACTCCTCCATCGCTCTCCTGTTGCCTGGACCACCCAGGCGCTCATGGCTAAATCGGGTCACGTTGAAGTCACCTCCTATGACCCAGGGCCCTGCATAATTGTTGTGGAAAGTAGAAAGCTCCTCCCAAAAGTCGTGACTTAGGTGCACGTCGTTTGGCCCATAGATAGAGCAAACAATCAACTGTCGTTTGTCCGCTCTGCAGATAAGGACTAAGGAAAGAGAGAGTGCCCACGTGTTTACTGACTAACTCAAAAATCGAATCGCGCTAACTGATAAGAATTCCACCAACAGAACCTACTGCATCCAAGGATTCTCAACGCTGGAATCTAGTACCCGCTAGGCTGCTAAGAAAAGTACCAGTAGGGCTACTAACTTTGGATTCTTGCAAACACAACAGATCAATACCATACAAATCACAAAAGAGGGAAACTGCACGACGTTTATCAACATCACCCAACCCTCTAATATTCCAAGACAAGAGCTTCATCAAAAAATTACAGGCCCTGAGCCAAAACCCTACTTTTCTCCACATCTACCGAGGAGAACAAAAAGGACATAGTGGCAGAGGTGTCTACATCTACTGAGTCTGTCTAGAAGATTGAGGAGAGTGAGATTATCCTCCATCGCCGATGCCAAAAACTTCCTCAGGTTCTGGACAAGGGAACTCCTGTCCTTTTGGGGCTGTCTTTTTACATATGTCAAAAGTGTGGGCCGTTGAACTGGTTCAGAGGGGGGCTGAATTTGCTTGGTGGGGTCCTGTGCAGATCCGCCACAGTCCTGGACTGCTGTGGGGGGTGGCACTGATGCTCCTGAACTAGAATCGTGGTTAGATACAATCAACTCATTAGCTCCCACAGGATCCCTGAAATCTTGGCTGTGATTAGCAGAGACAAAAACCTTCAGTGAATCTGGAGAATCAAACCCCCTAATAGGAGAATCATTGCCCATATCATGGATGGGGTTTAAATTTTGAATCTCCCCTGTAGGGCCAGAATGGAAAGCCATAACTGTCTCCGGATTTGACGAGAGAGCGTTACCAAAGCTGTTACCTACGGTCCGGCGAGTGGTCTCTGAACCGGCTGAGGAACTAGTGGCTCGACCTGTTGCCTGGACCGGACCGGGCTGAGGCGAAGCATTGTCCAGCGGAGTATCGGCGAGGGGGTCAGGGTGTTGGGCAAAGCCGGAGGAGACCGGTGATTCAGAGAGCTCAACAACTATAACCTCCAGGGTGTAGAAAAAAGCTTCGAAGCGGGCCACCACAACGGGAGGGATGAGCAAGGGTTGGTGGTTCTGAACAGAATAGAGGCCACGCGGAGGTCAGAAGAGGACTAGAAATCATTCTCGAGAGAGGCCTTTTCTGAAGGCACTGAGGGCAGATTGGAGAGAAGATTGATTCCAGCATGAAATGGGGATGTGAAGACGGACTAGAGAAGATAAACAAGAACCTGAGGAGCGATGGGAAGGAGACCAAGCGGAGAAAGAGATGGAGAGTGGGCCAACATCCAAAGAAACCCTGTTGATCACGGAGTTCCTTGCGTAAGGTGTGGGTAGCTCGACCAGAAACTCGTTAGGCCCCAAAGACCAGGAAGGGAAAGATCACTCCGACTGCCAAAAGACCTGAAAGGTAGAGGAAAGCTCTAAAGGGTTAGGGTTTCCCCCAGAGACCCTCGCTACCACACAAGAAGACAGATGCTCCACTGTGAAGTTGGTATCTGAAGAAGTCGGGATGATGACCAATGAGGAATGAAAGGTTCTCGGAGGGGAGGGAGGATGGAAAGATGGGTGGTTGTGGACGGAGGGAGGAAAGATGACCCGAAGAGGGCAATGGTTGGTAGAGTGACCAATACCCCGACAAACCCAGCAGACCATTGCGTTACGACAGGTGGAGCACAGGTGACCCTTCTTACCACAGCGGAAGCAATAGCCTGGTTTAAAGGGGGTGGGGATCTTGGGGCTCACTGGAGGCGAAGACTGCGAGTGAAGGGGGAGTTCTGGTCGACGGCCAGGGGAGTGTTTCTTGAAAAGGTGGGAAGACCGGGAGCCATGATGAGAGGCCACAAAGCCCGAGGCTTTGCTGAATCCCTCCTCCCTCATGGTGCCGCTATGACTACCTCTGACATCAGAAGGTAGGGGGACGTGCGTTGAGGGGACGTGACCCTGATGGTCCGCAGCCCCATGAACAGGAATCCGACGGTCAGAAGAAACCCCAACTACTGAGAATCGCTCTCTCCATCTGGCGTTCTGAACCTTAGGGTTCTGGACCACCTGACGTCCGAACGGCGCCATCACCGGGGGGGCCAGGCATGAAGCCTGGATCTGTCGCCATCTCCCGTTTTGAACACTTGGGTTCTGGAGCTCCTGACGTCCGAAAGACGCCTTCACCGGGGGGCGTCCCTACCTGGGGTGATGGTTGGAATCGCTTGGTCGTCACTCCCCGTACCCTCTCATCACTCTTCGAACCTGGGTATTTATAATTCGGTTGAAAGGTACCTTTCAAAGAACTCGTCCAAACTGGTTCTCCATTCTAGGAATTATATTCTATTTTACACATGAAATCCTACACCTTGTTCTTGCTAAGGACTAAATGGCATTCATTCCTTTGCAAAGCAATCCAGATCTTTAGAATATGATATCACCCAACGTGTGGTGTTAAGCCCTCCTAGAGGAAAGTTATGAACACTCTTTAACACTAAGAAGGTAAGGACCTATCTTATCCAATTTGTCGTAGTAGCGGATAAATTACTGATAAGTGTACGGTTTACCAAGTCATGTTGAGGCTTAGCATCGATCTTCTCCATGTGCTTTATACCCTTGGGGAGTCACTCCATCAGATGCTTCTTTTGTGTTTCAATCATAGTGGAGGAAGGTTAATTGTGGTGACATGTAGAACCAACATCTTGAGTAGCCTCTTAATCGTTGGAAGCATTATTAATCCTTTAAGCAAGCCCTTCATCCACCTTTGCAAGTATTTGATTTATTTCATTGAACCTCTTCTCGCCGTTGGCTATCTTGTAGTAATATATTATGTTCCTTATGGGTATTAGCTACAAAAACAATAGATAGGACGTCTCTCTTGGTCTGTTGCTAATTGATGCTTCTTTTACAAGAGAAGGATTGCAACTCGTGGTAGTGGTAGGCAGTTAAGGAACGATGAAGAAAATGAATTGCTGAATCCACCTGGATAGGAATAAACTCTTATAGAAATGATAAATGGTTGATGACAATAAAACCTAAAACCTTGTTCTTTAAAATAAAATCTTATATGAGAGAATCTAGAATAATTTATTATCAGTTTTGAATCTTTCTAAAAAGTTAAATGATGAGGACATCCAGTCGCGCCCTAGGTGCAGGTACCAGCGCAGGAGGCCACCTGAGTATTTGATTCTGATCGGTTGGCAGAACCGTTTATGTTATTGCATGTTATTTTATTTCAGCAGAGTCAGTCGGGTCGTATGTTTAGTCCCACCTTGCTGTTGGGATATTTTTGCTCTTTATTGGAAGCCTATATATAGGCCCTTTTGTTTTCATTTGATGGCACTGAAGAATAATAAAATTTTTGGTTTCCTTCACTTTGTGTTGAGAAACTAAGGGCAAGGTGTGTGAAACTCTAACCCTAGGTGTATAAAACCCTAGGTCCAGAGTCCAGACTAGAGGTGCGAAACCCTAGTTTGTGTTTAACCCCCTCCCCCCCCCCCCCCCATCTTCCCCGCGAGACTCGCAGCCCACCCAACCCCTCTCCCCTTCCCTCTTCCTGAACCCACGACAAACCCCATCCGACCCCACTTTCCTCCCCCTGCCACACAACCGACCCCACTCGCACCCTTTCCCTCCCGAGCCACAGCCACCCCACACCCCCCCTGTGCCCCTTCTCTGCCCGAGCCTGCAACCACCACCCCTCCCAGCCGCCATCCTCTAACCTACTGCCAGCCCCACGCCCGACCCGCCTTTGCCCTCCCCGCTACCCCGCTCCCGACCCACCTGCCTCCTCCCCACTACCCCACAGCCCGGCCCTCCAGCCTTTCCCCAATCACCTGTAGGCCCATCGGCCTCCCCCTAAGACGATCCTTGACTTCCCGGCTCGATCTTCCCTGTCGCGGATATGCTCCATGGCAGATCCTAGTTCGGACCATGGCAGGATTGAGGATGCTAACAGTTGCCGGGATATTTGATCACCATTCTCGGAGTTCCAGTTCGATTCGGGTTCCTGAGATCAATCGTGATGCTCAGTAGGTGAGTTTTTCCTCCCGATTGGGTATTATCGGATAACACCAGTAATCAAGTATTCATTATTTTATCTGCGCTGCCTGCTGTCCACCAATTGTGAGTTGAGTGTTTGACCTGCCGATAAGGCTACTGATCCTGATATTGCGATTGAGACCCTTGCCACATAATTTAAACATCATCATTTATATTCTTGGAATTGGAACTGACCTGTGCTCGCGCTAGTAATCTTTGTTAAATCCATTATTCCGTGTTATCAGTTTGAATTAAATTTCCTACCTTACGCTCATAATTATTAGTGAAATTTTGCTGGAACGATTAAACTACCGATCTCCTTTTTACATGTATTGTTTCACATCATTAAATCCATTATTTGATCTTTAAAAAAAGTTCCACAGATAACTTCAAATAACTTAGCTCTCAACTTAAGCATGCGGAGAAAAAGTCTAACTTAACCTCTAAAAGTTATAAGAAATAAAAAGTGACAAGTTTTGTGTTATGTTGCTTGATGCATGTAAGTTTCTCACTAAGGCACGAGAGTAATGTGTGTAATGGATGGGTCACTAAAGTAATAGAGGGGTGATGGTGCCATTAATGGATAACCTAGCAATTATAACACAAATTGATGGACCCATGTGGTGTTCTTAGCCCACGAAGGTTTGCATTATGTGTGATCACTATGCCAGTACATATGTACGATGTTACTAACACTCAATTCAAATTTGCACTTTTCGGAATTCTGTGCACCTCCCAAGCCCATCTTCAATCTTTTAAACTGTTTGTTTCTTTGTTATCTCATACTTTTGAGATATTAGGGTCCATAATCTATCTTTGTTTTTATTTTTTTTCATCTGCGGTCAGGATACCCAACTTCTGCCCCATGCACTGAAGGCCTTGTCATGACGCTACCTTCAGCTTTTACTGCTTTAGTCTGGTTGGTAAATACTGGGATTTCGTCTGTCAGAGTTTCATTGATCATTGAGTGGTTGAAGTTATGGTGCTTCATTATTTTATATATTCCCTTGTACTTTCTCAAGTTTCTTGTGTTGGTTTACTCCAGCACGTGGTTGTCACGATGTGGCAAGACACCGTGGGAAAAGAAAGCCAAGGCGCAAGATTTCGGTGTGTGTAAAATTGTCCTTGCCACTTGATATTGACAAGTTTATCTTTTACTGAACTTATACCAATCACCAATTTTCTACCTCTATACTATACGCGAACTTAAATTATCACATAGTAATGGTTCTTATTAATGTATTACCATATATGAGAGGGCCTTGTACGTCCTTATCTACCCACCTACCATGTGAAGCATAGTTTCTCTAGGCTTGGGAAACTGAAACCAAGAGGTATTTCCCTCTTTGGCCACATGCAAAATATGAGCTGCCATCCTATTTCAGTCGAAATTGGCTTGCAGCTCATTTTCCACCTAGAGGTATTTATTTCAATTTTTTTTTGTGGTTCATCTATCTATTGTTAGATGATCATCATCACAAAAAAGCATCAAATTTGAAAACCTCTAGGGATGTCAAACAAACATTTTTTATGAACCGGTGGAATAGACGATTATAAACTGTCTACATATTTGACCCCCTAGAGGTTTTCAAATTCGATGATTTTTTGTGAGGATGATCATCTAACAATAGATAGATGATCCATATAAAAAACTTCAAAAAAAAAAACCTCTAGGTCAGAATGGAGCCGCTAGCCAATTTCGGTGGAAATAGGCTAGCGGCTCATTTCCCGCTTCCTCTCTTTCTCTCTCTCTCTCTCTCTCTATATATATATATATATATATATATATATTGTTTTAGGGTTTTGGAGAGACACTATTGTAATCCTTGTGGATATGAGAGCTATTGTGACGAGGGTGAGAAACCGCTTTTATTCTCTGCTTTCCCTATAATTACTGAAGAAGAGCTCCGCTGTGGTCCATTGACATAGGCATCCATGTTGGACCACGTAAATTGTTTTCCTTGTATATTTTCCTTTATTTTTACAAATCTTTGCCTGCCCAATCAAACCAGTTCTCTTTATTCTGTGTTTGTGATTTAATATTTACAAGGCACCAGGATATTTACTTTTCTGCAATACCGGTTTCATTTTAAAGATGACCTAAATTGCTTTACAAGACTTGTAAATTCTGTTAGCCTTGCCAAGCTGCTTATCTTTCTGTGTTTTGTAATAGATATTGTAGTCATGTAGTTGTGACATCTTTTTTGGGAACATTACACCCTCAAAATTTGAACCCATGTATATCTTTTCACAGGCTGCTACTAGAAGCTGTTTCTATGCAGGATTTGCTGTGCAGAGGAATTTTGCTGAGGTAAGACATCAGTTCCTTAGACCAAAGCACCTCCTATCAGCTGTATAGTCATTTATCATCAAGTTCTATGAGTTTTCTCGAGGGAAATAGGTTCAACAATAACTCTGTCTTTTAGGTGAAATGTCTTGTATTTTCAGCTGCTTTATATACCTCTACAATTTTTTTCTAGGTTCTAGGGTCCTGAAAGTCAGGAGTTCCTCTAAATTTCTAAACAAATGTCTGTAGGTCATTGCAAAAGGTGAAGCTCAAGGAATGGTGAGCAAGTTTGTTGGCATCATTCTTGGGATAGTGTTGGCTAACTACATTGGCTCCTCCACACCATTAGCTCTTGCTTCTTTTGGAGCAGTAACGGGAGTTCACATGTATTGCAATCTTAAATCATATCAATCTATTCAACTGAGGACTCTAAATCCATACCGTGCAAGTAAGTTCTTCGTTACTACGACTTCAATATACAATGATTTTAATTTCTAGTTTTTGCTAATGCAGTTCCATTTATGATAGCCTTTGATATGCATTTATTAGTTCCCCACTTCTCAATATGGAGCCATCTACACATAATTCTTAGATATATATTGTAAAAAGAAAAAGAAACTATGGGAAGTATTGGGAACATAATGGCAAGTTCTTAAATCTCGAAAACAGCTATTTAAGCTAAAATAATCGGTATGTACAACGTTAGGCAGTAAAACCCACTATCCTCTCATGTGAGATGTACACCTTAACTCTGGCACTAAAACTCAATTCATTCTAATAATGCATAGAGAATGTCTGAGCATTAGGACAAATTTCACTTCAAACTACATTCATGATGATGGTTATGAATGATTACCGTTACTGACATTAGGTCTTTTCTATTTTGGTTGTTTTAAGGGATGTTTCTTCACTCTTTTTTTTCTAGGGCTAGAGTATTTATCAATGTGGGCTTCCTTAAATTCTTCTGAAAAAATACATTTGTTATAATTGCTCCTAATATCAGTAGAAGTTCTGCTTTAATTGATAAATCCAAAATCCTAAACATTCTAGATATATGCACAGTTATCCTTGCTCCTTTTTATTTTATTTTATTAATAAATTAATCTATATCAGTTTGGCTGCTGATGGGACATGGACTCAATGATAAATGTACTTAAACTAAACTTACCTTTCTAACATTTGATGATCTTTTCTTTGTCGTTCTCAGATTTCATTTAACCCTTAAATATGTTGCATATGTTAAAATGTGCTTTCTGACTTTGTGCAGGTTTGGTTTTTAGTGAATATCTGTTAAGTGGGCAGGTTCCAACGATAAAAGAGGTCAACGAGGAGGAACCTTTCTTTCCGGGCGTCCCTATGGTCAACATTAATATGCATATAGTAAGTGAGGACTTGGACTTCTTTGTTCTTGTATTCATGTTTTATGGGTTTTTGTATCAGGTGTTCATTATTATGTAAACTTTGTTGGAATCTTCCAGTCCAGATGCAAACACTAAGAAATCTGGACATACCTCTTCTTTTTATCT
The DNA here is from genome assembly GCA_947650365.1 of Chamaelirium japonicum. Classification (NCBI taxonomy): domain Eukaryota; kingdom Viridiplantae; phylum Streptophyta; class Magnoliopsida; order Liliales; family Melanthiaceae; genus Chamaelirium; species Chamaelirium japonicum. Next base: position 64,537,030 of record OX393549.1, on the reverse strand, counting down.
GGGATAATCCACAATACTACTCTAATGTTAGCTTTTTAGTTTGTATATTTATCGGTGGTATCTTTATCTATCGAGATCTCTTATGAAGTCTATCCCTGATCATTTAGTGCATTCCTGTCGATCCCATGATTAATGCAAAGGGCCTAGCTAGGGTTGGAAATAGAATCCACCCAAGCTAGCTGGGAACCAAACCTAGTCAGTCATAAGGCCCAGTTCCAACTAATTGGGAAACACATCAGTCTGAGTCAATTACAAATTTATCCAATTCTAGATATATAATTTCAAGTCAATGTACCCTACTTTAGGACATGCTAAGTGTCAAGTTGTACCAAAATATCGAACACTTCAACCATCACAAAACCCGTCATATGGACACTTGTATCAAATTGGAGAGTTATGTATGTAAATTTAGGCCAATATGCTTGAATATTAATTACACTATTCACCATGTACTGAACTTGCAGTGCGCACAATTTTTTATGGTCCTTTGTTGTGGATCATGCGAAAGAATGCTGCTTGCATACTTAAAAGATGAGCCCACAAGATCCACAAATTATTATTATTATTATTAGCTCTTCTCTGGCATCCTAATTCCATGTCTTCTCTGTTTACCAGCAGGGTATGCCTCAGGTACCGTCTGCGGCAGCCAAAGATGCTGCCACTGAGATTTGCCGCCGGCTTCAACTGGGGTCTCAGCTCAGTGAAGCCATCGACAGTAAGGAGGATGCGTTTTCACTGTTTCAACTGTTTAGAAATGAAGGTTATCTTCTTAGGGAGAACCAAGGGAGATACCATGTAAGCAAATCAGTTGAAGGGAGGGATTTGTTTATTTGCTTCTTTTTTGCTCATCTGCTCAGCCAATAACTAATAATCTTGTGATATATATTTTCTTTTCTTTTCTTTCTTTTTGGAGGTAATACTCAAAGAAGGGTCCTCCCCACAAGACATGCTCAAATCTTTATTCCACGTGAGCTATCTTTATTGGCTGGAGAGAAACGTGGGGATTGAACCAGCGAGTGTTGCCGATGAGTGCAGGCCAGGAAGAAGATTGCATTTATCTTTGGAGTACGTGCAGAGGGAATTCGGCCATGTCAGGCACGATGGGTCACAGCGTGGCTGGCTTACTGGCGATGGCCTGATAGCAAGGCCTTTACCACATAGGATACGCGTGCAGACAAGATGATGCTATCTGGAGCTCGACTGGTATGGCGGCAAAACGATGAACACTGCGACGTCGCACTTGGAAACTAATAGGTGCAAGTTACAAGTACAAGGCAGTGGGTTTCAGTTATATTGCACCTTGAAGAGGCTGGCTATATAGCAAAGTTCCTTTGCAGCTGAGCGGGCATGTTTTATTCACATTACAACTTTTAAGTTGGTCATCATTTTGATGCTTCATTTCACATCTGTCAAAGTTTTGAAGGATCAGAAGCCATGCTACTGTAGATGTGATGCCGGCCCTGCAGGTTTCAGTCGACGACATGAAATGAGCATCCACGACATCTTTGTTACAGATAGCATGTGCATTCATATATGTAGTCTCTGTTTGTATTTCCCAGCAGCAACGTAAGGTACATTCCACCCAAATGTGCACAGACGGACGGACAGTGGCGGCTCCAAAAATTTGTATCATTGGGGTCAAAAGTTATATTAAAAAATATTTTTTATGTGACAGTTATGAAGTAGGGTTCGGTGAATCGGTGGAGTGGGGTCAAACCAACTGTCAAAATTAAATAAATTATGGTAAAAATAAATATTTAATAGAAGTTTTAATAGATTTGTATAGGTGATGTAGCACCACCCATGCGGACGGATGTGGATGCTGAGCTACTAGTAGGCCAGGGTTATTCAATCATGTTTGCTTTGGGTGAATATTGCAAATGTATTGCTTGCTTGCAACATCTGTTGAGATTATTGAAATTTCACTCTTGTCATTTTAATTTATGGTGTCATCAAACAGATTGTTTTCTACCAGTGAGAGAGAGAGAGAGAGAGAGAGAGTTGAATTGATAATGGGTTTTGATGGTGCCCAAAAAATTGGCACCAGCCCGTCGCCTTGGTGCTCGAGGTCACCTTCAAGCGCTTGCTATGTGTAACCATGTTTGCCTGTGACCAGCTCGTTCGCGGTCAATCATCGCCTACAGCTCGCTCAAGATTTTGCCTCATCTGCACACGCTCGACCATCGCCTCGTCTGCATGACCTCAGCTCGCCTGCAGTCAACCATCACCTACAGCTCGCTTAAGAGCTCGCCCCTCGTCCGCATGCGCTCAGGTCGCCCGTGGCTAACCATCACCCACAACTCGTTCAAAAGCTTGCCCCTGACCGCACGCGATCAGCTTGCCCACGGAAGGGGTCGCCTCCTGCACAGAGCCCAATATAAGGTGGCCAGCTAACTCGACTCGGTCCGGTCGCCACCCTGCCCGACCCTGTGGGCAGGTCACCCAGGAACATCGCCCTTGACCACACGTCATTAGCTCACCCATGATGAATCACCTTTTGCCCATAGAAAACTTAGAAGTATATCCACGTCACTCGTGATTAGCTCGTCCATGGTCAACCATCACTCACAGCTCGTTCAAGAGCTCGTCCTTGACCGCACGCGATCAGCTCGCCCGGGAGGAATCACCTTTTGCCCACAGGAAACTTAGAAGGATATCCACGTCACTCGCGATCAGCTTGCCCGCGGTCAACCATTACCTACAGCTCGCTCAAGAGCTCGCCCCCATCAACACGCGCTCAGCTCGCCCGCGGCTAACCATCACCCATAGCTCATTCAAAAGCTCACCCCTGACCGCACGCGATCAGCTTGCCTGCGGAAGGGGTTGCCCCCTACACAGAGCCCAATATAAGGTGGCCAGCTAACTAGACTCGGTTAGGTCGCTACCCCGCCCGACCTTGTGGACAGGTCACCCAGGAACACCGCTCTTGACCGCACGCGATCAGCTCGCCCGCAAGGAATCACCTTTTGCCCATAGAAAATTTAGAAGTATATCCACGTCACTCGTGATCAGCTTGCTCGCAGCCAACCATCACCCACAGCTCGTTCAAGAGCCCGCCCTTGACCGCACCCGACCAGCTCGCCTGCGAGGAATCACCTTTTACCCACAAGAAACTTAGAAGGATATCCACGTCACTCGCGATCAGCTCGCCCGCGGTCAACCATTGCGTACAGCTCGCTCAAGAGCTTGCCTCATCCTCATGCGCTCAGCTCGCCCGTAGTTGACCATCGCCTACAGCTCGCTCAAGAGCTCGCCTCATCCGCATGCGCTCAGCTCGCCTGTGGCCGACCATCACCTACAGCTCGCTCAAGAGCTCGCCTCATCAGCACGCACGCAGCTCGCCTGTGGTCGATCATCGCCTCATCCGCACACGTTTCGCTTGCCCGTGGTAGAGGTTGCCTCTTAAACACTGCATAACATTTCAGAAGATTCATCACCATTAGCTCGCCGATCTCCTGCACACTTGTGAACGAGCCCGCTCTTCACCTTCGGGCAGGTCGCCTATCTCCTGCAGTCCCTGCATCAATAGATCGACAGGTGCCACCACCTCCGTGGAACTACGTGGACATTTGTAGGCCAAGTTCATGGCAGGGAGTTGGTGCAGAACATCCCCGACTAGAGTCTTGCAGAATGTCCACTTGGCACGGACAAGACCAGTGCATCCCCCCTCGTGGACCTTGGCCACCGCCTGACAGGCTAGATGACAAAACTCATGGGGCTGACATGGAAGGCGTAGAAGGCGCGGGAATGAGCGATGACGTGTCAGCCTCCTACGGTCTGTAAAAGGTCTATAAAGGTACGATCCCAGGCTCCAAAGTACAGGTTCGAAACTCTGAACCCAGATATTTTCCGACTACTTAACCCCTCACTTTTGAACCTTCACTAACTTGAGCGTTGGAGGGTCTGCGCTCCTCAAGGAGCCAGCCGTTCACGTGATCTTCCTATTTTGCAGGTCGAGCGGCCTCACCAGTGGAATTTTTCTCGACATTTGGCGCCGTCTGTGGGATCTTCGTTTAGTTCCTGAGAGAACGCCCCGACCGCACGGTTGAAAGCTATATGCGGAGCGAGAGAACTCCCTGTTGCTGCTTTGGCCTCAAGGAGGGTGGACCTCGATGGCCCCCACCAGACGCGGGCAAAGACGCGAAAAGGCCCAGGCCATACCTGCGAGGAGCAGAATTTCCGCTCAAGTCACTCAACCACCCGTCTTGCTCAGTGACTAGCTCTTTAGGGAGATGTTGGTTACCTAGTGAGCCATGATGGATGAACTGAAGCGCTTGCGCCACGCCCCGACGATGAGTAGAGGGCCTGATATCTCCCCCGGACTCGACCAATAGAGGGGACGATCGGTGGAGAGATCTCGGCATCCAGGGGCTTCAACGGAGGCAACACCTCCTGTTCGGCCACCTCCAATCCCAACATCATGCCAATCTGCATGAGCGCACCTGCAACGTTCACCCCACCGAGATCCCTCTTAAGAGAGGTACCCACTGCAAACGAAACGAAGGAGACAGGTTGCGGGCGAGTTCAGCAACCCGTCATGCTGCGCTCCAGCAACAAGCCGGCGCCACCTTCGAGACTTCCGCGTCGACGAAGCCGAAGTGCAGGTTCGGACGAATCTGAGGCGAGGTCACGAGTGAGAGACCGCAACCCATGTCATCAGCGTTATCGGGATCGCCAGACAGGAGCATTACCCTGTGGAAAAATCCATGAGGCAATGGTCTCGCACAGGCCTTCTCCTGTGCCAAAGCGACAACCTGTAAAGCTCCGGAGCGACCGCTAAGACGAAGCGCTCGAGCATCGCTACGGCGCAAGCATGGCTCGGCCTCGAGGAAGTGTGCATGATCTCCTTAGGCCTGTGCAGCCACCTCTGGGAAGCCTCCCTGAGTGCTGACAGTTCCCTAGCATGCCCACCGATCTCTTGGAGGACCTCGCCGCCCATGGGAGAAGCTCGCCTTTCATGAGAGAGATCTACCAGGGAGATTTCCCCCAGCATTGGACCCCACCTAAATTCGTGCTGTTCGACGGATCGCAGGATCCCATGGACCATCTCTTGGCCTACCGAAAGTTGTTATTTTTTCGAGACCAGGACCTTGTTTGTGCCGAGCATTCCCGAGTAGCTTGTCGAGCTCGACCCCAAACTAGTTTTGCAAGCTACCCTCCAACTCGAACCCCAGCTTCACCACCTTGTCCAGGCTGTTCTTGGAGCAGTATCGGTGTAACCGCCAACCACCAAATCGAATAGAATCGCTGTTCGGGCTAGCAATGGGAGCTCGAGAAACCCTCCGACGCTTCTCGACATGGTTTCGAAGCACTTATCTCGCCTTCGAAGATTCAGCCGGGCAAGACCGAACTGCAATGAGCGCGTTCTGGAGCGTGCTGTTGGAATGATATCGGAGGCACAACGGAAGGTGGAGTTGATCCCGAGGATCGTTTCGGTGTACGGTACATTTTAAAATTTTCATTCATATTAATCATATGCGCAAATGGTAAAACGAATACGAATTGAACCCCTATAGTCATCTACCAAAACGATTAACATATCTTATATGTATGCATTACGTAGATCTAGGGGTTAGTAGGTTATACCTTCATGCGGGATTTAACACCGTGAAGAATTTCTTCAATGTTGATGAAGACAAATTTGGATATGCACGAACACACTTCAGTGCAAATGCTGTATCTTTCGATCCCGATATCGGATCGGAGCAAAACTTGATTTGCCGGAAAGAAAACTTCAATGCCAAGAATTTACATCTGGTTTGAAGTCATTTGGAGTTCTATAGCTCGTACAGTGATCGAAACAATGCAGATATACCCATAAAATCTGGGCAGCAATCATGAGCGGGATCCTCGCGCAAGAGAGATATGAATCTCTTCGGATTCACCCGACCTCACATATCGTCCCGGATCCTTGCACTATAATCTCTGAGTGCCTCAGAGTGCAAGTGATCTCCATCAATATCACACACACACTTGGAGAAGAAGATGAGGGAGAGAGAAGAAATGAACCCGAGAGAGAGAGATGGCAAAAAAACCCAAACCATAAGAGAAGAGGGGGGGGGGGGGGGGGGGGGTGGTTCTCCTTAAGAAATCTGAGAAGGATGCACCATTTCAGATCTGAAATTCATGCCCCTCACTCTCCCTTGCCATTTGAAACCGTTCCTTTCTTTCTCTCCATCTCTTTACTCTCAAATTCAATGCCCATTTTATTACTAGTTGCCACATTAAAATTGTTGCAATTAAGGAGATGATTCAAAATCTTTTAAATCTGAATTAATTCCTTAATTATAAGTTTGATGGCCATGCAAGCTAGCCCTAGTGAGGATGACAACCACTAGGGCATGCGGGACATTTTAAAATAACCAAAATGCCCCCATGCATCTAGTGGTCGTTCACCTCATGCAGGACTATGTATGGCCCATCTACGTGCACGATAATGCACCCTAAACACTTAGGGCACCTCATCGGAATTGGAAACAAATCAACACACCATGAGATGATAAATAATATTTTTACTATTTACTGGGGTGCCCTTAGTAAAAGGTGGGGTGCCCTATAGTAAAAAAATTACTAAACTCACATTCTGCGTTCTAGTGCAACACGCACACACGAAATGGACTCCTCATGGTATAATGGCAACATCGTGTGTCCCTACACTACTCTGGGGTTGCCCCCTATTGAACACACTAAGTCCTGTGCAACTACCATGCTCCAGTGCGATGCACTCACGGAACATAGGACGATTAGGCATTATTTCTTCAACTCATAATATGCTGTGAGACAAGAAGAAAGTAATGATCCGTAACGATCATGGATAGGGTGGAACCTTTAGGGACTAGGATTCATAACTTCCAACCTGACCCGATCGACACACTACCCAAGTGTCCCTGTCAATCCTCTGGGTCCTGGTTAACCTGCGTGGCCACCCAGAGTGTGACGCAGGCTGTACTCCAATTCTCCCAAACTTATTAAGCTCTCTTGTACCCCTGCTCTCCGCTTAGTATTGGTAATACGATATCCCTCCACTTGGTGCCATGAGTCAACTTGAGCGGTGGAGAGCACCGTCAGACTCAAGTGACCATATGACTAGGTTCCTTCTAGGTTGACTATCACATCGTACCTCCGATTGCTTTGGCCAAGCAACCGGATCCGGTCAACAGCTCAACTGCTGACCACCAGGCTTGGGTTTAGTGCGGTGTATGTCATACCAAGGAACGCACCTCCCGGTAAGGATGTGGATGACCTGCAAGTGTGGCGTGCCGATGCAACGCAAGCCCGGTAACCCAGCGCACCGTGGTATTGGGTCGTGGTTAGATCTCTCACACGTTGGTGAACCAAAGTTACACGTAACTAGTTAGTCCACTGGTCCCGGTTCCTCAGGGTTTAGGACCGATTACCCTAAACAGAAACACTGCTATGTGCACTGATGTCTGCTCACCGATCTGTGCATCGTGTTGGTTCTGTTTGGTCACAGACACTGTGCATGGTAATGACTATTATGGAGATATTCATGCTCTATCATTCTAACAGTTTATCCTGATAGGGCAACCAACCCAAATCAGAGATGCGAACTATTTAGGCTCATAGGACCGATCCACTGAGTCCCACTCAGATGGACTACTATATAGCCATGGCTCATTAAGTTATGCAAACAGAACACGTATAATAATATATACCTTTATACAATCCTAAATAAACTATCAACCATATACAGCCAAACCTAGGGTTTACGAGCTATAGACCACATCAAACCTAAAACGTGCTCCATGAGGGGAGCAACCTCCACGACGTTCTCGTCATCTCTGATCCTTGTACAATGGTCGATCTCTTAGCCTTGATCCAGCAACACATCAAACTTGAGTTGTCATGCTTGATCGAAGGGGAAAGGTGGTCGAGCAGCGGCCTCTCCCTACCTCGTGATCTTTTATTATGAGGGTTGTGGAACGATGCGATGCGCCCACCACTGTGCCAATCTCGGCACCCTCTACAGCGACAATCGCGGTGCCCCCCGTGGAGACGACCAGAAGGCCTATGAACTAGCGCATGCCCCCAGTCCAGGAGAGAAAGACTTTACTGTGATGACCCTCTCTCCCGGATAACTCATGTACCAAGTTTGGAATAAGGCCTTCATCAAGTACGCACCTCCGCTTCAATAGGACAAGCCCGGATCTACCGACAATACCCGCCGATGCTTGTTTCATAGAGGGTTCAGGTACCACACTAATCGGTGCCGAGCTCTGAAGAATCACCTCGAGGATCTCGTCGGGCAGGGTTACCTAGACTAGTCCATCTCCCTACCTCGGCGATTCGAGATCGTCGCTCTGTGGGCCCCGAGGGAAGAAGCTCAGCTGGAAGGAGCAGAGTCCGTATTGCCGCCACCTCCCCCGGGCCGGCCACTAATTTGCCACACCATCACCAGGCATCTCGATAAGCCGAGGTTGAGCAACGCTGCACGACGCCAAGTGCGGGAAGTCGAGCACACGCAAAAGGTGCACTCTGTCTTTCTGTTACCGACTTTACTACAGACTCCCAGACCGGCAACCCATGACTTCGTATGGTTCTCAGAGGACGATATGGCCGGGTTGGTCACTCCTCATAACGACTCCCTAGTCATACGACTCTTGATGGCCAATATTGAAGTATGCCAGATACTAGTCGATTCGGGAAGCGCTGTGGAGATTCCGTTTTTGTTTGCCTTCCTCCGGATGGGATTGGGAGAGACCGATTTGTCTCTGACCACGGCTTCGCTAAACGGTTTTACAGGCAAGGTGGAAAAGGTGGTCAGAGAAATCACCCTTACAGTGACTGCAGGTCAAGAAACTCAGCAGACCAGATTCGTTGTCGTTGACGGGAAGTCCGCCTTCAACGCCATCCTCAGTCGACCTTGGCTCAAGTAGATGAACGCGGTGTCATCTCCCAACCATCAAGCCCTCAAGTTTCTTGTTACGACAGGAACAATGATCATCTGAGGCGACCAGGTCATCGCGACTCGATGCAAGTAGGACGTTAATCATCTTGCTGTTGCCACCAGTGCCCCCAAGGAAGCAAAGAGGCTCGCCCCCTCGTAGCAGTTATCTGTGCCTTCGTCCGGGCTGCCTGGCGGTCTAAGTGTTGAGGTTGTCGATGGGGCATTCCAGAGGACAAGTGAGCTATCAAATCCCAACCCCATACCCAAGCGAAAAGCCGTGCGCGGGTGGAAAGGGGGTTATCAATGAGGGATCTCAATGCGTAGGCGAGCTGTCGAATCCTTTCCCTTTACCCACGCAGTCAGCCGACACGGGTAAGGGAAGGGCAGCGTGTTGTGAACACCGTGCAGATGGGCAGTCGGTGGATTCCCAGTGGAGGAAGCCGCCCTGTTTAGAGTCTCTCCAAGACATTGACATCAGAGACAATAATGGGATCCCGAGGATTAATCACCTTGGAACATCATTGATTGATGCCGAGATCACCCACTGACGTCTTTTCTCAAAGAATATCAGGATGTGTTCACTTGACGCTTCCCAGACATGCCCGAAATCGACCCTGAGGTCGTCAGTCATCGCCTGCATACCTTACGTGATTTTCCCCTGTGAAGTAGAAAGCTCAGCATATTCTTACCGAGAAGGTCGCCGTCGTAAAAACGGAGGTAGAGAAGCTAGAGCAGGCCGACTTCATCCGTGAAGCTCATTTTCTTAAGTGGATCTCCAACATCGTTGCTATACCGAAGAAGAACGGATTTGTCCGTATCTGCATCGACTTCTCCGACCTCAACAAAGCCTGCCCAAAGGATGGATTCCCTCTCATAAGAATCAGAGCTCTGGTCGATGTCGCCGTTGGATTCCGGGCACTCTGGTTCATGGATGGGTACTCCGGATACAACCAGATACCTCTGCATCCCGACGACCAAGAGAAGACCACTTTCTTCTGGGGGGTGGGATACCAGAAGTTGTTCTGCTATCAAGTGATGCCGTTCGGGCTCAAAAATGCTGGGGTGACCTATCAAAGATTAGTCACTAGCATGTTCAAAGATCAGATTGGTAGGAATGTAGAAGTGTATGTCGATGACCTTTTGGTGAAAAGTTAGGAGCGAGAGGGACATATTGCCGACCTCAAAAAAGTATTTAACATCCTGAAGAAATTTTGGATGAAGCTTAACCCGGCAAAGTGCGCATTTGGAGTAACTTCTAGGAAGTTCTTAGGGTACCTGGTCGCCCATCGTGGGATCGAGGCCGACCCCAACAAAATAAAAGTACTCGTCGAGATGCCTTCGCTGAGGATGCGGAATGATGTCCAGATATTATGTCACGCCCCGGATTTTCGTCGACCGCCGAGAACCTTAGGCATGAACTTTCACTGCCATTTTTTTTAAAGAAAAGAAAAGAGAAGAATTTTAAGTTTATTCTTCCTGGCTCATACCAATCCAATTTCTGAAGGCACTGGAGCACCCATCTTCGCAAGGAAGATTAGAAAACTATTTACAAAAGGAGAAGTACTGCTCGACTGATCGAGTGCATCACTCTTGGAAGGAGGAAGATAACTCTCTAAACTCTTCTAAGAGTTTTGCACTCATAGGAGCACGAGACTCGAGCCCTGAAGGTTGGTCATTCCTCATGTCACTCTGAACTAGCCTCAAGAGGCTCCTCACACTTATTTATTTTATTATTTAGATTAATAAAAGTAGTTGGTATCTCGAGGCAGAATAACATACCATCAGAAGCAAACTCTCTATATACATCAATAATAGTCTTTACATCTCATCCATAGAGTACAAGTACAACTCTTCTGGTCTAAATATGATCCAGGCAAAAATCTACGGTTCCTACTTCAGCTCCAGCTATAGCTCTCCACAGCAGTTCCATAACTCCTAGCTCCGCTACTCCATCAGCTACGCACGTCCGTCTTCTCTATAAACACAACTCCTTCTTATACCTGGGTTTGTGTCTGACAAGACCATACGCACAAACCCTGAGTCACTTAGACAACTAAGTGACTCAGTGAGAGAAGCTAACTCTATGAAAAGAAACTGATAAATATAATGAATGATGCTTTAATCGATATCATCTTCTAATGTTTAATCTGGATCAAATCATCTTTCTAGTACCGTATTTTGAGTTATATTACACCTCTATTTATTTCTTGACTTCAAGTCAAATTATCTTGACTAAATCAATTCTTAATCGTATTTCAATTAATACCACATCTTTATTACTTTTAATGTTAAATGAATATCATTATTCGAATAATATTGAACCTTATAAAATATCATCTCTCAAACAATATCGAGTATTGACTTGCCCTAAGACCTTTATCTGTGATTTTAATATTATCATATTTATCATGATCTAGCATAGACTTCTACAACCGAAGCCTATCATAGGATTAAGATCATAAACCTAACCACTAGTCTTAGGGTACTCAAGAGACAACACCACAAACAAAAACTTATCTGACTACCAACCAGATCTACAAGTCTATACACCAACCCAACTGGTCTGGTGCATCCGGGTGTCTCTGATTTTCCTAATCTACGGCTAGAACAATAACTTACACTATCACAACATTAACCATTAGACTTAGGGTACTTAAAAAAGACTATCACCACCCAAAGACTCATCCCCCAATTGGTCAAGATTTTGCATGAGTCAACCACACCAACCAAACCGGTCCGGTGCTACCATGTCAATCTCAACTCCACGCCAAAGATGATATTACGAGTTAGACGATGATTATGGTGCAACTACTCCCTTAAACTAGGGCTAATCCTATAATCACAATCGTGATCCGGAATATCCAAATAATAGTTAGGGAGTAACCCTAACTCCTATTATCAAGCTAACGATCTGATCTTAATCAAAACTAAACCCTAAAAGGTAAAACACCATTAGTATTAGGGTACTAAAAAGAGACCACCACCAGCCAAAGACTCATCCCACCAATTGGTCAGGATTATACACGAGTCAACCATGCCAACTAAACGGTCCGGTACTACCATGTAAATCTCAACTCCACGCCAAAGACAATATTACGAGTTAGATGACGATTATGATGTCACTATTCCCCTAAACTAGGGTTGGCAATTTCGGACCCGACACGAAGTTAGCGGGTCTGGGTCACTACACCAAAACTGTGATTTTGTAACACACTGTTTTTTTGGTTTGTAACATTTATTACCGTTACAAAATTGGTAACAGTTATAAGCGTTAGTAATTGAAAATTTCTGTTAGTAATTCATTGAATAGCGTTTTTGATATAACGTAACGTTTTTATTTATGTTTGTAACGATTACAAATGTTACTAAAATATCAAAAAATTTATTTTAAAAATATTTTTGTTTCACGTGATTAACTCGTGACCCAAACTTAAGCTAACTCGTGACCCAAACTTAAGCGTAAGGGTTTGTTTTTTTCGCGAGTAAAAGACCGAGGATCGTTCGTTCGTTTCTCTCCTTCCCCCGCTTCTCCCACGCCGGCGACACCCTAGGTTCGCTACAGGTAAACCCCCCCCCCCCTCTCTCTCTCTCTCTCTTGTTGCCGTCGGGCGTCGTGCCTCCCACTCGCCGTCGTGCCTCCCGCTTCTCCCACTCGCCGTCGGGCCACCAGTGTGCCGCTAGGGTTGCCGTCGGGCCGTCGGGCATCGTGCCTCCGGTCCGCCGGTGCGTCGCCGTCGTGCCTCCCGCTTCTCCCACTTGCCGTCGTGTCTCTTACTCGACGGTGCGCTGCCATCGCGCCTCCCATGTCACCATCGGGCTGCCGTCACACCTCCCACGTTGCCATTGGGCCGCCGGTGCGTCGCCGTCGTGCCTCCCACGTCTCCGATCTCTCTCGCTGTATTCAATTTGGTGGAGCCGGGCGAATCTACATGGGCGGCGGAGCGTCGGGAGGAGGAAGCGGCGAAGCCGGTGGTAGAGGCTGAGAGGGATTTGACCCAGGAACAAATCTCGAGGGTCTCAACTACCACCGAGAGACGTCGGCGCAGGTCCTTCGGCCTCCCTTCCTTAGTTGCCACCCTTGCCTATTGAGGTTTAGGACTTTTCAGAACAAGGCTGTGGGACTAGTCTATGATATTTGATAACTTTTTTGGGTTCGTAATTTTTCTGAACTTACAATTCTAATACATGTTCAGACTTTCGTCATTAATCTTAGAGTATTGACATCAGATTGATGAATTGATAATTCTCCACACTGACAAAATAATTTTCATCTGCCTGTTCTTTTCAACTTTATTCAAGTCAATACAAAGACCATCTATATTCTAGAATAGATTGAGCTATCTGTAAGTACATAGAAAAAAAAAGAAGAAAGAAATAGATGGATCATGGAGTAGTCCAGCTGCTCTTGATTCTCTAGTCCAAGTGTTCTTTATTCTCCCCTCTCTTAATCGTACTATTTTTCATCGAGACCAAAATAACTCAACACCAACTGCAACGCTAGTCTTTCTCCGACAAATCGGTGGATAAGGTGGTTAGGTGTATTCGTTGTTATGCGGTCGAGTAGTGTACGGGTATACCCACCAACCTCTTGGGTTGCATCCGTGTAGTATGTAATCGTTTCTATTTTTTTTTCTCCGGGACCTACCTAATAAACTGGTTGGGGACCAAGCCAAAACCCCCTCATCGCGAGATTTCTAGAAAGAAATAAGAAAAAGATGAAAATTCTTTGATGCCCACTTGGGTACCATACCGAAATTCATAGGGATGCATGGAAAATGAGATGGATGGTGGAGATGGATTCGGTACCGGTTTGGAATGGGATTTTCCAACTCGGTACCTTAGAGAAACCCTAAAGATTATGCTGGCCTTGTCAAGAACATGTCCACACGAAACCAATGCCTCCCACGTCTCCCAGCCCGACCCAGTAGGCCTCGGTTCTTTTTGTTTGTGTTTATAAGTTCAAATTTCACTGTACATAATCATCTCCATGTTAAACTCTAGCCAACTTTGTCTTTGTATTGGTTGTGGAGATGTTAGGTTTGAAATTGTTACATCTCCCTTTGTTAAGCTCTATATGCTTTATCTTGGAGCTAGTGATGGAGATATTAGTTTTAAAAATATTTTCATCTTTATGTTAACATTTATTTATTTAATTTGTCAGTCTAATTATGCATATATGCATTCAACATGTATTAATATAATATATTTAATATTTTTTAAAGTTCTGCCAAACATGTGTCTAATTCTCTGGGTTCTTTTCTAACTTTGACGCTATTATATCTTTTGTTTCAGAATGTCACGACCAATTCAGAAAGATTGGATGTATGAAAAAAACAGAATATGCATTCAGTATACTGAGGGGGTTAAAGATTTTATTGAATTTGCAAAAGCAAACAGTGATGGGTTGTCTACTTGTCCTTGTCCATGTAAGAAGTGCCGAAATAGAAAAAGAGCAACGTTTGAAGAAGTTGAACAACATTTGGTCGTGAACTCTATAGATCCGTCATATCGCATATGGGCTTTACATGGGGAGAGACCATCTAAAAATTCGATGCAGCATCTAACAGTTAAAATAGCTGAAAAATAAAATATTGAGGACGAAAACATTGAGGATGGAGGCCTTGGGATAAGAAACCTTGTTGATGCTTGTTATGAAGTGCACGAATGGATGGATAACAATACTTATAGAGGCGATGATGATCAGACCATTGATTTGGAAGAACCATATATTCCCGAACCAAACTTAGATAAGAGGTACAGTGATTATAAGAAAAAAGCAGAAGAAAAATTATATCCGTCCTGTGAGGGTACTGAGACAACTCTTTCTGCAATTGTGGAGCTACATAACATAAAGAAATAATTTGGTTGGTCAGGAACTAGTGTTACTGCACTCTTAACCGTGTTAAGGAAGTGGTTACCAAAAGGAAACACATTGCCAGATAAGTATCCAGTAATGAAGGAAATGCTGAAAGACTTAGGGATGAAGGCCAAGTGCATTCATGTATGCATGAACGACTGCATATTATATTGGAAACAGTATGAAAATGCAACAGAGTGTCCTCAATGTGGAACACCTAGATTTAAAGTGAAAGAGGGAAAATCGGGTAAGAAGAAATTGAAAGAACCTAATAAAGTATTGAGACATTTTCCTTTAATTCCAAGACTTAAGAGGTTATATACTATACCATGGATAGCACACGACATGACATGGCATAATCGAGCAAAATCTTCATGGGATTATATGCGACATCCAGCTGATTCAGGACAATGGAAATTGTGTAAAGATAGATGGCCAGACTTTGCTAAGGAAGGGCGTAATGTTTGGCTTGCAATTGCAACAGATGGGTTTAATCCGCGTGGTGTTCAATCCACTAGTTACAGTTGTTGGCATGTCATCATGGTGCCTTATAATCTTCCACCTTCGCTATGTATGAAATCAGAGTTCCAAATGTTGTCTTTATTGATACCAGGGCCAAAGGCACCGAGTCAAGATATTGATGTTTTTCTCGAACCACTTGTAGATGAGCTGAAGCAACTTTGGGATGAAGGAGTGCTGACTTATGACATGTATAAAAAGGAACATTTCACGATGAAAGCTATGCTAATGTGGGGTATTCATGATTTTCCCGCATATGGAAATTTATCTGGTTGCGTTACACATGGTTACAAAGCTTGTCCTATTTGTGGTGACAAAACTCCATCCGTTCGATTACCTAATGGCAGGAAGAATGTTTATACAAACTACCGTATGTTCCTTAAGATGGATCATCCGTTCAGAAATGGTAAGTATTTGGGACTTAGGACGATAGAAGATAAGCCTCCTCCAAAACGGTTAAATGGACAAGCGCTTTTGCAAACTTTAAGTCACGTCCACTATGTACCAGGTAAGATTCAAAAAAGTTTTGGCAGGAAGCAGAAGAGAATTGAGGTGAATGAACTTGATACCGTTGATGATGATGGTGGTGGTGATGGTGATGAAGTTACTGAAGCGTGGTATAAGAGATCTATTTTGTTTGATCTCGAATATTGGATTCACCATCCAGTTCGTCATGTCATTGATGTGATGCACACTGAGAAGAATGTTGCAGAACATATAATAAACACGATACTAGATAAAAAGGACAAAACTAAGGATACAATAAATGCACGAGAGGATTTAAGAAAGATGGGCATGCACAGTAGCCAATGGATGCAAACAGACAAGACTACTGGGAAACAGATAAAACCGATAGCTCCATTTATTCTGGATAAAGATGAGAAGAAACACTTTTGCCAAATTTTGAAAGACTTGAAGCTCCCCTCAGGTTTTTCATCTAATCTAAGCAACATTGTCACTCTTCAACCACCTGGTTTGCACGCATTGAAGTCTCATGATTATCATGTCATTATGCAATATTTGCTACCCGTATTGCTTCAGCATGCCTTTCCGAAACACCATGACTTACGACGAGCTATTCACCAAATAAGCTTATTCTTCAACCTATTATGCTCAAAGGTCTTAATTCGTAAGGAAATTCAAGAGGCTAAATACATGGTTGCAGAGGCATTGTGTGTATTGGAAAAATATTTTCCACCATCATTTTTTGATATCAGTATCCACCTAATGGTGCATCTTGCTGATGAAGCTTTGATTTGTGGACCCACTAGACATCGATGGATGTATCCTTTTGAAAGGTAACCTACATATCTTATATTATAACTGCATATTTGTTAACGAAACTAATAAATATAATTTTTGAATTTTCAACTTAATTAGGGCGATGAAGGAGTGCAAAGATATACCGAGCAATAAACGATATGTTGAAGGGTCCATTGCAGAATCCTATCTTGTTTCTGAATCCGTTAGGTATGCCATGGAATACATGCCAAATCCACGAGATGGAAATCATAAATCTACTCGTGAGGCCTTTCTAGATGATAATGGGGAGTATAGTGATGAAGGGCCTTTGCTTGATGGTAAGACTGTGACGCTATACCCAGAACAATTTATACAAATTCGTAGATGGGTACTCTTTAGAGTAGAAGTCGATGAACTTGATGAATACTACAGGTTCGTTTTATTTCACTTGTTTGGATTGATAATCTATTTATTTCGTAGATCGTAAATACTCATAGTAAAACTTATATGCATGAATTACAGTGAATATCGCTCGTCCTTGCAATCAAATATCCGTGGTAAAGGAAAAGGGATAGCAAAAACCGAAGTAGAGACTTAAAGCTCTGAACTTGATTATGTACTTATCTCAGTTGTGGATATATGGTGTGGTCAATTTGGAGACATAAAACTCTGAATTTGATTCAATTCTTATCTCAGTTGTGGATACAATATAGCCTTTTATTTGTTTATTATACCACTAGTATTTGTTTATATAGCCTTGAATTTGTTTATTGTACCGATAGTATTTTATTAATGCTTCAATAGTTTTCTTATAGCCAAGAGAATTATTAAAAAAAAATACATATTATTCGTAACGGTTATAATTGTTAGATATTGATCGTTACTAAATTTTGTAACGGTTATAAGTGTTACAAATTGAATTAATATGTGAGGAGTTTTGCTTCTTCGATCTGTTACAGAATACATAAATCACGCTTATAACTGTTAGTAATGTTAGTAACAAATAATATCTAACGTTTATATCCGTAAGATATGTACCGTTACTAATGTTTGTAACGATTATAAGTGTTACGAATGAGAATGAATTTGGCTTCTGAACATCCGTTACGAAAGAAACGTAACGCTTATAACCGTTACTAAAACTAATTTTGTCACACTTATAACTGTTACAAAATGTGTTACAAATATTTGTAACGCCGTATTCCTAACGGTTTTTTTGTGTTACTAAAATTTATTGTAACAATTATAAGCGTTGCAAAATCGTGATTTTGGTGTAGTGGGTCAGGGTTAAACGGGTTCGGGTCGTAAACGAGTCGACACGATAGACCTGTTTAATAAACGGGTTGGGTCCGGGTTTAGGGTCTGGACACGGTAGACCCGGTAAGACCTGTTTAAAATTCAAAGGGTCGTGTCGGGTCGAGTCTACCCGCAATCCGATACTGTAATGTATAGTACTAGTGGGTCTATCGGGTCAGGTTGGATCGAGTCGGATTGGGTCGGATTGGGCCAACTGAATAGATCCATGTGCTAAACGGGTCTTACCAGGTCTACCCATTTATTAGCGGGTCGGGTACGGGTTTAGGATCTAGACATGATTAGTTAAACGGGTTGGGTTCGGGTCTAGGGGTTTTGGACACGACCCGAAACTAGGCACGACACGACCCGTTGACACCCCTACCATAAACTAGGGCTAGAACACAAAATACACATCTACGTGTCTGTGTAAACAACAAGGAGAGTAGGGAATGACTCTACCTCTATGTCACTCATAAGAACCTAAGAATAATCAATTCCTAATTTTACGTGGTAGATTCTGCCCTAGCATACGATGACGAGATCACCAACTGCGTGTGATATAGGTTTACACTTGTCTGTATGCGGCCATCACCTCGCTTTTCACATGCTTAGTTGGAACCTACTATGTCATAAAAAATTCCTACCCTACTAGCATAAGTCATAGACTAACGATCAATAACAGACCCGAGAGTCTGGTCACCCACCGTGGCATAGCTACTCTAGGCGAATTCAATCATACATCCAAAACAATACTAACATATTATTCACCTAACTGTTCCATACCTTCAGTAGATAGACGACGTGTCCTCCCAATCTAAACCTGATAGGAGACACGCCCCCCTAACTAAGACAGGTACCATCATACCATACCAATAATTTTCTATCTACCTAATATCGATTCTACTCCTTATATCTCCGTATAACCGTACAAAATATTCCACACTTAAAATTCCTAAATACCCATGTGATTGAGCACCGCCGTCAGTGAGTAGGAGGGGCATTCCCCTAACCCAATAGGGATAAGGAACACGGCTCCTACAGAATAATAGCGGTACCGCTATCATGTCAGGCGTTTGCTATTCATTTGTACTATCCAACTATCCTAATTTGCTTTCATATCCGTGCACCGACGTCGTCGGTGAGCAGAAGAAGTACTCTCCTAACCAAACAATGATAGGAAATACGACTCCTACAGTACGATAATGGTACAAGGGTCATGCAAGGATTTACCTATGCTAATGTATGACTCATCTATACTAACCTTAATCATGACGTAATACGTTGCTCCCGGGGAGAGGGCGACACGATATCTTTTAACCTAAATACAATAAAGGATAAATTCTCTACACGCCGTAAAGGTACATTTATCCTAACTATTCATCTCATAAGGAAAAAAATCCATAAAATACGAAACACCACTAGTCTAGGGTACCCGCAAGGAGCCACCACTATCCAAACGACTCGTCCTTGCTCAAGGGGCCACGAGGACTTCCTAAGTCAAATGCATTAATCGTGCAAGTCCAAGATAACCAAGTCCACCCTCATACCACATGACCAGCGTGGCTATGAGTTGGATTTAACTGGAACAACGTGTGACCATTGCTTCACTTAAACAAAGGTCAACACCTGAATGACCTAGATAGGTATCCCGGGAGGTCTAACAATAGTTAAGGACTAACCCTAACTCTATTATGCTGACAATGCACGGCTCGGACAATTAATATTTTATTTTTAATTTCTCAAAATTAAATAATTAATTAATAATTTAATTAATTAATTAATAATTAATTAATTATTTAAATGATGTCATAAAAGGTTTATTTAAATTATTATGTTACTACGATGTCATAAAGGGTTTCTTTAAATTATTTTATCATTATGATGTTATTAATATGTTATTCAATTATTCTAGCAGGTTAATATTCAAATGAACTTAGCATACTACACTAAAATAACTAAAACATGTTATATTTAAATAGACAAGGAATTATGGACCCATTGTCGCCAATTTTGTTGAATTCCGACACTGGACGGTGTAACGATAGTCGGACCGAGGTCAGCTAAGTCGGCTCCTGTGAGGGGCCTTTTAGTAATTCTGTCGAATGAGGTTCCACCTATTTTCAACGGTTAGGTCTCGAAAAACCGAGTCCGTTGCCGCCAATTTTGTCGGATTCCGACGCTGGACGGCAAAACGACAGTTAGACCGAGATTGTCTAAACCTGGACCCCTGTTTTGCGCGTTTTGGTAAATATGATAAATATGGGGGTCAAACTAATATCAATGGATAAGGCTCGAAAAACCGAGTCCGTCACCGTCAGTTTCGTCGGATTTCGACACCTGACAGTGAAATGGCGGATAAAATAGTTTTGCAACTACGAATTGTACTTAAGTAGGGCCCACCGGTTTAGATAGGGCCCACTAACTAAGGAGGCGCACTAACCTAAACGGGCCCACTAGCTTTCGGTGGGACCCAATCACTCAAGTTGGTCCCACCAACTTAAATATTAAATATTTTTTTTAAAATCATGGCAAATTAGGCATAGGTCCTCAATTATTTTGCAATATTAGCCAAACACCATAATTTGCTATTTTAACTAAGGTCCCTACAAGCATACAATTGTCATAAGAAAGTATATATATTCATCGGAAAGGACTTAAGCTATATTACGAAATTAATATGTCCTGTAATTAAAAGTCATCTGTCAACGAGGACTTAAGTCAAACTTTCCTTTAATAGTTTTAAAACTGATTTTTATCAAAGGCCGTTAAGGATCACTAAATTCTCAAACTGTACCCCACTCATGCTTACAGTGAACCGAAGCTCGGGAGTCGGGAGGTTTTCACGCTTCTCTCGCTCCGCGTACGGCGTTAGACGGGCTTCCCTGTCGGCGTCGATCCGAAGAGGGTGTGGAGGAGAGTTGACGGGTGGTCTCCACATGCGAATATGCGATGGCGTTCGCCGGATCCGCGTCGGCGGAACCCGTGGTCCGGCTAAAACCCAACCACTATAACATACACATGGTTAAACCCGGGGACTCCGGCGCCGGCTAGGGAGGTTTGACACCACAGTAGGGCCCCCAGAGGGTGCTCCCATGGTTTTCGGACGAGGGAGGTGTAGTAGCTTACCTTGGGTGGTCGTCGGAGTTGTAGAACCGGGCCTTAAAAGCAGCCGGTGAGTCGGGGACGCGAGGATGCCGTCGTGGCTGCTCGATGCACGGGAAGGAGGAGGAGGCTGCCGGAGCTCGAACCGGGCCGTCGGGGGTCACCGGCGTCGCACGAGTACGAGGAGGAGATGCTGCTGTCCTCCCTCCCCTCTCTCCAACTCTCTCACTTCTTCCTATTCTCTCTTGCTCTGTTTCTCTCCTTCTCTTTCTCCTTGTTTCTCTCTTGCTCTCTCAACTCTCTCTCACTTGCACTCTCTTTCCGATCCACTCTCTCTCTTTGTTTCTGTTAGGAGACGACGGCTAGGGTTTGGAGAGGAACTGAATGATTCCATTGAGGGACTCAAGCCCAATATATGTACAGTAAACCCGACCCGACTATACAGTAAACCCGACCCATTACATTTACATTAACACTCCCCCTCAAACTCACGGTGGATCATGAACCGAGAGTTTGCCTAGAAAATGTCGGAAGCGAGCAGTCGTCAGTGGCTTCGTCAGAAAATCAGCAGTCTGCTCCGATGAGGGAATGAAAGGCAGGGAGATGATGTGATCGATAAACGCCTGGCGAACATAATGACAGTCAACTTCAATATGCTTTGTTCGCTCATGGAAGACCGGATTGCTAGCAATCTGAATAGCACTCCGGTTGTCACAGAAGAGAGGGGTCGGCCCGGATATCACCACTCCCAAGTCAAGCAGAAGACGTCGAAGCCAGACAATCTCGGCGGTGGTGGAAGCCATAGCCCTGTATTCGGCTTCGGTGCTGGAGCGAGCAACAGACTCCTGCTTCTTGCTGCGCTATGAAATCAGTGAGTCACCCAGAAACACACAGTATCCTGTTGTAGATCGACGAGTGTCTGCATCTCCTGCCCAATCTGCATCTGAGTAGGCGCGCAGTACCAACGGAGAGGTGGAGGGAAACAGGAGTGAACGGGTGATGGTGCCTCGGAGGTAGCGGATAATCCGAAGAACAGCTGCATAGTGTACTGACCGTGGAGCCTGAACAAACTGACTGACAATGCCAACAGCATGAGCAATGTCTGGCCGGGTCATGGTGAGATAGACAAGCATCCCAACCAACCTCTGGTAGCGGGAGACATCCTGGAGCGGCTCACCATCGGTAGCGAGGAGCTTCAAATTGAGCTCCATGGGTGTATCAGCAGTACGTGTGTCAGTGAGGGCAGCATCAGTAAGAATGTCGGAGATGTACTTCTGCTGGGAGACCAACAGACCACGAGCTGACCTGGCAATCTCAAGACCCAGAAAGTAGCGAAGAGAGCCCAGGTCTTTCATCTCAAACTGACTCTGGAGGTGCCGCTGGAGAGAGGCGATGGTGTAACTGTCATCCCCAGTGATGATCATATCATCCACGTAGAGGAGAAGAACTGCAATGCCCTGACTGGAGGAGCGAGTGAACAGGGCATAGTCGGAGTGACGCTCAACAAACCCGGCGGCCAGAACTGCACTGCGAAAGCGCTCAAACCAGGCACGAGGAGCCTGCTTGAGCCCATAGATGGCCCGGCTGAGGAGGTGGTGGTGGTGGTGGCGATGGAGACTGAGGAGGTGGTGGTGGTGGTGTAGTAGGCGTGGATGGGGCAACAGAAACCGGGGGTAGAACAGGGATGTGGAGATGTGAGGAGGGCGAGGAGGATGACGAAGTAGGTAAGGAAAGATCCCGAGACTCAGGAGCAAAATACGGGACATCCTCAACAAAGGAGACGTGACGGGAGACACGGATCCGACGAGTTAAGGGATCATAGCAGCGATACCCCTTATGCTCACGACTGAGCCCCAAGTGAACACACCTAACAGACCTCGCAGAAAGTTTGGTGCGCTCATGGGGAGGAAGAAGAACGAAGCACGTGCAGCCAAACGTGCGAAGAAGAGAGTAGTCAGGTGGACTGGAGTGAAGGCGCTCGTGAGGGGTGGCACCGGACAGAGCAGATGACGGAGTGAGATTAATGAGGTGAACAGCCGTCATGACAGCTTCAGCCCAGTAGGAGTGAGGGACAGACGCAGAGAGAAGCAAGGCTCGTGCAGTCTCAAGGACATGACGATGCTTGCGTTCGGCAACGCCGTTCTGCTCATGGGTGTGGGGACAGGACTGCTGGTGAAGAGTGCCGTGAGACTGAAGAAGCTCACGCATCTCAGAGGAGAGATACTCCTTGGCACAATCAGACCGAAAGGTCTTGATTCGCCGACCAAACTGGATGTGTATCATAGTGGTGAATCGCCTAAAGATGTGGGGAATTTCAGACCGATGACGCATGAGATAGACCCAGGTGCACCTAGAATAGTCATCGATAAAACAAACATAATACATATAGCCAGATAGAGATGCAACAGGAGCAGGACCCCAAATATCCGAATGAACTAAATCAAATAAAGCATTAGACTGGGAAGTTGTGGGGGAAAATCTTCGTGCCGACCCGAAGACTCTCGCAGCACCAGTCAATTGGAGTTGAAGTTGACGTCGAAGATCGTTGATCGATCTGTTGATTGGAGTTGAAGTTACCTCTTTCGATATGTAAACAGAGAGGCAATCAGAGAGATTTTGACACGAGATGTGATCTCGGAGTTCAGCCGAAGCCTACGTCTCCGTGCTATAGGGAGCAACCCGAATTCACTAACACTTCAGTTGAAGTGACCTCGACAGGCCGAGTGTCACTGAAAACCCTCTGATCTCTTCTAAGGAGAAAAGAAGATCAAGGAGAGATGGTAGATCAGAAGTTGAAAATCCCAGAGCTCTGGTTCTGAAAGTCAGATCTCAGAGTGGAAATCAGAATTTTCGAATCCTTTTACATTCGAAGGCTCTGCTATTTATAGGATTCTCTGGTAGGAATTCCGGGGCAAATGGCGGTTTCTGCTGCCGTATCTGGGGATCCTCCAGGCAGGGCCGGTGGGTCCCTTGAAAGCCTTCAGGGGCCCACCAGGCAGGGCTGGTGGGTCCCGTTGCGGTCTCCGGGGGCCCACTGGACAGGGCCGGTGGGTCCCGCTGTGGTCTCCGGGGGCCCACTGGGCAGGGCCGGTGGGTCCCGCTGTGGTACTCGGGGGCCCACCAGGCAGGGCCGGTGGGTCCCGTGGTAGTCTTCGTGGTCCCACCAGGCAGGGCCGGTGGGTCCCGCGGTAGTCTTCGTGGTCCCACCAGGCAGGGCCGGTGGGTCCCGCGGTAGTTGGTAAACTTCTGCCAAAATTTGCACCCACAGTTACCCCCTCCAAGTTAGCTAGAGTTCGTTCTGGCTGGCTTGGATTTGGTGCAAAAAATAGCAACCCCCTGTCGCAAAAGGCATGAAGAAGCTTGTCGAGTGTTAGCACAAAAAAGGACTGACCGGTCAATTTTGATTGATCGGTCAATTTTGACCGATCGGTTGAATCGGGTGATCGGTCAAAAAACATGGTTTTTTGACCAATCCAGTAGGAAATTTGACCGATCGGTTGAAATTTGACCGATCGGTTAATTTTTGACCGATCGGTCATATTTGACCGATCGGTCAAATTTTGACCGATCGGTCAAAATTCAACCGGTCAAGAATCGGGTGATCGGTCAAAAAACATGGTTTTTTGACCGATCCAGTAGGAAATTTGACCGATCGGTTGAAATTTGACCGATCGGTTAATTTTTGACCGATCGGTCATATTTGACCGATCGGTCAAATTTTGACCGATCGGTCAAAATTCAATCGGTCAAGAATAGGGTGATCGGTCAAAAAACATGGTTTTTTGACCGATCCAGTAGGAAATTTGATCGATCGGTTGAAATTTGACCGATCGGTTAATTTTTGACCGATCGGTCATATTTGACCGATCGGTCAAATTTTGACCGATCGGTCAAAATTCAACCGGTCAAGAATAGGGTGATCGGTCAAAAAACATGGTTTTTTGACCGATCCAGTAGGAAATTTGACCGATGGAATGATTTTTGCCGATCGGACAAGTTTGTCCGATCGGAAAAAATTATCCGATCAAGGTTCGAATGATCGGCAAAAAACCTTGGTTTTTTGCCAGATCCAGTAGAAATTTAACCGATCGAATGATTTTTGCCGATCGGACAAGTTTGTCCGATCGGTAAAAAATTATCCGGTCAAGGTTCGAATGATCGGCAAAAAACCTTGGTTTTTTGCCAGATCCAGTAGAAATTTGACCGATCGAATGATTTTTGCCGATCGGACAAGTTTGTCCGATCGGTAAAAAATTATCCGGTCAAGGTTCGAATGATCGGCAAAAAACCTTGGTTTTTTGCCAGATCCAGTAGAAATTTGACCGATCGAATGATTTTTACCGATCGGACAAGTTTGTCCGATCGGTAAAAAATTATCCGGTCAAGGTTCGAGTGATCGGCAAAAAACCAAGGTTTTTTGCCAGATCCAGTAGAAATTTGACCGATCGAATGATTTTTACCGATCGGACAAGTTTGTCCGATCGGTAAGAAATTATCCGGTCAAGGTTCGAGTGATCGGCAAAAAACCAAGGTTTTTTGCCAGATCCAGTAGAAATTTGACCGATCGAATGATTTTTACCGATCGGACAAGTTTGTCCGATCGGTAAGAAATTATCCGGTCAAGGTTCGAGTGATCGGCAAAAAACCTTGGTTTTTTGCCAGATCCAGTAGAAATTTGATCGATCGACTGATTTTTACCGATCGGACAAGTTTGTCCGATCGGTAAGAAATTATCCGGTCAAGGTTCGAGTGATCGGCAAAAAACCTTGGTTTTTTGCCAGATCCAGTAGAAATTTGACCGATCGAATGAAAGTTTTGAACCTGCCCTCAGAGAAGGTTTTACAGCTGTTCTGTTATGATCTTCTGGCAGAGTTTTGAACATCGATGGGGCTTGATCCTTCCTGTTTTGAATCTTTGGTTGGTTTGAATGAGGCTTTTGACCGGTGGTTCGGTTTATTCAGACCGGTGGCTTGCTTGGACCGTTTGGTTCACGTGGACTGGTGGTCCGACGTTTCGTCTGGTTCGACGGTTCGCCTGATTTTGCGCAAGCTGTGGATGGATGCCACGTGTTCCTACAAAAACACGCGATTTGATATGGTGAAGACACGTGTCTCCTCGATTTTCTTACCTGTTTCACCCTTGGTATATAAGTTTCACTGGCTGTCATTTTTGCCTCACGCTTCCAAAATTTTTCGAAGTCCAGACACTTTTGCTTCCGATTTCTGCTTTTGCTTGATCGATCAGATGGCGTCTTCTGGAAGCTCGAAGAAGTCAGGCGGGGTCCCTTCGAAGAGGAAAGGAAAAGAGATTATTGAGGTTCCATCCTCTCCGAAGGGCGGCCGCGGTAAGGGCAAGGCTGTGCTTGCCGAACTGGGGCAGCTGGGAAAAAGACACCAGGGAGTAGGGTTTGCTTCAGCGCCATCGAGGCCAGAGTATATCCCTAAGGTATAGTTCGTTCTGGGCCCGCTCATGTCTCTGTCAGAGGAAACTGAGTATGTATACAATACTGGTGGCGAGTTCACAGATCAGAAGAGGAAGAAGTGGCAGACATTGCTCTCTTTCTTCACCGAAGGGAGGGTGCGACCTTCGCTCCCCAGCATTCAGACTGCATTCGGCATCGATAAGAAGACCGTCTTCACCAGCTTTGCTAGCAATGAGAAGGTCATGGGAACCATCGTAACCATCGGCCAACTCAACTGCGGTCTGCGTCTACCGTTGCCACCCTTTGCGGCAAGATTACTGAACACTTCTGGCCTTTGCCCGGGGCAGGTCACTGGAAACGCCTGGCGGATTATCTACGCATTCTGCCGCGTGGAGTCGGATTTTCAAGAGGACTTGAAGGCCTGCTACTCCAGCATCCCGGAAGGTGAAGACGCTCGGATCGAGCTTGGATACTTCTTCTTCCACTATCGATGGGCTTACAGAAGGGACAGCCCATTCTACAATTTGACCGGTGTGTCTCCACTGCGCCCGCTAACTGATACAGTCCCTTCGGACAAATTGTATACAGATTGGCCTATCTCTGTTACCGGTGCATGGACACCCATCTCAGTGCCCGATACCCCCCGAGGTGAAGTGCATGACGCAGTGAAGATGTACTGCGAGGGAGGCATCTTTGCCTGGACCTCCGAGAGGGCTGGAGCAATCGATAACTTATTTCTGGAGTTGACCTGTGGAACCAGGTCGTGGAAGCAGTTCTCTAACTGCCCTGTGAGATATGGCAAGGCCAATCTCCTCCACCGATCAAAGGATAGATACGAGGACAATGAAGTCCTATACTCTGACTATGAAGAAGACCCTCATTCGGGCAAGATCATCCGGAAGATTCGGGCCGAGAAGAAAATCTACACTGCCAGGCGCCGCTTGCCCACTGTGGAGGAGAAACTGGTGATCCAAAGAGGCCCAGTGAAGAAGAAACGAAAAACCCTCAAGCAAAAGGAAGATGAAGACCAAGGGAAGAAGAATGAAGAAGAAGAAGAAAAAGAAAGGAAGGGGAGCGTCGAGGAAGACGAAGAGACCGAGAATGTCAGCCACGACAATAGTGGTAATGACGAGGACGAGGAAGGGGGCGGCGAGGATGATCTGTCTTCCACCCCCTCTGGTGGAGATGGTGAGAATGGGGGTGGTGAGGAAGAAATTCCTCCCACCCCCACTGGTGGTGCAACAGGTGAAGATTCAATTCCTATTCCTATTGACGAGGTTAAAGCCCGTCAAATGGAAGAAGTCCTCGATATAGAAGGTGATGGCCCAAAGGCGGTTCCCACCTATAAATTTGATGAGTTGAAGAAGCCGCTGCGCTTCAAAATTAAGTTGTCGAGGAGTGGTGGGGTTGGAAGCAACCCCACACCCCTCGATCAAATTCCACCTGAAGTACCCCGCCTCGAAGGAGCAACCACGAGCGGGGGTATCGAAGTTGAACAACCCCCACCCCCCTCTCGGTCTCTGGCTGAGGAGGTGGCTGCTATGGTGGCGGGACTCGTCCAGCCAGGCGGGCCACAGGAAGAAAGAGTCTCACCTCCCCGGGATGCTC
Organism: Chamaelirium japonicum; assembly: GCA_947650365.1. Lineage (NCBI taxonomy): Eukaryota > Viridiplantae > Streptophyta > Magnoliopsida > Liliales > Melanthiaceae > Chamaelirium > Chamaelirium japonicum. The sequence goes on along the minus strand of OX393549.1, from coordinate 64,509,076 downwards.
CCTCCCCTATTCATTTGGAGAGGGAAAGTCGCGTGGGAGATGGAGCTACTCAACCTCAGCCAAAGCCGGCCCCTACTCAGGAGAAAACGACCCCTCAGGGTGGTTCCGATCGCCGAAAGGGTAAGGAGCCAAGGGTTGAAGCCTCAGGTAATTGTACTAACTTGCCTTGATTCTCTTGCCTCTGAAGATTGGAAATAATCTAACACTTTGACCTTTCGTGTTGATTGCAGGTGTGCCTGTTGGCTCGACCCCGAAGATGAAGAGTTTGGGTGATGTTGACATCAACCACCCCACATCCGTGATCCGGAAACTCTGCAATCTTCCAGGGGCTACTCTGGATGAAGCTTTCGACAGGCTCGAACTGGTGGTAAGTGCATCTTGCTCGAATGATCATCTAAATTGCATCTTCAGAATAATTCTAACTCTTTTGTTCTTTTTGCAGAATTTAGCAGTTTTGAATGTCGCGACCAAGCTTTCCATGAAGGCGGGAGCAAAAGAAGCTTCAGCTGAAGTCTCCCGCTTAGCTGCCGCACTGGAGGTCGTAAGCGAGGAGAGGGATAAGCTGAGGGAGGCTCTATCCTCAAAGAAGGAGGCATTGAAGGCCAAGACCGAGGCTCTTCGCAAGGAGAAGTTGGAGAGCAAGGGCTGGCAGAATGGATACGAGGCCCGGGGTCACGAGCTTGAAGATCTGAGAAAACGATTCTTCAGGATCGAGAACTTGGGCTTCGATCGTGCTGCTCGAATAAAGGAGCTGGAGGCTCAACTTGCTGCTTCAGCAGAGACTCATAAGAAGGAGCTGGAGCATATACGGAGTGAGTGCCAGAGCTACAGGGAAACAGCTGAAAAGGCGGCAGAAGCACTCAGGGCCCATGTTGCCAGTGTCCGATCCTCCAAGGCATCAGCGGCGAGCAAAGCTCGTGCTGGATCTGAGGGGGAGAAGTCGCGTGCGCAGAGTGTGGCCAAGCCTTGAGACTTTTTCTTCCTTTCAGTTGTTGTGCTTGTAAACTCTTGATATGTAATAGCTCGCTCCTGTACTTGTCATATTTTTGATAATAATAGAAATCTCTTTGGTGTTTAAAAATTGGATGTCTCTTGAGTTGAATGTCTTTGAATCTTATGTTCTGGATAGCATTAGCATTGATACAATCTTTTGAATGTAAGGGATCGAGTCGCAACTTGATTACCCAAACTTGTTTACCTTGAAATTTGAATTTGAATCTATGCAACACTTGTATGTAAGGGGTTGAGTCGCAACTTGAGCACCCAAACTTATTGCAACTTGAAAATTGAAACTTGAATTCGTGTAACACTTGAATGTGAGGGGTTGAGTCGCAACTCAAGCACCCAAACTTATTGCAACTTGAAAATTGAAACTTGAATTCGTGTAACACTTGAATGTGAGGGGTTGAGTCGCAACTCAAGCACCCAAACTTGTTAGACGATATCGAAATTGATTGAATTTGAACATTGAAACTTGAAGGTCAGTTTAACATTTGCTAGTAAGGGGTTGAGTCGCAACTCTAACACCCAAACTTGTTAAAAGACTTGGTAACTTGAATATGGTCAGTTTTTAACATTTGCTAGTAAGGGGTTGAGTCACAACTCTAACACCCAAACTTGTTAAAAGACCTGGTAACTTGAATTTGAAGCTGCTTTAGAACTTGAATTGAAAAGCTGAACACTTGTACATTTGAACATCTGAAAGAGAATTTTATTCATCACAGAATTTACATCATGGGTAGAACATCTTGAGGTGTCTGGAATTCCAAGCTCGAGGCAATCTATCTCCTTCTGGTGTGACCAGTCTGTAAGAACCTTTGCCTCCTACTGATTCAACGATATATGGACCTTCCCAGTTGGGAGCAAGTTTCCCACTGCTGTGCTCTTTGGTGTTGTAAAAAACTGCTCTGAGAACTAGGCTGCCCACTGGGAACTGTCTCTTGTAGATTTTCTTGTCATAGGCTCTTTTGATCTTCTGTTGGTACTTGGCCACACGAAGTGATGCTTGATCTCGTAATTCTTCGGAGAAGTCTAGATCATTGATCCGAAGTTCTTCATTGATTCCTTCTTCAACTGCTTTGGTCTTCAAAGTACTTGATATATTTTCTGTTGGGAGTACTGCTTCCGATCCATATGTTAGACGAAAGGGTGAGAACCCTGTTGATCTTCTCGGAGTTGTGCGATACCCCCAAAGAACTTCAGGTAGGACTTGCTCCCACAATCCTTTCTTGTCGTTGAGTTTCTTCTTGAGTATACCAAGTATGGCTCTATTTGAGACTTCAGCTTGGCCATTGCATTGAGGATATCTTGGAGTTGAATAGAATAGCTTGATGCCGTTGTTGAGACAGAACTCTCGAAACTTGTCGGAGTCAAACTGAGCTCCATTGTCAGCAACAAGAATTTGAGGTGTACCAAACCTTGAGAAGATGTTGCGCCGAATGAATTTGATCACTTCGTCGTCAGTCTCTCGGAAGAGGGGCACAGCTTCAACCCATTTGGTGAAATAATCCGTGGCCAGCAGTAGATACTTCTTCTTGCTTGGAGTTGGAGGGAAAGGACCCAAGAAATCTAACCCCCATTGATGGAACGGCCAGGGACTTGATAGTTGATGAAGCTCATCTGCAGGGAGATGAATAGCTCGAGCGTGTCTTTGGCATGGCTCACATTTTTGAACAACTTGTTGAGCATCCTTTGCCATTGTTGGCCAGTAGTACCCTTGTAGTTTCGTCTTGGCTTCAAGAGATCTTCCTCCCGAATGATTTCCACAAGTTCCAGAGTGGATATCAATTAGGATTGCGAGTGCTTGCTCGGGACCAAGGCACTTGAGCAACATCCCGTTGTGAGATTTGAAATATAAATCTTCACCTTGCAGAATGTAGCATGGGAGCTTCCTTTGAAGTCTCCAGGCTTGATTTGGATCTTCCGGTATTTTGCCATGCTTGAAGAAATCTAAAATTGATCGTCTCCAGTCTTCAAGCTGATCTCCACCCCCAGATTCTTTTGTAGTAGTAAGGATCTGTTGATCGGGGGTGGTCTTGGACACTTCTTGATAATCGATTTGTATTTGCCTTCCTCCGAGTGAGTCTCCAAGAACTGAGGCAGCATTGGCTAAGGCATCTGCTTCTCGGTTCTCAGCTCTGGGGATTTGAATGAATTCAGCGGCAATAAAACGTTGTTGAAGATGTCGTACTAAGGCCAAGTAGAGTTGCATTCTTTCTTCGCGAGCTGTGTACTCTCCATTGATTTGCCTTATGATCAATTGGGAGTCACTATAGACGATGATTCGATCTACCCCCAGGGATTTCGCCATCTCGAGTCCAGAAATGAGTGCTTCGTATTCGGCTTCGTTGTTGGTGGCAGTGAATCCGAGGAGAGTGGCTTTCTGAAGATGATCAAGTTCGGGGGATACCAAGACTATCCCAGTTCCCGAACCGATCGAACTTGAAGCTCCATCAGTATAAAGTTTCCATGGAGGAGTTGCAGCTGTAGCTTCGAGATTTGGATCAATTTTTGTTGCAAGGTTGATCGGAGTATTGTCCTCATCCTCCAAGCGCATATCGACATCTTCTTCCCAAGTGATGGGGTCTTCAACTGGAAAATCAGCTAGAAAATCAGCAATAGCTTGACCTTTGATAGAAGTGCGAGATTCGAACTGAATTCCCAGGGAACTCATTTCGATCACCCATTTGGTCATTCGACCAGCTCGACCAGCTTTGTCAATGATATCTTTGAGCGAATGTTCTGAAATAACAGTGATCTGGTGAGAGACGAAGTATGGTTGAAGACGACGCGATGCAGTGAGTAAGGCTAGGATGACTTTCTCAGTTTTTGAATAGCGAGTTTCAGCCGGGAGAAGAGTGTGACTGATATAATAGACTGGATGCTCGAAGCCTTCTCTTCTACTGACTAAGACTGCACTGATTGCTTGATTGGTTACGGCGAGATAGAGCCATAAGTCTTCTTGTGGAAGTGGAGCCGTCAAGATAGGAGCTTGCACCAGATATTTCTTGATGCTTTGAAATGCCTCTTCACAAATTGGACTCCACCCTGAAGTATCCGCCTTTCGTAGTTTGTCGAAGAGAGGTTTACATTTGTCAGAAGACTTTGAGATGAACCGATTGAGGGCAGCAAGTCTTCCAGTGAGGCGCTGCACTTCCTTTCGATTGGTAGGTGATGGCATATCGAGGATAGCTCGAATTTGATCAGGATTGGCTTCAATACCCCTCCTGGTCACAAGATGACCCAGGAATTTGCCAGATTGAACTCCGAAAGCGCACTTGGCTGGATTGAGCTTCATACGATACTTTCGAAGAACTTGAAAGGTTTCTGCCAGATCAGAAAGATGCTTACTCCGAATGGAACTCTTGGTGAGGAGATCATCGACATAGACTTCGACGTTGCGGCCGATCTGATCTTCGAACATTTTTGTGACTAACCGTTGATAGGTGGAACCAGCATTTTTGAGGCCGAATGGCATTACGTTGTAGCAGTAAAGACCTCGGCTAGTCACGAAGCAAGTTTTCTCTTGATCGTCTGCATGAAGTGGAATTTGATTGTATCCAGAATACCCATCCATGAAAGACAATAGCTCGTGGCCAGCGGTGGCATCGACGAGTCTATCGATTCTTGGCATGGGGAATGGGTCTTTGGGGCAAGCCTTGTTGAGGTTGGTGAAGTCGATGCAGACTCTGACTTTCCCATTCTTCTTTGGAACAGCAACTATGTTAGAGATCCAGGTAGGATACTCTACTTCTCGGATGAAGCCTACTGCGAGTAGCTTGGTGATTTCTTCTTGAACAGCAACTTGCAGCTCTGGCCGGATGGTGCGTGGCTTTTGCTTGACAGGTTTTACTTCTTCTTTGATTGCAAGTCGGTGACAAGCATCATCCGGATTGATACCAGGCATGTCTTCGAAACACCAGGCGAAGACGTCGATATTGGACTGGAGGAAGGATACCATGTCTTGCGCTTCTGCGTCGCTAAGACCGGTACCAATAAATGTTTGTCGAGGGAGATCTCCACTACCAATATTGATAGGGATGATTTCTTCAATTGAAGGTGATGTTTCCCATTCGATTGGTGGAGGTTCGGTCAGCGGAATCTCCTTTGATTGCTATTTGGAAGAGGGACCAGCTTCATCTCGTGGCCGCTTTGGAGGAGCAGTGTTGATCTTTCGATCTGTTTTAGCCGCAGCAGCCTCACAAGACCTTCCAGCTTGTTGATCACCTCGAATGCAGACGATGCCTTCTCTTGTTGTAAACTTAAGAAGTTAGTGATAAGAAGAGGAGATGGCATTGATCTGGTGGAGGAGTGGCCGCCCAAGAATAGCGTTGTAGCTAGACATTCCTTCGACGATTGCAAACCTCACCGAGACTCGAGTCTCTCGGCTGAGGTCGATGGTAAATCTGGACTCGCCCACCGTGATGCTTTGTTCGCCGTTGAAGCCGGTGATCACGGTCGGGACGACGTCGAAACTTTGATACTTATGTCCTAGACGTTTGAAGCAGTCTGAGAACATAATGTCGATGGAGCTTCCGGTGTCAATGAGGATCCGGTTGACAGTGCTTCCGTCGATGAGGAGTTTCAAGACAAGGGGGTCTCGATGGGGAGTGTGAACTCCTTGAAGATCTGCGTCATTGAAGACGATAGAGGGCCAAGCCAAACCTTCGATGGGCTTCTCGATCCAAGTGTCTTCCTTGTTTGCTGCAGCACGAACATGGAAGATGCGTCGAACTTGTCGATCCACTTCTTTCCCGGTTATTGATTGATTGTGCAATGATCCGTGAATGCCAAAGATATTGGCTTTCACAGAGATTGGTTGCCGGTTGGAGGAGATTTGATGTACCCAACACACTTCTTTCCCCTTTGCAGAGGCTCGGCGTTGATCATGTCCGCCTTTGACGAATTCTTGAAGATGGCCTTCTCGCAATAGGTCTTCAAGATGGAACTTCAGCCGAAAACACCGATCGGTGGAGTGGCCGTGACTTCGATGGAAGTCGCAATATACTGTTTTATCAGCTGTAAATTTCGAGTTCGGCTGAAGAGGGTTGGGCCTCCGAACGAACTCTTCATGTTGAATGCGGTCGAGTATCTGTTCGACCGGCATATTCCACTCGGTGAAAGTGGTCTTCGTTGGAGATCGACGCCCATCATTCTTTGATCGTTTGTTGGCTGGAGGGGCTGCTGCATCAGCGTTGTGAGCCTTGGCGGCATACTTAGGAGCTTCTCTTTCCGCAGGCCTTCGTTTTGTTTCTCTTCCTTTACGAGTGACTTGATCGTCTTCGACCTCGATCTCTCTCTGGATTCGGTCGAACATAGCACCCAGAGAAGGAGGGGGATTACGGATGAAGTCGTTGTAGATGTGTAGATCGAAGCGGAGAGCGTTCTGGAAAGCCAACATAATGGCTTCATCATCCAGATGTCTTCCAGAGAGGGCAGCATGCTCGTTGCGAAACCTCCTAGTGAAACTTCGGAGAGTCTCGTCAGCACCCATCCTTAGCCGATATAGAGAGTCGAGCTTCTTCTCGGGCTTTAGATTGAGCTGATAATGCTGCACGAAGAGTTTAGCTAAAACATCGAACTGGGTAATAGACCCAGCTCGGAGATTGTGATACCAGTCGAGCGACGGCTCATCGAGACTTCCTGCGAAGGTGCGGCAGAGCACATTGTTTTCTTCTTCGTGCGGTGTTAATGCTTGCTTGAATGCGAGAATGTGGAGAGTAGGATCTCCTCGAACGCAGTTGAATTTGGGGAGGACAGGAGTTCTCCATCCTCTTGGAAATGTTGTCTCAAAGAGACTTCGATGTAGAGGTCCGGCAGAAGAATAGCCATCCCTGCGACCATGTCCTCGACCTAGAGGTGGGTCAAGAGGCAAGATCGCAAGGTCTTGCTCAGGCATCGAAGTATTTGCCGGCTGAAGTCGATGTCGGAGATCCGATTCAAACCCATGCTGAAGTGGGATGGAAGGGGAAACTCGACTCTTTGAAGGAGCGCCTTTCATCTGATGCCTCCTTGGTATGTTGAGCTTCGAAGGTATTCTCTTGTCGCAGTTGCGGCCAGAAGAAGATTGGGATGACTCATCTTCAGGGGGTGTCGGGGGGGCTGTAGGGGGGGGATCGGGGGTGGAGGAGGGGGCTGTAGGGGGTATCGGTGGCCGGAAGGGGGGTTGTGGGGGTTTCGGATGGCCGGAAGTGGAGGCGGGGGCTGCTGCAGGGGGTATCGGTGGCCGGAAGGGGGGTCGGGGTGGAGGAGGGGGCTGCAGGGGGTGTCGGGGGGGCTTCAGAGGGGGTCGGGGGGGGTGGAGGAGGGGCGGCAGGGAGTTTTGGTGGCCGGAAGTGGAGGCGGGGGCTGCTGCAGGGGGTATCGGTGGCCGGAAGGGGGGCCGGTGGAGGAGATGGGGCCGGAAGGGGGGGCCGGTGCAGGTGGCCGGAAGGGGGGCCGGTGGAGGAGATGGGGCCGGAAGGGGGGCCGGTGCAGGTGGCCGGAAGGGGGGCCGGACGGAGTAGGTGTAGCCGGCGGGAAGGAGGGAGACCGGAGGAGGTGCAGCCGTCGCCCTAGCGCTCTGATACCATGTTAGGAGACGACGGCTAGGGTTTGGAGAGGAATTGAATGATTCCATTGAGGGACTCAAGCCCAATATATGTACAGTAAACCCGACCCGACTATACAGTAAACCCGACCCATTACATTTACATTAACAGTTTCTCCCTCCCTTCCTCTCTGGTGAACTCTCTCTTATACCCTCTGTGATAGTAATACTCACCCACTCTCAGATCCTCACCTTCTCTTTCTAACTCTCTTGTCCTCACCCTCTCTTTGCTCTGATCACCCCTTCTTCTCACTTCCTCTCCCTTCTTCTCTCTTTGCTGCGGTTGTCCGGGGGGTTTAATGGGGAGGCAAGTAGGAGGGCGAGGTTGGTCGGGTTTGTCCGGGGGGCGTAATGGGAGGCAGGTGAGGTGGCAGGCTGTGCGGCTGCGAGAGGCTGACGACCAACAGGTGGAGGGAGGGGAGCACGGTGGGGAGGCGTAGGTGTAGTGGGGTGGGTTTTTTTTTCAACGGGATGTGGTGGGGTGGCCAGGTGGAGGTTCAAAGAGAATGGCGGTGGGGTTTGAGTCCTTGCCCACCGTTCATTTTATTTCCCTTTGATCCATTACTAGGGGGGCCATGGGGTGGATTCCATCTCCACCATCCATTCCCATTTTCCTTTGCATCCTAGTATTTTGCTAGGTGGCCATGGGGGAGTTGATCTCAACCCTTGATCTCGTTATCCTCGCATCCTATCGGTTCATGTATTATTGGATGGGCTATAGTCGTGGATTCTATCTTCACCGTCTCTCTGGTTTTCCAACCATCAAACAGTGGATACATTATTTCACTTAATTATTTATTTATCTTATTTTATAATCACTATCATTATTCTTAATATAATTATTTCTATTTTATTTAGTGCCACGTGATGAACCCACGTGGACACCCGAGATCCAACACAGGGTCATCCAATGGTTCCTATGAATTTCAATGGAGGTCCCACCACTATTCATATCCTAATCTTGTGAACATAGTAACATTGGTCTGGACTCGCACACGCAGGCGAGACGTGAACACGACATCTATGGCTAGGATTTGCGTGCGCTAAATGAGACCACATGATACTCACATGCGTGGCACGATGGCCCAGAGGAGGCACATTCCACGGCGTAGATCTATCCCCGGAATCGACTACCGGATTTGCATCCAAACGTACGAATGCCCATAACTTAAGATTCCTGACTCGAAATCTAACACGGTTGGATCCGTTGAAGAAGTGTCGACGAGATAAACGAATTGTCATCAATTTTATCAAAATCGGACCCTCATATTCAAATCGAGAACCATAAATGGGTAAAACTATGAATATTATAACTATATTTTAAGCCGAAAAATCCGATCTTTACATATTGAGCGGAAGGATCGTCGCACTGAATCACTTCATCCTGAAGTCTTCTGATATTTACTGGCCTTTGTTCGTGCTATTTCAAAAAGGGGCCGCCATTTGTTAGGATAAAAAGTGTACGTGAACTCGCGTTCCAGAAGATCAAGGATTATCTAGTCCATCCTCCCATACTAGCTGCGCCCAAAATGGGAGACGAGCTTGGCGTCTATCTCTATGTAACTGAGCATGCGATGAGCGGAGTCCTCGTGTTGGAAGAAACCAAGCTTGAGAAGCCCGTGTACTTCGTAAGCCATACCATGCTTCCCCCCGAACTACGATATCGACCTATCGAGAAGGTCACCCTGGTGTTGGTCTTGACCGCGAGAAAACTTCATCTATATTTCTTTGCGTATCCGATCAGAGTCATCATTGAGCATCCCCTTAAGAGCGTACTATGCAGGCCTTCGGCGGCAAGAAGGCTCTACCGATGGTCCGCGAAGCTCGCCTCGTACAGTTTGGATTACACGCCACGAACCACGACCAAAGGGCAAGCTCTTGTGGATTTTTGGCGGAATTCCCGCCCGAGGAACCATGCCTGCTGCAGTAAGATAAGACAACGGAAACGCACCCTGGGAAGGCGAGGTTCCTTGATGAGCAATACGATCGGTTCCAGACCGAATTGGCTGTTACCGGAGACTGGAAACTCTTCGTCGATAGCTCATCTAAAGTCTCTGGAGCGGGGGTCGGGGTCGTGCTGACGACTAAGGAGGTAATCCTCGAGAAGTCAATCTGGCTTGATTTTGCAGTCACGAACAACGAGGTGGAGTACGAAGCACTCCTCAATGGCTTAGAGCTCACTAGCAACGTTGGCGTGCAGAGGTTGGAGGTTTTCAGCAACTCTCTATTGATCGTCTGTCAAATCAACGACGATTATGCCTCCCGTGATGCACGGATGGCGAGCTACGTGAATCTAGTGAAGAGCCAGGCTGCGAAGTTCAAAAAGATATTGTTTGAGCAAATCCCACGATCCGACAACAAGCGAGCTGACGCTCTCGCCAGCACCGCCACCTTGCTCAAAGGGCTCGAAGTTCGGTAAATAGTGATCGAGGTACAAAATTGCCCCCGAATCCAGCTTGACTGCAGTCCCTCTCTCTAGTTGGACCTCGCACATCATCTGTTATCTCCAGGAAGGCAGGCTCCTTAAAGACAACGAAGGTGCTCGATGGATGAAGAAGATCGCCGAGCGGTACCTCCTCTTATGGGGGAAGCTATTCAAGAGATTCTTTGGCGGTCCTAATCTTAGGTGCATGGAGCCTCCGGAGACGGATAGAATTTTGGACCGCATTCACTCTGGGAAGTTCGGCAACCATTCGAGAGGGCGTTCCCTGGTCGAGAAGGTGAAGCGACAAGGATATTGGTGACCCACCCTTGTTCAAGATGTCGTCAAGGCTGTTCGTGAATGCCTTCAATACCAAAAGCATGCCACCATTAGCCATCTTCCCACAGAAAAGCTGCATCCTCTTGTCAGCCCGTGGCCTTTTTAGCAATGGGGGCTCGACATAGTCAGGCCCTTCCATATATCTACTCAGCAAAAGAAATTCATCTTGGTCGCCACAGACTACTTCACCAAATGGGTGGAAGCAATCCCGCTGGCCAAGATCGGCGAGAAGCAAGTGAAAGACTTCCTATGGAAAAATATTTTTTGTAGATTTGGTCTACCTAGAGTACTCATCACAGATAATGGGCGCCAATTCGACAATCGACTCATCAGAAGTTTTTGTGTTGAGCATAAAGTCGATCTACAATTCTTCTGTGACAACCAAGATCCAATAGGCCAAGAGCCAAGAGCCAAGACTCCTGAGGCTGTGATGCTAAGATGGATGAGGTGAGGTGAGGTGTACAAGGCCATAAGTTAGCCCCACATCGTCTGGAGAGAAGGAGATCCTGAGCTACTTTATATAATTTTTCCTCCCAAATATAGAAGATGTGTTTTAAAACCATGCGTCGCTACGGATTTCGTAAGAACTCCATACTAAAGCGTGCTCGGGCGAGAGTAGTACTAGGATGGGTGACCTCCCTAGGAAGTTCTTGTGCGGGCACAGGCAAAGCGGACAATATCTTGTATATTTGAGACGAATTTTACAAAATGGTATCAGAACCGGTTCTCCTCACAATGGGGGGGGTCTAACCCTACACGAGGACGTGTAGCCCTGAGGGGGGTGGATTGTGACGACCAAGATCCAATAGGCCAAGAGCCAAGAGCCAAGAGCCAAGATGGATGAGGTGTACAAGGCCATGAGTTAGCCCCACATCACCTGGATAGAAGGAGATCCTGAGCTATTTATATAATTTCCCCTCCCAAATATAGAAGACTTGTTTTAAAACCGTGCACTGCTACGGATTTCGTAAGAACTCCGTAGTTAAGCGTGCTCGGGCGAGAGTAGTACTTGGATGGGTGACCTCTCTGGGAAGTTCTCATGCGGGCACTGGCAAAGCGAACAATATCTTGTATGTTTAAGACAGATGTTACATCTTCTCTCCGAGATATCCCCTGAGTAACGGGCAAGCTGAAGGTGCTAATCAAGTGATCTTGGGTAACCTGAAGAAAAGACTAGAAGGAAGCAAAGGACTATGGGAAAAAGAGCTTGATGGAGTACTGTGGGCTTATCGAACCACTCCGTGTCGCTCGACGAACGAATCCCCCTTCGGTCTCACCTATGGTTGTGAGGCCATCTTGTCGGTGAAAGCCAAAGTACCTTTCGAAAGGATGCTTGCTGTGGAAGAGGCCGACAATGACGGCCTATTAGTGGATTCTCTCGACCAGCTCGAGGAACGTGGAGAGTGCGTGAATTTACACCTAGCTGGGTACAGGCAAGAGATGAAGTGTACCTATGATAAGAGAGTCCAGCATCGAGCAATTCGATTTGGAGACCTCGTGATGAGAAAGGTATTTGCGAATACCTAGGAGATCAGGATAAGCTATTGGGATGACAAAGCATAGGTGTCTCCATCGTGGTCTTTACTAGGCACAGTGTCTATGTCGAATGGAACCAACACGGTGCATAGATCGGTGAGTAGACACTGGTGCACTAGGCCGTGTTTCTGCTAGGGTAAAATAGTCCTAAACCCTGAAGAACAATGTCTGGTAGGGTAATCAGTTGTGTGGGGCTTTGGCACACAAATGTATGAGGGTCCAGTGACGTGATCCAAAACCATGGTGTACTGGGTTATCTGGCTGGCGTTGCATCAGCGTGCCACTCCTACAGGCTATCCATACCCCTAACAGGAGGTGCGTTCCTTGGTCTGACCAACGTCGTATTAAACCTTGACCAGGTGGTCATCAGTTGGACTGTTGACAGGATCCAGTTACTCGGTAAAGTAGTCGGAGGTACGATATATATGGTCAACCTGGAAGGAACCAAGTCATATAAGCACTCGAGTCTGATAGTAGTCTCCATCGCTCAATTCGTGTCATGGCACCAAGTGGAGGGACATCGAGTTTACCACTACTAAGCGAAGAGCAGGGGTATATAGAGAACATAGTAAGTCTAGGGGAATTGGAGTACAGCCTGTGTCACATTCTGGGTGGCTACGCAAGTTAACTCAGACTCAGAGGATCGATGGTACACTCGGGTAGTGTGTCGATCGAGTCTAAGTTGGAAGCCACGAACCATGGTCCCTGAAGGTTCTATCTTATCCATATAATGTACGGTCCTTGAACCATCTCCTTGATTCACAGGACACGGTTAGAGGAAGTAATTAGTCCAATCCTAATAACCCTATGTTTCGTGTGTGCATTGCACTAGTGCACGGTAGATGCGTATGTACTTATGTGTGCTAGGGAAAATCCTGGAGTAGTACAGAGACACACGTAGTCATCTACTTACCTTAGTGCGCTTCATTAGACGGGTGCAATGCACCGATTTGTGTTACTAGTTGACTGGTTGACTTCACTAAGGGCACTCTGGTAATAGTGGAATCACTAGTCACAACCCTCGTAAGTGCGCCATGCGAGTTCATAAGCGAGAGGGGCAACTAACTAGAGGCATGGGGGTATTTTGGGAAACCAAAATATCACCATGTACTTGGTTGGCCGCCCCTAGCACTTGGGGACATGCATGAGCCAGCCTCTTCCCTAGCTTCCAGGAGTTGCTCGCTAGCTTCTAGGGGAGGGGGGCTAAACAATAGGGAGTTTGACTTTAGGGGCCGGTCACACATGGTAATAGGGTGGCCGGCCTAATGTCATACGCAAGAGGGAGAGAGAGAGCCATGGGGGGCCAACCCAATAACTTGCATACACAAGCTAAGAGGGGGCCGACCCTATATAGGAGCAAGGGAGGAGGGGCCGACCATAGTTGATGATGCCCTAGCCGCCCCCCTCTTCTCTTCATCTCCTCTCTCGTCTCCCTTGAGTGTGCAGAAGGGTTTGGATGCGACTCTTCTTTTCTTGCGTGATGCATCAAAGATGAAGAAGGCTCGTGCAAGGAGACACTCAGAGCTCCATCGACGAGTTGCTGTGGATCGTGCGAGATCAGGTAAACTAGAAGGTGCTTCCCATAATCTTTTGCTGTCCAGATTTTGCATAGAAGATCAATAGTGGTTTTGCGATTACGAGTGCTACAAAACTCCAAACGACCTCAAACTACTTGCAAATATTGCACCTCGAAGTTCTATAGGTGCAATTCAAATTTCAACCCAATCGGAGTTTGGTGTGAAAAGTTATGGCTATTACACCGAAGGCATGTTGAGCAGATCCGACGCCGTCTCCATCGATAAAGAAGAAATTTATCGCGGTGAAAGAATCAGCACAGAGGTATAGCTTCTATCATGTAGATCTAGTGTAGAGATAGAATATGCATGCATGCTAGATTATTCTTCTCGCTAGATTGACTTTAGGGGGTCGAGTACTTGCCATGCTAGATTCATACACGTACGTGTAGATCGTTTCGTTAAAAATTTTGATATGTAACACACACCGCTCACGGTCTTCGGACCTTCCTCTGCTTCCGTTGCGGGCCTCTACTATGGGATTATTTCAAAAACTTTTTTTTTTAGCCGATTTCTCCCCTTTCGGCCTCCTTCATTGCCGTGCGGTTTCCATCAACGTTGGTTTCCTCCGCTCCGATCCTCTTAGTGATCATTACCAGTTCCCTGGTTGATCTACTTACAGGTTGGCCGGGTTCCTCCGGTTGTCCTGATTGCAGGTCAATCGGGTTTCCATGACGACTTGCTTGCAAGTTGGCCTGTAACTATCATAATAAAAATAGGATATTTGATGTAATTTTTTTATTTCCGTTTCTTTTATTAAGCAACCTGATGTCGGTTTGTACCTTACATCAGTTTGACGGGGGTATTTGATGTAGAGTTACTATTAGTCCCACCTTAGTTGTGGTAATATAATGGTGTGCATTCTCTCCTTATATAAGGAGAGGTAGTCTTATGTAATGATCTGAGATAATACAAGGAGTTTTCTCTCCAAACCTTAGTCTCTCTCTCCCTCTCTCTTCGTAACAATGTAGAAGTGAATCATAGGTACGTACGTACACCAGACAACAGTACTCACAAACCATTGCACGACACCAATGAAGCTAAAACAGATCGAGTTATCTCAACAATCCTGGCCTCTTAGCAATTTATTATGCAAGCGTTAAACTTTTTTTTGAAAGGTTCAAGCGTTAAGTTTGTCTGTTCTTTACAAGAAGGGCACACTGCACACCTGTGCTTTGCATTTCACTCTAACAACAACAACAACATATATATCCATCCCCTTCAGTAGATGGAAAGCAACTAGCACATATAACCACCAGTTGGTTGATCAAAGCTTATATCATAACATCACATCTCTCGAAATCTGCTTATTTTAATTAGTACAGCAGTTCCGCAATACACATATGAGGAATCAACAAGAATACCACGTTGACATAGCATCTACACCACGACCTCTTACTTAGCCTGAGAACCTGCTGGCTTGGGACCACTGGCCTGCATCACCATCAGAATGCACAACTAAGGACTCATCCACAACTTGTAACTAGCTTGATAATAATATTATCCTCGGCAATATATATATATATATATATATATATATATATATATATATATATATATAGAGAGAGAGAGAGAGAGAGAGAGAGAGAGAGAGAGAGAGAGAGAGAGAGAGAGAGAGAGAGAGAGAGAGAGAGAGAGAGAGTATATATATATATATATATATATATAGAGAGAGAGAGAGAGAGAGAGAGAGAGAGAGAGAGAGAGAGAGAGACCTTCTTGGGGTCTTGTAGTGGCTTCTGCACCACCTTTGCAGCTGGTTTTGCTCCCCCAGCCTTGGGTTGCTGAAGCTTTGCTGGGACGCCTTGCTGTGGCTTTACTTCTTTCATGGATGCCATTGCTGAACACAGTAGTTTGAATGATTCAGGAGAGGCAGCAGCCCGGCTGTGACTTTATAGCGTCAAAGAAAGGAATTAACATGAACCAATTAAGTTGCAGAGATGGGGATAATGATACGGCACCGAGACATACGGCTGAGGAGAAAAGAGTTGTAGCTATAATGCTTTTGGTAAAGCAAGCAAGCAAGAATATTCCCCTTGAGTTGGCTATAAAGGTCTACAAATAGTGTAGCTAGCTTAGTTTGTGGATATATGCATATATGTCTCTATCGATCCATGCCATCACCCCGGACCCAGGACGGCCCCTATATTATTCGATCTTAATTATGAGGAAAATCATCCATATATATATACTGGCCTGCGGTAGAGGATTTAGGTGGCCCGATCCGATCCATCACAGCTAGCCTAGGAAAAGCCATGGCATGGCGTGGTGGTCGGAGGACCCGGTTATTATGTGAGATCGAGGATGTATGTACCGTATCCGACCTCCCTCTCCTACTCTGATTTCTGAGACGCAGATTAATGAGTATTTTCAGAAATAATCATTAAGGGATTGCTGCCACTGCCTGTCTTGATCAATCGATCGATATCTTAGTAGCATGCTGGTCCCAACGGGGAAATTTTCAGCACATCCTGCGTACGCTACAATCGTTACCCAGAGCCTATCAGCACACTCTAACTGTCGGGGGCCGCTACCCTCATGTGCTGGGGCTTGATACATACCCCATGTCTCTTGATTCATAGTGGGCCCCGCGGTTGTAGCGTACGCGGGATGTGCTGAAAATTTTCCCTGTCCCAACAATGGAAGTAGCAAGGTAGAAGCTAACTAGAGATGATAACATACGGTACCGCACCCACCCCCAATGCAAGTGGCAAGGTAGAAGCCAGCCCGAGATGATAACGGTATCGCACCCACCTCACCCAACTCCACCACCACCACAAATAATAATGCTGCTAGCTAAAGTACATTCTAAGAATATTATCTGTTGATGCATGAAGTCCCACATCGGTGAGGGAGGCACCCATCACCCGCTTAATATACCCTCTGTGGACCTTCCCTTACAACCCGGATTTTAGGGTGTGAGGATATCAACATGGTATCAGAGCTGACCTGTCTCCTGCTCCTGCTCCCGCTCCAGTGCTCCCCACCGATCGTGCTTGCCACATGTGCTCCGCATGGGAGGACCCTTGCCACACGTGATCCGCGTGAGGGGGAGTGTGAATGAAATAGAATGGCTCGTACGAATGAATTAGAATGACCATCTTTGTTTGAATGAATTAAAATGGTTGAGGTTGGGGGATATTTTTCGCTGGCTCATGCGCTCTTCCTGCAAGATAAAGGAAACGTGAGAACGACTGGCTCCCTTAGGACCGCAGATCCTCCGACGCTCAAGTCAGTCAAGGTTTATCAAGGAGAGCTGTAATAGTTGGAAGTGGTTGGGTTTTGGGTTTCGAACTAGTACTTTGGAGCCGGGGTTGTACCTTTAATGACTTTTCTGTAGGCCACCAGAGATTGACACATCGCGGCATCTTCCCGCACCTTCTACGCCCCCATGTGCAAGCCCACATGGATCTTAGATGGCCCTTGTCATTTAGCCTGTCAGGCGGTGGAAAGGGAGGATGCACCGGTCTTGTCTTTGCCAGGTGGAGATTCTGGAAGGCTCCAGTCTGGGAGGTCCTAAACCGACTTTAGCCGGCTTTCGTGGCCTGCAGTTCTCCACGTAGCTCCAAGGGGGTGGCGACACCTGTTGATTTGGTACCGCCTTACTGTAGGCGACCTCTGTGGACAAGGGGGTGAGCTCTTTGGCTGTTGCATGATTGGATAAGCTTTTGAGCGAGCTGTGGGTGTTGGGCCTTTCGAAATGTTCTCCGAATTCTACAAGAAGCGATCTCTTTCGCGAGCGAGCCGATCGCATGCGGACAGAGTGAGCTTCCTAGTGGGCTATCGAATACTGGTGGCGACGAGGGTATTCATCCCAGCTGGCGAGCTGCGTCGAGAACTTAGACTCACAGTACCTCATGAATGAAGCCTCGAGGATGATGCCGCTCTGTCCAAGGGACGCAATGATCCGCTATTTGTAAGCCCTGGGTGGGATACGAGCACCAGCTGCGGGGCGACCTCTTCCACGTGCGAGCTGGTCGCATGCGGCCAGGATCAACTCCGGGCGAGCTGTGAACCACGGCGACAGGTGCTTTGCCCAAGAGACACAATGGTCCGCTTATTATAAGCCCTGGGCGAGCTACGAGCACTAGCCGTGGGGCGACCTCTTCCACATGTGAGCTGGTCACATGCGGCCAGAATCAACTCCGGGCGAGCTGTGAGCACCAGCCACGGGCGACCTCTTCCATATGTGAACCATCCCCATGCGGTCAGGGTAAACTATGGGTGTTCGTAGATATCATTCTAAGTTTCCTATTACCAGAGAGACGATCTCTCCGCGTATGAGATAGAGCTGGGCTTCCGGCGAGTTACGGGCAGCGATCGAGATAGTCTCTCCAGTTGGTGGGCTGTGTGGAGAGATCGCACGCGGCCAAGGTAAGCTCCGGATGGGCTGTAAGCCATGAATTGCTACTGTAACCTCCGGGCGGGCTGCGAGCACCAGCCGCAGGGCGACCTCTTTCGCGTGCGAGCGGGTTGTGAGCATCAACCACAGGCAGCCTCTCCTGCTGCCGGTCTGGCGATGGCGGCCTGGGCGGGCTGTGAGCTTCGGCCATGGGAGACCTCTAATGCTTGCGAGCTGGTCGCAACGTTCAAGACGAGCTTCCTGGAAATGTTCTTTAAACTCCAAGACCTGCTTAGGCCACCAAGTTGCTTGCCCAGGAATCAGGGTTGACGTCGAGTCTTGAACCTTTTGAAGGGGTGGTTCCTGTCTTGATCGTCGAAGGTTTCCCTGGGCGCGCCCTAAAATAGGAGCGACCTCCCAGGGGACTCTGTCGTCTTGTCATGCTTCTTTTCCCCGTTGCTGCTACGAGGCCACCTAGCTGGTGATATTTTCCGGGTCCATCATTACCCCCTCCTAGACGGGCGAGCATTCAGAACGGTCAAAGCCTTTCTAGGAGTTAATCAATGATTTCTTCCGCAGGCATGGTGGCCACCGCCCTTGAGAACTGTGTGTGGGGGATGATCTTCGTGCCGACCCGAAGACTCCACCCAACCAGTCAATCGAGTCGAGTTGAAGGTTGATCGAACGTTTGTCTAGTAGGTAGGTTCGGAGGTCGATGTCTTTGAGTTGAATCTTCTGAATATCAAAAGATATATACTGTTGACACGAGATGTAATCTCGGAGTTCAGCCGAAGCCTACGTCTCCGTGCTTACGGAGCAACCCGAATTCACTAACACTTGGATTGAAGTGACCTCGACAGATATAGTGTCACTGATCTCTTCGAAAAGAAGATCGAAGGAAAAAGGAATATCGAAGGGTTAGGATATCCGAGCTCTGGATTTTTTGCAAGTCTGATTCAGGAATCAGATCTTCGATCCCCCCCTCTCTCATTACAGTTGTAGGGTCTGCTATTTATAGAGTTTTCTAGAAGGATAACCGGGGTAGAAGGCGGTTTCTACAGCTGTCGTCTAGACCTAGGCGGGGGCTGGTGGGTCCCGTTGTTGTCTTCGTGGACCCCAGGCGGGGACTGGTGGGTCCCGCTGTCGTTTCTACGGACCCCCCAGGCAGGGCTGGTGGGTCCCGCTGTCGTCTCTGTGGATCCCCCAGGTGGGGCTGGTGGGTCTTGCTATCGTCTTTGCGGACCCCCCCAGGCAGGGCTAGTGGGTCCTGCTGTCGCCTCTGTGGACCCCCCAGGTAGGGCTGGTGGGTCCCGCTGTCATCTCTGCGGACCCCCCAGGCAGGGCTGATGGGTCCCACTGTCGTCTCTGTGGACCCCCCAGGCAGGGCTGGTGGGTCCCGTTGTCGTCTCTGCGGACCCCCTAGG
The DNA here is from genome assembly GCA_947650365.1 of Chamaelirium japonicum. Taxonomy (NCBI): domain Eukaryota; kingdom Viridiplantae; phylum Streptophyta; class Magnoliopsida; order Liliales; family Melanthiaceae; genus Chamaelirium; species Chamaelirium japonicum. Next base: position 64,489,851 of record OX393549.1, on the reverse strand, counting down.
CAGGGCTGGTGGGTCCTGTTACTGGGCGTTGGTCAAAATTTGCACCTATAGTTACCCCCTCCAACTTAGCTAGAGGCTAGCCTGGCTGACTTGGATTTTAGGTGCAAAGACCAAACCCCCTGCCAAGGGTATGTGTCAGTGGGCTTTCGTAGGACTCTGGTGTCTGCAAAGAAGAAAAACTCGTTGATAGATCGGTTTGCAGTCAATAAGTCAAATTCGTTTGATCGGTCAAATCTAACCGATCGGTTAAATTTGACCGATCGGTCAAGTTTGACCGATTGGTTAAATTTGTCCGATCGGTCAAATTTGACCGATCGGTCAAATTCAACCGGTGGAGCTTGGGTCGATCGGGTAAAAGACCTTGTTTTTTGCCATGTCCTTTGTAAAATCGATCGATCGATCGAACTTGTCCGATCGGTCAAAATTGACCGATCGGTCAAATTCAACCGGTAGGGGTTGAGGTGATCGGGCAAAAAACTATGTTTTTTGCCCGATCCTTTGGAAAACCAACTGATCGGTCGAATTTGTCCGATCGGTCAAAATTGTCCGATTGGACAGTTTTGATCGATCGGTCAAACTCAACCGGTGGAGGTTGAGGGGAACTATGTTTTTTGCCCGATCCTTTGAAAAATCGCCCGATCGTCTGCTTGTTGAACGGGCAAAGTCTTATAAGGCGATCGGTCAAAATTGCCCGATCGGACAAGTTTGACCGTTCGGACAATTTCAACCAGTGGAGGTTGAGGCGATCGGACAAAAAACTATGTTTTTTACTGGATCCTTTGGAAAACCGACCGATCGGTCGAATTTGTCCAATCGGTCAAAATTGTCCGATCGGACAATTTTGATCGATCGGTCAAATTCAATCAGTGGAGGTTGAGGCGATCGGGCAAAACACTATGATTTTTGCCTGATCCTTTGGAAAATAGCTCGATCGTCTGCCTATCGAACGGGCAAAGTTTTATAAGACGATCAGTCAAAATTGCTCGATCGGACACGTTTGACCGTTCGGACAATTTCAACCGGTGGAGGTTGAGGCGTAGTTTTTTGCTCGATCCTTTGGAAATTCACCCGATTGTTTGCCTGTCGATCGGGTGGAGTCTTCATCGATCTGTTATGGACCGATCGGTCAAGTTTGACCGATCGGATGCTGGCAATCGATTGGTCAAGTTTGACCGATCAGATGTTAAGAGTTAAGTAGCCGCTGGTCGATCTTGATAGTTAAGTTGGGAATGAGTCCAGGCAGTCGATTGGTCGGTTGTACGATCGGAGAAGTAGTTGTCGAGTTGCCGATCTCCGATCTATCGCTGGCCGCCTCTCGGGTGCCGTTCATGTTGAGGGTGAAGGGCTGCTACCGGAGAAGCAGATCGGCTAAATTGTTCGTGAAGACATAGGAGGCGCTACGACTGTGTCCGATCGGGTAGGCGTTGCTGATCGGAGCCGAGGGAGGCGTAGAGGGGGCTGCTGCCGGATTAGCGACCTGTAATGGCTCGGAGGGAAGGAGATGCTGCTGTTGGGCCCGATCGAGTGGGTGTTGCTTGGTCGTGCCGATCGGGCAAATTTGTCCGATCGGACAAAATCGATTAATCGGACAAATTCGATCGATCGAATTTGAGCGATCGATCAGAAATATGCGTCTGGCTCCAGATCCAGTGGGTTTTTGGCCGATCGGGTGGAGGACGAAGGGAAAGAAGGGGATCGAACATGGGAGGCCAATCACTGTCCGGGGCATCAAATTCTAAGGGATGATCGAGGTTCGGGGATCATCTCTCAGTGTCCGATCGAGGCTCGGGGATCAACCCTCGGTGGACGATCGAGGCTCAGGGGTTGTGATGACCAAGATCCAATAGGCCAAGAGCCAAGACTCCTGAGGTGGGAATGCCAAGATGGATAAGGTGACGTATACAAGGCCATAAGTTAGCCCCACATCGCCTGGAGAGAAGGAGATCCTGAGCTACTTATATAATTTTCCCTCCCAAACATAGAAGACGCGTTTTAAAACCGTGCGCCGTTACGGAATTCGTAAGAACTCTGTAGTTAAGCGTGCTCGGGCAAGAGTAGTCCTAGGATGGGTGACCACCCTGGGAAGTTCTCGTGCGGGCATGGGAAAAGCGGACAAAATCTTGTGTGTTTGGGGCGGATGTTACAAAATGATATCAGAGTCGGTTCTCCTCGGGACGGGGGGGTCTAACCCTATACGAGGACGTGTACCCATAAGGGGGGTGGATTATGACGACCAAGATCCAATAGGCTAAGAGCCAAGACTCCTGAGGCGGGAATGCCAAGATGGATGAGGTGAGGTGAGGTGAGGTGTACAAGGCCATGAGTTAGCCCAACTTCGCCAGGAGAGAAGGAGATCCTAAGCTACTTATATAATTTCCCCTCCCAAACATAGAAGACGCTTTATAAAACCATGCGCCGCTACGAAATTCGTAAGAACTCCGTAGTTAAGCGTGCTCAGGCGAGAGTAGTACTAGGATGGGTGACCACCCTGAGAAGTTCTCCTGCGGGCACGGGCAAAGCGGATAAAATCTTGTGTGTTTGGGGCAGATATTACAAGGGTCGGCCCTCCATTGACGATCGAGGCTGGGGATCGGCCTTCTGAGGGCGATCAAGGCTCGGGGGCCGGAGTTGAGAGGGGAGGAGCTGCTGCTACGAGAGGTGGCCATCGTCTGATATTGAGGTCGAGGGTGCCCGATTTGAGTCGGGGTCGAAGGAGATGGAGGTTGCTGATTGATAGATATTACACTAAATCAGGCAAAACACACCTCCTATCAACTGATCCCTCTAATCCTGACCGGTTGCCAGCGACCGATCGGTCGCGGGCAACCGATCAGCGGTCTTGCATCTGGCTGCCGACCATTGGCTGATTGGAGCTGAGGGAGATGAGGGGCTCTACGCTCCTCTGCTTTGTGGATGCCGGAGAAGAGAAGATCTGAGCCACTGTACAGTCACAGGCCGGTTGATTACGTGCTCGATATATATTTGAGCTGCTGAATTTGGTGCTTGCTGTTTTACTAAATTGAGGGAGTATAGGTTGGCAGCCCATGTGCTGTTGGCAATCCAAGTGAATGTCTCATGCATGGACCACGCATGCACTCAACCCGGCATGCTATGGTTGTTTGATTTGAGTGACTTTTGATCAAACATTATTCGACCAACATAGTTCCACTTCGCCCAGAGAGAAGGAGATCCTAAGCTACTTATATAATTTCCCCTCCCAAACATAGAAGACGCTTTATAAAACCGTGCGCCGCTACGGAATTCGTAAGAACTCCGTAGTTAAGCGTGCTCAGGCGAGAGTAGTACAAGAATGGGTGACCACCCTGGGAAGTTCTCCTACGGACACGGGCAAAGTGGACAAAATCTTGTGTGTTTGGGGCAGATGTTACAGGGGTCTGCCCTCCATTGACGATCGAGGCTCGGGGATCGACCTTCTGAGGGCGATCAAGGATCGGGGGCCGGAGTTGAGAGAGGAGGAGCTGCTGCTGTGAGAGGTGGCCATCGTCTGATGTTGAGGTCGAGGGTGGCCGATTGGAGTCGGGGTCGAAGGAGATGGAGGTTGCCGATTGACAGATATTACACTAAATCAGGCAAAACACACCTCCTATATCCTGATCCCTTTAATCCTGACCGGTTGCCAGTGACCGATCGGTCGCGGGCAACCAATCAGTAGTCTTGCATCTGGCTGCCGACCATCGGCTGATTGGAGCTGAGGGAGAAGAGGGGCTCTACACTCCTCTGCTTTGTGGACGCCGGAAAGAGAAGATCTGAGCCAATGTACAGTCACGGGCCGGTTGATTACGTGCTCGATATATATTTGAGCTGCTGAATTTGGTGCTTGCTGTTTTACTAAATTGAGGGAGTATAGGTTGGCAGCCATGTGCTGTTGGCAATCCAAGTGAATATCTCATGCATGGACCACGCATGCACTCAACCCGGCATGCTATGGTTGTTTGATTTGAATGACTTTTGATCAAACATTATTCGACCAACATAGGGTACCCCCAGCCAAGGGCTAACAAATCGGTCTTGATTAACAGGTAACGATCCACGGGATCCATGTTTTGAATGAATCTTGCAAAAATAGCCTTGAAGTTTGACTGATCGGTCGAGACGACCGGTCACTACTAGATGTCCAATTATTGTCGGAAGATCGACTATTGACCATCGAATGCTCTGACTATCCCCTGAACGGTTTGCCTACAATCGCCAGCTATGGCTTCCCACTTTGCCATCGCACGCCAATGTAGTATGTTTAGACTTTTTATCGAATGCTAAGACGTCAGTCTCGGACCTTGTCATTGAGTGTCAGGGCAATAACTCGGACTTGTTGCCTGCCGAGGCTGGGAAGTCTGTCTCAGATTATGTCTTCGAAGGCCAAGGTTATTTCCTTGGGCTGAGACGATGTCAATGTCTTAGGATTTGGAGGGTGTCGAGGCGGCGAAGCCTGCCTCGGACTGTCTTTGAATGCCAAGGATGTCTCCTTGGTCTTGTTTGAATGATGAAGGTTAGAATGTGGAGTATTTAGCGTAGCGCCTTTGTATCGGTTGGACTTAGACGAAGCGCTGTTGGGGCACGTAGCTTTGTACTGCTGCAGGTTGGTCGGTCGTGTCGTAACGCGAACCGATCTAACTGTGGTGAGGCACGGGCACATGTGTCCTTACGTGACAACGGGAGCATGTGCAATACCAATGATTCGGAGTATTTAGCATAGCGCCCTTGTATCGGTTGGACTTAGTCGAAGCGCCATTTCAGCCGAACCTACGTCTCAGGCATGTAGCTTTGTACTGTTGCAGGTTAGTTGGTCATGTCGCAACGCAAAATGATCTAACTGTGGTGAGGCACGGGCACATGTGTCCTTATGTGACAACGGGAGTATGTGCAACACCAATGATACGGGAGTACTCAGCGTAGTGCCTTTGTATCGGTCGATTTAAGCGAAGCACCATTTTAGTCGAACCTACGCCTCAGCACGTAGCTTTGTACTATTGCAGGTTAGTCGGTCGTGTCGCAATGTGAACCGATCTAACTGTGGTGAGGCACAGGGGCATGTGTCCTTACGTGACAACGGGAGCGTGTGCAACACCAATTATTCAGAGTATTCAGCGTAGTGCCTTTGTATCGGTTGACTTAGGCAAAACATCATTTCAGTCAAACCAATGTCTCAGGCATGTAGCATTGTATTGTTGCACCTGATCGGCCTTGGAGCATAGGTTGGATAGAATTTGAAATGAAATTTGAAGAGGCGGCGATCGCTCCGAACTATGTCTTCGAGTGCCAAGACTATCTCCTTGGACTTTGTCGCATATTGAGGCAGTGAGTGTGCCTCGGACTTTGTATTCGAGTGCCAAAGCTATCTCTTTGGACTTCGTCGAATACCGATGTGGGGGATGATCTTAGTGCCGAACCGAAGACTCCACCCAACTAGTCAATTGAGTCGAGTCGAAGGTCTTTGATCGAACTATCGTCTGGAAGGTAGGTTTGAAGGTTGTTGCCTTGGTATCTTTGAGTTAAAGCTTACTATATGGAAACAGAATGAAGGTTGACACGAGATATGATCTCGGTGTTCAGCCGAAGCCTACATCTCCGTGCTATAGGGAGCAACCCGAATTCACTAACACTTTTCTCTGAGTGACCTCGATAGGCCGAGTGTCACTGATCTCTTCGGAAAGAAGATCGAATGGAATGGAATATCGATGGATTCCAGAGCTCTGGTTTTTTTTGAAAGTCTGATTCTACAATAAAAGATTCAATCCCTTTTTTTTCTTGAAGACTTTGCTATTTATAGAAAACTTTGGGAGGAAATTCGGGGCAAATGGCGGTTTTTGCTGTTGTATCTGGGGATTTCCCAGGCAGGGCTGGTGGGTCTCGCTGTTGTCTCCGTGGACCCTCCAGGCAGGGCTGGTGGGTCCCGCTGTTGTTTTTGTGGACCCTCCAGGCCGGGTTGGTGGGTCCCGCTATCGTCTCCGTGGACCCTCTAGGCAGGGCTGGTGGGTCCTGATGTAGTCTCCGTGGACCCTCCAGGCAGGGCTGGTGGGTCCTGCTATCGTCTGCTTGGACCCTCTAAGCAGGGTTGGTGGGTCCCGATATAGTCTCTGCGGACCCTCCAGGCAGGGCTGGTGGGTCCCGCGGTTGCCTTTGTGGACCCCGTAGGCAGAGCCGATGGGTCCCGATGTTGTCTTTGTGGACTCTCTAGGCAGGGCTGGTGGGTCATGCGGTTGCTTCTGTGTACCCCGTAGGCAGGGTCGGTGGGTCCCGATGTTATCTCTGTGGACTCTCCAGGCAGGGCTGGTGGGTCCCGTGGTCTGTGAAGCTTCCAGTCAAAATTTGCACCCACAGTTACCCCCTCCAAGTTAGCTAGGGGTTGTGCTCGCTGACTTAGACCCCAGGTGCAAAATTCAATCCCCATGCCAAGGGTTGGCGATGTTGAGGTCTTGTAGAGCATCGCTGAATAAGAGGACCCCGATATCTGTAAAGAAGAGAAACCCATCGATAGATTGATTGCAATAGTCAAGCTAAATTCGGCAAGTCTGTCAAATCTGACTAATCGGTCGATTTCGATCGATCGGTCAATTTTGACCGATCGGTTGAATTTGATCGATCGTCAGTTTTGACCGATCGGTTAATTTTGGCCGATCTGTTGAATTTGACCGATCGGTTGCATTTGACCAATGTCAAATCTAACTGGTGGAGGTTGAGGCGATCGGTAAAGAAGACACAATTTTTTGCTAGATCTAGTAGAAAATCGACCGATCGATCAAATTTATTCGATCGGTCAAAATTGTCCGATCGGATAATTTTGACCGATCGATCAAATTCAACCGGTGAGAGTTGAGGCGATCAGGCAAAAAACACGGGTTTTTGCCAGATCTAGTAGAAAATCGACCGATCGGTCAAATTTGTCTGATCGGTCAAATTCAACCGGTGGTAGTTGAGACGATCGGGCAAAAAATATGGTTTTTTTGCCAGATCCAATTGAAAATAGACCATCGGTCGAATTCGTCCGATCGGTCAAATTCAACTGGTGGGAGTTGAGACGGTCAGGCAAAAAATATGATTTTTTGTCAGATCCAGTAGAAAATCGACCGATCGGTCGAATTTGTCCGATCGGTCAAAATTGTTTGATCGTACAATTTTGACCGATCGATCAAATTCAATCAGTGGGAGTTAAGGCGATCGAGCAAAAAACACGGTTTTTTGCCAAATCTAGTAGAAAATCGACCGATCAGTCAAATTTGTCCGATCGGTCAAAATTATCTGATCGGACAATTTTGACCAATTGGTTAAATTCAACTAGTGGGCGTTGAGGTGATCGGGCAAAAAACACGGTTTTTTGCCAAATCTAGTAGAAAATCGATCGATCAGTCGAATTTGTTCGATCGGTCAAAATTGTTCGATCGGGCAAATTTTTTTGTTTTTTTGCGAGATCCTTTGGTAATTCGCCCAATCGTCTGCCTGTCGAACGGGTGAAGTCTTGTAAGTTGATCGGTCAAGATTGCCCGATTAGACAATTTTGACCGATCGGTAATTTTCAACCGGTGGAGGTTGATGCAATCGGGCAAAAAAACACGTTTTTTCTCAGATCCTTTGGTAATTCGCCTGATCGTCTGCCTGTCGAACGGGCGAAGTCTTGTAAGGCGATCGGTCATATTTGACTGATCGGTCAGTGAAGTAGAGTTGATGTTCTGTGGCTAGATGCTTCATTTGGATGATGCTTCATCTGGTCCGTCGTTTCGTCTGGCCCGATGCTTCGCCTGGTCCGACGCTTTGCCTGATCCGATGTTTCGCCTGGTCCTACGCCATGTGGCATATGATCCGGAGGTACCACGTGGCACTTTTGAAAACACGGTAGCAGTCTTGAAGCGCCATGTGGCATTTCATTTTTCTTGCCAACTTTTCCGGGCCTATAAGTTCCGCTCCGAGGATCATTTTTCTCCCCACGTTGTCAAAATTTTTCTGAGTCTCCGGCTTTTGCTCCTGAATTTTTTGCTTTCTGCTGTGTTCCATCGATCGGTTTCAATGGCATCTTCAAGCAGTGTGAAGAACGTCGTCCCATCAAAGATGAGAGCTTCTCAAAAGGGGAAGGAGAAGGCTGAGATTTCGCCCAAGGTTGCTGGCAGGGGCAAGGGCAAAGGAGCTCTGGGTGTGCTTGGTAAAAGACACTTTGGAGTGGGGTTTGCTTCTGTGCCATCCCGACCAGAGCATATCCCCAAAGCGGACTTTGTGCTAGGACCATTGAGGCCATTGGAAAAGGAGCCAATGTTCAAGTTTGGCGCTGGCAAGAAGACCACCGAAGCCAAGAGGGCCAAGTGGGAGAAGCTGCTCAGCTACTTCACTGAAGTTACCTACCGTCCCGCCCTCGCTGGAGTGCAGTCTGCTTTCGGGATCGATAAGCGGATTGTCTTCACTGAGGTTGCCAGGAAGGAGCAGGTCATGGGGACTATCGTCACGATTGGCCAACTGAACTGCGGGCTGCGTCTGCCTCTGCCTATGTTCGCTGCTCGAGTGTTGAACACTTTGGGCCTCTACCCCGGGCAGCTGACGGGGAACACGTGGAGGATCATCTACGCGTTCTGCAGGGTGGAGTCTGACAACCAAAAGGAGTTGAGGGCTTTCTACTCCAGCATTCCTGAAGGTGAACCGGCCCGGATAGAGTTGGGCTACTTTTTTCTACCACTACAAGTGGGTGTCAAGGAAGGATAGGCCATTCCTCAACCTCCATGGTATCTCCGCCCTCCGCCTGATCACCGACATGGTCCCGTCCGATAAGCTGTACACGGACTGGCCAATCACCATCTGGGGAGCGTGGACTCCCTTCTCTGTGCCTGAGACTCCTCATACTCAGGTACATAAGGAAGTTGAGAAATACGCCTCTGGAGGAGAGCTGTGTTGGTCATCCGATTGGGTCGGGGCGATCGACAATCTGTTTTTGGAGTTGACCTATGGCACCCGATCGTGGAAGTAGTTTTTGAACTGCCCGGTCCGGCACGGCAATGCCAACCTGATGCACAGGCTGATGGTTCGATATGAAGACAACGATGCCCTGTAATCCGACTACGAGGAGGATCCGGAGATAGGCAGGTTGATCCGATATATCAAGACCGAGAAGAAGGTGTACGAGGCAAGGCGACGCTCGGGCCTGATCGGGGAGAAGCTGGTGATGACCAGGCGGGGCCAGGTCAAGAAGCGAAGGGTGCCGAAGGAGGTGGAGAAGGAGAAGGAAAAGGATAAGGAAAAGGAGGAAGAAGAAGAAGGTGGAGGTGAAGGAGGAGGAGAAGAAGAAGAAGGTGGGAGCGAAGGGGGAGGAGAAAAAGAAAGTGGGAGCGAAGAAGAAGAAGAACAAGAAGAAGAAGAAGAAGAAGAAGAAGAAGAAGAAAATGATGATGAAGAAGAAGAAGAAGAAGGAAAAGGAGAGGAAGAAGAAGAGAAAGAGGGAGGAGGTGATGAGGTTCCCCCTATACCTCCCGAGACTGAAAAGGTTCTTCCTATCGACGAGAACAAGGCCCATCGGATGGAGGATGTAATGGATATAGCGGGTGATGGCAAGAAAGTGCCACCCGCCTACCACTTCGAGACCCTGGCACGTCCTACGCGCATCAAGATCAGGTACTCGGGGAGCGATGGGGTTGCTAGCAACCCCACGCCCCTCTCACAAGTACCCCCATGTAGCCTTCGCCAGGAAGGGGCCTCGACAAGCGGGGGGATGGAAGTCGAGGGGCCAAAAGCTGTGCCTCGACTTTTTGCTACCCAGATGGCGGAAGAAGCTGCCGTGCTTGTGGCCTCCCTGCAGGGGGCTGGTGAGCAGTGCGAGGAATGAGAGATCTCTCCTCCTAGAGACGTTCCTTCTCCTTTACGAAGGGAGGGAGGAAGTTGTGGGGAGGTTGGGACACCCCAACCGACCCCCGTCGTATCCCCCGTGAGGGAGAGGTCGATCCCTAGGGGTAAGAGCTCCGATCGGGGGAAAGGACAGGCAGAAGCATCCCGGGGGGTCTCTGCAGGTATGTCTCTGCTAACTCTACTATCTCTTCATTGTATTTGATATTTGAAGTGTCTGAGTTCTTGCTCTGTCTGCAGATACCCCTGCTGGTCCTCCTCCAGTGATGAGAGATTTGTGTGAGGTTGATACACCAAAATCAAGATTTAGTAACACAGCCAACTGTTATAAATATGTTTAGTAACATAAAAAAACCGTTAGCAATATGGCGTTACAGATATTTGTAACACTTTTTGTAACAACCGTTACTAATTGACCATTACAAATTATCTGTTTTGGTGTAGTGATATCAACCACTTGATAGGGGTGCTAAGGAAGTTGTGCAACCTTCCTGACGCTCCTCTGGAAGAAAGCCTTCAACAGGCTTGAAGTTGTGGTAAGTGCATCGACTTTGACTTGGGATTTGAATTATAATTCTTCGATATGCTTCTGACTTGCTCTCTGTTGTTGGCAGAACTCAGCCATGTTGAAGCTCACCAGCAGGCTCTTCAGGAAGGCCGGTGAGCGGGGGGCTTTGGCAGAAGTCGCTCGCTTGAACGCCCTCCTGGAGGCCTCGAATGAGGAGAAGGAGAAGTTGCAGGCAGCTCTATCTTCGAGCAAATAGACTGTTCACAAGGAGCAGCAGGAGAAGAAAATCTTGAACGCCTCTTACGTCGATTTGGACAAGGAGTTTCAGGACTTGAAGAACAGGTTCTTCAAGATGGAGACTTCTGCCTACAATCGGTTGACGGAGATCAAGGAGCTGAAGGCCGAGCTTGCTGCAAAGAAGACATCTTTCGTGGCCAAGGAAGAGGCCTATATGAAGTAGCTGGAGCAGATGCGCGTTGACAGCAAGAGCTACAGGTCAATTGTGGAGAAGGCGATGGAGGCCCTCAGGCTAGCTCACGCTAGCGGCATCCATTCTTCCAAGGCGTCTACAGCGAGCAGGTCTCGCGGTGGATCTGAGGGAGATAGGTCGCGCGCTTAGAGTATAGTGAAACCTAGATGTACTCTTTTTCTTTCTTTGTATTTGTAACTTGTATCCTCGAAAACTTGTACCTGCAAAGTTTTGAGTAATAGAAAAATTTTGTTTTGGATGTTTGAAATGAAATGTCTTCTGGGTTAAATGTTATAAATATTAATGTTTTGAATAGGATAATCGAATGAATGTTTAACATCTGCCTGCAGGGGGTCGTGTCGTAACACGAATACCCAAACTTGTCAATTGATTTAGTAGTTGAGGGTTGTGTTGTCTCATAACTCGAAGCCGTTTAACATCTGCTTGTAAGGGGTCGTGTCACAACACGAACACCCAAACTTGTTAATCGATCTAGTAGTTGAGGGTTGTGCTATCTCATAAGCCGAAACCGTTTAACATCTGCCTGTAAGGGGTCGTGTCGCAATATGAACTCCTAAACTTGTTAATCGATCTGGTACTTGAGGGTTGTGTTGTCTCACAACTCGAAACCGTTTAACATCTGTCTGTAAGGGCTCGTGTCGCAACACGAACTCCCAAACTTATTTAATCGATCTAGTACTTAAGGGTTGTGTTGTCTCACAACCCGAAACCATTTAACATCTGCTTGTAAGGGGTCGTGTCGCAACACAAACTCCCAAACTTGTTAATCGATCTGGTACTTGAGGGTTGTGTTGTCTCACAATCCGAAACCATTTAATATCTGCTTGTAAGGGGTCGTGTCGCAAGACGAACTCCCAAACTTGTTAATCGATCTGGTACTTGAGGGTTGTGTTGTCTTACAACTCGAAACCGTTTAACATTTGCCTGTAAGGGGTCGTGTCGCAACACGAACTCCCAAACTTGTTAAAGGATTTGGTAGTTGAGGGTTGTGCTATCTCACAACCCGAAACCATTTAACATCTGTCTGTAAGAGATCGTGTTGTGACACGAACAACCAAACTTGTTAAACGATTTGGTAGTTGAGAGTTGTGCTGTCTTACAACTCCAAACTATTTGTGGTTGTTTGAACGTCTAGAATTGGAATGAACAAGAGATTGATGCCGAAACAAGTTTTTCATTCAGTAAGGTTTACATCAAGGGTAGAACATTTTGAGATGTCTAGCATTCCAAGCTCATAGTAGTCTGTCTCCTTTTAGCGAGATCAGGCGATAGGATCCTTTGCCTCCCATGGATTCGACAATGTAAGGCCCTTCCCAGTTGGGATCTAGTTTTCTATTGCCCCGCTCCCTTGTGTTTGAGAAGATTGCTCTGAGAACTAGGCTTCCGATAAGAAAGTGCCTCTTGCTAACCTTCTGATCATAGGCTTGTTTTATTTTCTGCTGGTAATCGACAATGCGGATGATTGCTCGATCACATAACTCTTCTGAGAAGTCGAGGTCATCAGTTTGGAGTTCGTCGTTTACCCCTTCTTTGATTGCTTTGGTCTTAAGAGTGTTAGAGATGGCTTCTGTTGGGAGAACTGCTTCCGATCCATAGGTCAGGTGAAAGGGTGAAAACCTAGTCGATCTTCTCGGAGTAGTTCGATAGCCCCACAGAACCTCTGGTAGGACCTTCTCCTATAATCCTTTCTTGTCATCCAGTTTCTTCTTGAGTAGACCAAGGATAGCTCTATTAGAGGCTTCAGCTTGTCCATTACATTGAGGGTACCTCGGTATTAAGTAAAAGAGTTTGATTCTATGGTTTAGATAGAAGTCACAGAATTTGTCGGAATCAAATTGAGCTCCGTTGTCAGCAATCAGGACTTGGGGCGTGCCAAACCTAGAGAAGATGTTATGTCTGATGAACTTGATGACTTCATCGTCGGTCTCTCGAAAGAGTGGCACTGCTTTCACCCACTTGGTGAAGTAATCTGTGGCTAACAGCAGATACTTCTTCTTGCTTGGTGTTGGTGGGAAAGGACCCAAGAAGTCTAACCCCCATTAGTGAAAGGGCTATGGACTTGTCAGTGGATGGAGTTCATCTGCTGGGAGATGGATAGCTCGAGCGTGTCGTTGACAAGACTCGCACCTTTGAACTACCTGGTGAGCATCTCTCGCCGTAGTTGGCTAGTAGTAACCCTGAAGCTTTGTCTTGGCTTCGAGATATCTTCCACCCGAATGATTTCTGCCGGCTCCAGAGTGAATGTCGATTAGGATCTCCTTCGCTTGCAGGGGACCAACACACCTGAGCAGCATCCTACTGTGTGATCTGAAGTAGAGATCTGCTTCTTGGAGGCTGTAGCATGGAAGCTTCCTTTGGAGTCTTCTAGCTGTGATTGGATCTTCTGATATTTTGCTTTATTTGAAGAAGTCAAAGATTGGCTGTCTCCAATCTCTAAGTTCGTGTGCCATGGTAAGATTGAAGGTTGGTTGTCGCCAACCCCCAGATCTTCCAGTAGTGGCAACGATCTACTGCTCGATGGTAGTCTTGGGCGACTCTTGATAGTCGATCTATATTCGCCTTTCTCCGAGCGAGTCACCAAGCATCGAAGCGGCATTAGTTAAGGCATCTGCCTCTTGATTTTCTGCTCTCGGAACTTGGATGAATTCGGTGCTAGTGAAACATTGTTGGTGATGTCGCACTAGAGCTAGGTAATGCTGCATCCTTTCTTCTCGCGCCATGTACTCCCCGTTGATATATCTAATTATCAACTTGGAGTCGCTGTAGACAATGAGTAGATCTACCCCCAGAGATTCAGCAACCTCTAATCTGGAAATGAGCACTTCATACTCTGCTTCATTGTTGGTGGTGTTGAACCCGAGAAGGATAGCCTTTTGAAGATGATCTAGCTCGGGGGATATTAGGACTATCCCAATTCCTGAACAAATCGCACTTGAAGCCTCATCAGTATAGAGCTTCCATCGGGTTGACGAGGTAGCGGGAGCCTCAAGGCTCGAATCGAAGGTCTTTGGAACAACATTGAATAGAGGTTCTTTGCCGTCTTCGAGATGCATTTTGACGTCTTGTTCCCAAGTAATAGGATCCTCCACGGGGAAGTCAGTAAGGAAATCAACAACTACCTGCCCTTTGAGAAAAGTGCAAGGTTCGAACTGAATCCCAAGAGCACTCATCTCGATCACCTATTTTATCATTCGACCCGCTCGACTTGCCTTATCGAGGATGTCTTTGAGTGGGTGCTCCGAGACAACTGTTATCGGGTGAGAGATGAAGTAGGGTCGGAGACGTTGTGATGCTGTGAGTAAGGCGAGTGTGACCTTCTCGATCTTCGAATAGTGAGTCTTTATCGGAAGAAGGGTATAGCTGATGTAGTAGACTGGATGTTCTGTGCCTCTCATTTTGCTGACCAAGATCGCACTGATAGCTTGATCGGTTATGACAAGATAAAGCAGAGATCTTCTTTTGCAAGTGGAGCTGTCAATATAGGAGCTTGCGTGAGATAACTTTTGACATATTGAAAGTCTTGCTTGCAAATAGGACCCCATCCGGAGGTGTCTACCTTTTGCAATTTGTCGAAGAGTGGTTTGCACTTGTCGAAAGATTTGGAGATGAATCGGTTGAGAGCAGCCAATCTTCAAGTGAAGCGTTGCACTTTGTTTCGATTGGTAGGCGAGGGCATATCGAGGATTGCTCAAATATGGTCGGGGTTGGCTTCGATGCCCCTCCTGGTCACAAAGTGACCTAGGAATTTGCCCGATTGAACTCCGAAGGCACACTTAGTTGGGTTGAGCTTCATGCAATACTTTCGGAGGATTTGAAACGTCTCTGTCAGATCAGAGAGGTGGCTCTCACAATTGGAACTCTTGGTAAGAAGATTGTCGATATAGACTTCAACATTGCGGCCGATTTGCTCTTCGACCATCTTCGTGTCTAGCCTTTGATAGGTTGACCCAGCATTCTTGAGGCCGAATGGCATTACATTATAGCAGTAGAGGCCTCGGTCTGTCACAAAGCATGTCTTTTCTCAATCGTCCAGGTGTAGAGGGATTTGGTTATACCAAGAGTACCCGTCTATGAAAGATAGGAGCTCGTGGCCAGCAGTGGCGTCAACGAGTCTGTCTATCCTTGGCATAGGGAATGGGTCTTTGAGGCATGCCTTGTTGAGGTTGGTGAAGTCGATGCAGACCCTGATCTTCCCATTCTTTTTAGGGACCGCGACGATGTTGGAGATCCAAGTAGGGTACTCTACTTCACGAATAAAGCCTGCCGCGAGTAGCTTACTGATCTCCTCTTGAACTGCAGCTTGACTTTTTGGTCGGATTGCCCGAGGCTTTTGCTTGACAGGTTTCGTGCCTTTTTTGATGGCGAGTCGATGGCAAGCATCATCGGGGTTGATCCCGGGCATATCTTCGAAGCACCAAGTGAATATATCGATATTGTACTAGAGGAAGGCCACTATGTCTCGCGCTTCTGCGTCGCTGAGACTAGTACCAATGAACGTCTCTCAAGGGGGATCACCAATACTGATGTTCACTCGAATAATTTCTTCGATTGAAGGTGAAGCCTCCCACTCGATTGACAGAGGTTCAGTCAGTGGGACCTCCTTTGGTTGCTAACTTGAAGAGGGGCCACCTTCATCTCTCAGGCGCTTTGGTGGCGCCAGATCTACTCGACGATCTGCTTTTGCCGCAGTTGCTTTGCAAGATCGCCCAGCCTGTTGATCTCCTCGGATGTAGACGATGCCTTCTCCTGTTGCAAACTTGAGGAGTTGATAATAGGAGGAGGAGATTGTGTTGATCTGGTGGAGGAAAGACCGCCCGAGGATGATGTTGTAGTTGGACGTTCCTTCGACGATGGTGAATCTCACGGAGACTCGAGTCTCCCGGCTTAGGTCCAGGGTGAACCTAGATTCACCCATGGTTATACTCTGCTCCCCGTTGAAGCCCGTGATCATGGTTAGGACAACTTCGAGGCTCGAATATTTATGTCCCAGATGCTTGAAGCAATATGAGAACATGATGTCGATGGAGCTTCCAGTGTCAATGGATGCGATTGACAGAGCTCACATTTATGATGAGCCTTAGGACCAAGGGATCCCGATATAGAGTGTGGACTCCTTGAAGGTCGTAGTCGTTGAAGATGATTGACAGCCAGGCCAGGCCTTTGACAGGCTTCTCGACCGAAGTATCTTCTTTGTTTACTGCAGAGCGAACATTGAAGATGCGTCGCACTTGCCGGTCAACCTCTTTCCTGGTAAGCATCTAGTTGTTCAATGCTCCGTGGATGTCGAAGACATTGGCTCGCACAGTGATAGGTGATGGATCGACAGAGATTTGGTGGATCCAACAAGCTTCCTTCCCCTTCACAGAAGAAGGTTGGCGTTGATCGCATTTGCCTTTGACGAACTCTTGAAGATGGCCTTCACGTAGTAGATCTTCTAGATGCTACCTTAGTCGATAGCATCGATCGGTAGGATGGCCGTGGTTGTGATAAAAATCGTAGTAGACTGATCTATCAGCGGTGACCTTGGTATCCGGCTGCAGCGGGTTTGGCCTTCAAAGAAATTCTTCATGTTGAATCTGATCGAGGATCTGCTTGATCGGGAGTGTCACGACCCAGTCCTCGATCCTTCTAGGAACAGAATAGAAGTTCCGAAGAATGGATCGTGAGAGGGTATAAAACTTTGATCACATCTTAACATCAGAGAGCACTTCAGAAAGTAAGCAGTGGAATAAAATTTCTGAAATGAAGTGGTCCACTAATAAAACTCGAAACCAAAAGTTTATTACAATCTGGAAATAACATTGCAAGCCAGAGGACAATTGGTTCCAAACAAAACCGATAAGACGAACATACTACTGCAGCAAAAGACCTAATGCACTGGCTGGGAAGGCACCACAGCTACTGAGACTTCCCACCTGCACCCAAATAGAGGGTGTCAATCGGAGTGACCAATGCCCTCAAATAATACAACACTATAAAACGTGAATTTTAAATTTCTAAATAAAGCACAGTTAAAGTCAACTCCCTACAGGCATTAAGGTACAAAAGTTAATATGGACTATTCTAAACAAGAAAACTAATCCCTACAACCACCTAATTATTTCGTGGAAAAAAAAATATTATTAATTACAGTTGACCCAATTGGGCAACCCGATTGTGGACTGTCAGTTTTTATCCCAAAAGACCGCGCCGACTGACAACGCGTTACTATAGAGGTGATTTTCACACCGGTTCACCCAAGCCCTCCCTGGTCCTACCCCGGCCCAGGCAACCGCTTTCCCTAGTTGGCCAACTAAGATTTTTCCGGGAGCCCATCATATTTACTGAAATATTGGCACTAAATGGCCCAGGAAGGTGGTACCCCCAACTTAATCTTTAACTTTGTAATTAATTATATTTATGGATTATTGTCCCCCGTCAAACTAAAACGGCACTAGGACACCCTTCCGTCAAACTGAAACGGCAAGGGGGGTAGGTACCACGTCCCCTACCGCGTAACGTAGGAGTCCACTCCCTTCGTTACCGGCTTAACATCCTTCTCAACTAATACCAAGCCTAATCCCATGAGGGACGAGCTCACTAAGACCCGAGCCGACACAATTCCGATACAAATAAAAAGGTTAAAAGAAAACATGGTAATAATAAGTCCTTATAAAAAGTTTGTGTTTATTTCCAAATACGCGAGGTAAATCGTACAGACACGATAAATTATTATTCCAGGCTTAAGATTAGATATGTACAACATTGAGAAACATCCGATAGCCAAAGGCAAAATGAGGACACAAACAAGATTTCTAGAACACATACCCCTCTTTAAAACTCAAGACCTGAGGATATCATATTATTGTAAAGAATTTCCACGATGAAAATCTAATATGAATATATATGATTTATAAAAGAAAATAATTACACGAAGTCATAGTGCACATGATCTTTATATATAAAAAAAAATTGTGATAGAATGAGTGACAGAAGTCACCTCGAAGAGATATGCCCAAAGCGAAGAATGACACCGATGCAGCCCTCCAAGGAGTGCAAGAAAGACCTCAAAATCAGCACCCAAAAGGCCTAAAAGGACTGCCACCTAGAAGGACTTGGCTAGTTCTGCATACTAGTTGATCTCATGGTTTTGCACGCTTGGGCTGCTCACGTGGATGCTTCACACCACAAAGAAGGATGGGGATTTGATTGCTAATCGAAGCACACGGCAGCGAGGAAGAAAGAATTTGCGGCGGCTGCTGTGTTTTTTTTTTTTTTTCTCTAGGGTTCGGTTGGGATCTCAATATATAAAGTTGAGAGGAGACAGGTGGACGTTTGGGATTTATTCACAAAGAATTGGACGGCTAAAGGACGAAGTAGTAAAGAGAAAACGTACAAGCTTTGAGAGGAAGATGACTCGTGTGAACAGTAACCACGTGGTTACTGTTCATTGGAGATAAATATATATGATTTTTTTTCCTTATTTTGCTTATGAATAGAAATTTATATATTTAAAATTTGAAAGAAAGTTATATATGAAACTTGCGTAGAAAAATCCCCCGAAGTCATCCGTGTCCTTGGATCAGGGTTTTGAAATATTTTATAGAAAAATATTATTATTCTAATCCTCTATAAATGCACAAATTACGAGACTATGTTTGATTGATCAATCGTTGTTTAAATTCCACGATCTACACAACAAACAGGTTTGAAACTTCCATGAGAAAGACACAAGTAAGGTTGGATGCACAAAGTAGAGCACGTATCGATCTACACCAAACACAAAACGATGAATAAATCTTCGATAAAATATGCGACACAATAAACCAAAATAACTGCTCAGGAAACAAAATAACTAACGTATTGAGCATAGTAGAAAAACTTCATCGAAAACGAGTGCTTGTTGAACCGAAAGATAACTAGTCAGTTACAAACAACTCTACACGCTTCCTGGAGTAAGTCATAAAAGTCAAGGTTCTCAATCCGGAACAAAACATAAAGTCACCCCAAACATTTGCAAGGTAGAAGGATCCAAATGACTTTATTCAAACACATAAATGAAGAAAACACTAGAGACGGGTTGTTACATTCTACCCACCTTAAAAGGAATTTCGCCCCCGAAATTCTGCAAGTCACACAACAGAAAACAACTCTGGGTACTGGGCTCGCATATCCGATGCCAACTCCCAAGTGGCCTCACCCTCACCATGGTGCTGCCATAACACCTTAACCATGGAAATGGTCTTGGTGCGCAGAATCCTTTCCTCGGTGGCTAAAATGCGAACTGGGCGCTCCTCATAGGAAGCATCCTGTCGAAGCTGAAGGTCACGCCACTTCAACACATGAGAAGGGTCTGGCTCGTACTTCCTGAGCATCGAGACATGGAAGACATCATGCACTCTAGAGAGCTGTGGAGGCAAGGCCAAGCGATACGCCACTGGCTCTATTTTCTCTAGGATCTCAAAAGGACCAACAAATCTCGGGGCTAACTTCCCACGCTTCCCGAAACGAAAGATGCCTTTCTGCGGTGAGACTCGCAAAAAGACATAACCTCCGACTTCAAACTCCAACGGGCGCTTACGGACATCGACATAGCTCTTCTGCCTACTCTGAGCTACCTGTAGTCTCTCCTTGATCACCCGTATCTTCTCTGTAGTCTGCCGCACAACCTCTGACCCCAACAAACTACTCTCGCCCACCTCAGTCCACAAGTGGGAGACCGGCAAGGTCGCTCATAGAGAGCCTCATAGGGTGCCATACCTATGCTCGCCTGAAAGCTGTTGTTATAAGCAAACTCCACTAACGGCAAGTGACTCTCCCAACTACCTTTGAAATCTAGCACACAAGCCCTGAGCATATCCTCAAGAATTTGAATTGTCCTCTCAGACTGCCCGTCGGTCTGAGGGTGGAACGCCGTGCTGAAACAAAGCTTTGTACCCAAAGCATTATGCAGACTCTTCCAGAACTGCGACTCGAACCTCCGATCCCGATCTGAGACTATAGAAATAGGAATCCCATGCAGCTTGACGATCTCCTTCACATACAGCATGGCAAGATCGTGAAGAGAAGTCGTAGTATGGACCGGCAAGAAGTGTGCTGACTTAGTCAGCCGATCGACTACCACCCAAATAGAGTCATGGTGGTTCCGTGTCAGCGGTAGACCTGACACAAAATCCATGGTCACATGCTCCCATTTCCACTCTGCTACTGGTAGAGATTGTAATAAATCTGCAGGCCTCTGGTGCTCGGCCTTCATCTGCTGACATGTAAGGCACCTAGCGACAAATTTGGCGACATCCACCTTCATGCCTCTCCACCAGTACTGCCTTCGTAGATCACGATACATCTTGGTGTTACCCGGATGCACCGTGAACTTAGACTTATGCGCCTCCTCCAAAACCTCAGCCCTGAGCTCTGGCTTATCGGGAAGGCACAGTCTACTCTGGAAGCGGAGACCACCATCAGCCCCTACTGCAAAGTTTTCTACTGATTCTCCTGCTGACAATCTGGCACGGACATCCTCCAATTGCTGAACCTCTTTCTGCTCCGAGATCACCTTGCGCACCAAGCTGGGCTGAGCTCGAATACTACAAAGGAGGGTATGGCTCGGCTCTCTGCACACAACCAGCCCAAAATCAGCTATGGTCACCATCCACTCCGCCCGTTCCACAGACAAACGGGCCAACACACTGCGAGACTTTCGGCTCAAGGCGTCTGCAACCACATTCGCCTTGCCCGGATGATAAGAAAGAGAGAAGTTGAAGTCCTTCAACACTTTGACCCAACGTCGTTATCTCATGTTGAGGTCCTTCTGAGTACTGATAAAGCGTAGACTCTGATGGTCACACAGTATCTCAAAAGCCTCTCCATAGAGGTAATGATGCCATATCTTCAACGCAAAGACCACGGCTGCTAGCTCCAAGTCATGAGTCGGATAATTCTGCTTATGAGTCTTCAGCTGCCTAGACGCATAAGCAACAACCTTTCCATCTTGCATCAGCACACACCCCAATCCAGACAAGGAGGCATCTGTGTAGACGACATAACCTATTCCACTGACGGGAATGGTGAGCACTGGCGCAGAAGTCAATCTCTTCTTTAACTCTTGAAAAGATAGCTCATATTTCTCGCTCCACTCAAACTTGACCCCTTTCTTGGTCAATCGAGTCAGAGGAGATGCCAAGCTAGAGAAATCTTTCACGAATCGATGGTAATAACCAGCAAGACCTAAGAAGCTGCAGATCTCGAACACGGACTTTGGTCGTTCCCAATCAAGTACCGCCTCAACCTTGGCGGGGTCGACAGACACACCATCTTTAGAGATGACGTGTCCAAGGAACTTTACCTCGGAAAGCCAAAACTCACACTTGCTCCTCTTAGCAAATAACTGAGGTTGCTTGAGAGTCTCCAGGGCCACTCTCAGGTGCTCCTCATGCTCCTCTCTGGTCTTGGAATAGATCAGAACATCATCAACGAACACTACGATAAACTGATCCAGGTATGGTCGGAATACTCTGTTCATCAGATCCATGAATGTTGCTGGAGCATTCGTCAATCCAAAAGGCATAACTAGGAACTAGAAGTGACCATACCTAGTACGAAAAGCAGTCTTGGAAATATCAGACTCTCTCATCCAGAGTTGATAATAGCCTGACCGAAGATCAATCTTTGAGAAGTACTGTGCTCCCTTCAACTGATCAAAAAGGTCATCAATGCGAGGTAGCGGGTACTTGTTCTTCACGGTGACACTGTTCAATCTCCGATAATCTATGCACAAGCGCTTCAAACCATCCTTCTTCTGTGCGAAAAGAACAGGGGCTCCCCAAGGAGACGAACTAGGACGGATGAAGCCTTTAGCCTGAAGATCCTCTAACTGAGCCTTTAGCTCTACCAACTCGATTGGTGCCATCCGGTAGGGGGTAATGGAGATCGGGGAAGATCCTGGAGCTAACTCGATGGTAAAGTCGATCTCCCGCCATGGAGGTAAGCCTGGTAAGTCCTCCGGAAAAACGTCAAGGTACTCAGAAACCACTGGAATCAGTTCTACCGAGGGCACTCCATCTACTTTACCGGACAAACGAGCTAAACAACTAAGACTGGACCAGTCCTTCGGAGTTGGGTAGCAAAAGGACATCCGATCACCCTGGAAGACTATCTCTGCTCCACTAGTCGGCCTAAGGATCACTTTCTTGGAGAAACAATTCATGATTGCATGATAGGACGCAAGCCAATCCATACCAAGCAATACGTCAAACTCTCCCATATCCAAAATAATCAATTCTGCCACTAGTTCGTGATACTCAATTTGAATAGTGCACCGACGACAAACCCTATCTGTCTTGGTGCTAATTTTCATAGGAGAAATAACTGACAGGGTAAAACCTAGGGGCGCCGACTCCAAACCCAAAGTAGAGACAAAACCAGGTGATATGAAAGACTGCGTAGATCCAGGATCGAGTAATACATGCGCTAAAGTACCAAAGATCAGGATGGTACCTTCAACAATTGCGTTCGACGCACTGATATCCTGATCCAACAAAGCAAAGGATCTCCCATGTCTGTACTGATCTCCACCACCTGCAGGCCTAGCTGCACCCTGCTGCTGTTGCACTCTGGGAGGCTGAACCCTAGTCGACTGAGGAGGTGGAGGGGGAAGCCTAAACTGCTGAGGAGCAGGAGCCAAGTACTGCTGTAGCGATAGCCAGGAAAACACCTAAGAGTCAAAAGAAAGACGAAAGATAACATGGATGAAGAAAGACAAATGTACAAACTTACCGCACGGTGCTGCTGCGGAGCTAAAGGGCACTTATTCTTCAAGTGATCAGTGGAGCCACACCCATAGCACTGCCGGAGTGGTCTAGCAGGAGGAGGGTCTCTAGACTGCTGTTGTGGCTTGCCCACAAAGTGCTTGTGCTTCTTGAAGGGGCACTGAGAAGAGGAGCCACCACGTGACCCATTCTTCTCTAGAACTTTCTTGCTATCCTCAATTTGTCGCTCCACCAACATGGCTCGATCAACTAAGTCACCGTAGACTCGAAGCTTGTGGGCGGTGAGACGGCCCTGGATGCCGTGCCTCAGTCCGAACTCGAACTTCTTCGCCTTCTCCACTTCTGTGGAAATCAGTTGGGGGGCAAAGCACGAGAGCTCGGTGAACTTTGCCTCGTATTGCGCCACCGTCATGTCCCCTTGAGTTAGCTGTGCGAACTCTGCTACCAGCTTATCCCGAACAGGCTCCGGGAAGTACTTCTCAAGGAAAAGCTGCTCAAACTCCAACTAAGAGAAAGGCGGCTGGTCGGCTACTCGTGCCCTCTTCACAGCCTTCCACCAAAAACTTGCCTCCCCCTCAAAGGTAAAGGTGGCCAAGGTGACACGATCTGCCTCTGGGGCCTTCAGTGCCTCAAGTATCTCCTGAATCCGATCCAGCCACTTCTCTGCCACCATCGGATCAGGATCACCTCGAAAAACCGGGGATTTGAGCCCTTGGAAATCCTTCATCAGTCGGCCCATCCTACCGACCTCTGTCTCTTGCTTCTGTTGAGACTGTACTGGAGCTGCTTGTTGCTGTCGCAAAGCCTCTGCTAGGTCTCGCATTGCCCTTAACGCCTCTGTGAGATTCTCGTGCTCAGGCAGAGCTGCAAGAGGATCACCAAGTGTAGGCTCCCGACCATGAGAAATGGAAGCATTGGGTCTACGATGAGACATAGCTCTGGGTTAAAGGAAAAAGGGGTTAAGGAATCTTCAAAAAGATTCTAAACCTATTATCAAAACCCTAGGACCATGAACTGCTTTGATACCAAATATCACGACCCAGTCCTCGATCCTTCTAGGAACAGAATAAAAGTTCCGAAGAATGGATCGTGAGAGGGTATAAAACTTTGATCACATCTTAACATCAGAGAGCACTTCGGAAAGTAAGCAGCGGAATAAAATTTCTGAAATGAAGTGGTCCACTAATAAAACTCGATACCAAAAGTTTATTACAATCTGGAAATAACATTGCAAGCCAGAGGACAATTGGTTCCAAACGAAACCGATAAGACGAACATACTACTGCAGCAAAAGACCTAATGCACTGGCTAGGAAGGCACCACAGCTACTGAGACTTCCCACCTGCACCCAAATAGAGGGTGTCAATCGGAGTGACCAATGCCCTCAAATAATACAACACTATAAAACGTGAATTTTAAATTTCTAAATAAAGCACAGTTAAAGTCAACTCCCTACAGGCATTAAGGTACAAAAGTTAATATGGACTATTCTAAACAAGAAAACTAATCCCTACAACCACCTGATTATTTCGTGAAAAAAAAATATTATTAATTACAGTTGACCCAATTGGGCAACCCGATTGTGGACTGTCAGTTTTTATCCCAAAAGACCGCCGACTGACAACGCGTTACTATAGAGGTGATTTTCACACCGGTTCACCCAAACCCTCCCTGGTCCTACCCCGGCCCAGGCAACCGCTTTCCCTAGTTGGCCAACTAAGTTTTTTCCGGGCACCAAGCCCATCATATTTACTGAAATATTCGACGCCACTAAATGGCCCAGGAAGGTGGTACCCTCAACTTAATCTTTAACTTTGTAATTAATTATATTTACGGGTTATTGTCCCCCGTCAAACTAAAACGGCACTCGGACACCCTTCCGTCAAACTGAAACGGCAAGGGGGGTAGGTACCACGTCCCCTACCGCGTAACGTAGGAGTCCACTCCCTTCTGTACCGGCTTAACATCCTTCTCAACTAATACCAAGCCTATACCCATGAGGGACGAGCTCACTAAGACCCGAGCCGACACGATTCCGATGCAAATAAAAAGGTTAAAAGAAAACATGGTAATAATAAGTCCTTATAAAAAGTTTGTGTTTATTTCCAAATACGCGAGGTAAATCGTACAGATACGATAAATTATTATTCCAGGTTTAAGATTAGATATGTACAAGATTGAGAAACATCCGATAGCCAAAGGCAAAATGAGGACACAAACAAGATTTCTAGAACACATACCCCTCTTTAAAACTCAAGACCCGAGGATAGCATATTATTGTAAAGAATTTCCACGATGAAAATCTAATATGAATATATATGATTTATAAAAGAAAATAATTACACGAAGTCATAGTGCACATGATCTTTATATATAAAAAAAAATCGTGATAGAATGAGTGACAGAAGTCACCTCGAAGAGATATGCCCAAAGCGAAGAATGACACCGATGCAGCCCTCCAAGGAGTGCAAGAAAGACCTCAAAATCAGCACCCAAAAGGCCTAAAAGGACTGCCACCTAGAAGGACTTGGCTAGTTCTGCATACTAGTTGATCTCATGGTTTTGCACGCTTGGGCTGCTCACGTGGATGCTTCACACCACAAAGAAGGATTGGGATTTGACTGCTGATCGAAGCACACGACAGCGAGGAAGAAAGAATTTGCGGCGGCTGCTGTGTTTTTTTTTTTTTCTCTAGGGTTCGGTTGGGATCTCAATATATAAAGTTGAGAGGAGACAGGTGGATGTTTGGGATTTATTCACCAAGAATTGGACGGCTAAAAGACGAAGTAGTAAAGAGAAAACGTACAAGCTTTGAGAGGAAGATGACTCGTGTGAATAGTAACCACGTGGTTACTGTTCATTGGAGATAAATATATATGATTTTTTTTTTCTTATTTCACTTATGAATAGAAATTTATATATTTAAAATTTGAAAGAAAGTTATATATGAAACTTGCGTAGAAAAATCCCCCGAAGTCATCCGTGTCCTTGGATCAGGGTTTTGAAATATTTTATAGAAAAATATTATTATTATAATCCTCTATAAATGCACAAATTACGAGACTATGTTTGATTGATCAATCGTTGTTTGAATTCCACGATCTACGCAACAAACAGGTTTGAAACTTCCATGAGAAAGACACAAGTAAGGTTGGATGCACAAATTAGAGCACGTATCGATCTACACCAAACATAAAACGATGAATAAATCTTCGATAAAATATGCGACACAATAAACCAAAATAACTGCTCAGGAAACAAAATAACTAACGTATTGAGCATAGTAGAAAAACTTCATCGAAAACGAGTGCTTGTTGAACCGAAAGATAACTAGTCAGTTACAAACAACTCTGCACGCTTCCTGGAGGTAAGTCATAAAAGTCAAGGTTCTCAATCCGGAACGAAACATAAACTCACCCCAAACATCTACAAGGTAGAAGGATCCAAATGACTTTATTCAAACACATAAATGAAGAAAACACTAGAGACGGGTTGTTACATTATTTTGTAACATCCGCCCCAAACATACAAGATTTTGTCCGCTTTGCCCGTGTCCGTACGAGAACTTCCCAGGGAGGTCACCCATCCTGGTACTACTCTCGCCCGAGCACGCTTAACTATGGAGTTCTTACGAATTCCGTAGCGGTGCACGGTTTTAAAACGCGTCTTCTATGTTTGGGAGAAGAAATTATATAAGTAGCTCAGGATCTCTTTCTCTCGAGGCGATGTGGGGCTAACTCATGGCCTTGTACATCTCACCTCACCTCACCTCACCTCATCCATCTTGGCATTCCCGCCTCAGGAGTCTTGGCTCTTGGCTATTGGCCTATTGGATCTTGGTCGTCACAAGCCACCCCCCTCAGGGCTTCACGTCCTCGTGTAGGGTTAGACCCCCCATAGCGAGGAGAACCAGCTCTGATACCATTTTGTAACATCCGCCCCAAATATACAAGATTTTGTCCGCTTTGCCCGTGCCTGCATGAGAACTTCCCAGGGTGGTCACCCATCCTAGTACTACTCTCGCCCGAGCACGCTTAACTACGGAGTTCTTACGAATTCCGTAGCGGCGCACGGTTTTAAAACACGTCTTCTATGTTTGGGAGGGGAAATTATATAAGTAGCTCAGGATCTCTTTCTCTCCAAGCGATGTGGGGCTAACTCATGGCCTTGTACACCTCACCTCACCTCACCTCACCTCATCCATCTTGGCATTCTCGCCTCAGGAGTCTTGGCTCTTGGCTATTGGCCTATTGGATCTTGGTCGTCACAGAGAGGATCCAATCTGTGAATGTCGTCTTTTTCGGAGGTGATTTACGACCATCGCTCCTTGGTCGCTTTGATGGAGGAGGTGCCACAGCTTCTGCATTGTGAGCTTTGGTAGTATGCCTCGACACTTCCCTCTCAATAGGTCACCGTTTGGTTTCACGTCCCTTCCGGACGATCTGATTATCTTCGACCTCGATCTCCCTCTGGATTTGGTCAAACATCGAACCCAAGGAAGGCGGGGGATTACGAATGAAATCGTTGTAGATATACAGATCGAATTGGAGAGCATTTTGAAAGGCCAACATGATGGCTTTGTCATCCAAATGCCATCCAGAGAGAGCGACATGTTCGTTGCGGAATCTTCATGTGAAGCTGCGAAGACTCTCATCAGCTCCCATCCTCAGTCGGTAGAGGGAATCGAGTTTCTTCTCCGGCTTCAAGTTGAGTTGATAGTGTTGCATGAAGTGGTTCGCGAGCACTCCGAACTAGGTGATAGACCTAGCCCGAAGGTTGTGGTACCAGTCGAGGGATGGTTCGTCGAGGCTTCCGGTGAATGTTCAGCAGAGCACATTGTTCTCTTCTTCGTTCGACGTCAGAGCTTGCTTGAATGCAAGGATGTGGAGGGTAGGATCCCCCTTGAGGCAGTTGAACTTCAGGAGAGTAGGAGTTCTCCAGCCTCTCGGGAAGGATGATTGAAATAAACTTCGATATAGGGGTCCACCAGAAGAGTATCCCTCTCTGCGTCCATATCCCCGACCTGGATGCAGATCGAGTGGCAAGATCAAGAGGTCTTGTCCACACCCTTGTGTGGTTGCCGGATGAATCTAATGACGAAGATCGATTTCAGCTTCATGTTGGAGTGGGAGAGATGGGGAAGGTCTACTCTTTGATGGTGCTTCCTTCGTCCGATGCCTCACCCATAGGTTGGGTTTCAACTATGCCTGCCTAACACAGTTGCGACCCGAGAATGATTGAGAAGATTGGTCGTCGATAAGATCCCAAATACTCTGCTTCCATGGAGCTGCAGAGGGGGTGGGGTTGCAACAAACTTTCTCAGGGGTAGCGGTGCCCATAGATCTTTGTAGCTCGGAGTGAATCGATTGTCTAGGCGGATCGACTCTCTCATTGAATAAAGGGACGGGGAAGACAACCCCGACATCAGAAGCTGCCTTCTTGTGGGCGTTTCTTTCGGCTGTAAGCGTGGCATTCTGCTTAGCCAGCTGTAGTAGTTGAAAGTTAAGCACCAAGATCTGGTAAGTGGATGAAGGGTCCTCCGCGGGAGTTGGGGCGGTTTGGCCGATCGACGGTCGGAGAGGTGGGGGGATCGACCGATCTTTTGCTTCCTGAATGAGCTCCCATCTCGGGGATAGCGAAGGGCTGCCCAAAGTTGAGTCGTTGACTCATTGAGCGAGTTTTTGGTCCAGCTTGATTTTGCCATGTGTTACTTCCCTCTGGATGATCCTGATGCCTTGTCTTCGCCATTTAGAGAAAACGAAGGATGCAACGAGATCGCCGGTATCCTAACGGTTGTCTGCTCAACCGAGGGGGTCGGAAAGTTTGACTATCTAGACCGATTGTTTGCTCAACCGATCTGATATTTGTTGTAGAGTTAAACTGGCGTTTCGATCGATCCCACAGATGGCGCCAAACTGTAGGGGATGATCTTCATGCCGGACCGAAGTCTTTGTCCAACTAGTCAATTGAGTCGAGTCGAAGGTCTTTGATCGAACTATCGTCTGGAAGGTAGGTTTGAAGGTTGTTGCATTGGTATCTTTGAGTTAAAGCTTACTATATGGAAAAATAATGAAGGTTAAGATGAGATATGATCTTAGAGTTCAGCTGAAGCCTACGTCTCTGTGCTATAGGGAGCAACCCGAATTCACTAACACTTTTCTCTGAGTGACCTCGACAGGCCGAGTGTCACTGATCTCTTCAGAAAGAAGATCGAATGGAATGGAATATCGATGAACTCCAGAGCTCTAGTTTTTTTTGAAAGTCTGATTCTATAATCAAAGATTCGATCCCTTTTTTTCTTGAAGACTTTGCTATTTATAGAAAACTTTGGGAGGAAATCCGGGGCAAATGGCAGTTTTTGCCGTTGTATCTAGGGATTTCCAAGGCAGGGCTGGTGGGTCCCGCTATTGTATCCGTTGACCCTCCAGGCAGGGCTGGTGGGTCCCGCTGTCGTCTCCGTGGACTCTCCAGGCCAGGCTGGTGGGTCCCACTGTCATCTCCGTGGACCCTCCAGGCAGGGCTGGTGGGTCCCGATGTAGTCTCCATGGACCATCCAGGCAGGGCTGGTGGGTCCCGCTATCGTCTCCATGGACCCTCAAGGCAGGGCTGGTGGGTCCCAATGTAGTATCCGTTGGCCCTCTAGGTAGGACTGGTGGGTCCCGTGGTTGTCTTTGTGGACCCCGCTGGTAGGGCCGGTGGGTCCCGATGTCGTCTCTGTAGACTCTCTAGGCACGGCTGGTGGGTCCTGTGGTTGCTTCTGTGGACCCCGCAGGCAGGGCCGGTGGGTCCCGATGTCATCTCTATAGACTCTCCAGGTAGGTCTGGTGGGTCCCATGGTCTGTGAAGCTTCCAGTCAAAATTTGCACCCACAGCCGAGGCAACGAGTGTGCCTCGGACTTTGCATTCGAGTGTCAAGGCTGTGTTCTTGGACTTCATTGAATGCCGAGGTAGCGAGTGCGCCTCGGACTTTGTATTCGAGTGCCAAGGCTATCTTCTTGGACTTTGTCGAATGCCGAGGCAACGAGTGTGCCTCGGACTTTGCATTCGAGTACCAAGGCTGTCTCCTTGGATTTCGTAGAATACTGAGGCAGCGAGTGTGCCTTGGACTTAGCATTCGAGTGCCAAGGCTGTCTCCTTGGATTTTATCGAATGCCGAGGCATCGAGTGTGCCTCGGACTTTGCATTCGAGTGCCAAGGCTGTCCCCTTGGACTTCATCTGATATTGAGGTAGCGAGTGGACCTCAGACTTTGTATTCGAGTGCCAAGGCTGTCTCCTTGGACTTTATCGAATGCTGAGGCAGTGAGGGTGCCTCGGACTTTGCATTTAAGTGCCAAGGTTGTCTCCTTGGACTTTGTCGAATGCCGAGGCAGCGAGGGTGCCTTGGACTTTGCATTCGAGTGCCAAGGCTGTCTCCTTGGACTTCGTCGAATGCCGAGGAAGCGAGTGCGCCTCGAATTTTGCATTCGAGTGCTAAGGCTGTCTCCTTGGACTTCGTTGAATGCCGAGGCAACGAGGGTGCCTCGGACTTTGCATTCGAGTGTCAATGCTATTTCCTTGAACTTCGTCGAATATCGAGGCAGCGAGTGCACCTCGGACTTTGCATTCGAGTGCCAAGGTTGTCTCCTTGGACTTTGTCGAATACCGAGTCAGTGAGTGCGCCTTAGACTTTGCATTCGAGTGCCAAGGCTGTCTCCTTGGACTTCATCGAATGCCGAGGCAGCGAGTGTGCCTCGGACTTTGCATTCGAGTGCCAAGGCTGTCTCTTTGGACTTCATCAACTACCAAGGTAGCGAGTGTGCCTCGGACTTTGCATTCGAGTGCCAAGGCTATCTCCTTGGACTTCGTTGAATGCCGAGGCAGTGAGGGTGACTCGGACTTTGTATTCGAGTGCCAAGGCTGTCTCCTTGGACTTCGTCGAATGCCAAGGCAGTGAGTGTGCCTCGGACTTTGCAATCGAGTGCCAAGGCTATCTCCTTGGACTTTGTCGAATACCGAGGCAGCGTGGGTTCCTCGAACTTTGTATTCGAGTGCCAAGGCTGTCTCCTTGGACTTTGTTGAATGCCAAGGCAGTGAGTGTACCTCGGACTTTGCATTCGAGTGCCAAGGCTGTCTCCTTAGACTTCATCGAATGCCGAGGTAGTGAGTGCACCTCGGACTTTGCATTCAAGTGCCAAGGTTATCTTCTTGGACTTTGTCGAATGTCGAGGCAGTGAGTGTGCCTCGAACTTTGCATTCGAGTGCCAAAGCTGTGTCCTTGGACTTTGTCGAATGCCGAGGCAGTGAGTGCGCCTCGGACTTTGCATTCGAGTGCCAAGGCTATCTCATTGGACTTCATCACCGAGGTAGTGAGTGTGCCTCAGACTTTGCATTCGAGTGCCAAGGCTGTCTCCTTGGACTTTGTCGAATACCGAGGCAGCGAGTATGCCTCAGACTTTGCATTCGAGTGCTAAAACTGTCCCCTTGGACTTTATTGAATGCCAAGGCAGTGAGGGTGCCTCGAACTTTGCATTCGAGTGCCAAGGCTGTCTCCTTGGACTTCGTTGAATGCCAAGGCAGCGAGTGTGCCTCGGACTTTGCATTCGTGTGCCAAGGCTGTCTCCTTGGACTTCGTCGAATGCCCAGGTAGCGAGTGCGCCTCGGACTTTGTATTCGAGTGCCAAGGCTGTCTCCTTGGACTTCATCGAATGCCAAGGCAGCGAGTGTGCGTTGGACTTTACATTCGAGTGCCATGGCTGTCTCCTTCTCATTATAGTTATAGGGTTTTCTATTTATAGAGTTTTCTACAAGGATAACCGGGGTAGAAGGCGATTTCTACAGCTGTCGTCTGGATCCAGGGTTCCGCTGTCATCTCTGCGGACCCCCTAGGCAGGGCTGGTGGGTCCCGTTGTCGTCTCTGCGGACCCCCCAGGCAAGGCTGGTGGGTCCCATTATCATTGTGGGGGAAAATCTTCGTGCCGACCCGAAGATTCTCGCAGCACCAGTCAATTGAAGGTATTGACGTGGAAAATCGTTCGTCGATCTATTGATTGAAGTTGAAGCCTTTTGATATGCTGATAGAAAGAGATACAATCAGAGAGTTTGACACAAGAGATATGATCTCGGAGTTCAGCCGAAGCCTACGTCTCCGTGCTATAGGGAGCAACCCGAATTTACTAACACTTCACTTGGAGTGACCTCGACAGGCCGAGTGTCACTGAAATTTCTTTAACCTCTTCAAGAGTAAGAAGAGAAAGATAAAGAGTTAGAAATTTCTAGGTTTTGGTTTCTGAAAATAGATATCAAATGATGATGGCACTGATTTTCTCTCTGGATTTGTAATTGGTTCTCAGTTTCGATCCCTTCTCCTCCTGAAGGCTCTGCTATTTATAGGATTCTCTGGTGGTAAATGGCGGTCTGTGCTATAGCATCTGGGGATCCTCCAGGTAAAGCTGGCGGGCCCCGCTACCGTCTTCTGGGGGGTTCTACAGGCTCGTGGGCCTACCGGGCAGGGCCGGTGGGTATCGCGGTGGTCCTCGTGGGCCCACCAGGCAGGGCCGGTGGGTCCCGTGGTAGTCTTCGTGGGCCCGCCAGGCAGGGCCGGTGGGTCCCGTGATAGTCTTCGTGGGCCCGCCAGGCAGGGCCGGTGGGTCCCGTGGTAGTCTTCGTGGACCCACCAGGCAGGGCCGGTGGGTCCCGTGGTAGTCTTCGTGGGCCCACCAGGCAGGGCCGGTGGGTCTCGTGGTAGTTGGTAAACTTCTGCCAAAATTTGCACCCACAGTTACCCCCTCCAAGTTAGCTAGAGTTCGTTCTGGCTGGCTTGGATTTGGTGCAAAAAATAGCAACCCCCTGTCGCAAAAGGCACGAAGAAGCTTGTCGAGTGTTAGCACAAAAAAGGACTGATCGGTCAATTTTGACTGATCGGTCAATTTTGACAGATCGGTCAAATTTTGACCGATCGGTCAAAATTCAACCGGTCAAGAATCGGGTGATCGGTCAAAAAACATGGTTTTTTGACCGATCCAGTAGGAAATTTGACCGATCGGTTGAAATTTGACCGATCGGTTAATTTTTAACCGATCGGTTAAAATTCAAATGGTTAAGATTCGAGTGATCGGCAAAAAATCTTGGTTTTTTGCCAGATCCAGTAGAAATTTGACCGATCGAATGATTTTAGCCGATCGGTCAAGTTTGACCGATCGATTAAAAAATATCCGGTCAAGGTTCGAATGATCGGCAAAAAACCTTGGTTTTTTGCCAGATCCAGTAGAAATTTGACCGATCGAATGATTTTAGCCGATCGGTCAAGTTTGACCGATCGGTTAAAAAATATCCGGTCAAGGTTCGAGTGATCGGCAAAAAACCTTGGTTTTTTGCCAGATCCAGTAGAAATTTTACCGATCGAATGATTTTAGCCGATCGGTCAAGTTTGACCGATCGGTTAAAAAATATCCGGTCAAGGTTCGAGTGATCGGCAAAAAACCTTGGTTTTTTGCTAGATCCAGTAGAAATTTGACCGATCGAATGATTTTAGCCGATCGGTCACGTTTGACCGATCGGTTAAAAAATATCCGGTCAAGGTTCGAGTGATCGGCAAAAAACCTTGGTTTTCTGCCAGATCCAGTAGAAATTTGACCGATCGAATGATTTTAGCCGATCGGTCAAGTTTGACCGATCGGTTAAAAAATATCCGGTCAAGGTTCGAGTGATCGGCAAAAAACCTGGGTTTTTTGCCAGATCCAGTAGAAATTTGACCGATCGAATGATTTTAGTCGATCGGTCAAGTTTGACCGATCGGTTAAAAAATATCCGGTCAAGGTTCGAGTGATCGGCAAAAAACCTTGGTTTTTTGCCAGATCCAGTAGAAATTTGACCGATCGAATGATTTTAGCCGATCGGTCAAGTTTGACCGATCGGTTAAAAAAAATATCCGGTCAAGGTTCGAGTGATCGGCAAAAAACCTTGGTTTTTTGCCAGATCCA
The DNA here is from genome assembly GCA_947650365.1 of Chamaelirium japonicum. Lineage (NCBI taxonomy): Eukaryota > Viridiplantae > Streptophyta > Magnoliopsida > Liliales > Melanthiaceae > Chamaelirium > Chamaelirium japonicum. The sequence goes on along the minus strand of OX393549.1, from coordinate 64,456,313 downwards.
GTAGAAATTTGACCGATCGAATGATTTTAGCCGATCGGTCAAGTTTGACCGATCGGTTAAAAAATATCCGGTCATGGTTCGAGTGATCGGCAAAAAACCTTGGTTTTTTGCTAGATCCAGTAGAAATTTGACCGATCGAATGATTTTAGCCGATCGGTCAAGTTTGACCGATCGGTTAAAAAATATCCGATCATGGTTCGAGTGATCGGCAAAAAACCAAGGTTTTTTGCCAGATCCAGTAGAAATTTGACCGATCGAATGATTTTAGCCGATCGGTCAAGTTTGACCGATCGGTTAAAAAATATCCGGTCAAGGTTCGAGTGATCGGCAAAAAACCTTGGTTTTTTGCCAGATCCAGTAGAAATTTGACCGATCGAATGATTTTAGCCGATCGGTCAAGTTTGACCGATCGGTTAAAAAATATCCGGTCAAGGTTCGAGTGATCGGCAAAAAACCTTGGTTTTCTGCCAGATCCAGTAGAAATTTGACCGAACGAATGATTTTAGCCGATCGGTCAAGTTTGATCGATCGGTTAAAAAATATCCGGTCAAGGTTCAAGTGATCGGTAAAAAACCTTGGTTTTCTGCCAGATCCAGTAGAAATTTGACCGATCGAATGATTTTAGCCGATCGGTCAAGTTTGACCGATCGGTTAAAAAATATCCGGTCAAGGTTCGAGTGATCGGCAAAAAACCTTGGTTTTTTGCCAGATCCAGTAGAAATTTGACCGATCGAATGATTTTAGCCGATCGGTCAAGTTTGACCGATCGGTTAAAAAATATCCGGTCAAGGTTCCAGTGATCGGCAAAAAACCTTGGTTTTTTGCCAGATCCAGTAGAAATTTGACTGATCGAATGATTTTAGCCGATCGGTCAAGTTTGACCGATCGGTTAAAAAAAAAATCCGGTCAAGGTTTGAGTGATCGGCAAAAAACCTTATTTTTTTGCCAGATCCAGCCATAAATTATCCGATCAAATTAAAAAATTTTGAACCTGCCCTTTAGAGTTTTGAACATTGATGGAGCTTGATCCTTCCTGTTTTGAGTCTTTGGTTGGCTTGAATGAGGCTTTTAACCGGCGGTCCGGTTTACTCAGACCGGTGGCTCGCTTGGACCGTTGGTTCACGTGGACCGGTGGTCCGACGTTTCGTCTGGTCCGACGGTTCGCCTGATTTTGCGCTTGCTGTGGATGAATGCCACGCGTTCCTGCAAAAACACGCGATTTGACACGGTGAAGACACGTGTCTTCTCGATTTGCGTACCTGTTTTACCCTGGGTATATAAGTTTCACTGGCTGTCATTTTTGCCTCACGCTTCCAAAATTTTTCGAAGTCCAGACTCTTTTGCTCCCGATTTCTGCTCTTGCTCGATCGATCAGATGGCGTCTTCTGGAAGTTCGAAGAAGTCTGGCGGGGTCCCTTCAAAGAGGAAAGGGAAGGAGATTGTTGAGGTTCCATCCCCTCCGAAGGGTCGTGGCAAGGGCAAGGCCGTGCTTGCCGAACTCGGACAGCTGGGCAAGAGACACCAAGGAGTAGGGTTTGCTTCGGCGCCATCAAGGCCAGAGTACATCCCTAAGGTAAAGTTTGTTTTGGGCCCGCTCATGTCTCTATCAGAGGAAACGGAGTATGCGTACAATACCGGAGGTGAGTTCACATATTCGAAGAGAAAGAAGTGGCAATTGCTGCTCTCTTACTTCACAGAAGGGAAAGTGCAGCCTTCGCTCCCAAGTATTCGGACTGCGTTTGGTATTGATAAGAAGACCGTATTCACCAGCTTTGCCAGTAATGAAAAGGTCATAGGAACCATTGTGACCATCGGCCAACTCAACTGCGGTCTGCGCCTTCCGTTGCCACCTTTCGCGGCAAGGTTATTGAACACTTCTGGCCTTTGCCCGGGGCAGGTCACTGGGAATGCTTGGAGAATTATCTACGCTTTCTGACGCGTAGAGTCGGATTTCCAGGAGGATTTGAGGGAATGCTACTCCAGTATTCCAGAAGGTGAAGATGCTCGGATCGAGCTTGGATATTTTTTCTTCCACTATCGATGGGCTTACAGGAGGGACAGTCCGTTCTACAACTTGACTGGCGTATCTCCGCTGCGCCCGCTTACCGATACAGTCCCTTCGGACAAACTATATACAGACTGGCCCATCTCTGTCTCTGGTGCATGGACTCCCATCTCCGTGCCCGATACCCCTCGAAGTGATGTGCATGATGCAGTGAAGATGTACTGCGAGGGAGGCATCTTTGCCTGGACCTCCGAGAGGGCTGGAGCTATAGACAATTTATTCCTCGAGTTGACCTGCGGGACCAGGTCATGGAAGCAGTTCTCCAACTGCCCAGTGAGATATGGCAAGGCCAATCTCCTCCACCGATCGCGAGACAGATACGAGGATAACGAAGTTCTATACTCTGACTATGAGGAGGATCCTCATACGGGTAAGATCATCCAGAAGATTCGGGCCGAGAAGAAAATTTATACTGCAAGGCGCCGATTGCCTACTGTGGATGAGAAGCTGGTGATACAACGAGGCCCAGCGAAGAAGAAAAGAAAAACCCTTATCAAGCAAAAGGAAAATGAAGACCAAGGAAAAAAAGACGAAGATGAAGAAAAGAAAGATCAAGATGAAGAAGAGAAAGAAAAGAAGGGGAGCGACGAGGAAGATGAAGAGACTGAGGATGTCAGCCATGACAACAGTGGCAACGACGAAGACGAGGATGGGGACGGCGAGAATGATTTCTCTTCCACACCCTCTGGTGGAGATTATGGGAATGGGGGTGGTGAGGAAGAAATTCCTCCCACCCCCACTGGTGATGCAAGAGAGAAAGATTCACTTCCTATTCCCATTGACGAGGCTAAAGCCCGTCAAATGGAAGAAGTCATTGATATAGAAGGTGATGGCCAAAAGGTGGTTCCCACCTATAAATTCGATGAATTGAAGAAGCCACTACGCTTTAAAATAAAATTGTCGAGGGGTGGTGGGGTTGGAAGCAACCCCACGCCCCTCGATCAAATTCCTCCTGAAGTACCCCGTCTCGAAGGAGCGACAACGAGCGGGGGTGTGGAGGTTGAGCAACCCCCACCCCCCTCTCAGTCTCTGGCTGAGGAGGTGGCTGCCATGGTGGCGGGACTCATCCAGCCAGGCGGGCCACAAGAGGAAGAAAGAGGCTCACCTCTTCGGGATGCCTCCTCCCCTATCCACTTGGCGAGGGAAAGTCGCGTGGGCGATGGAGCTCCTCAACCTCAGTCAGCGCCGACTCCTACTCAGGAGAAATCGACCCCTCAGGGAGGCTCCGATCGCCGGAAGGGTAAGGAGCCGAGGGTTGAAGCCTCAGGTAATTGTACCAACTTGCCTTGCTTGTCTTGCCTTTGAAGCTTGGAAATAATCTAACACTTTGACCTCTCGTGTTTTGATTGCAGGTGCGCCTGTTGGCTCGACCCCGAAGATGAAGAGTTTGGGTGATGTTGACATCAACCACCCCACAGCTGTAATCCGGAAACTCTGCAATCTTCCGGGGGCTACACTGGATGAAGCCTTCGACAGGCTTGAACTGGTGGTAGGTGCATCTGCTCGATCGATCATTTGAGTTGTCTTCAGAATAATTCTAACTCTTTAGTTCTTTTGCAGAACTCAGCAGTTTTGAATGTCGCAACCAAGCTCTCCATGAAGGCGGGAGCAAAAGAAGCTTCAGCTGAAGTATCCCGCTTAGCTGCTGCACTGGAGGTTGCAAGCGAGGAGAGGGATAAGCTGAGGGAGGCTCTAACCTCAAAGAAGGAGGCATTGAAGTCTAAGACCGAGGCCCTTCGCAAGGAAAAGTTGGAGAGCAAGGGCTGGCAGAATGGATACGAGGCCCGGGGTCACGAGCTTGAAGCGTTGAAGAATCGATTCTTCAGGATCGAGAATTTGGGCTTTGACCGTGCGGCTAAAATAAAGGAACTGGAGGCTCAAGTTGCTGCTTCAGCGGCTAAGGAGGAGACCCATAAGAAGGAGCTGGAGCATATGCGGAGCGAGTGCAAGAGCTACAGGGAAACAGCTGAGAAGGCAGCAGAAGCACTCAGGGTCCATGTTGCCGGCGTCCAATCTTCTAAGGCTTCAGTGGCGAGCAAAGCTCGTGCTGGATCTGAGGAGGAGAAGTCGCGTGCGCATAGTGTGGCCAAGCCTTGAGACTTTTCATCTTTTTAGTTGTTATGCTTGTAAACTCTTGACATATAGTACCTTGCTCCTGTACTTGGCACATTTTGATAATTAATAGAAATCTTTTTGGTGTTTGAAAATTGGATCTCTTGAATTGAATGTCTTTAATACCATGTACTGGGTAGCATTGGAATAGATACAATCTTTTGAATGTAAGGGATCGAGTCGCAACTTGATTACCCAAACTTGTGACTTGAAAATTGAATTGGAATTCGTATAACACTTGTATGTGAGGGGGTGAGTCGTAACTCAAGCACCCAAACATGTTAAACGATATCGAAATTGATTGAAATTGAATATTGAAATTTGAAAGTCAGTTTAACATTTGCCAGTAAGGGGTTGAGTCGCAACTCTAACACCCAAACTTGTTAAAAAGACTTGGTAACTTGAATATGGTCAGTTTTTAACATTTGCTAGTAAGGGGTTGAGTCGCAACTCTAACACCCAAACTTGTTAAAAGACCTGGTAATTTGAATATGGATAACTTGAAACTGCTTCAGAACTTGAATTGAAAAGCTGAATACTGGCACATTTGAATACTTGAAAGAGATCTTTATTTATCACAGAATTTACATCATGGATAGAACATCTTGAGGTGCCTAGAATTCCAAGCTCGAGGCAATCTATCTCCTTCTGGTGTGATCAGTCTGTATGAACCTTTGCCTCCTACTGATTCGACGATATATGGGCCTTCCCAGTTGGGAGCAAGCTTCCCACTGCTATGTTCTTTAGTGTTGTAAAAAACTACTCTGAGAACTAGGCTGCCCACTGGGAATTGTCTCTTATAGACTTTCTCATCGTAGGCTCTTTTGATCTTCTGCTGGTACTTGGCCACACGAAGGGATGCTTGATCTCGTAGTTCTTCTGAGAAGTCTAGATCATTGATTCGTAGTTCTTCGTTGATTCCTTCTTCAACTGCTTTGGTCTTCAAAGTACTTGATATATTTTCTGTTGGGAGTACTGCTTCCGATCCATATGTTAGACGAAAGGGTGAGAACCCTGATGATCTTCTCGGAGTTGTGCGATACCCCCAAAGAACTTCAGGTAGGACTTGCTCCCACAATCCTTTCTTGTCGTTGAGTTTCTTCTTGAGTATACCCTGAATAGCTCTATTTGAGGCTTCAGCTTGACCATTGCATTGAGGATATCTTGGAGTTGAATAGAATAGCTTGATACCGTTGTTCAGACAGAACTCTCGGAATTTGTCGGAGTCAAATTGAGCTCCATTGTCAGCAACGAGAACTTGAGGTGTGCCGAACCTTGAGAAAATGTTGTGCCGAATGAATTTGATCACTTCGTCGTCAGTCTCTCGGAAGAGGGGCACAGCTTCAACCCATTTGGTGAAGTAATCAGTGGCCAGCAATAGATACTTCTTCTTGCTCGGGGTTGGAGGGAAAGGACCCAGGAAATCTAACCCCCATTGATGGAAAGGCCAGGGGCTTGACAATTGATGAAGTTCATCTGCAGGGAGATAGATAACTCGAGCGTGTCGTTGGCAAGGTTCGCACCTTTGAACAATTTATTAAGCATCCCTTGCCATTGTTGGCCAGTAGTACCCTTGTAGCTTAGTCTTGGCTTCAAGAGATCTTCCTCCCGAATGATTTCCACAAGCTCCAGAGTGGATAACAATAAGGATTGCCTGTGCTTGCTCGGGACCAAGGCACTTGAGCAACATCCTGTTGTGAGATTTGAAATATAGATCTTCTCCTTGTAGAATGTAGCATGGGAGCTTCCTTTGAACTCTTCGGGCTTGATTTGGATCTTCCGGCATTTTGCCATGCTTGAAGAAGTCGAAAATTGATCGTCTCCAGTCTTCAAGCTGATCTCCACCCCCAGATTCTTTTGTAGTAGTAAGGATCTATTGATCGGGGGTGGTCTTGGGCACTTCTTGATAATCGATCTGTATTTGCCTTCCTCCGAGTGAGTCTCCAAGAACTGAGGCAGCATTGGCTAAGGCATCTGCTTCTCGGTTCTCTGCTCGGGGGATTTGAATGAATTCAGCATCAATAAAACTTTGTTGAAGACGTCGTACTAAGGCTAAGTAGAGTTGCATTCTTTCTTCGCGAGCTGTGTACTCTCCATTGATTTGCCTTATGATCAATTGGGAGTCGCTGTAGACGATGATTCGATCTACCCCCAGGGATTTTGCCATCTCGAGTCCAGAAATGAGTGCTTTGTATTCGGCTTCATTGTTGGTGGCAGTGAATCCGAGGAGAATGGCCTTCTGGAGATGATCAAGTTCGGGGGATATCAATACTATCCCAGTTCCCGAACCGATCGAACTTGAAGCTCCATCAGTATAAAGCTTCCATGGAGGAGTTGCAGCAGTAGCTTCGAGATTTGGATCAATTTTTGTTGCAAGATTGTTCGGAGTATTGTCCTCATCTTCCAAACGCATGTCGACATCTTCTTCCCAAGTGATGGGGTCTTCAACTGGAAAATCAGCTAGAAAATCAGCAATAGCTTGACCTTTGATAGAAGTGCGAGATTCAAACTGAATCCCCAGGGAGCTCATTTCGATCACCCATTTGGTTATTCGACCAGCTCGACCAGCTTTGTCAATGATATATTTGAGCGAGTGTTCTGAAATGACAGTGATCTGGTGAGAGACGAAGTATGGTTGAAGGCGATGCGATGCAGTGAGTAAGGCTAGGATGACCTTCTCAGTTTTTGAATAGCGAGTTTCAGCCGGAAGAAGAGTGTGACTGATATAATAGACTGGATGCTCGAAGCCTTCTCTTCTATTGACTAAGACTGCACTGATTGCTTGATCAGTTACGGCGAGATAGAGCCATAAGTCTTCTTTTGGAAGTGGAGCCGTCAAGATAGGAGATTGCACCAGATATTTCTTGATGCTTTGAAATGCTTCTTCACAAATCGGACTCCACCCTGATATATCCGCCTTTCGTAGTTTATCGAAGAGAGGTTTACATTTGTCAGAAGACTTTGAGATGAAGCGATTGAGGGCAGCAAGTCTTCTAGTGAGTCGCTGCACCTCCTTTCGATTGGTAGGTGATGGCATGTCGAGGATAGCTCGAATTTGATCGGGATTGGCTTCAATACCCCTCCTGGTCACAAGATGACCCAGGAATTTACCAGATTGAACTCCGAAAGCGCACTTGGCTGGATTGAGCTTCATACGATATTTTCGAAGAACTTGAAAGGTTTCTGCCAGATCAGAAAGATGCTTGCTTCGTACGGAGCTCTTGGTGAGGAGATCATCGACGTAGACTTCGACGTTGCGACCGATCTGATCTTCGAACATTTTTGTGACTAACCTTTGATAGGTGGAACCAGCATTTTTGAGGCCGAATGGCATTACATTGTAGCAGTAAAGCCCTCGGCTAGTCACGAAGCAAGTCTTCTCTTGATCATCTGAATGAAGTGGAATTTGATTATATCCAGAATACCCATCCATGAAAGACAATAGCTCGTGGCCAGCAGTGGCATCGACGAGTCTATCGATCCTTGGCATGGGAAATGGGTCTTTGGGACAAGCCTTGTTGAGGTTGGTGAAGTCGATGCAGACTCGGACTTTCCCATTCTTCTTCGGAACAGCAACAATATTAGAGATCCAAGTAGGATACTCTACTTCACGTATGAAGCCTGCTGCGAGTAGCTTGGTGATTTCTTCTTGAACAGCAACTTGTAGCTCTGGTCGGATGGTACGTGGCTTTTGCTTGACAGGCTTCACCTCTTCTTTGATTGCAAGTCGATGACAAGCATCATCTGGATTGATACCAGGCATGTCTTCGAAACACCAAGCGAAGACATCGATATTGGATTGGAGGAAGGACACCATGTCTTGCGCTTCTGCGTCGCTAAGAGTGGTACCAATGAAAGTTTGTTGAGGGAGATCTCCGTTGCCTATGTTGATTGGGATGATTTCTTCTATTGAAGGTGATGCTTCCCATTCGATTGGTGGAGGTTCGGTCAGCGGAATCTCCTTTGATTGCTATTTGGAAGAGGGACCAGCTTCATCTCGTGGCCGCTTTGGAGGAGCAATGTTGATCTTTCGATCTGTCTTAGCCGCAGCAGCCTCACAAGACCTTCCAGCTTGCTGATCACCTCGAATGCAGACAATGCCTTCCCCAGTTGCAAACTTGAGTAGTTAATGATAAGAAGAGGAGATGGCATTGATCTGGTGGAGGAATGGTCGCCCGAGGATGGCATTGTAGCTGGATACTCCTTCGACAATTGCGAACCTGACCGAGACTCGAGTCTCTCGGCTGAGGTCAAGAGTGAATCTCGACTCACCCACCGTGATGCTCTGTTCGCCGTTGAAACCGGTGATCACGGTCGGGACGACGTCGAGGCTTTGATATTTATGTCCCAGACGTTTGAAGCAGTCTGAGAACATAATGTCGATAGAACTCCCGGTGTCGATGAGGATCCGATTGACGGTGCTTCCGTCGATGATGAGTTTCAAAACCAGGGGGTCTCGATGTGGAGTATGAACTCCTTGAAGATCAGTGTCGTTGAAGACGATGGATGGCCAAGCAAGACCTTCGATGGGCTTCTCGATCCAGGTATCTTCTTTATTTGCAATAGATCGAACATGGAAGATGCGCCGAATCTGCCGATCGACCTCTTTCCCGGTCACTACTTGGTTGTGCAACGATCCATGAATGCCAAAGATATTGGCATTCACAGTGAGAGATGATGGGTTGGAAGAGATTTGATGTATCCAACACACTTCTTTCCCCTTGGCGGAGGTTCGACGTTGATCATGCCCGTTGTTGACAAATTCTTGAAGGTGGCCCTCTCACAACAAGTCTTCAAGATGGAACTTCAACCGATAGCATCGATCGGTAGAGTGGCCGTGACTTCGATGGAATTCACAGTAGACTGTTTTGTCTGCTGTGAACTTGGAGTTTGGCTGAAGAGGATTGGGCCTCCGAAGATATTCGTCGTGTTGAATGCGGTCGAGTATCTGTTCGACTGGAATACTCCACTCGGTAAAAGTGGTCTTCGTTGGAGATCGATGCCCGTCATTCTTTGATCGTTTATTGGCTGGAGGGGCTGCTGCCTCAGCGTTGTGAGCCTTTGCAGCATACCTTGGAGTTTCTCTTTCAGCAGGCTTTCGCTTCGTCTCTCGCCCTTTCCGAGCGACTTGATCGTCTTCGACCTCGATCTCTCTCTGGATTCGATCGAACATAGCTCCCAGAGAAGGAGGGGGATTACGGATGAAGTCGTTGTAGATGTGCAGATCGAAGCGGAGAGCGTTCTGGAAAGCCAACATGATGGCTTCATCGTCCAGATGTCTTCCAGAGAGGGCAGCATGCTCGTTGCGAAATCTCCAAGTGAAACTTCGGAGAGTCTCGTCAGCACCCATCCTTAGCCGATAGAGAGAGTCAAGCTTCTTCTCGGGCTTCAGATTAAGCTGATAATGCTGCACAAAGAGTTTAGCCAAAACATCGAACTGGGTGATAGACCCAGCTCGGAGATTATGATACCAGTCGAGCGACGGTTCATCGAGACTTCCTGCGAAGGTACGGCAGAGCACATTGTTTTCTTCTTCATGCGGCGTTAAGGCTTGCTTGAAGGCAAGGATGTGGAGAGTAGGATCTCCTCTGATGCAGTTGAATTTGGGGAGGATTGGAGTTCTCCATCCCCTTGGAAATGTTGTCTCAAAGAGACTTCGATGTAGAGGTCCGGCAGAAGAATAGCCATCCCTGCGACCATGTCCTCGACCTAGAGGTGGGTCAAGAGGCAAGATCGCAAGGTCTTGCTCGGGCATTGTAGTATTTACCGGTTGAAGTCGATGTCGGAGGTCCGATCCAAACCCACGCTGAAGTGGAATGGAAGGGGAAACTCGACTCTTTGAAGGAGCGCCTTTCATTTGGTGCCTCCTTGGTATGTTGAGTTTTGAAGGTGTCCTCTTGTCACAATTGCGGCCAGAAGACGATTGGGAAGACTCGTCTTCGAGGCGATCCCAAATACTTTGCTTCCAGGGGGCAGTAGAGGGAGTTGGGTCACGTCGGATCCTCTCGAGGGCAGCAGTGCCCATTGATCTCCGTTGCTCGGAGTGAATTGAATGTCGAGGAAGCTCGACCCTCTCACTTGTAGAGGGGATAGGAAGAGCGATTCCCGCTTCCGAAGCTGCCCTCTTAAGTGCATCCCTCTCGGCGGTGAGGGTGGCGTTTTGCTTCGCCAATTGGAGCAGCTGGAAGTCGACCGCAGAGATTTGGTAAGTTGATGGAGGGTCTTAAGTAGGAGCTGGTGTTGTTTGCCCAATCGACTATCGCGCGGGGTGGGCGATTGGTCGATCGACAGATCTGCCACTTCCTGAACGAACTCCCATCTCGAGGACAGCAAGGGGCTGTCCGAAGTTGAGCCTTTGACTCATTGAACGAGTCTCAGGACGAGGTTGTTGTTGAGTGTTACTTCCTTCTGGTTGACCTTGAAGTTTCATCCTCGCCATTCAGAGAGCGAAAGGTGCAACGAGAGTGCCGTTCAGTTGTCTGATCAACCGAGAGGGCGAGGAAGTTTGACTATCAAGATCGGTTGTAGGTTCAACCGATCAAGTAGTAGCGGAGAGTTGGACTTTTTGATCGGATCCCACAGACGGCGCCAAACTATGGGGGAAAATCTTCGTGCCGACCCGAAGATTCTCGCAGCACCAGTCAATTGAAGGTATTGACGTGGAAGATCGTTGGTCGATCTATTGATTGAAGTTGAAGCCTTTTGATATGCTGATAGAAAGAGATACAATCAGAGAGTTTGACACAAGAGATGTGATCTCGGAGTTCAGCCGAAGCCTACGTCTCCGTGCTATAGGGACGAACCCGAATTTACTAACACTTCACTTGGAGTGACCTCGACAGGCCGAGTGTCACTGAAATTTCTTTAACCTCTTCAAGAGTAAGAAGAGAAAGATAAAGAGTTAGAAATTTCTAGGTTCTGGTTTCTGAAAATAGATATCAAATGATGATGGCACTGATTTTCTCTCTGGATTTGAAATTGGTTCTCAGTTTCGATCCCTTCTCCTCCTGAAGGCTCTGCTATTTATAGGATTCTCTGGTGGTAAATGGCGGTCTGTGCTGCAGCATCTGGGGATCCTCCAGGTAAAGCTGGCGGGCCCCGCTACCGTCTTCTGGGGGGTTCTACAGGCTCGTGGGCCTACCGGGCAGGGCCGGTGGGTATCGCGGTGGTCCTCGTGGGCCCACCAGGCAGGGCCGGTGGGTCCCATGGTAGTCTTCGTGGGCCCGCCAGGCAGGGCCGGTGGGTCCCGTGGTAGTCTTCGTGGGCCCACCAGGCAGGGCCGGTGGGTCCCGTGGTAGTCTTCGTGGACCCACCAGGCAGGGCTGGTGGGTCCCGTGGTAGTCTTCGTGGGCCCACCAGGCAGGGCCGGTGGGTCTCGTGGTAGTTGGTAAACTTCTGCCAAAATTTGCACCCACAATCATCTCTGCGGACCCCCCAGGTAGGGCTGGTAGGTCCCGCTGTCGCCTCTGCGGACCCCCCTGGCAGGGCTGGTGGATCCTACTGTCGTCTCTGTGGATCCCCTAGGCAGGGTTGGTGGGTCCCGCTGTCGTCTCTGCGGACCTCCCAGGCAGGGCTGGATGGTCCCGTTGTTGTCTCTACGGACCCCCTAGACAGGGCTGGTGGGTCCTGTTACAAGGCGTTGGTCAAAATTTGCACCCACACTGTGAAGATCTGGTTCTTTGCCCGTATCTTCGCTTTTATGAGTCATGGGGAGAGGCATAGGATCGAGACCCAATGTGCCCAGCTTTATTAGTCATCATTAGGTGATTTGAAATGGCCCTTTTTGGCGCCATGCCACGTGGCCTGTGCCAACTAGTCGAAGACTAGCCGCATATTGGCCAGTGGGGATGCTATTGGCACCGCTATCGTCAGCACCCATGAGGGGGCATGTATGGGGACATGCATTAGCCCCCGATTAGGAAAGAGGCGGCTGTCTCTTTGGTCGTCGTTGTGCCGCTGTCGTTAGCACCCACGAGGAGGCACGCGTCAGCCCCCGATTAGAAAAGGAGTAGCAGTCCCTTAAGTCGCCGCTGCGCCACCTCGTATATCGAGTTTTGCTTTAAATGCCGATGGCCTCGCATGTCTCTTGGGACCCTATAAATAGGGGAGGGTGAGAACTCTCGCTCACCTTTTGTGAAAGAGCTCTCCTATCTTGCTTGCCTCTCTCAGCTTGCTCTCCCAGCTCGCTCTCTCAGCTTGCTCTCTTAGCTCGCTCTACCCAAATGGCATCCTCCTCTACCCCTTCTTTTACTGCAGTGACCTCCCAGGAGGAGCCCATCGCTGCCGTTCCAATCTCTCTGATCCCCTCGAGTAGCTAGGAAGAAACTCCTCCGTGCAAGCCTGCCGTGGTCTGGTTCAAAGATGCCAGCGGTAAGCTGGTTCCGGAGCGTCTGCATACAGCTGCCAACATCCCTTTAAAGCATCCGATCACACCCATACCTCGCTCGGGAAGACCATCTACCGGGACAATTGTCTCGGTGAGCTTGTTATGGTCCGGGCTCAGACTTCCTCAAAGCCACTTAGCGGTCGAGCTGCTGGAGGTGGCAGGGTTGTGCCCCACCCAGCTCACGGGCAACGCGTGGGGGGTCCTCTACGGACACTCCCGGATCGAGGGCGCCCTGAACATGAAGATCCCGCTCTCCTACCTCCTAAAGAAATGGTTCCTCAAGGCGGGTCCTACCTACAACGAGGTCGGCTGTAGGGTCTTCTACCTCACTGGATGCCCTGGCGAGGTGCTGCCCTTATCCTCTGTCAAGAACAAGAACAGATACTGGAAGGAGTACCCATTCGTGGTCGATGGAGAGTGGCGAGGGTGGCACGCGGGTGTCCCGTTCCATCCAGGCAGGTCGCCTTCAAAGATATCGGCTTGTACCGGGGAGGGGCGAAGAAGTGTATTAGGGAGTCGAGGGAGAAATCCCACGATGCCGCGATCCTGGACTTCCTCGATGGGTGAACTCCTGAGAAGGTCGTCGCACTTGACTTCACATTCTAGCTAAAGGACGCCAAGACCAGAGCCATTGCCACCAAGCAAAAGGTGGCACGAAAGAAGAAGGTCGCCGTCTCCCGTCGGGCTGGAGCGGGCTAGGGGGCCCAGGGCGTCGAGAACTCTGCAGTCCCCCCATCGAAGAGGACAAGCAAGAAGCGGGCTTCCCTTATCCGAGTCACCGATGCCGATACCTTGGAAATGCTCAGCGAGGATGTGAGCGCCCCACCGCCCTCTCCAGCCAGCGCCGCGATCCCAGGTCAACCCCGTGCTCCCCTTGTTCCCCAAATTGATTTTGCCAATGCCTCTATAGCGGGCTCCGCCCCTGAGGCTTTCGTGCTGCGATGACAGATCATCATCGTCGAGCTCGAGGACCCGCGTGTCGAGCTCCTGCTCTCTATGGCGGAAGTGGCGTCCCCTATGGCCAATATTCTTATGCGGGATTTCCCGGGCGATCCCTCTAAACCCCTATTTGTTGCAGTGATGACTCCATAAATGGAGAAAGGAAAAGAAAGAAGGAAAGTAGCTCGGCAATCCCTTTGCCCTCCAAGGGGGAAAGACAACACCGTCTGTCTCGCCCAGGAAGCATTCGAGCAGGCACTGGCCGAGCAGAGGGAGAGCTAGACAGGAGGCGTGCTTGGGGTCGGACGCTGACCATAGCTCGGAGGAGTCCGCTCGATAGGTCTCCGTGGCTAACCCCGCTCCCACTCCAATCGCACCTCCCCCGCCCTTTGAGGGGCCCAGTCCCGCAGGTGCAGCAGTTACCTTGCCTCCGAGGTCTCAAGCCCCAGCTGACGCGGGCACCCAAGAGATCGCCGATCCCCACAGGGACTTGGGGGAAGCGGTCTCTGGCGCCGCTCCTGACCCCGCTCCGATCGTGCCACCTCCGCCCTTCGAGGGGCCTATTTCAGCAGGTGCCCAGGAGATCGCCGACCCCGATGAAAATTTGGGGGAAGCGATCTCTGGCGCCGCTCCCACCCCCGCTCCGATCGTGCTGCCTCCGCCTTTCGAGGGGCCTGTTCCAGTGGGTGCCCAAGAAATCACCAACCTTCTCAGGGACTTGGGAGGGTTAATCAACAAGGCTCCCGTCTTGGGGCCCATTGGGTCCGAGTCCTCGGGCTCAGGCTCTGGGGCCTCGAGCTTGAACTCGTCAGATGGCGGGGAGACCGATGAGACCCACCTAGGTAGTAGGGAAGGAGGATCTGTGCAAGGTCCTTCAGACCTAATGACGATTGAGCCCGCGACTCCCGTTCCTCTCACGGCGGGCTCCGGCTCACCAGAGGCCTCAGGGGCATCTCCCCCCTGGGCGAGGTGGAGAGAGATCCCCACTACCTTCGCGAGTTTCTTGGCCACAACATCTTCACCAAGTCTCCGTATGTGGTGATCTTTGACAGACTCGCCGAGGTAAATGTCTTGGTTTTTTTCTTCCTTTAATTTTACTCCCTGATTACTTTGACTTTTGTAGATGGAAAGGGTGAACCTAGCACTGGCCGAGGAGGTCACCGCTGTCGGGGGGAGCCTTGTCACTCTCTATAACGACCCCCTCTTTGGATCGAAGTGTCAAATCGACGAGCACATCCACCGACTCCGCCAAGCGGATCGATTGGAACAGCTGCGCCAGTAGGTCGCCACCCTGACCGCCGAGGTGGACCATCAATGCTAGCAGGTCAGCATCCTAACCTCTGAGCGAGCTTCTGCTAAGGAGGCCCGCTCTCTCTTCGTCGTTGAGCTGCAAGAGGCTTTGAAGGCAAAGGAGGCAGCACAAGCATATGCAGCCCAACTCCGGACCGAAGCGATCACCACAAGGGATGAGATCGCCGTGATGAAGGAGGCGCACCTCCATGATCTCCGAGCCCAACAGAGCCGCCTCCATGCGTAGCTTGACGAGCTCCTCCAGAAGGGTGCGCTTGATGCAGTGGAGCGATACAAGACTGAAAGGTCGAGGAAAAGGGGCAGGGGAGATAGCAACAGGGCAGATACTGGCAGGTGTTGAGCTCGCTAGTTTATCTTGTAACCTTTTTCTGATATGAATAAAAAACTCTTTTAGCTCGCTTGTCTCTGTGGCTTTTCTTTGCTCAGTGACGAGTTTTCCCTTGTGGTGGTTCAACGGTCTCGAGGGTCGTACCCCGGATGAGGCAACTAATTCGTTTAAAAAGTTTCGATCTAGAATAGATTTAAGCGAAAAAAATGCGATATGCTCAATAAAACTCAATTTGATCCCCGAGCTCGGAAAAACATTAAAAAGGTAAATCTAATAATTCAAAAACTTCCTACGCTCGAAGATTCAATATTTTATTTTGAAAAATAAAGTGCTAGCTGCCCCCTGTCTGGTTAATTTCCCTCTGAAACCTTGATTACTGGACATGCCCTTAGCTTGACTTGGCAGTCTCGTATCTTCTTACGACTTTGCCAAGTTCAAACTTCGAGGGGTTACCATGGGACATTCAGGTTACCTGAATGAGTGATCGCCCATTCAGATCCCCCTAGATTACCCAGGGGTGCTTCCGATCATGGCGTGTGAACGCGAAGGACCCCAGTCTTGTTTCAAGACGAAAACTGAGAACCCCGGTCTTGCTTTAAGTCTACACGACGGCGGACTATACCTTGAGGGCAATGCGTGTAAGTTGACTGTGTGCGAGCTATTCCTTGGTTGCTCTGCTGGTGAGCTTGGCCGTGTGCTATCCCGCAATGAGACTTATCAAGCCCATACTTCAAGAAGGGATTCATCTCAAACTCAAAATATTCATTTTATTCTCAAAAACTCGATCTACAAAAGGGCACCTACTCGTTATGCATAATACTTTCAAAGATGAAGGGCATTCCAAGGTCATTCCAGGAGGTCGCCGTTCGCGGTCATCAGTCGGTAGGCCCCCGATCCTTTTGCTTCGTGCACTATATAGGGGCTTTTCTAGTTTGCTGCGAGCTTTCTAATATTAGGCTCCTATGTGTTAGCGAACACCTATCACATCACCAGGTCGCCAGACTTGAATGCCCGATAGTGAACTCTTTTATCGTAGGCGTGCTCCTCTTTAGTCTATATCCTGCGAGGTACAAGTTGGTGAGCTCCCTCCTCTCTTCGAGCTGGTCAAGAGAGTTAACGAGCAAATCATCATTGGCAACCTCACCTGCAACGAGCCTACGCTTTGTAGTCACCTTGGCTTCCACGGGCATGGCGGCCTTACAGCCGTAGGCAAGGCTGAATGGTGATTTGTTTGTGGAGCATCGTAGGGTAGTCCGATAGGCCCACATCACCCCGTCGAGTTCTTTCTCCCACAGCCCTTTCTTTTCCTCTAATCTCTTCTTGAGGTTGTCCAGGATCACTTGATTCGTAGCTTCGGCTTGCCCGTTGCTCTGGGGTACCTTAGAGAGGAATAATCTCAGGTTGACTCCATATTCAGCGCAGAAGCTCTTGATCAGGTGATTGTCGAACTGGCGGCCATTATCGGTGATGAGTACTCGGGGAAGACCGAATCTACAAAAAATATTCTTCTATAGGAAGTCCTTCACTTGCTTCTCGCCGATCTTGGCCAGCGGGATTGCTTCCACCCATTTGATAAAGTAGTCCGTGGCTACCAAGATAAACTTTCTTTACTGCATCAACATGGGAAAGGGTCATACTTTCTCGAGCCCCTACTGCTGGAAAGGTCAGGGGCTCGCCAAGGGGTATGGCTCTTCCACGGGCAAGTGGGTGACTTTGGCATGCTTCTGGCACTACGCAAACCTCTGTGCGACCTTAATGGCATCCTGCGTGAGCGTGGGCCACCAGTACTCCTGCCTTCTTACCTTTCCGGCTAGAGACCGCCCACAAGAGTGATTGCCGGACTCTCCGTAATGTATGCGACCCATCACTTCATCCATCTCTGGGGGTTCCACACACCTGAGATTAGGCCCGCCGAAGGACTTTCTGAAGAGGCGGTCCCAGCGAATAAGATATCGACACGCACGATTCTCTACTCGTTGGGCTTCCTTTTTATCGTTGGGGAGCTTGCCTTTCTGGAGATAGCAAATAATTGGTGTGGTCCAACTAGCGGGCAGTACCTCGACTGAGGTTTGGTTTACTACGCTCTCACCAAGTTGGATCTGGGGGCGGTCTTGCACTTCGATAATTATCTACCGGACTTTGAGACCTCCTAGCAGGGAGGCCGTATTGGCCAAGGCATCTGCCCATTTATTATCGAATCAGAGGATTTGTTCGAATGAAATCCTCTCGAACTTTGCCATGCCCTTCACTAGGTCCATGTAGCTCGCTATTCACGTGTCTCAAGAGGCGTAGTCACCATTGATTTAGCAAACGATCAATTGAGAATCACTGAAGACTTTCAGCTTTCAGACACCAATATCTTCAGCGAGCTCCAAGCTCGCTAGGAGCGCCTCGTATTCTACTTCATTGTTGGTGGCGACAAAATCAAGCTGAATGGACTTCTCAAGAATTATCTCTTTGGCGATCAACACAACCCCGATCCTTGCTCCAGAGGCGTTGGATGAACCAACAACAAAGAGTTCCCAGCTTTCAGTAGATGCTAGCTTCGTCTAGCGGGGTTTCCCTGGCTCGCTCAGAAACCTCGCCTTCCCAGGGTGTGCCTCAGTTGGCTCATCCTCCTGAGTCGGGATTGGCTCTTCCAGTGGGAAGTCCGCCAAGAAATCGGCAAGAGCCTGCCCTTTGACCGCAGTTCGCGGAACGTACTCTAGTCCGTAAGCGGCTAGCTCGGCAGACCAACGATAAAGCCTTCCAGCCACCGAAGGCTTTGAGAGCGCGCTCTTCAAGGGGTGTTCCCACTACCAAAAAGATTTATTTTGCTGACGAAATATTTTAAAGCCGTCGGTAATAATATGATTTTTACTGACGATAATAATAATACTCGTCGGTATAATAACTTTAATTTTTTAAATATTATTTCCATTTTAATTACCGACAGCAAAATAAAGTCCGTCGGCATAATATATTTACTGATGGACATAATATATTCTATCGGTAAAATATATATATTAACGACGGTAATATATATGCATGTCGATAATAAAAAATAGTATATATAATAGTATTTGATATTATTTTTACTTACGTAAATTAAATATCCGTTGGTATAGAATATATCTATACCGATGGAAATTTAATTTCTGTCAGTATTGAATATATATTTACCGATGGCAGATTTGTCTTTCGTCGGTAAAAATCCACTTTATAAATTGCTCGACCCCGTCCCAACCCTATATGCTGTGATTTTCCTCCATCCCGACCTTCACGGTTTCGATCACCCCATGGCCCCCCCCTCCCCTATCCGGTGTTTCATCCCCCCCTCGGCCCACCTTCGACTTCGGCTCCGGCTCTGGCTCTGGCCCCCCCTCCGGCTACCTTTAGTGAGTACCCTCCTCCTCCTCCTCCTTCTCTCATCCTCCTCTCCTCCTTCTCCTCCTCATTTTGTTCCAATTCACACCCTAAAATTTGAAATTTTAGCACAATACCCCTTTTGTCAACTATTTTGTTGCAAAATGCACCCTAAAGTTTGAAATTCTAGCACAATACCCAATTTTTCAACTACTAAATTTTTGATGTTATCATTTTATCTAGGGCTGATTTTTGGATGGATCGGATCGGAATAGAGATCTTCGAAAAATTGCTAAAAAATTTTGGAATCCCAAATGTTATTTTGATTCCGATTCTGAAATTTTGGAATTTCGAAATCCAATTCCGATTCAGAATAATTATAATTATGGGAATTTTTTGGAATGTTATATTTTTGGAAATTAGGTTTAGGGTTTAGGTTTAGGTATGGTTGCAAACAAATCAAGCTATTCGTGAGCGGCTCGTGCCTTGGCTCGATAAAAGCTTGTTCGAGTTCGTTCGGTTACTAGTCAAGCCAAGCCCAAGCCTAGAGTTTAGGCTCGTTTAATAAATGAGCCAAGCTCAAGCAGACCAAATCTCGGCTTGTTTGGGCTCGTGAACATGCTTATTTAGGGATTGTGAGCAAAGCTCGTGAACAAGCTCGGTAGGCTCATAAATGGCTTGAATAAGCCTAACATATAGCCTAGTATGAAGTTTAGGCTCGTGAACAAGCTCGATAAGGGACTGTTCAATCACTAATTGAGCATAGCCTAGTCTGAAGTTTATGCTTGTGAATAGGCTCGTGAACAGGCTCAAGCCGACCAAAGATCGGTTTAGGCTCGTTTAATAAACGAGCCAAGCTCAAGTAGACCAAATCTCGGCTCGTTTGGGCTCCCGAACATGCCTGTTTAGGGCTTGTGAGCAAAGCTCGTGAACAAGCTTGATAGGCTCATAAAGGGCTCGTGAATAGGCTCATAAATGGCTTGAATAAGCCTAACATATAGCCTAGTATGAAGTTTAGGCTCGTGAACAAACTCGATAAGGGACAATTCAATCACTAATTGAGCATAGCCTTGTCTGAAGTTTAGGCTCGTGAACAAGCTCAAGCCAACCAAAGCTCAGTTTAGGCTCGTTTAATAAGCGAGCCAAGCTTAAGCAGACCAAAGCTCGGCTCGTTTGGGCTTACGAACATGCTTGTTTAGGGCCTGTGAGCAAAGCTCATGAACAAACTTGATAGGCTCATAAAGGGCTCGTGAATAGGCTCATAAATGACTTGAATAAGCCTAACATATATCCTTGTATGAAGTTTAGGCTCATGAACAAGCTCGATAAGGGACTGTTCAATCACTAATTGAGTATAGCCTAGTCTGAAGTTTAGGCTCATGAACAAGCTCAAGTCGACCAAAGCTTGGCTCGGCTTTAACCCCCCACATATGAGATGCAGTGTGATGCTTAAAAAATAAAAAACATGGGGAGCTTTTAACCTGAGGTCCAAATAGTGAAAGGGTGACTTACGACATGCATTGGCTAATTTCAGTTATTTTCAGAGTGAGTCCCATAAACCTAAATCCATTCTGGTTTTCTCTCAATGCTCGTCCAGCTCTCCACGCTCGTCTGATAGGTAGGGCGACCATCCCCATTCATACGAATAGCCAGTAGGGGTGTACTCTGAATATATTCATCCTTTTGAGATGGTAACTAATCGGAGGGATGAAAATGCACACCTTTATATGTTTTGAAATATTGATATGCAAATATAATATTTCCATCCGCTCAGCATGCTGCCGAATATTAGATCGATCACCAGTTATTTTCGGACACCTATCACTACTCCATATCAACATCGAAAACTTGAAACGGGTGGGTTGAGCAAAATTTGTGTCGGAACGGTCCAATCTGAAATCGAATCGTTACAAAATCGGCTAGGTCTAATATATTACTATTTACTTATGGTTTTCGTGTAGTACGAGAGTCACAAGCTAAATGTATACACATCCAAAGAAAATTTTGTTAGTATTTTGTGGTAGTGATTGATTGAGCTCGGTTTAGGGTTTAGGTTTAGGTTAGGTTTAGGGTTTAGGTTTAGGTTAGGATTAGGGTTAGAGTTAGATTTAGGGTTTAGGCTTTAGGTTAGGATTAGGGTTAGGTTAAGGGTTTAGGATAGGATTAGGGTTAGGTTTAGGGTTTAGGTTAGAGTTAACTGAATATTCAAAAATTTAGGTTTAAATTTATCACGACATCATAATTCTCTACGTGTGTACTTACCACGAAATCCTAACATCAATCATTTAAGCCATTTTAGGTTCTAAGAACTGGTGTAGCTTGCCACAACCGATGACTGGCCTTCGGGCTTAGGAATTTTTTATTAACTAAAATTGGGCGGAAGCTATCGCCATTTTTCTATTAACTAAAATTATGTGGAAGCTATCACTATTTCTCCAGTTATTCCATTTGTATAATTTGGATTTAGGGCGATGCTCTATACTCTATATGGGGCCACCCAAATTTGAACCATTTTGAGTTAGGGCGATGCTATATACTCCATATAGAGTCACCCAAATACGTAGATTATTAAGGTATGGTTGGGGCAGAGTCTCATAGACATGGTTTGAAATTACTACAGGTGTTGTGTGGCCAGATAGATGAAGATGTCTTCGATCGATAAGAGTTGGATGCGTAATTCAAATCGGATGAGCCAAGAGTACAGAGGAGTCAGGAAATATTTGGATTTTGCATTTGAGCGTCTTGCACCGCTTGATGGAAAAATTGTGTGTCCTTGTATAGACTGCGGAAGGGTGACTAGGAAGGTTCAAGAGGAATATGAGGTTTATCTAGTAATGCGTGGCATTGACATTAGCTATACTCGTTGGTTCTCACACGGTGAGGAGCTAGATGCAGTCCCCATGGCAGTTCACGGTGAAAATGTGAACATAGTAATCGATGATGATAATAATAATACAGACGATGGCGATGATATGCAGGGTATAATACATGATTTGTAAGATGGAATAGGTACAAAAACACCGCCAAGTGATCAGCATAATATTAAAGCGGACAAGTTCTATAGATTGCTTAAGGATGCCGAACAACCTCTATACCCGGGGTGTGAGAAGTTTTTAAAACTCTCTTTCACTGTAAAGCTTCTTCATTTGAAGTACCTCAATGGTTGGAGTATTAAGTCATTTAATATATTGGTAGAGTTGTTGAAAGAGGCTTTTCCTATAGGTGAGAGTACCAAAATCATTCTACGAGGCGAAGAAGACAATTAAAGATCTCGGGCTTGGTTATGACAAAATTGATGCATACATGAACGATTATATGTTTTACCGAAAGGAGTACGAACATGCATGGTCATGCCACATATGCGGAGCAACGAGATATAAAGAAGTGGATGCCGAGTCTAGTACCAATCGAAGGAAGAAAATTATATCTGCAAAGGTTCTCCTATACTTTTCGCTTATGGACAGGCTTCAGAGGTTGTTTATGTCATCGAAGACTGCTGAGCAGATGAGGTGGCATGCGCGAGAACGTACAGATGACGGGCTTATGAGACATCCGGTCGACTCTCTAACATGGAAAGATTTTGATTAGACCTATCCTGAATTCGCATGTGAAGTTCATAATGTCAGGTTAGGGCTTGTTAGCGATGGCTTCAATCCCTTTAGGAATATGAGTGTGTCCTATAATATTTGGCCACTTGTCCTAGTTCCATACAATTTGCCTCCCTGGATGTGCTTAAAAAAGCCATACACCATGCTCTCCTTGCTCATTCCCAGACCCAGGTCACCTAGTAATGATATTGACATTTACCTGCAGCTGTTGATTAAGGAGTTCAACGAGTTGTGGGAAGTTGGGACTGATACGTATGATGCCTCATTTCACCAGAATTTTTGGATACATACGGTACTTTTATGGACCATCAACGATTTTTCTGCATATGCTAACTTATCTGGGTGGAGTACTAAAGGAAAATTGGCATGCCCTACATGCAATAAGGACACAGATTCATTACGGTTAAAGGACGAAGGTAAGTTCTGTTATAGGGCCATCAAAGGTTTCTTATTGACGGACATAAGTGGAGGCAGAACAAAAGAGTATTCAACGGTAAGAAGGAACTTGCAAAGGCACTAGAGCAGCTTTCGGGGGTAGAAGTCTTGCGTGAATTAGATCAGCTTAATGCGGTGGCACTTGGGAAAGGCAAAAAGAAAAGAACATACAAAGAATCTGCGCATGAACATAATTGGAAGAAGAAGAGTATTTTCTTTAAACTATCTTACATGAGTAGCCTACTCTTGCGGCATAACTTGGATGTCATTCATATCGAGAAAAATATATGTGTCAACATTATAGGAACACTATTGAATCTCGACGATAAGACAAAAGATAATCTTAAATCTTGTCTCGATATTAAAAAGTTAGGCATTCAAAATTTACTTCATCCCCAAGAGATTAGAGATAAGTATGTGTTGCCAGTTGCATGCTACACCATGAGCTCACAGCAAAAGATAGCCTTATGTGTATTCCTATGGTTTGCGAAAACGTCGGATGATTACTCTTTGAATATCGCACGATACGTGCAAAAGAATGGCTGAACGTTATCTGGATTAAAGAGCCAAGATTATCATATTCTTATGTAGCGATTGTTATCCCTTGCTATATATGGGAATTTAGCCAAATAGGTGTCCGGTCCGTTAGTTGAGCTCAGCACTTTTTTAAGACAGTTGTGCTCGAAGGTACTTAGACTGGACCAACTTGATCAGATGGAGCGGGATATTGCAATCATATTATGCAAGCTAGAGATGATATTTTTACCTTCCTTCTTTGATGTCATGGTGTATTTGACCGTTCACTTGGCAAAAGAGGCCAAACTCAGCGGCCCAGTTCATTACCGCTGGATGTATTTTTTCGAGAGGTAATCATCTCATCTTATTTTTTAATATATTTGATCATTCTTTGATGTATTTATCCATAAATTTTCTTCTCAAAAAATTAGATACTTACGAACATTGAAATCATATGTTCGTAATAAGAGTCGTCCAGATGGATCAATTACTGAGGAATACCTGATTAAAAAATATCTGATATTTTGCTCAAGATACCTACATGGTATAGACACGAGATTCAATCAACTTGAGCAGAACTATGACGATGGTCCAGTAAACTTCGATGGGGGTTTATCTATATTTGCTGAAATGGATAAACCTCTAGAAGAAGGTAAAACCCATCGATTGTCTGTAGATAAGATTCAATAGGCATATATGTATGTGTTCCGCCAATGTGATGAAGTGTGCCCATTTATTGAGTTAGCATTTTATTATCATTTACTCATTCTTTCAGTCTATTCGTTAAATATATGTGCTAATTATAATCTAATTCATAACCAGCAGTACATGAATCATAAAGCCATCATTAATAATCGGGGTACTCGAAATGCGTCAAAATTTCATGATCGTGAATTCCCATCGTGGTTCGAGAACCATATAAGTCTTCACATCATGACTGAATTTTATTGACATCTATTACTAAACAATAATTATATGTTTATATCATGAATGTCATGTGATTATTATAGACACAAGAGCTATATGACAACCATGATCCGCTGATGAATGAGGATCTCTGGCGCTTATCTTGTAGCCCTTTGGAAGATGCAATATCATTTGATGGGTATATCATGAATGGTTATAGATTTTGGATGAAAGATAGTGAAAAATCACAAAGAACAGCAAATAGTACGGTTATCGTCAATAGTGGGCAAGAAGAATTAGGATATTTCGACTTCTACGACGTCCTTAACCAGATTCTCGAGATTAAATTCTTTGGCCAAAATCAGATCATATTATTCAAATGCGATTGGTATGATGTTAATAATCACGAGACTGGTTATAATGTCGACAAATACGGTTTTATCAGTGTCAACACTGGTAAAAGATTGAATATCCAATATCAAGATCCATTTATTCTTGCCTCTCAAGCAGAATAGATATTTTACGCACCGGATAATACCTCTTCAGGTTGGCAAATTGTAGTCAGGTCACCACCCAGATATTTTTACGACATGGAAGATAAAGATGCAGGGGTCGTCGATGATAATTTTGATATGTACCAGAATGATGAGATAATTATTATCGTTGTAGCACACGACGAAAATGAAAAGGTCGATAATATAAACTAGACAACGAATGAAAATCAAATGATAGAAGAGGGATGCGATGAGAGTGACGGAGATGAGACATAAAATGACTAGACCTGGATTATTTCATATGTAAATTGGACTATTTCATATATAAACCAAATTATTTCATATATAAATTGGACTGTTAGAAAATAAATATCTTACTGTTTCATATATAAATCAAACTGTTTCATATATAAATCATATTATTATATATATATATCATATTGTTTTATACTGTTTCATATATAAATCAAACTGTTTTATATGTAAATCATACTATTTCATATGTAAATCAAACTGTTTCATATTTATATCATATTATTTTATATAAAAAAATATTACTGCTTTCAGATGGCATCATGGTCGAGGGTTCATAGAGGCAGGGCTGGGCTAGCTCGGAGCGCTCCGGCTACTACCCCAGGGTCCGAGGCCGAGCCCTCTGGATCTGCGAGTGTTGTTCCTTTCTCCACACCAGCTTCTGAGGTCGTAGCCTCTGGAGATTCAGGCAACGCTCATTACTCATCTACAGTGTTTATGCCCATAAATAATATTTAGATCTAAAGTTTTAAGCATTTTGTAAATACTTGTTTAGTACTGATGTATATTTTATTTGCAGGGTCGAGGATCGCCAGGCACGTAGGCGACTACGGTGTGATGACAGCCTGGTGCTTGTGGAGCTTACGCAAGCCGCTTTCCCTATAGTGGAGCGACAGGTCCTTTATGGGCGAGCATAGTTCTGACACCGCCACATGGGTCGACATGATAGTACGGGAGGAGAGGATTACCACTATTGTGGAGATAAAGGGGTGGAAGAACATCGATGCATCCTATAAGAAAAGAATATATCAGATCGTTTTGGTACGTTAGTTTCATTAAATCATTTTAGAATAATATCGTACTTCTTTATAATTTGAATTGATAAAATTACTTGTTTCTAAATTAATTTGACAAGTGAAACTTAAATAGGAGAATATAAAAACTGACACCCACTGGGAGGACTTGTGGAAGATAATGAGTGAGCAGTACAGGGATTACTGTCACGAGCTCTACCAGCTCTACGGTTACTTGGTCAGTGAGCCGGCTGAGGAGTTATAGGCTACGATCGAGACGAGAGACGCGCCTTCGATACACGTTCTACAATTTTTGGTCGCTCGTCGGGCCACCCAACAGTTTCAAGTATAATTATTATTTTGTTGGTTTGTACTTGTTTTAACTCATGTTATACTAAAAATTTATATTGATGTTTGAAAATTTAATCGATTGACATAGGCGAGTTCTGCTAAAGGCAAGGAGAATAGAAATGCCTCGACGATACCTGCTCCAGTGAGTGAAAGGACCTCCATGCCCCAGCTTACCCAGCAGTTGATAAATGATACAAATATTTTATTCTTTAAAGCTCTATAAATCTTATGTTAACTCATATATTTATTTTATATGCCAAAAAACAGACACAGTCCTTAGACCAGGAGCCTAATCGGATTGACTTTTTTGAGGCCTCTAGGAGGCAGCGTACAGATGAGGCATTTCTGGACGATAGGGTTGCCTCACAAGTCGTAAGTAATTAAATTACTGTTAATGCATTCGTATACGTATGCCATCAAATATCATTGTTTTTTTTCATATAGGAGAGAATGAGACTTATGGTGACCCCATCGGGTGAGGTTGGATCCTTCTCTAGCTCAGTATCTGTAGACTCAGCAATGAATACTGTGCTTAGACCTGCCACGCACGGCCACGTCCTCTGTACGGGCCTTGAAGTCACGCCCTCCTCCTACTTTGAATGAGAGGGTATGCGCTCGAGGGTACGGGACACCCAGATCGGAGTTATTACTCAGTTGCAATTTGCGCTAGATGTGGAGCGTGAGCAGAGGCAAGCCCTCGAGCACAGGGTTGAGGCGAAGCGCGAGGAGAGGTAGGCCTTCGAGAGGTGAGTTAAGGAGGGTACTTGAGCGTCGGCTTGATGAGTTCATTAGCAGGTCTAGCGGTGGCTCATGCTCATGATCAGGTACTTACTAATCTTTATAATATTAATATAAAATATACATCTTATTAAAATTAATTTAAGTACGATTGTCATATTATTTGAGTTTAGCACGAATATCATGCTAACATGCTAACACGCTAACTTATAAATTTCCAATGCTTAGAATCTAAATTAGACAATTGAAGGATAAATTCTTCAGATATCTACTTAAAACTTGCTCGCAAGTCCGAAATACAAAAAAACATCCAAGTACGAATTATCGGATGCGATTCGATGACGATCCCAATACATTCAAACCAAGTTCAAAATCCAAAACACGCTAACTTATGATTTTCCAATGCTTAGACTCTAAATTAGTCAATCGGAGGGAATAATATTAAAATACGACTTAAAACTTGTTCGCAAGTTCGAAATATGAAAAAACATTCAAGTACGAATTATCGGATACGATTCAATAACGATCACATCGAATCCAAACCAATTTCAAAATCCGAAACATGCTAACTTATGATTTTCGAACGCTTAAACTCTAAATTAGACAATTAGAGGGTAAATTCTTGAAATATCTATTTATAACTTGCTCGCAAGTCCAAAGTATGAAAAAACATCTAAGTACGAAATATCGGATGTGATCTGATGATGATCCAACCAAATCCAAACCAAGTTCAAAATCAGAAACATAAAAACTTATGATTTTTCAACGCTTAGACTCTAAATTATTCAATCAGAGGATAAATTCTTAAAATATCTAAGTAAAACTTGCTCGTTAGTTTGAAATATGAAAAAACATCCAAGTACGAAATATCGGATGTGATCCGATGATGATCCGATCGAATCCAAACCAAGTTCAAAATCGAAAACATGCTAACTTATGATTTTTCAACGCTTAGACTCTAAATTAGTCAATCGGAGGGTAAATTCTTTAAATATCAAATTAAAACTTGCTCGTAAGTCCGTAATACGAAAAAACATCCAAGTATGAATATTTGGATGCGATCCAATAACGATTCCATCGAATCAAAACCAAATTCAAAATTCGAAACACGCTACTTATGATTTTCCAACGCTTAGACTCTAAATTAGTCAATCGGAGGGAATAATCTTTAGATATCGACTTAAAACTTGCTCGCAAGTCCGAAATACAAAAAAACATCCAAGTACGAATTATTGGATGTGATCCGATGATGATCCGATCGAATCCAAACCAAGTTGAAAATCCGAAATACACTAACTTATGATTTTTTAACGCTTAGACTCTGAATTAGACAATCAGAGGTAAATTCTTCGAATATCTACTTAAAACTTGCTCGCAAGTCCAAAATATAAAAAAACATCCAAGTACGAATTATCGAATACGATCCGATGATGATCCCATTGAATCCAAACCAAATTCAAAATCCGAAAGATGCTAACTTATGATTTTTCAACTCTTAGACTCTAAATTAGTCAATCGGAGGGAATAATATTAAAATATCGAATTAAAACTTGCTCGCAAGTCCAAAATACAAAAAATCATCTTAGTATAAATTATCGGATGCGATCTGATGATGATCCCATCGAATCTAAACCAATTTCAAAATCTGAATCATGCTAACTCGTAATTTTCCAATGCTTAGACTCTAAATTAGACAATTAGAGGGTAAATTTTTAAAATATCTATTTAAAACTTGCTCACAAATCTGAAGTATAAAAAACCATCCAAGTACGAATTATCGAATGCGATTGGATAACGATCCGATCGAATCCAAACCAAGTTTAAAATCCAAAACATGCTAACTTATGATTTTTCAATGCTTAGACCCTAAATTAGTCAATCGGAGGGTAAATTCTTAAAATATCTAATTAAAACTTGCTTGCAAGTCTGAAATAAGAAAAAACATCCAAGTACGAATTATCGGATGTGATCCGATGATGATCCAATCGAATCCAAACCAAGTTAAAAATTTAAAACACGCTAACTTATGATTTTTCAACGCTTAGACTCTAAATTAGTCAATCGGAGGGTAAATTCTTAAAATACCTAATTAAAACTTACTCGCAAGTCCGAATTATGAAAAAACATCCAAGTACGAAATATCGGATGCGATCTGATGACAATCACATTGGATCTAAACCAAGTTCAAAATCCAAAACATGCTAACTTATGATTTTCCAAACCTTAGACTCTAAATTAGTCAATCGGAGGGAATAATCTTAAAATATCGACTTAAAACTTTCTCATAAGTCTGAATTCGAAAAAACATCCAGGTATAAATTATCGGATGTGATCCGATGACGATCCAATTGAATCCAAACAAATATCAAAATTTGAAACATGCTAACTTATGATTTTTCAACGCTTAGACTCTAAATTAGTAATCGGAGGGTAAATTCTTAAAATATCTAATTAAAACTTGCTCGCAAATCCGAAATACGAAAAAACATCCCAGTACGAATTATCAAATGTGATCCGTTGACAATCCGATCGAATCGAAAAAAAGTTCAAAATCTGAAACGCGCTAACTTATGATTTTCCAACGCTTAGACTCTAAATTAGTCAGTCGAAGGGAATGATATTCAAATATCGATTTAGAACTTCCTCTCAAGTCCAAGATATGACAAAATATCCAAGTATGAATTATCGAATGTGATATGATGACGATCCTATTGAATCCAAACCATGTTCAAAATCCAAAACATGCTAACTTGTGTTTTTCCAATTATAGACTCTAAATTAGACAATTGGAGGGTAAATTCTTAAAATATATTTTTAAAACTTGCTCGCAAGTCTGAAATATAAAAAACATCTAAGTATAAATTATCGGATGCGATCTGATGATGATTCGATCGAATAAAAACTAAGTTCAAAATCCGAAACACACAAACTTATTATTTTCCAATGCTTAGACTCTAAATTAGTCAATCGGAGGGTAAATTCTTAAAATATCTACTTAAAATTTGCTCGGAAGTCTGAAATACAAAACAACATCCAACTACGAATTATTGTATGTAATCCGATGATGATCCGATCGAATCCAAACTATGTTCAAAATCCGAAACATGCTAACTTAAGAATTTTCAACACTTAGACTATAAATTTGTCAATCGAAAGGTAAATTCTTAAAGTGTCTAATTAAAACTTGCTCGCAAGTTTAAAATACAAAAAAACATCCAATTATGAATTACCGAATGCGATCCGATGATGATCCCATCGAATCCAAACCAAGTTCAAAATTCGAAATATGCTAACTTATGATTTCTAAATGCTTTGACTCTAAATTAGTCAATCGGAGGGAATAATATTAAAATATCGACTTAGAACTTGCTCGCAAGTCCGAAATATAAAAAATCATCCAAGTACAAATTATCGGGAGTGATCCGATGATGATCCCATTGAATCCAAACCAAGTTCAAAATCCAGAACACGCTAAGTTATGATTTTCCAATGCTTAAACACTAAATTAGTAAATCAGAGGGTAAGTTCTTAAAATATTTACTTAAAACTTGCTCGTAAGTCCAAAATATAAAAAAACATCCAAGTCTGAATTATCGGATGCGATCCGATGACGATCTGATCGAATCCAAACCAAGTTCAAAATCCAAAACATGTTAACTTATGATTTTCCAATGCTTAAACTCTAAATTAGTCAATCAGAGGGTAAATTATTAAAATATCTACTGAAAACTTGTTCGCAAGTCCGAAATATAAAAAAACATCCAAGTACGAATTATCGGCGATCCGATGATGATACGATCAAATCTAAACCAAGTTCAAAATCCGAAATATACTAACTTATGATTTTTGCTTAGACTCTAAATTAGTCAATCAGAGGGTAAATTCTTAAAATATCGACTTAAAACTTACTCGTAAATCCGAAATACGATAAAATATCAAAGTCTGAATTATCGAATGTGATCTGATGATGATCCAATCTAATCCAAACCAACTTCAAAATTTGAAACATGCTAAATTGTGATTTTTCAACGCTTAGACTCTAAATTAATCAATTGGAGGGTAAATTCTTAAAATATCTATTTAAAACTTGCTCACAAGTCTGAAATATAAAAAAACATCCAAGTATGAATTATCGGATGCGTTTTGATAATGATCCGATTGAATTCAAATCAAGTACAAAATCCAAAACATGCTAACTTATGATTTTCCAACGCATAGACTCTAAATTAGTCAATCGAAGGGTAAAATCTAAAATATTTACTTATAAATTGCTAGAAAGTCCGAAATATGAAAAAACATCTAAATCCAAATTATCGGATACGATCCGATCGAATCCAAAGTAAGTTAAAAATTCGAAACACGCTAACTTATGAATTTCGAACGCTTAGACTCTAAATTAGTCAATCGGAGGATAAAATCTTGCCTGAAATATTTGGTAAAAAATCAGATCTAGCGACTCGAAGGGGGGGGTGAGGAGACAATTTTAATGACTATTGGGATGATCGCCCCCCTCTTCACGTGATCTATTGGGCAAGTCGAAAGGGGTGAGCTTTAATTTGGGAGGGGGGGAGCGTAATAGGGGAAGCTTGAAAGAGGAGAAAATCTATAGTATAACAGTGATGCCACCTCAGCAAATATCACGGCCGATAAACGCTGGAGCACTATTCAACACCAGTACAACTGATTCATAACCACATGATCAAGTCACCACGAAAATACATTGCACTAAGCCCCAACTGCAGCATGCTATATATATAGATGTAAACCATTTTTTTAACAAATACATGTTAATTGCAGAATGTGTAGCGTCAGGGGATAAGAGCACCAGCGTTGGTGCCGAGCGGCATGGAGTGGTTGAGCTAGGGCACACAGCTTTCCTTAGTTTTGGATTGTGTAAAAATAATTTTGTAATAAATATGTGGTAATTTTCTGGTGATATGATAATATTTGGTAATTTGTGGTAATATTTGATAAATTGTGGTAATATTTGATTTAGTCAATTATGGTAATATTGTGGTAATTTGTGGTTATATTTGAAAATATTGTGGTATTATTGTAAATCACAGGAATTAAATAACAAGATTTTAGTAAATTTTTTTAAAAAATTCAAGTTTTATTACCGACGGATCTTATAGTTTCCGTCGGCAATAATATATATATTTTTAAAATATGCATATATTACCGACGAAACTTAACTATCCGTCGGTAATATACTTATTTTTGCCGATGAAAATAATTTTAACCGTCGGTAATAATCTATTATATATATTTTTAAATATTAATATATTGCTGATGAACATTAATAGTTATTTGTGCCGATGAAAATAATAGCAACCGACGGTAATAATCTATTATATTTTTTAAAAATATTATTATATTGCCGATGTACAAATATGATCTGTCTGTATTAATGTCTAATACCGACTGAAATTTTAATCTGTCACCGTTTTTTTTCCCGACGGTCAACGATGAAAATTCATTCCGTCGCCATAAATCAATACTGACGAAAAAATAATATTACCGACGAATATTTTCCTTCGGTAAAAAATGTTATTTTTGTAGTATTCGTGATGACTTTGATGGAATAGACCGAGAAGTATGGATGCAGCTTCTTGCGGTTAAGACCAAGGCTAGAGCGACCTTCTCGATTGGTCTATACCGGAGCTTGACAGGGAGTATGGTGTGACATATGAAATACATGGGTCTTTCTAACTTTGCCTCTTCCAACACAAGGACCCCACTTACCGCATTCTCGATAATGGAGAGATAGATGCCGAGCTCTTCTCCTACTTTGTGTGCGGCTAAAATAGGGGGACTGGTTAGATAATCTTTAACCTTTTGGAATGTAAACTCGCACCTCTCATCCCAACGAAAGTCAGCTCCCTTCTGAAGCAATTCGAATAAGGTCCGACAACTGTTGGAAGACTTCGAGATGAAGTGATTCAGCACCGCGATTCATTCACTCAGTTTCTGGACTTTCCTGTCGCATCCTTAGTGAGGGCATCTTGACAAGCGCTCTGATTTGTTCAGGATCGGCCTCGATCCCCCAATAGGTGACCAGGTATCCCAATAACTTTCCAGAGGTGAATCTGAATGCGCACTTCACCAGTTCAGCCTTATTTGGAATTTTCTCAAAATGCCAAACACTTCTTTGAGGTCGATGACATGCCTCTCCCGTTCCTAGCTCTTCACTAGGAGGTTGTCTATATAGACCTTGAAATTTTTGTCGATCTAATCTTTGAATATATGAGTGACTAACCATTGGTAGGTCACCCCGGCGTTCTTGAGCCCTAAAGGCATCCTGGTAGCAAAACAGCTTCTGGTACCCTACTCCAGAGTAGAAAGTGGTCTTCTCCTGTTCGTCAATGTGAAGAGGTATCTGATTGTATCCAGAGTACCCGTTCAAGAATGAGAGAGCCTGGAACCCGACAATCGCATTTACCAGAGCTCCGATCCATGGGAGTGGAAATCCATCCTTCGGGCATGCTTTGTTGAGGTCAGAGAATTCTATACACACCCTGTGGCTCCGCTCTTCTTTGGCACCGCCATGATATTGGAGATCCAATCAGGGAAGTGTGCTTCTCGGATAAAGCCAACCAGCTCTACCTTTTTAACCTCTGCCACAACTGTGGAAGCCTTCGCGGCTGAAATATGCTGAGCTTTCTGCTTGACCAGAGGGAAGTCGCGCAGGGTGTATAGACAGTAGCAAGCGATCTTTGGGTTGATCCCCGGTATGTTGGCGAAGCTCCATGCGAACATGTCGTGATAATCATTGAGAAGATTTGCCAAGGCCAAGACCTCGGCTTCGGTCAATGACGTCCCAAGGTAAATGACACATGGAATCCCATCATCTCCGATATTTATCTCTTGAAGGGGCTCCGCAATAGGGAATTTTCCCTTCGCAGCATCTTCTGGGTGACCTCTCGTACCATGCTCTCGACTAACGCCGCTTCCACCCGGGTGGTCTATCCGGTGGTGTGAAGTGGGTGTCTCATAAGGTTTGGGAGTCGTTATTGGATTGTCCGGGAGCTCGCATAGAGAGGCAGCTAACTTCTAGGAGGGCACCAGCCTCTTGGCCTCTGAAGCACCAATGATGGTGAGGTGGTGGACGTCCTGCTCGCACCTAGTAGCAGCGACCTGGTCACCTCGGATGATCATAACCCCTGTGGGAGTAGGGAATTTGGGGGCCTGGTGGGTGGGTGAGGACACCGCATTTATTTGCCTCAGCTAAGGTCGCCCAAGGATGACATTGAACGCGGACTGTCCATCGACCACGGCAAAGCGGGCTTGTCAAAATTCGGGGCCTGCCATCACGGTCAGGGTAATCTCCCCTATTACTTTGGAGACCTCACCTATGAAGCCGCTAAGGGAGGCAATTGATGGAGACAAATCAACTTGTTGCAATCCCATCCGTTGGAATGCCGATAAGAAGAGGATATCTATGGCACTCCCAGAATCTATCAAGATATGTCATAACTCTATATTGGCCATCATGAGATGTATGACGAGGGGGTCATTATGTGGAGTAGCGACCCCAACCATATCATCCTCTGAAAACCATAAGAAGTCGCGGGCTTCCATCCTCGGGGTTTGGAGCAAAGTAGGTAGGAGTGAGATAGGGTATACCTTTTGTGCTCGCTCCACCTCCCTCACTTGCTGTCGGACTTTGTTGTTGGACCTTGGCTCGCCCAGGCATCCTGTAATGGTGTGGCAGATCATAGGCCCGCCCAGGAGAGGTGGCGGTAGAACGGGCTTCGCTGGTCCCACGCGATCTCCTTCTCGAGGGACTCGTGCGGGGATGACCTCGAATCACCTTGGCGGCAAGATGAATTGCTCCAAATGACCCATGGCGATGAGGTCCTCCAAATGATTCCTCAGAGCCCGGTACCGATTAGTATGGTGCCTGACACCTCTATGGAACGTGCATCGTCAGGTGTTGTTGGTAGAGCCGGGATCGCCTTGCTGAATAGGAGGGGGGTACTGGACGAACAGCTCACTCCGGACTTGATGTAGTATTTGCCCAGGTAAGAAGGTCATGACGGTGAAGTCCCGCTCTCCTGGTCCTGGAGGCAGGTACCAATTTATCGGTCTTTCGACCGCCATGATTGGTGCCTCCGAGGGCTGCGTAGCTGGAGTTGCTGGTGGATTGGCTGCAGGCGATGCCGGGGGTACCTCGTGCTTTTCCACGACTTTTACCACGAGAGGTCGCAAAGCAGGTGGAAGTCGCTGCTCGACCGTCTTCCCCTTCCGGTTGAGCACCACATCTTCGAGTTTGATGTGTTACTAGACAAGGGCGAAAAGTTCGACCATGATACGGGGATCGGAGATGATGAGTGCATCGTAGAGCTTGCCTCCCTCGGGAAGCGCGCTTCTAAAGGCACTCACCATTATGCAATCTTGCCCAACTGAGTCCTCCAGGGTGAGGTAGGCACTCCAAAATTGCATCGAAAAGCATCGAAGGGTCTCTCGAGCCCCCATGGTCAGCGTGAACAACGATTCGATCCTTTTCGGGGGTTACCGGTTACAGCGGTATTGTTCCAAGAACAGCCCAGATAGTGTGGGGAAGTTTAGAATGGAGTAAGAGGGCAGCTTGTGGAACCAGTTCAAGGCTGAACCAGTCAAGCTACTAGGGAATGCAAGACACAAGATATGGTCCTGGTCTCGGAAGAATAATAACTTTCAGTAAGCCAGGAGGTGGTCCACATTGGGATCCGTCGAACAGCATGAACTTTGGCGGGGTCCAGTGCTAAGGAAAACCTCCTTGGTGAACCTCGCTCGTGGAGGGAGAGCTTCCCCCATGGATAGTGAGGTCTTCTAGGAGATCGACGAGCATGCTAGGCAGTTGCCAGCGCCCGGGTGGATCTCCCGCAGGTGGTTGCACCGGCTCTAAGTGATCATGCACACTCCATCTAGGCTAATTTGGACCCTCGTTGCAGCGGTGCTCGGGGGTGATATCCTGGCGATTACTATATTGCCTCTCCGATAGCTGCCTTGATGCTGGGGTAAGGCGGTAGGAGGCCGTCATTTCTCGAGCTTTTGTATGAGGCAGCTCGTCCACAGATTCCTTCTTACGTCGATGGCGCAGGTTACAGTCTTACCTCGAGACCTCGCCTCTAACTCGTCTGAGTCTACACTTTGGCTTTGTTGGTGAGGAGAGGCCATTGGTGGGGTCGACCTGTTACTGGAGCGCTAGGTGATTAGTCGCTACAGCCGCTCAAGAGTGGTCCCTCTCGCCCTACGCGCCACTGTGTCATCCACAGGGGGTTCCTGCTGGGATGCCTGCCGTGTGGGTGCCATTGTGGGTTGGTACGATGCTGGGGCCGGGGTAGGTCACGCAGGGGGAGCGGTCCCTACCGATACTCGCTGATGTGGGGCGGGATTGCTGACCCTCCCCTCCGCGAGTCGAGCCTGGGGAAGAGATCAGTTCTACAGCTTACCGTCGGAACCTGGCGCAGGCGTGCCAGTTTGTCCATCATGGCCCGCCGAGTGGCCAACATCTCTAGAAGGAGCTGGTCACTAAGCGGGACAGGGGGTTGGGAGGGTTCAGCGAGTGGCCCACTTCATATAGACCCGATACGAGCTTTCGCCTATCTCTATCCCTGCATGGTCGGAGCCATCAGAGTATCCTCGAGGAGCTCTGCTTTTATCCGTGTAGTCGAGGGCGTTCTCGCAAGAACTAGTCGAAAGATCCCACAGACGGCGCCAACTTTTGGGGGATATTTTTTGCTAGCTCGTGCGCTCCTCCTGCAAGGCAAAAGAAACATGATAACGGTTGGCTCCCTAAGGAGCGCAAACCCTCCGACGCTTAAGTCAGTCAAGGTTTATCAAGGAGAACTATAATAGTTGGAAGTGGTTGGGTTTTGGGTTTCTAACCTGTACTTTAGAGCTGGGTCATACCTTTATAGACTTTTTTGCAGGCCACCAGAGGTTGACACGTAGTGGTATCTTTTCGCACCTTCTACGCCCCTATGTGCCATCCCACATAGGTCACTGATGGCCCTTGTCATTTAGCCTGTAAGACGGTGGAATGGGGGGATGCACCGGTCTTGTCTTTGCCAGGTGGAGATTCTGGAAGGCTCCAGTTTGGGAGGTCCTAGACTGACTTTGACCGGCTTCCGTGGCCCGCAGTTATCCATGTAGCTCCATGGGGGTGGCGATACCTGTCGATTTGGTACCGTCTTACTGTGGGCGACCTCTGTGGACAAGAAAGCGAGCTCTTTGGTTGTTGTATGATTGGACAAGCTTCTGAGAGAGCTGTGGGTGTTGGTTTTGACGAGCTCCTGAGTGAGCTATAGGTGTTGGGCCTTTCGAAATGTTCTCCGAGTTCTACCAAAAATGATTTCTTCCGCGAGCAAGCTGATCGCGTGCGGACAGAGCGAGCTAACTGACGGGCTATCAAATACTGGTGGCGAAGAGGGTATTTATCCCAACCAGCGAGCTGCGTCGAGAACTTAGACTCACAGTACCTCATGAATAAAGCCTCAAGGATGATGCCGCTTTGTCCAAGGAACACAACGATGCGCTATTTGTAATCCCTGGGCGAGCCACGAGCACCAGCCGTGGGGCGACTTCTTCCGTGTGCGAGTTGGTCGCATACGGCCAGGGTTAATCCGGGCGGGCTGTGAGCCACGGCCATGGGTGCTCTGCTCAAGAGACACAACAGTCCACTTATTATAAGCCATGGGTAGGCTATGAGCACCATCCGTGGGGCAACCTCTTCTGCGTGTGAGTTGGTCACATGCGGCCAGGCCAGGGTCAACTCCGGGCGAGCTGTGAGCACTGGCCACGGGCGACCTCTTCCACATGCGAACCGTTCGCGTACGGTTAGGGCGAACTATGGTTGTTCGTAGATATCATTCTAAGTTTCCTATTAGCAGAGAGACGATCTCTCCACGTGTGAGCAAGAGCTGGGCTTCTGGCGAGCTACGGGCGGCGATTGAGATACTCTCTCCAGTTAGCGGGCTACGTGGAGAGCTCGTACACGGCCAGGGTAAACTCCAGATAGTCTGTGAGCTATGAACCGCTAATGTAAGCTTCGGGCGTGCTGTGAGCACCAGCCGCGGGGCGACCTCTTCCGCGTGCGAACTGGTCGCATACGGCCAGGGTCGGCTCCGGGCGGGCTGTGAGCATCAGCCATAGGCAGGCTCTCCTACTGCCGGTCTGGCGGTGGTGACCTGGGCGGGCTGTGAGCTCCGACCATGGGCAACCTCTCACGCGTGCGAGCTGGTCACAACGTTTAGGGCGAGCTTCCTGGAAATATTCTTTAAACTCTAAGACCTACTCAGGCCACCAAGCTACTTGCCCAAGAATCGGGACTGGCGTCGAGTCTTGAACCCTTTGAAGGGGTGGTTCCTGTCTTTACCGTTGAAGGTCACCCTGGGCGCACCCTAAAATAGGGGCAACCTCCCTAGGGACTCTATCATCTCATCGTGCTTCTTTCCCCTGTTGTTGCTACAAGGCCGCCTAACTGGCGATATTTTTCGGGCCCATTAGCTGAATCCAAACGAAGGAATTAGAATGGCTCGTATGAATGAAATAGAATGGCTACCTTCGTACAAATAAATTAGAATGGCTACATTTATACGAATGAATTAGAATGGCTGCATTCGTTCGTACGAATAAATTAGAATGGCTACATTCGTATGAATGAATTAGAATGGCTACCTTCGTACGAATGAATTAGAATGGCTATATTCGTACGAATGGGTTAGAATGGCTACATTCGTTCATACAAATGAATTAGAATGGCAACTTTCATACGAATCAATTAGAATGGCTCGTACAAATGAATTAGAATAGCTACCTTTATACGAATGAATTAGAATGGCTATATTCGTACGAATAAATTAGAATGGCTTCATTCGGTTGTACGAATGAATTATAATGACTATATTTGTACAAATAAATTAGAATGGCTCATACGAATGAAATTGAACAGCCACCTTCGTAATGGCTACATTCGTATGAATGAATTAGAATGGCTACTTTCGTATGAATAAATTTGAATGGATGTATTCGTTCGTATGAATAAATTAGAATGGTTACATTCGTATGAATGAATTAGAATGGCTACCTTTGTACGAATCAATTCAAATGCCTACCTTCGTACGAATGAATTAGAATGGGTACATTTGTTCATATAAATGAATTAAAATGGCTACATTTGTTCATACGAATGAATTAGAATGGCTACATTCGTATGAATGAATTAGAATGGCTCATACGAATGAATTAGAATGGCTACCTTCGTACGAATGAATTAGAATTGCTATATTCCTACGAATGAATTAGAATGGCTTCATTCGGTTGTAGGAATGAATTATAATGGCTATATTCGTGCGAATAAATTAGAATGACTACATTTGTACGAATGAATTAGAATGGCTATATTCGTTCGTACGAATGAATTAGAATAGGTACATTCGTACGAATGAATTAGAATGGCTCGTATGAATGAATTATAATGGCTACCCTCTTACAAATTATTTAGAATGGCTATATACGTACGAATGAATTATAATGGCTAAATTTGTTCGTACAAATAAATTAGATTGGCTACATTCGTACGAATAAATTAGAATAGCTCGTACGAATGAATTAGAATGGCTACCTTCGTACGAATAAATTAGAATAGCTACATTCGTACAAATGAATTAGAATGGCTACATTCGTTCGAATGAATTAGAATGACTCGTATGAATGAATTAGATTGGCTACCTTCGTACAAATGATTTAGAATGACTACAATCGTACGAATAAACTTGAATGGCATTATTTGTTCATACAAATGAATTAGAATAGCTACATCCATAGGAATAAATTAGAATGGCTTGTACGAATGAATTAGAATGGCTGCCTTCATACGAAAGAATTAGAATGGCTACATTTGTACGAATGAATTAAAATGGCTATATTCGTTCGTATGAATGAATTAAAAGTCTACATTCGTATAAATAAATTACAACGGATCGTACGAATGAATTAGAATGGCTACCTTCGTACGAATGAATTTGAATGGCTATATTTGTTCGTACGAATGAATTAGAATTGCTATATTCATACGAATGAATTAGAATGGCTACATTCGTACAAATGAATTACAATAGCTATATTCATATGAATGAATTATAATGGCTACATTCATCAGAATGAAATATAATGACTACATTCGTTCATACAAATGAATTAGAATGGCTACATTCATACGAATGAATTAGAATAGCTCTTACAAATGAATTAGAATGGCTACCATCATAGAAATAAATTAGAATAGCTATATTCGTACGAATGAATTATAATGGCTACATTCGTTCATACGAATGAATTAGAATGGCTACCTTCATATGAATAAATTAGAATGGCTATATTCGTACAAATGAATTAGAATGGCTATATTCATTCACGTGAATAAATTAGAATAGGTACATTTGTACGAACGAATTAGAATGGCTCGTACGAATGAATTACAATATCCACCTTCATACGAATGAATTAGAAAGGCTACATTCGTACGAATGGATTAGAATGGCTCGCACAAATGAATTAGAATGGCTACCTTCATACGAATAAATTAGAATGGCTACATTCCTACAAATGAAATTGAATGGCTACATTCATTCGTATGAATAAGTAAGAATGGCTACATTCGCACGAATGAATTAGAATGGCTCGTATGAATGAATTAGAATGGCTATCTTCGTATGAATAAATAAGAAAGTATACATTCGTACGAATGAATTACAATGGCTATCTTTGGATGAATGAATTATAATGGGTACATTCGTATGAATAAATTAAAATGGCAATATTCGTACAAATGAATTAGAATGGCTCATATTTATGAATTAGAATGGCTACATTCGTACAAAAAATTAGAATGGCTATATACATACGTAATGATTAGAATAACTTTATTTGTTCGTATGAATAAATTAGAATGGTTACATTCGTATGAATGAATTAGAATGGCTTGTACGAATGAATTAGAATGGCTACCTTCGTACGAATAAATTAGAGTGGCTATATTCATATGAATTATTTAGATTACCTACATTCGTACAAATTTATTAGAATGGCTACAATCATTCATACGAATAAATTAGAATGGTTACATTCGTACGAATAAATAAGAATGGCTCATATGAATGAATGAAAATGGCTACCTTCGTACGAATGAATTAGAATGTCTAAATTCATATGAAAGAATTATATTGGGTACATTTGCTCGTACGAAAGAATTAGAATGGCTACATTCGTATAAATGATTTCGAATGGCTCTTACGAATGAATTAAAATGGTTATCTTCGTACGAATGAATTAGAATGGCTACATTTGTACGAATGAATTATAATGGCTATACTCGTTTGTATAAATGAATTAAAATAGCTACATTCGTACGAATGAATTAGAATGGCTACCTTCGTACGAATTAGAATGGCTTGTACAAATGAATTAGAATGGCTACCTATGTATGAATGAATTAGAATGGCTACATTCGTTCGTACGAATGAATTAGAATAGCTACATTCATACGAATGAATTTGAATGGCTCGTATGAATGAATTAGAGTGGCTATCTTTATATGAATGAATTAGAATCGCTACATTTGTACGAATGAATTATAATGGATATATTCATTTGTACAAATGAATTAGAATGGCTACATTCGTATGAAAGAATTAGAATTGCTCGAACGAATGAATTAAAAAGGCTACCTTCGTACGAATTAATTAGAATAGCTATATACGTACGAATGAATTAGAATGACTACAATTGTCCGTATGAATAAATTAGAATGGCTTCATTCGAACGAATGGATTAGAATGGCTCATACGAATGAATTAGAATGGGTACCTTCGTATGAATGAATTAGAATGGCTACATTCATACGAATGAATTAGAATGGCTATATTCGTTCGTCCAAATAAATTAGAATGGCTATATTTGTACGAATAAATTAGAATGGCTACATTCGTATGAATAAATTAGAATGGCTACCTTCGTTCGAATAAATTATAATGGCTATA
This sequence comes from Chamaelirium japonicum, assembly GCA_947650365.1. NCBI lineage: Eukaryota > Viridiplantae > Streptophyta > Magnoliopsida > Liliales > Melanthiaceae > Chamaelirium > Chamaelirium japonicum. Next base: position 64,414,707 of record OX393549.1, on the reverse strand, counting down.
ATCGTACGAATTAATTAGAATGGCTATATTCTTTCATATGGATGAATTTGAATGGCTACATTCATATGAATGATTTAGAATGCCTCGTACTAATGAATTAGAATTGCTACGTTTCGTACGAATAAATTAGAATGGCTACATTCGTACGAATGAATTTGATTGGTTATATTCGTTCATACAAATAAATTAGGATGGCCCGAATGAATGAATTAGAATGGCTACCTTCATACGAACGAATTAGAATGGCTATGGTCTTTTCTATGAATGAATTAAAATGGCTACAATCTTATGAATAAATTAGAATGGCTATATTCATATGAATGAATTAGAATGGCTCGTACGAATGAATTAGCATGGCTACCTTGGTACGAATGAATTAGAATGGCTACATTCGTATGAATGAATTTGAATGGCTAAATTCGTTCGTATGAATTAATTTGAATTGCAATATTCATACGAATGAATTAGAATTGCTCTTACGAATGAATTAGAATGGCTACCTTCATACGAATATATTATAATGGGCATATTCATTCAAATGAATTAGAATGGCTATATTCGTTCATACGAATAAATAAGAATAGCTACATTCGTACGACTGAATTAGAATGGCTTGTACGAATGAATTAGAATGGCTACCTTTATATGAATGACTTAGAATAGTTACATTCGTACTAATGAATTAGAATGGATCGTACGAATGAATTAGAATGGCTACCTTCGTACGAATGAATTAGAATAGCGACATTCGTATGAATGAATTATAATGGCAATAATTACTCATATTAATAAATTAGAATGGCTATATGTGTACAAATGAATTAGAATGGCTCGTACGAATTAATTAGAATGGCTACCATTGTACGAATGAAATAGAATGGTTAAATTCGTACAATTGAATTAGAATGGGTTGTATGAATAAATTAGAATGGATACCTTCGTACGAATGAATTAGAATGGATATATTTGTTCGTATGAATGAATTAGAATGGATATATTTGTTCGTATGAATAAATTATAATGGCTAGCTTCGTACGAAAAAATTATAATGGCTAGCTTCTTACGAATGAATTAGAGCGTCTATATTTGTACATATAAATTAGAATGGATAAATTTATTTGTATGAATGAATTAGGCTGGTTACATTCGTACAAATGAATTAGAATGGCTCATACAAATAAATTAGAATGGCTACCTTCGTATGAATGAATTAAAATGGCAACAATCGTACGAATGAATTAGAATGGTTATATTCGTTCGTATAAATGAATTAGAATAGATTCATTCGTACGAATGAATTAGAATGGCTCGTACGAATGAATTAGAATGGCTACCTTCGTAAGAATGAGTTGTAATGGCTATATTCTTTCGAATGAATTAGAATGGCTACCTTCGTACGAATGAATTAGAATGGCTACCTTCGTATGAGTGAATTAGAATGGCTACCTTCGTACGAGTGAAATAGAATTGTTATATTCGTATGAATGAATTAGAATGACTACATTCGTTCATACGAATAAATTAGAATGGCTATATTCGTTCATACGAATTAATTAGAATGACTACATTCGTATTAATGACTTAGAATGGTTTGTATGAATGAATTAGAATGGCTACTTTCGTACTAATGAATTAGGATGGCGAAATTTGTATGAATAAATTAGAATGACTACATTCATTCATATGAATTAATTAGAATAACTCATACGAATGAATTAGAATGGGTACCTTCGTACGAATGAATTATAATGGCTACATTCGTATGAATGAATTAGAATTGCTACATTCGTTCGTACGAATGAATTAGAATGACTACATTTACGAATGAATTAGAATAGTTCGTACGAATATATTAGAATGCCTACCTTCGTACAAATAAATTAGAATGACTACATTCATATGAATGAATTACAATGGCTACCTTCGTTTGTACGAAAGAATTAGAATGGCTAAAATCGTACGAATGAAATAGAATTGCATGTACGAATGAATTAGAAAGGCTACCTTCGTTCGAACAAATTAGAATGGCTACATTCCTATGAATGAATTAGAATAGCTATATTCGTACGAATAAACTAGAATGGCTCGTATGAATGAATTAGAATGGCCACCTTCGTACGAATGAATTAGATCGCTACATTCTTATGAATGAATTAGAATGGCTATATTTGTTCGTACGAATGAATTACAATGGCTACATTCGTACGAATGAATTAGAATGGTTTGTATGAATGAATTAGAATACCTTTGTAGGAATGAATTAGAATGTCTACATTAACTTGTACGAATGAATTAGAATGGCAATATTCATACTAATGAATTAAATATGGCTCGTACAAATGAATTAGAATGGCTACCTTCATGCGAATGAATTAGAATGGTTACAATTGTACGAATGAATTAGAATGGTTACTTTCGTACGAAAGAATTAGAATGGCTCTTACGAATGAATTTGAATGGTTACCATCGTACGAATGATTTAGAATGGCCACATTCGTACGAATGAATTAGAATGGCTACATTCATTTATACAAATAAATTCAAATATCTATATTCGTACGAATGAATTAGAATGGCTTGTACCAATGAATTAAAATAGCTACCTTCGTACAAATAAATTAGAATGGGTACATTCGTACGAATGAATTAGAATGCCTATATTCGTTCGTATGAATAAATTAGAATGGCTATATTCCTATGAAAGAATTATAAATGCTCATACGAATGAATTAGAATGGCTACCTTCGCACAAATGAATTAGAATGGCTACATTCGTATAAATGAATTAGAATGGCTCGTACGAATGAATTAGAATGGCTACCTTCGTACATATGAATTAGAATGACTATATTCATACAAATGAATTAGAATGGATATGCTCGTTCATATGAATAAATTAGAATAGTTACATTTGTACGAATGAATTAGAATGGATTGTACGAATGAATTATAATGACTACCTTTATACAAATGAATTAGAATGGATATATTCATACAAATGAATTTGATTGGCTGTATTCATTTGAACGAATGAATTAGAATGGTTACATTCGGACGAATGAATTAGAATGGCTGTATGAAAGAATAAGAATGTCTACATTCATACAAATGAATTAGAATGGCTCATACGAATGAATAAGAATGGTTTGTACGAATGAATTAGAATGGCTACATTCGCACGAATGAATTAGAATGCGTACCTTCGTACGAATAAATTAGAATGGCTACATTCGTACGAATGAATTAGAATGGCTAAATTCGTTCGTACAAATGAACTACAATGGCGATATTCAAACGAATGAATTAGAATGGCTTGTACGAATGAATTAGAATGGCTACCTTCGTATGAATGAATCAGAATGGCTACATTCGTACGAATGTATTATAATGGCTACATTCGTTCATATGAATGAATTAGTATGGCTACATTCATTTTTACGAATGAATTAGAATGGCTACATTCATATGAATAAAATAGAATGACTCATACGAATGAATCAGAATGTCTATATTTGTACGAATGAATTAAAATAGCTATATTTGTTCGTACGAATGAATTAGAATGGCTATATTTGTACGAATGAATTTGAATAGCTCGTATGAATGAATTGGAATTGCTATATTTGTACGAATGGGTTATAATGGTTATATTCATACGAATGAATGGCTACATTCGTTCATATGAATGAATTAGAATGGCTATATTCTTATGAATCAATTAGAATGGCTCATACAAATGAATTAGAATGGCTACTTTTATATGAATGAATTAGAATGGCTACATTTGTACGAATGAATTAGAATTGCTCATATAAATAAATTAGAATAGCTACCTTCGTATGAATGAATTAGAATGGCTACATACCTATGAATGAATTAGAATGGCAGCTGGGGGTGGTCGAAACCCCCCATATCCTGAACAACAGACATTGATATCAGGCACATTTCATGGAGCTGGAGCCCGCTCGGATATTGAAACATGCCCTCAGTTGATCCTCGCCTCAAAGCTACACCTTGCCTGGCCCGTACAGGAGCTTGCCTCCAGCTCGTGCATTAGCTCGCCTGGATCGCACAGGAGCTCGCCTCCAGCTCGCGGAGGAGCTCGCCCTCCAGCTCACGCAGGAGCTCGCCACCAGCTTGACTAGGAGCGAGATCCACATTGGGTTGTATGGACACCTTGTATCTATGTGCAGGAGCACGCACCCAGCTCGCGCAGGAGCTCACCCCCCAGCTCGTGCAAGAGCTCGCCCCTCAGCTCGCGCAGGAGCTCGCCCCCCAGCTCGCGCAGGATCTCACCCCTTAGCTCGCCTGGGAGATAGATCCACATTGGGCTGTATGGACACCTTGTATCTGTGTGTAGGAGCACGCACCCAGCTCGTACAGGAGCTTGCCTCCAGCTCGCATAGGAATTTTTTCCAAAGATGAAACTTAAGATAGCATCAATGAACACCGGAAGAGCACTCAAGGAGGTCGCCAGGCCACTCCCATTGTCGAAGAGGTCGCCCTCTTCGGAGCCCGACTCTTGATAAAGATGGAGAAGGCGGAGCATTGAGGGCGAGCTCGCCTTTGCTTCCTCCTTAAGGTCGCCCCAGTAAGGCGGCATAAAGGCCGCCAGGTGTCAAAACCCCTCTGAGGCTACGTGGACGATTGTAGTCCACAGAAGCCAGCTCGAGTTGGTTTGAGACCTCCCAGACTTGAACATTCCAGAAGAGCCACCTGGCAGCGACAAGACAGGTACTCTCCCCCACTCCACCACCTGGCGAGCTAGGCAACAAGGGCTGTCAGGAGCCTATGTGCCAAAAGCTGCCAAAGGCCCATATGGGACGGAACGTGGAGGTCTAGAAGGTGCCGGAAGGAGCGGCCAGGTGTTACATCCCGATTGGTCACAAAAGGCTATAAAAGTGCCACCCCCGGCTCCAAAGTACAGGTTAAAAACCCTCATTCCTACCACTTTCGCTTACGACTGCACTCCATCAATCACCTGAGACTGACTTGAGCGTCGGAGGGCCTGCGCTCCTAAGGGAGCCAGCCGTTCTTATATTTTATTTTTGTCTTGCTGGTAGACCGCGCGGACCAGCGAAAAATATCCCCCAAACATTTGGCGCTGTCTGTGGGATCTTTCGACTGGTTCTGGCGAGAACGCCCACGACCGCATGGTTGGGAGTTGTTCCCCTTGCAGAAGTAACCCTAAGATGGCTTCGGTGACGAGGGGACACAGGCGGACGAGAGCCCGTGCGGGATCTGCAGGTAGCGGCCCCCCTGTCGAGATCCTTCAACCCTTGGTCCCGCTCAGCGACCAGCTCTTTCTGGAGATGTTGGCCACCCAGTGGGCGATGATGGAGGAGCTGACGCGACTATGTCAGGTCCCGACGACAAGCCGCCGATCTGGATCGGTAAGGGTGGCATCCCCAGCGTGACCCCTTGTCTCGGCATCGCGTCTACCCACGACCTTTCCGACTCGGCGGGCTTCTCATCCGGAGCCCCCAGCAGAGAGAACGGTCGTACGTGGGGCGCAGGAAACCCCGCTCACGAGGTTGCAAAAGCTAGTAACCCAGCGGTCTAGCAACCAGGTGACCTCACGGGCGACCCTTCCTTGCCGCCGTAGCAGGAGTGCCGACTCTAATGAGTCGGAGGTGAGGTCTCTAGAGCGGGATCGCGACCCGCGCCATCGACGGAGAGAGAAGGAACCCGTGGTGGCTCTACCTCATGAAGCTCGAGAGGCAACCGCCTCTCATCGACCCACCATCGTGTCTAAAGAGCCCACCGGTGGATGACGAGAAGGCCGCCAAGAAGGAGCCCCCGCGGGTCGTCGCGAGGTGGGCCCGAACTTGCCCCGAGGGAGCGTACATGACCGCATAGGGCCTGCGCAGCCGCCTCTAGGAGCTTTCCTCGAGCACTAGCAGCGACCTAGTGCGCCGGTAGATCTGTTGGAGGATCTCGCCGCCGACGGAGGGAGCTTGCCCTTCACCAGCGAGGTGCACCAAGGAGGTTTTCCTCACCATTGGACCCCGCCCAAGTTTGTGCTGTTCGATGGATCGCAAGATTCTGTCGACCATCTCTTAGCTTACTGGAAGCTGTTATTTTTTCGGGACCAAGACCATGTTTTGTGCCGAGCATTCCCAAGCAGTTTGGCGGGCTCAGCACTAAACTGGTTCCATAAACTACCATCCAGCACTATCCCAGATTTTCCTACTCTCTCTAGATTGTTTCTAGAGCAATACCGTTGTAACAAACAGCCCCCAAAGAGGATTGAATCTCTTTTCACCTTAGCCATGGGAGCTTGTGAAACCCTTCGAAGCTTCGCGATGTGGTTTCGAAGCGCCTACCTCGCCCTGGAGGACACGATCGGCCAAGATCGCATGACGGTGAGCGCTTTCCGGAATGCCCTGCCTGAGGGGGGCAAGTTGCATGATACACTGGTTATAAAGGACCCTCGCACAATGGTCGATCTTTTCGCCCTAGTCCAGCAGCACATCAAGCTCGAAGATGTGTTGCTCGACCGAAAAGGCAAGGCGGTAGAGCAGCGACCTGCTCCAGTCTTACGACCTCTCGTCGTCAAAGCTGTTGAGCGGCGGGATATACCCTCGTTGGTGCCATTACCCGATCCACCTGCTGCTCCCACCTTACAGCCCGTGGAGATCCCCGTAGTGGCCGCTGGAAGACCGACGAACTAGCGCCTACCTTCCAGTCCCGGAGAGCGAGATTTCACGGTCTTGACCCACTCCCCGGGACAAGTTTTACACCAGATCAGGAATGAACCTTTCGTTCAGTATCCTCCGTCCCTACAGGTCGGAGAGCCCGACTCTACCGATAATACCCGGCGATGCGCGTTTCATCGCAGCCCCGGGCACCACACCAATATATGCCGAGCTCTGAAGAACCACCTGGAAGATTTGGTCACCCTAGGCTATTTGGATCAATTCATCTCACCCCCGAGGAGATTCGAAGTGATCCCCGCACAGGCCCCTCGAGAAGGAGATCGCCCAGGACCCAATGAGCCCGCTTTGCCTCCAACTCCTCAGGGTGGACCGACGGTCTGCCACACCATCAGCGGACGTCTGAACGGCCCAAGATCCGGTAACGAGGTTCGCCGACAAGTTAGAGAAATGGAGCGAGCTCAAAAGGTATTTTCCGTCTCTCTAACCCCTGTCTTACTCCAAACACCAAGGGTAGAAGCCCGTGATTTCATCTAGTTCTCGGAGGACGACATGGCTGGGGTTGTTACCCCCCACAATGACTCCCTCGTCATACGCCTCATGATGGCAAACATCGAGGTAAGGCGGGTCCTGGTTGACCCAGGAAGTGCCGTCGACATCCTGTTCTTGTCGGCCTTCCAGCGAATAGGGTTGAGACAAATTGATTTGTCTCCCTCGACGGGTTCGCTCAGCGGTTTCACCGGCGAGGTTGCTAAGGTTGTGGGGGAGATAACCCTCACCGTGACAGCGAGCCCGGAGGTCCGTCAGGTCCGCTTCGCGGTGGTGGACGGGCAGTCTGCTTTCAACGCTATCCTAGGGCGACCTTGGTTGAGGCAAATGAAAGCGGTATCGTCGCCTAATCACCAGGCCCTCAAATTCCCCACGGATAGCGGGGTCATAGTAATTCGAGGAGATCAAGTCGCTGCTACCAGATGCGAGCAAGACATCCTTCATCTCATGGATGTGGAAGCCACGGAGGCCAAGAGGCCGGCGCCCTCCTAGCAATTAGCGCCTACCACGAGCGAGCTCCCTCGAAGCCCAAGAGGGATCTCATCGCTTAAATCCCCTACTCCACCCCCAGGTGGGAGCGGCGTGGATCCTAAGTTGGAGGAGGAAGGTCGCCTGTCGGGATCCCAGAAAGGAAGTTTTCCCGTTGCCGAGCCGCTACAAGAAATAGACATCGGTGGCGAGGGAGGGTTAAGGATCGTCCTTCTCGGGACCTCGCTAACCAAGGGCGAGGTCCTAACCTTAACCGACCTACTCAGGGACTATCGCGACGTGTTCACCTGGAGCTTCGAAGACATGCCAGGGATTGACCCAGAGGTCGCCTGCCATCGTCTGCACACCTTGCAAGACTTCCCACCGGTCAAGGAAAAAGCTAGGCACATACCCGCTGCAAAGTTCGCTGTAGTGGCTACAGAGATAGAAAAACTAGAGCGAGCTGGGTTTATTGAAGAGACACACTTCCCTGAGTGGATCTCGAACATTGTGGTGGTCCCGAAGAAAAGCGGAGCGGTCAGAGTATGTATCGATTTCTCCGACCTCAACAAGGCGTGCCCGAAGGACAGATTTCCTCTTTCATGAATCGACGCACTGGTAGACGCAGCTGTCGGATTTCGGGCTTTGTCATTCATGGACGGGTACTCTGGATATAATCAGATACCGCTCCATGTTGACGATAAGGAGAAGATCACCTTCTATTCCGGAGCGGGGTACCAGAAGCTTTTCTGCTACCGGGTTATGCTATTCGGACTCAAAAACGCGGGAGCGACCTACCAAAGGTTAGTCACTCAAATGTTTAAAGATCAGATCGGCAGGAATGTCGAAGTTTATGTAGACGACCTATTGGTAAAGAGTCAAGAGCGAGAGGGGCATGTTGCCGATCTCCGCGAAGTCTTTGAAGCTTTAAGAAGATACCAAATGAGGCTAAATCCAGCAAAGTGTGCATTCAGAGTGACCTCCGAGAAATTCCTAGGGTTCCTGGTCACCCACAGGGGGATCGAGGCCGACACTGGGCAAATCCGAGCACTCGTTGAGATGCCCGCTCCAAGAACAAGGCAGGAGGTTTAGAGATTGAGTGGACGTATTGCGGCGTTGAATCGATTCATCTCCAAATCTTCAGACAATTGCCGACCTCTTTTTGAACTGCTTCGAAAGGGAGCGAGCATCTGTTGGGATGACAAATGCGAGCTCGCTTTTCGAAAAATCAAGAACTATTTGGCAAGCCTGCCAATTTTGGCGGCACCAAAAGATGGCGCCGAGCTGGGCGTGTATCTTGCGGTTACCGAGAATGCGGTAAGCGGGGTCCTCGTAGTGGAAGAAGCGAAAGTAGAGCGGCCTATTTACTTTGTGAGCCATACGATGCTTCCCGCCGAGCTCCGGTATCGACCAATCGAGAAGGTCGTATTGACCTTGGTCCTTACCGCAAGAAAGCTCCACCATCAAGGTTATCACGGAGCACCCTTTGAAGAGCACGCTTTCTAGGCCCTCGGTAGCAGGAAGGCTCTATCGATGGTCCGCCGAGCTCGCCGCCTACGGTCTGGAGTATGTCCCTTGAGTTGCCGTTAAAGGGCAGGCTCTTGCTGATTTCTTAGCGGACTTCCCCATAGAAGAGCCGGTCCAGTACCAGGAGGATGAGCCAACTGGGGCATACCCTGGGAAGGCGAGGTTCTTAGGCGATCATGGCGAGTTTCCTCCAGCGAAGCATTCAGAAATATCAGATTGGGAACTATTCGTTGATGGTTCCTCCAACACGTCGGGAGCAGGTATCGGGGTTGCACTAATCGCCCAGGCGGTATTCCTCGAGAAATCAGTCCGACTGGATTTTGCTACCACCAACAATGAAGCAGAGTACGAGGCGCTACTGGCTGGATTAGAGCTCGCCCTGGAGGTAGGCGCTAAATGATTGAAAGTCTTCAGTGATTCCCAACTAATCATTTGCCAAATCAATGGAGATTATGATTCCCGGGATACGTGAATGGCGGGCTACGTGGACCTAGTGAAAGGCAAGGCCGCAGGATTCGAGAAGATTTCTTTTGAACAAATTCCACGGACCGATAATAGGCGGGCTGATGCATTGGCAAATGCCGCCTCCCTGCTGGGAGCATCAGAAGCTCGCCAGATTTTTATCGAGGTCCAAAGTCAGTCTCGACTCAAGCTGATAGAACCCACCATTAACCAAGTCTCAGCCGACGTGTCGCCCGGCGGGTGGACCACGCCCCTTCTTCGTTTTCTCCAGAACGGCGAGCTCCCCGAGGGTAGGGAGGAAGCCCGACGAGTTGACAAGTGCACTGGTCGCTATCTCATTCGCTGGGATCACCTTTTTCGAAGATCTTTTGGCGGGCCAAATCTTCGTTGCATCGAGAGCCCCGAGACCGATGAAGTTTTGAATTGCATTCACTCCGGCGAGCTGGGAAACCACGCCGGTAGGCGGTCTCTGGCTGCGAAAGTCAGGAGGCAAGGATATTAGTGGCCCACTCTCGAGCAAGACGCTTTGAAGATCGCTCAAAATGCATCCAATGCCAAAAGCACGCCACAACGAACCATATGCCCGCTAAAGAGTTGCACCCTCTGGTAAGCCCCTGGCCATTTCAGCAGTGGGGGCTCGACATTGTGGGCCCTTTTCCCATTTCAACTCAGCAGAAGAAATTCATCTTGGTAGCTACAGACTACTTCACCAAATGGGTGGAAGCGGTCCCGCAAGCTAAGATAGGCGAAAAACAAGTAAAAGACATCCTTTGGAAGAATATTTTCTGCAGGTTCGGACTGCTGCGAGTACTTATCACCGATAATGGTCGCCAGTTCGACAATCGCTTGATCAGAAGCTTTTGTGATAAATATGGGGTCAACCTAAGGTTTTCATCTCCGAGGTACCCTCAAAGCAATGGGCAGGCCGAAGCCACAAATTGTGTAATTCTGGACAACCTCAAGAAGAGGTTGGAAGCAAAGAAGGGATTGTGGGACCAGGAGCTCGATGGCGTCCTATGGGCCTATCGCACTACTCCACATTGCTCAACTAATGAGTCGCCTTTCGGTCTCACTTATGGGTGCGAAGCTGTACTGCCCGTGGAGGCCGAGCTACCTACCGAAAGAAGGCTCGCGGCAGATGAGGTCGATAATGACAATCTGCTCACCGACTCCCTGACCAGCTCGAAGAACGACGGGAGCACGCCAACCTGCACCTCGCCGGGTACAGATAAGAAATGAAGCACGCGTATGACAAGAAAGTCCACCATCGAGCATTCAAACCCGGTGACATGGTGATGAGAAAGGTGTTCGCAAACACGCAGGAACCCCAACACTGGAAAGCTCGCGGCGAACTGGGAAGGCCCCTACTTAGTGCACCAGGCGCGAGGATCTGGGGCCTACCAGTTGATGACTGCTGAGGGCGACCTGCTCGAGCGACCTTGGAACGTTCTGCATCTTCGGACGTTTTATGCCTAGAACTGGTGATCGTTTGTAAAATGGTTTTTTAGAAAGAAATGGATGGGCGACCTTATTTGGATTCATCAAAGTCTTTAAATCCAATGAGTCTGTAGGAAAAAGCTCGCTGTGGGGAGTGTATAAAATAAAGTCCATTGTTGTGCGGACTTAAAGCTAGACCGGTTTCCTCAGAGGTCGCCAGAAAGCGACCTTGAGATTCCCGGAGTAGTCCGCCGCTGTGCGGACTTAAAGCAACACTGGTTCTCTCAGAGGCCGCCAAATAGCGACCTTGAGAATTCCAAGGTAGTCCGCTGTTAAGAGGACTCTAAGGCTTGCTAGGATCCTTCGCGTTCACCTGCCATGAACGGAAGCATCCTAGCGTGAATTAGGGAAACTTGAGGAGGGCGACCGCCCGTTCAGGTAGCCCGAACTTCCCTTGGTAGCCCCTTTAAGGGCATGTCCAGTAAACGGGGTCTTTGGGGGTAATTAACCGGGCAGGGGGCAGCTAGCACTTATTAGTTTCCTTCAAAATAAAAATGATTTAAATCTCTGAGTATAGGGAAATTTGTTGAAGTTATTTGGTTCGCTCGTCTTTTTCTTTTCCGGGCTCAGAGATTATATCGAGATTTAGCGAGCATACCGAGTTTTTCGTTTGCATATATTTTAAAAATAAATGGTTGAAACGAATTAGCTGCCTCGCCCGGGGTACGACCCTCGAGACCGCTATCAAAGTTCTAAGGCGGACTCATACTCATAAAGAAGAGAAACAAACACAGCAAGGAACACAAGAGCGAGCTCAAAATGATGTATTTATAATTTATCATTGCGGTTATAAAAAGCAGGCAGGCTTAAGGCTTGCTCGCACCGGCACCGTTTTTATCATCGCGCTTCCTCTTTTCCGACCTTTCGGTCTTGTATTTCTCAATGGCGTCGAGCGCGCCTTTTCGGAGGAGCTCGTCGAGTTGCGCTTGAAGACGATGTTGCTGAGAGTGTAGGTCTTGGAGATGCGCCTCCTTCAGGACCGCGATCTCATCTCTAGAAGCCGCCACCTGACGTTGGAGCTCGGAAATTTCCTTTTGGGTGGCCTCTTTAGCTTGACGAGCCTCTTGCAGATCGGAAATGGCGCGGGCACGAGCATCCACTACCGAGGCCAGTGCGGTGGTGAAGGTGGCGACCCGCTGGCGCAGTTGGTCGACCTCCGAGTTTGAGGAGGCGACCTGCTGGCGCAGCCGGTCCACTTCAGCCCGGAGCTCGCCTGACCGGTCCATTTGGCGGAGACGGTGGATGTGCTCGTCTAATCTCCTCTCCGAGCCATGGAGAGAATCATCGTAGAGGGAGACCATATCCCCCGCAACGCCGGCGACTTCATCAGCCAGAGCACGGCTGACCCGCTCCACCTGAGGCGAGCAGAAGCAGTTAAAAAGATTTATAAAGAGAAAAACCACAATCAGCGAAGTTGGGGGTATTTACCTCGGCTAGCCGATCGACAAGGGCGATGTAGGGAGATCGGGCAAAAATGTTGCGCCCAAAGATCTCGCGCACGTAATGGGGGGCGCGCTCGGGATCACCCGAAGAGGAGGCTGCTTGAGCCACCGCGGCTGGGGTCACCGGAGAAGGAGCAGTGGCGGGCTCGGATGCCACAAAAGCCACTCCCGGAGCGGGCTCGATTCCTGGAGCCGTGATGTCCTCTTCACTAACGGAGGGTGGCTCGGCGACTCCCCCGTCGCCGGGCGTGCAAGGGTCCGAAGCCTCCGAGCTTGAGCTCGGAAACTCCTCCAAAATAGCCCCTAGATCTGGGGCCTTGTAGATTAGCCCGCCCAGCTCCTCCGCGGGGGTAGAGGCCGCTGGGTCGGTAGGCGAGGCCGCCGGAACACTGGTGGGAGCACAGGGAGTAGGGGCGGCCGGTGGTGAGGCCGCACTGGGAGTAGGGGCGGTCGGTGGTGAGGCCGCACTGGGAGCAGGGGTGGCCGAGCGCAGCGGAGATGGAGCGACCGGTGGTGAGGCCGCACTGGGAGCAGGGGCGGCCGAGTGCGGCGGAGATGGTGCGGCCGGTGATGAGGCCGCACAGGCACTGGTGGAGCTTGGCGCGGGCAGGCTTGGAGTGCTGGGAGCCGGCCCCTCGAAGGGCGGACGAGGCATCACCGTTGTAGGGGCGGGCTCCTCCTCGTCCGAGCTGGAATCATCGCTGGAGTCATCGCCCGATCCCAAGCCCGCTTCGTCAAAAGCGGCCTTCCTTCGCTCTTCAAGGACTCGTTCGAAGGCTTCACGAGCCTGGCGAATGACATCGTTCTCCCCCATCGGGCGGGCAGAGGGAGCTTTCTTCTTCTTCTTCTTCAGAGCGGTGCCTTCCATCTCTGGGGTCATCACCGCAACAAACAAGGGTTTAGAAAGATCGCCTGGGAATCCGCGTATCAACACTTCAGCCATCGGGGACTCCACTTCAGCCATACTGAGAAGGAGCTCGACGCGCGGATCCTCGGGCTTGACCATAATGATGCGACGTCGCCGGGGCTCCGGGATTGGGCCCCTTGTAGAGAGAGTAGAGGATAAGGGAATATTCACCTGACCTGGGGCTGTTTCGCGGGCTGGAGGTGGCGGAGAGGGAATGTCCTCCTCGCGAAGCATCTCGAGGGTGTCTTCGTCGGCAACCCTGATTGGAGGAGCCCGCTTCTTCCCCTTCTTAGCCGCGGAAGTCCCTGCCTCCGAGGTCGACGGAGTGGATGCTGTGGCTGCCCCAGTGCGCCGGGAGACCGCGACCTCCTTCCGTATCACCTTCTGCCGGGTGGTGATGGCGTCGGTCCGGAGATCCTTCCACAGGAAGGAGAAGTCCGGCGCGAGGGCCTTCTCGGGAGTTTGTCCCCCAAGGAAGTGCAAGATCGCCTCGTCGAGAGATTTCTCTCGGGCCGCGGTGATGCATTTCTTCCCTTTGGCTCGATATTCCGCGATCTCCTTGAATACAGGTAGGGGCGGTCTGCCGGGGAGAGAGAGGACGCCTGCGCGAAGACCTCGCCATTCGCCTTCGACCACGAAGGGGTACTCCTTCCAGTACCTGTCCTTATTTTCGACGGCGGAGAACGGCAGCACCTCGCCGGAGCGGCCTGTGAGGTAGAACAGGCCGCAGTCTACCTCGCTGAAGACGGGTCTCGGTTTGAGGAACCACTTCTTCAGGAGGTAGGCCAGGGGGATCCTCATGTTTAGGGCTCCCTCGATTCGAGAAAGCCCGTAGAGGATCCCCTACGAGTTTCCTGGAAGCTGGGCGGGGCATAAGCCCGCCAGCTCCAGAAGCTCGCTGGCCAGATAGTTCAGGGGCAGCCGGAGCCCTGACCATATCTGCCCCACGGAGACCGCGGTACCGGAGAGCGGCCTCCCCGAGCGTGGGAGGGGAAGAATGGCGAGCTCCTGGGGGATACCCGTCGCGGTTCGCAGACTCTCGGGAACGGGCGCGCCCCCGATGTCGTGAAGCCAGATGACAGCGGGCTCCTTTGGAGGAGCCTCTTCCTCGGTGCCTGGAGTGCGTACCGAGATGGGGATGACATTGAGAGGCTCCCCCTGGGAGGACGCAGCAGTAGCAGCAGCGGAAGAGGAAGCGACAGCAGAAGAAGCCATGGGAGCAGAAGGTTAAGGGCGAGCTACAAGCTAAGGGAGAAAGGGAGAGCTATTTTCATACGGAAGTAAAAATTCCCCCCCCCCCATCCCCTATTTATAGGCAAGTAAGAGGCAAGTGAAATGGGTCGCAGTTAATACTCGAGCGCGCCAGACGAGGCGACAAGATGGTTGTCAAAACAACGGTTCACCCTCCATAAATCAGAAGACGACACATGGGCCACGCGTGGAAAAAGCTGTTCCGGCGCCAGCGGTGTCCTTTCTGACAAAAAGGAGGACGAATAAGAAGGGGACAAGTATCCCACACTGATCAGGATCTCATGATGAGATTCGTTGTATCAGTTTTGGATCTCGAGTCTCGCGTCGCAGCTCGCACGGAAGCTCGCCTGGCTCGCACAGGAGCTCACCTGGCTCGCACAGGAGCTCGCCTCCAGCCCGTAGTTAATGCTCGAGCGCGCCCATCGAGGCGACGCGATGGCGGTTGAAGCGACATCTTGTTTCTTTCCAGTCGCGAGACGCCACATGGGCCACGTGTGGAAAAAGCTGCGCCGGTGCCGACACCGTCCTTTTCTGACAAAAACAGGAACGAATGAGAAGGAGACACGTATCCCACGCTGATCAGGATCTCATGATGAGATTCATTGTATCAGTTTCGTATCTTGAGTCTCGCGTCGCATTTAAGATGATACGTCCGCCGGAGATTTGATGCGAAACCCGAGCCAAAGACCTGCGCCTGCAGCTCGCCCGGAACGAACCCTGACCGCGTGTGGCGAGTTCACGCCGGAAAGAGATCGCCCGAGGCTGAAGTGCGCAGCCCGCCCTACGATTGATGCAACTTTTTCTATAGAACTCCTGAGCAAGCGGCTCGCTTTCCTTTGCCACTCCCTTAGGAGGGGGTAATGTTGGGGGTGGTCGAAACCCCCCATATCTTGAACAACAGACATTGATATCAAGCACATTTCATGGAGCTGGAGCCTGCTCGGATGTTGAAACACGCCCTCAGTCGATCCTCGCCTCAAAGCTACACCTCGCCTCGCCCGCACAGGAGCTCGCCTCCAGCTTGCGCATGAGCTCGCCTGGATCGCACAGGAGCTCGCCTCCAGCTCGCGCAGGAGCTCGCCCCCCAGCTCGCGCAGGAGCTCACCACCAGCTCGACTTGGAGCGAGATCCACATTGGGTTGTATATACACCTTGTATCTGTGTGCAGGAGCACGCACCCAGCTCGCACAGGAGCTCGCCCCCCAGCTCGTGCAAGAGCTCGCCCCTCTGCTCGCGCAGGAGCTTGCCCCCCAGCTCACGCAAGATCTCGCCCCTCAGCTCGACTGGGAGCGAGATCCACATTGGGTTGTACGGACACCTTGTATCTGTGTGCAGGAGCACGCACCCAGCTCGTACAGGAGCTCGCCTCCAGCTCGTATAGGAATTTTTGCCAAAGAGGAAACTTAAGATAGCATCAACGAACACCGGAAGAGCCCTCAAGGAGGTCGCTAGGCCGCTCCCATTGTCGAAGAGGTTGCCCTCTCTGGAGCCCGACTCTTGACAAAGATGGAGAAGGCGGTGCGTTGAGGGTGAGCTCGCCTTTGCTTCCTCCTTAAGGTCGCCCAGTAAGGCGGCATAAAGGCCGCCAGGTGTCGAAACCCCTCTAAGGCTACGTGGACGATTGTAGTCCACAGAAGCACGCCCAAGTCGGTTTGAGACCTCCCAGACTTGAACATTCTAGAAGAGCCACCTGTCAGCGACAAGACAGGTACTCTCCCCCACTCCACCGCCTGGCGAGCTAGGCGACAAGGGCTGTCAGGAGCCCATATGCCAAAAGCTGCCAAAGGCCCATGTGGGACGGAACGTGGGGGTCTAGAAGGTGCCGGAAGGAGCGGCCAGGTGTTACATCCCGATAGGTCACAAAAGGCTATAAAAGTGCCACCCCCGGCTCCAAAGTACAGGTTAAAAACCCTCATCCCTACCACTTTCGCTTATGACCGCACTCCATCAATCACCTAAGACTGACTTGAGCGTCGGAGGGCCTGCGCTCCTAAGGGAGCCAGCCGTTCTTACGGTTTTTTTTTGTCTTGCAGGTAGACCGCGCGGACCAGCGAAAAATATCCCCCAAACAATGGCTATATTGGTTCGTACGAATAAATTAGAATGACTACATTCGTACGAATGAATTAGAATGGTTCGTACGAATAAATTAGTATGAGTACCTTCCTACGAATGAATTAGAATTGCTACATTCATACGAATGAATTAGAATAGCTACATTCGTACGTACGAATGAATTAGAATAGCTACATTTATAAGAATGAATTAGAATGGATCATATGAATAAATTAGAATGGCCACCTTTATACGAATGAACTAGAATGGCTATAATCATATGAATGTAATAGAATGGCTACATTCGTTCATACGAATGAATTAGAATGGCTACATTCATTGAAATGAATTAGAAAGGCTACATTCATAGAAATAAATTAGAATGGCTCGTACGATTGATTAGAATGACTACCTTCGTATGAATGAATTAGAATGACTATATTTGTTCGTACAAATGAATTCGAATAGCTATATTCATACGAATGTATTAGAATGCCTCGTATAAATGAGTTAGAATTGCTACCTTCGTACGAATAAAATAGAATGGCTACATTCATATGAATCAATTAGAATGGCTTTATTTTTTCGTATAAATCAATTAGAATTGCTATAATCGTATGAATGAATTAAAATGGCTTGTCTGAATGAATTAGATTGGCTACCTTCGTACGAATGAATTAGAATAGCAACATTCATACTAATGAATTAGAATGGCTACACTCGTTCATGCGAATGAATTAGAATGGCTTCATTCGTAAGTAAGAATTAGAATGGCTCCATTCGTACGAAAGAAATAGAATGGCTCAAACGAATGAATTAGAATGGCTACCTTCGTACGAATTAACTAGACTGGCTAAATTCATATGAATGAATTAGAATGGCTACCTTCGAACGAATGAATTAGAATGGCTACATTCGTTCCTACGAATGAATTAGAATAGCTACATTCATATGAATGAATTAGAATTGCTCGTATGAATGAATTGGAATGCCTACATTCGTACAAATGAATTAGAATAGCTACATTCATACGAATGAATTATAATGGCTACGTTCGTACGAATGAATTAGAATAGCTATATTCGTTCGTACGAATGAATTAGAATGGCTATATTCATACGAATGAATTAGAATGGCTTGTCTGAATGAATTAGAATGACTACCATCGTACGAATGAATTATAATAGCTACATTCGTACGAATGAATTTGAATGTCTATATTCATACGAATGAATTAAAATAGCTCATACGAATAAATTAGAATGGCTACCTTTGTATGAATGAATTAGAATAGCTATATTCATACAAATAAATTAGACTAGCTACATTCGTTCGTACGAATGAATTAGAATGGCTACATTCGTACGAATGAATTAGAATGGCTACCTTCGTATGAATGAATTAGAATGGCTACATTTGTTCGTATGAATTGGAATGGCTACATTCATTCATACAAATTAATTAGAGTGGCAACAATCGTTCGAATGAATTAGAATGGCTTATATGAATGAATTAGAATAGCTACCATCATACGAATGAATTGGAATGGCTATATTCATACGAATTAATTAGAACAGCTATATTCGCTCGTACAAATAAATTAGAATGGCTACATTCGTATGAATGAATTAAAATGGCTTGTATGAATAAATTTGAATGGCTACCTTCGTACGAATGAAGTAGAATGGCTACATTCGTACGAATGAATTAGAATGGCTATATTCATTTATAGGAATGAATAAGAATGGATACATTCGTATGAATGAATTAGAATTGCTATTTTTGTACGAATGAATTAGAATAGCAACATTCATACAAATGAATTAGAATGGCTACCTTTGAACGAATAAATTAGAATGGCTACATTCTTCGTATGAATGAATTAGAATAGCTACATTCATAGGAATAAATAGAATTACTCGTATGAATGAATTAGAATGGCTACCTTCGTACGAATGAATAAGAATGGCTATAAATGAATTATAATGGCTACGTTCGTACAAATGAATTAGAATGGTCATATTTGTTCGTATGAATGAATTAGAATGGCTATATTCATACGAATAATTAGAATAGCGTGTCTGAATGAATTAGAACGACTACCTTTGTGCGAATTAATTATAATAGCATCATTCATATGAATGAATTTGAATGTTTATATTCGTACGAATGAATTAAAATGGCTTGTACGAATGAATTAGAACGGATACCTTTATACGAATGAATTAGAATAGCTACATTCATACGAATGAATTAGAATAGCTACATTCGTTTGTACGAATGAATTAGAATGGCTACATTCTTACGAATGAATTAGAATAGCTCTTACGAATAAATTAGAATGGCTACTTCCATACGAATGAATTAGAATAGCTACATTCGTTCGTATGAATTGGAATGGCTACATTCATTCATACAAATAAATTAGAGTGGCTACATTCGTACGAATGAATTAGAATGGCTCGTACGAATGAATTAGAATAGCTATCTTCATATAAATGAATAAGAATGACTACATTTGTACGAATTAATTAGAATGGCTATATTCTGTTGTACGAATAAATTAAAATAGCTACATTCGTGTGAATGAATTAGAATGGCTTGTATGAATAAATTAGAATGGCTACCTTTGTACGAATGAAGTAGAATGGCTAAATTCATACAAATTAATTAGAATGGCTACATTCGTTATTAGGAATGAATAAGAATGGATATATTCTTAAAAATGAATTAGAATGGCTACCTTCGTACGAATGAATTAGAATGGCTATATTCATACGAATGAGTTAGAATGGCTATATTTTCGTTCGTTTGAATGAATTAGAATGACTACATTTGTACGAATGAATTAGAATGGCTCGTACGAATGAATTAAAATGGCTACCTTCGTACGAATTAATTAGAATGGCTACATTCGTTCGAATGAATTGTAATGGGTGCATTCATTCGTACAAATAAATTAGAATGGCTACATTCGTCCGAATGATTTAGAATGGCTCGTACAAATGAATTAGAATGGATACATTCTTATGAATTAATTAGAATGGCTATACTCATTTGTATGAATGAATTAGAATGGCTACATTCATATGATGAATTAGAATGGCTACCTTCATACCATTTAGATTGGCTTGTACGAATTAATTAGGATAGCTACCTTTATACGAATGAATTAAAATGGCTACATTTATTTGTACAAATGATTTACAATAGCAATATTCATACGAATGAATTAGAATGGCTCGTATGAATGAATAAGAGTGGCTACCTTCATACGAATAAATTAGAATGGCTACATTCGTTCGTATGAATAAATTAGAATGGCTAGCTTCGTACGAATAAATTAGAATGGCTACCTTCATACGAATGAATTATAATGGCTACCTTCATACGAATGAATTAGAATGGATATATTCGTATGAATGAATTAGAATGGCTACATTCATTCATATGACTAAATTAGAATAGCTACATTCGTACGAATGAATTAGAATGGCTTGTACGAATAATATAAAATGGCTACTTTCGTACGAAGGAATTAGAATGGCTCGTACGAATGAATTAGAATGGCTACCTTCACACGAATGAATTAGAATGGCTACGTTTCTTCGTATGAATAAATTAGAATAGCTAGCTTCTTATGAATGAATTAGAACGTCTACATTTGTACAAATCAATTAGAATGGCTATATTCGTTCGTACGAATGAATTAGAATGGTTATATTTGTACGAATTAATTAGAATAGCTTGTACGAATGAATTAGGATGGCTACCTTCATACGAATGAATTAGAATGCCTATATTCATACGAATGAAATAAATGATTCCATTCGTTCGTACGAATGAATTAGAATGGCTACATTCGTACAAATAAATTAGAATAGCTTGTACGAAAGATTTAGAATGGCTACCTTCATACGAATGAATTATAATGGCTATATTCGTACGAATGAATTAGAATGGCTATATTCATTTATACGAATGAATTAGAATAGCTCCATTTATACGAATGGATTTGAATGGCTACCTTCGTATGAGTGAATTAAAATTGCTATATTCGTACGAATGAATTAGAATGGCAACATTCGTTCGTACGAATAAATTAGAATGGCTATATTTATTCGTATGAATGAATTAGAATGGCTACATTCGTATGAATAAATTACAATGGCTCGTATGTATTAATTAGAATGGCTAAATTTGTTCGTACAAATGAATTAGAATTTCTCGTATGAATGAAACAGAATGGCTACCTTCATACGAATGAATTAGAATGGCTATATTCATTCATATGAATGAATTAGAATAGCTACATTCGTACAAATAAATTAAAATCGTTCGTACAAATGAATTAAAATAGCTATAATTGTACGAATGAGTTAGAATGGCTCATATGATTGAATTAGAATGGCTGCCTTCGTACGAATGAATTAGAATTGCTACTTTCATACGAATGAATTAGAATAGCTACATTAGTATGAATGAATTAGAATGGCTACCTTTGTACGAATGAAATAGAATGGCTACATTTGCTCGTATGAATGAATTAGAATGTCTCGTACAAAAGAATTAGAATGGCTACCTTTGTACAAATGAATTAGAATGGCTATATTTGTACAAATGAATTAGAATAGCTATATTCGTTCATACGAAAGAATTAGAATGGCTACATTTATGAATGAATTAGAATGGGTCGTACGAATGAATTAGAATGGCTACCTTTGTACGAATGAATTAGAATGGCTACAATCGTAGGAATGAATTAGAATGGCTACCTTCTTTCGTATGAATGAATGAGAATGGCTACATTCCTACGAATAAAATAGAATGGCTCGTACGAATGAATTAGAATGGCTACTTTCGTATGAATGACATAGATTGTCTAGATTCGTACGAATGAATTAGAATGGCTACATTCGTACAATTAAATTAGAGTAGGTTATACGAATAAATTAGAATGGCTACCTTCGTATGAATGAAATAGAATGGCTACATTCTTTTGAATGAATAAGAATGGCTATATTCATTCATATGAATGAATTATAATGGCTACATTCATATGAATGAATTAGAATGGCTAGCTTCATACGAATGAATTAGAATAGCTACAATCATTCATACGAATGAATTAGAATGGCAGTAATCATACAAATGAATTAGATAGGGCTCTTATGAATGAATTAGAATGGCTACCTTCATATGAATGAATTAGAATAGCTACAATCATACGAATGAATTAGAATGGTTACATTCGCACGAATGAATTATATTGGCTCTGACGAATGAATTATAATGGCTACCTTCGTATGAATGATTAGAACTACATTCATTCGTACAAATAAATTAGAATATCTATATTTGCATGAATAAATTATAATAGCTCATACCAGTGAATTGAAATGGCTAACTTCATACGAATGAATTAGAATGGCTACATTCGTACGAATGAATTAGAATGGCTACATTCGTTCGTATGAATAAATTAGAATGACTACATTCGTATGAATGAATTAGAATGGCTTGTGAGAATGAATTAGAATGGCTACCTTCATACGAATGAATTAGAATGGCTACATTCGTACGCATGAATTAGATTGGCTTGTACGAATGAAGTAGAATGGCTACCTTTGTACGAATGAATTATAATAGCTACATTCGTACAAATGAATTAGAATGGCTATATTCGTTCGTATGAATAAATTTGAATGGCTACATTCTTACGAATATGTTAGAATGGTTCGTATAAATGAATTATAATGACTACCTTCGTACGAATGAATTTGAATGGCTATATTCATAATAATTAATTTGAATGGCTTTATTCGTTTGTACGAATGAATTAGAATGATTACATTTGATTGTGCCAAAAATATCACCGGCTTGTCGTCCATGTGACTGTAGCAGGAAAAAGAAAACAACGAGATGGCTGACTTCTCCAGGGAAGTCGCCCCTGTCTTGGGGTGCGCCTAGGGCGACCTTGGTTAATCGAAGCAAGAAGCCCCCCTCCCTCAGGGTGGGTTCGAGACTCGAGGTCAACTGTGATTTTTAGGCAGGTAGCCTTATGACCAGGATAGGTCTTAGAATTTAAAGAATACTTCCAGATAGCTTGCATTGACTGCCGTAACCAAATCGCCAGTAGAAGAGGCTGCTTGTGGCTGGTGCTCACAACCCGCCCGAAGCTGACCCTAGCCGCATGCGATTAGCTTGCACGCAGAAGAGGTCTGCCCTCGGTTGGTGCTCGTAGCCCGCTCGGAGCTTACAGTAGCGGTTCGTTGCATCATTTGGACAGAGCAGCATCTTCCTTAAGGTCTCATTCATGAGGTATTACGAGTCAAAATTCTTGATAGCTGCTCGCCAGGGAGCTCACTCTGCCCGTACGTGATTGGCTCGTGTGTGGAAGAGACCGCTCCTAGTAGAATTCAAAGAAATCCTCGGAAGGTGCAACACCCACAGCTCGCTCAAGAGCTCGCCTGATCATGCAACGGCCAAAGAGTCCGCCTGTTGATGGTAGAAGAGGTTCTGAAAGTTCCCCCTGACTAGGAGCTCGCCCTCTCTCCCGCAGAGGTCGCCCACGATAAGGCGGTAACGAACCGACATGTGTTACCACCCCCATGAAGCTACGTGGATGGCTGCGGGCTGCGAAAGCCGCCTAAAGTTGGTCTAGGACATCCCAGACTAGAGCCTTCCAGAATCTCCACCGGCACGGTAGAATTGGTAAGTCCCCCCTCGCTACCATCTGGCAGGCTAAACGACAAAGGCCATTAAAGAACCATGCATGTGGGCTAACACATAAGGGCACGGAAGGGGCGGGAAGACTCCACCACGTGTCAAACTCTGGCGGCCTGCAGAATGGCTATAAAGGTATGACCCCCAGCTCCAAAGTATAGGTTGGAAACTTAAAACCCTAACCCTTTCCAACTACTTGAGCTCTCCCTTGTCTGGACCTTGACTGACTTGAGCGTCGGATGGTCTGCGCTCCTAAGGGAGCCAGCTGTTCTTACGTTTTCTCTGTCTTGCAGGATGACCTTATGAGACAACAAAAATTATCCCTCAAACATTTGGCGCCATCTGTGAGATCTTTCGATTGGTTTCTATAATAATGCCCACGACCACATGGTTAAAAGCCATGCCTCCAGAGGATACCTTGATGGCTTTGGCCACACAGGGATAGAGATGAGCGAAAGCCCGCACTGGGTTTACACGAATCGGGCCGCTCACTCATGCTTTCCAACCCCTTGTCCCGTTCGGTAACCAACTCTTTTTGGATATGTTGGCTACTCAGCGGATATTTAATAGACGAATTTGTGTGACTGCGCTAGGTTCCGTCAATGAGAAGAACTAATCTCTCCCCCGGGCTCGATCCACGGAGAGAAGGATCAATGATTCAACCCCGGCGTCCGGTAGTGTCAGCAGGGACCGCTCCCCCTGTATGACCTCCCCTAGTCCCAATATCGCATCAACTCACGTTGGTGCCCACACGGCGGGCATCCCAGTGGGAGCCCCTTGGGAAAGATACAGTGGTGCACAAGACAAGAGAGTCGGCTCTCGGGCGACTTTAGTGACTTGTCACCTAGCATTCCAGTAATGAGCCACCTCCGCCTTCGGCCCCCCCTCACCGACGAAGCTAAAGTGCGGCGTCCGACGAGCCAGAGGCAAGGTCTCAAGGCAGAGACTGTAACGCGCACTATCAGCGTAAGGAGGAACCCATGGTGGAAGTGTTACCCCGTGTGGAGACCCACGAGATGATGGCCTTACATAGACCTTTCCCTACACCGAGGCGACTACCTGTGAATCATCATAGCAAATGCCGGGATGTTGTCTCTGAATATCGTCGTGGCGAAGGCATGATCTGACCTCGAGGAAATGTGCAAGACCGCTTGGGGCTTGTGCAGCCGCTCTTGGGAGATCACCCTGGGCACTGGCAGTTACCCAGTATGCCCATCAACCTCTTGGAAGACCTTACCGCTTGGGGAGGGAGCTCGTCCTTATGAGGGAGGTGCATCGAGGACACTTCCCCTAGCTTTGGACTCCTCCGAAGTTTATCATGTTCGATGGATCGCAGGATCCAGTCGACCATGTACTAGCTTACCGAAAGTTGCTATTTTTCCAGGACCAGGACCACGTTCTGTGCCACGCCTTCCTGAGCAGCTTGATGGGTTTGGCCCTGGACTGGTTTTATAAGTTACCTCTGGGCTCGATCTCGAGCTTCACTGCTCTGTCCGAGCTGTTCCTGGAATTATACCTGTAACAACCCAAAATAAAATAATAATTTAAAAATCACTATTATTATAGATCATCATATGAAAATTTTTGATACAAAATTTAAAATAAAAATCAGACAGCGCCATTGCGTCCGTCTGTTCCTGGAATTATACCTGTAACAACCCAAAATAAAATAATAATTTAAAAATCACTATTATTATAGATCATCATATGAAAATTTTTGATACAAAATTTAAAATAAAAATCAGACAGCGCCATTGCGCCCGTCTCGTCGAAACGATCAAAAAACATATATAAACTTTTTCGTTTTGGACTCATTTAAAGCATTTAAAAATTTAAAAGAAAAAAATGGTATATATGTATAAATATATTAACCAATAGAAGGATTCGAACCGAGACCTATTTAATAAAATTTTAAATCAATTTCCTCTAACCAAAAATCCTTTAAGACTTTTCTGTTCAAATATAATAAAACTAATTGATATTCTATAACTAGGAATACCAAGCGTCATCTGACCGGTTGATCACAATCGAACGGCCAGAATACGAAACGACACATGGAATACCAATCGTCATCTGTGACCGTTCGTTTCCAAATCGGATGGCCAGAATACGAAACGGCAGATTTGCAATAAAGCCCCCGGGACTCTTCGTATTCTAGGGGGGCCTATATAAACCCCCCCTCCCACAAACATCTGCACAACAGTCCTCGCGACCAAGCGGGCCCCACCACCCACCGCCGACCACACCCGGCCACCGCCGCCCGCCGGCCACCACCGGCCGCCACCGCCGGCCGCCGCCGGTCACCGCCGCAGGTCGCCGCCAGTCGCCGCCGTCGGCCGCCGCCGCCGGCCACCCCCGCCACCGGTCGCCGCCGCCGGCCGCCGCCCGCCGCCGGTCACCGCCGCCGGTCGCCGCCGGTCGCCGCCGCCGCCCGCCGCCCGCCGCCGCCGCCGGCCACCCCCGCCGCTGGCCCCGGCACTGGTTAGTTTTTTAATATTTAAGTTTTTTTTTTAGGCCCATTTATGTAATTGGGCCAAAGCCCATGGGCCGAAGCCCATTAAGCCTTTTAAAGCCCAAAAAGAAAATTTTGTTAAAACAACTCTGTTTTTAATAACCACAGCAATATTACTAAATACAACCAGATCTTTTTACTAAGGGTAGACCACCCAAAGAAAATCTGTAAAAACCGACTATTTTGGCCATACCAGGAGCAAACGAACTCCAAATGGAGTTCCGTCTGCGGCCACGAGTTCCTAATAAAAAGTTCTACAAAATGAATATAAATTTAAAATATTTTGGAATTGACCAAAATGCCCCTAAAGAAGAAAACCCATTAGTTCATATCGAAAAATATTGGAAAAATCCTGGAAAAATTAAGATAAAAACTAACCGATTATTAGTAACATATTTTCAGGTTTTGAGCGTACTGAAGCTTCCTTATCAGGAGTAAGAGTTTGCAACGGTTCAGGTAGGGGATTTAAACTCAGTTTATTCATGCTAATTATATGGTATAGAATGTCGGTAATTTGATATGGGATGGTAAATTTTGAAATACGTAATCACTTGTCTGGGTGTGGGGCTAGCCCTGGCTGAGGCCAAAAAGTTTCCTGGGTGTGGGGCTAGCCCTGGCTGAGGCCAAAAATTTTTCTGGGTGTGGGGCTAGCCCTGGCAGAGGCCAAAAAGTTTCCTGGGTGTGGGGCTAGCCCTGGCTGCGGCCTAAAAGTTTCCTAGGTGTGGGGCTAGCCTTGTTGCGGACTAAAAGTTTCCCGGGTAAGGACTGGAGATTCCTACCCTGGCCGGATGAGCCAAAAAGGGAATCGGGTGATTAATGTTTTAATTATTTGCTTTTCGTATTCATGTTTACTGCTTTCAATACATATGTTTAGCATGAATAAAACTAAGTCATTGGTGAGTCAGTGGATAGAACTCACCCCCCTACAGATGATGTGCACCCTACAGAGACCAACCCTGTAGTAACCGGAGAAGATGAGGAGCGATCGGGATGCGACCCAGAAGGAGTTGAAGACCCACTCTATACTCCTTTCTATGATGACGACGGAGCTGGATTATGATGTGTCAATATGGAAAGTCTTAGCATAGGCTTTCATGTTCAATAACTTGTATCAAACAATGATGTTTTAATATAATGGCTCAGTATTTTCCATAGTTGATGGAATTTATTTATATCAAGTTTTCTTCCTAACACCCCAGTATTATACGGGTTGAATTAATCCGTAAAATATCGGGGCGTTACAACTTGGTATCAGAGCCTAGGTAATAGATCCTAGTAATTTAAAATATTGCCTAGAAAGACATCGGTAGGGTAGTCACGAAAAAAAAAAAAAAAAATATATATATATATATATATATATATATATATATATATATATATATATATGTATATATATATATATAATGTTTCTTTTTCTTTAAACAGAAACATGAAGTCAAAATTATCCGAAGGTAGCTCATCGGGAGTGAAGGTGAAAACTAAGAAGAAAATCGAGAAGACAAAGAACGAGAAGAAGTCAACTACCACTACTAAAAATGAGACTGTTTTCTATAAACGTTATCGATGCTTCTGTGGAAAAGTGGGCGGTGAAAATTACTGTGAACACCCGATGTTCTTCAAAATAGTTATTGTCTATATGTAAAGTGACAAGAAAAGTACCGGCTATATGTAATAGTAATGGTTGGCTATATGGAAATGTATTAGTAAGGGTTGGCTATATGGAAATGTATTAGTAATGGTAGGCTATATGTAAAGTAACAAGAAAGGTATTAGTAATGAAAACGTATATTTTATCTGAGTTTGTGTCTCTTTAAATTTTTCAGACATTATGAATTCACACGATAATGATATTCTCAATGAAGACCTAACCAAGGTGTTAGGAGCTCTTCACCAACTAATAGAAAAGATGAACTCTTCAAAGGATGGTTCCAGGATGGGAGTAATCATAAAGGAATTCAAAGAATTAAAACCCCCTGCCTTTAAAGGAGAACCAGACCCCCTAATTGCCGATAGATGGCTCAAACAGGTGGGGAAGATTTTGGAAACTTTAAAGGTAAATGATGAACAGAAAGTCATTTTGGCCACTTATATGTTAGAAGGAGAAGCATATTACTGGTGGGACTCGGTCAAGAGAACTCAAGCTAGTTTCACATGGGACGAATTTACCAAAGTGTTCTTAGACAAATATTTTTCCGACGCAACCAGGGACAGAATGATTGCGGAATTTCTGAAACTCTATCAGGGAAAACTTAGTGTTTCTCAGTATGAAGCCAAGTTCATTGAACTATCACGCTTTGCTTATTATCTTATAGCCACGGAGGAATTAAAGTCTAAAAGATTCGAACAGGGTTTGAACCCTCATATTCGAACCCGAGTAGCGGTACTTCGCATCAGAAATTATGGAGAACTGGTGCAGACTGCAATGGTAGCAGAGCGAGAATGGGAAGAGACTCGGAAAATATTTGAGAGGAACAGGGTAAAAAGGAGTACACCAGCAATAGAATCAAACAAAAGGCCTAGGATGCAAGACTCTCCAACAGGAAGGAATAATTCTCCAATGACTTTGGGACCTCGAAATTGCTTTATCTGTTGATCGCGGGATCATGTACAACGGAACTGCCCTCGCTTGAGTAGTAATGCTCCAACTAGACCTCCAGTCAGAAATACTCCGCAAATACCAGTGACTCGTCCTGGTCAACTTCCAAGGGTGCCTGGAAAAGCTTTTTCTATATCTACCGAAAAAGAATCAAACGACGTCATTGAAGGTACAAACTACCCATCCTTAAATTAACAATTTTATAAAACGTAAATAGGTTATAACAGCAAAAGTAAAATTTTTCTTAGGCACCATTCTTATTTATGGAAGTCTAGCTCGAGTAATTTTAGATCCGGGTTCGACACATTCATTTATATCAATTCACCTGGCTAAAGCACTACAATTGAAGACAGAACCGTTAGGGTATATACTGGCCATTACCACTGCACTGAGTGATACAGCTAAAACAAACAAAGTCTGCAGAAACTGTGTAGTAAGAGTAGGAGATGTGGAGATGGTAGCAAATTTAATATTACTGAAACTGGAGAAATTTGACATTCTGTTAGGAATGGACTGGTTATCTAAATACCGGGCAATGATGGATTGCTACCGAAAGAAGGTTACTCTACAAACAGCAGAAAGTAAAGAAATAATATTCTGGGGAAGAAAATTCGGAAAAACAAAAATAAAAGTTTGCTACTTAGCTCAACTTTTAGAAGAAGGGTGAAAATTCCGATACAAAATACCACCTTGGTAGTATCAGAATTTCCACAAGTATTTCCAGAAGATCTTCCAGGATTGCCACCAAAGAGAGAAGTAGATTTTTCAATAGAGTTGATGCCTGGAGTAGCTCCTATTTCTATTGCCCCATATAGAATGGCACATGTAGAACTAAAAGAATTGAAAAAACAGCTAGATGAGCTACTTAATCTCGGGTTTATCAGAACCAGTACGTCACCATGGGGGGCACCGGTATTATTCGTACAAAAGAAGGATGGAACAAAACGAATGTGCATCGATTATAGAAGATTAAACCAAGTGACTATAAAGAATAAATATCCACTTCCCAGGATTGAAGATCTATTTGATCAACTTAAAGGAGCAAGATACTTCTCCAAAATAGATCTTCGATCAGGATATCATCAATTGCGAATCAAGGAAGAAGACATACCAAAGATAGCCTTCAGAACAAGATATGGGCATTTTGAGTTTTTGGTAATGCCTTTTGGTCTCACAAATGCTCCTGCAGCATTTATGGATTTGATGAATCGAATCTTTAAAAACTTCTTGGATCAATTTGTGGTAGTATTTATAGATGACATTTTGATCTATTCAAAAAACAAGGAGGAGCACGAAAACATTTGAGATTGGTACTACAAGAGTTGAGTCTTCATCAACTGTACGCCAAACTCAGTAAATGTGAATTCTAGATTACAAAAGTAAACTTTCTGGGACATATAATCTCTCATGAGGGAGTTACAGTTGATCCAGCGAAAATCGAGGCAATAGTAAATTGAAAACCACCACAGAATGTGACAGAAATCAGAAGTTTTCTAGGGTTGGCCGGATATTATCGCAGATTTATTCAAAATTTCTCCAGTATTGCTGCACCAATAACCCGACTTACTAAAAAGGGAGTGAAGTATGAGTGGTCTGAATCTTGTGAAAATGCATTCCAAGAATTAAAAACAAAACTCACTACAGCCCCGGTATTAACAATACCAGAAACCGGGAAGAAATACACACTCTATACCGATGCTTCTCACGTGGGATTAGGAGCGGTACTGATGCAAGATAGCCGGGTAGTGGCTTATGCTTCCAGACAATTAAAAACTCACGAAAAGAATTATCCTACTCACGATCTAGAGCTAGCAGCTGTCGTGTTCGCACTGAAGATTTGGCGTCACTATTTGTATGGGGAACAATTTGAATTATACTCCGATCATCAGAGTTTGAAATATATTAGCACACAGAAAGATCTAAATTTACGGCAAAGAAGATGGGTGGAATTATTAGTCGATTATGACTATAATTTTATTTATCACCCGGGAAAGGCAAATGTAGTGGCAGATGCTCTCAGTAGAAAGGGACAACTAGCCAATGTACTAGCCGATAAATGGAGGTGGGCTTGCGCATTAGAAAACTTTGATCTAATCACACAAGACAGTCCACCACGGGCTTATCTAAGTCACCTCAAAGCTCAGCCGGAGATGATAAAAGGAGTAATTGAAGCACAAACTTCAAATTCCGAATTGCAGGAAATTCGACACAAATTAGAAAATGGAGAAAACATAGAAAACTGGGCGCTCGGGTCAGATAATGGGTTGAGATTTCGAGGCAGATTAGCAGTCACTGATGCTCCTTATCTGCGAGAAGATATATTAACTGAAGCTCATAAGTCAAAGTTTTCCATTCATCCGGGGGAGAATAAAATGTATCACAATCTGAAACAAAACTTCTGGTGGAGTGGAATGAAAAATGATGTAGCCCAATTTGTGTCAAAATGTCTCACTTGTCAGAAAGTGAAGGCTGAGCACAGAAAACCACCTGGGTTATTGCAACCTCTTCCCATAGCAGAATGGAAATGGGAACATATAACCATGGATTTTGTGACCGGTTTTCCTACCACCAGGAGGGGAAATGATTCAATTTGGGTCATTGTGGACCGATTAACAAAATCAGCTCATTTCCTACCCCGGAAAACAACTGCATCCACTAGAGATGACAGTACCTTATACCTTAAGGAAATTGTCCGACTCCACGGTATTCCGGTAACTATTGTATCGGACAGGGATCCTCATTTTACCTCTAAATTCTGGAGAAGTTTACAGAGAGCATTGGGGACAGAATTAAATATGAGTACTGTGTATCATCCTCAAACTGACGGACAATCTGAAAGGGTAATACAAATCTTAGAAGATATGCTAAGATCTTGTGTGATGGATTTCAAAGGCAGTTGGGAAGATTTTCTACCCCTGATAGAATTTACTTATAACAACAGCTACCAATCCAGCATACAAATGGCACCTTTTGAAGCCTTATATGGAAGACCCTACAGATCGCCTGTCTGTTGGACAGAAGTGGGAGAAAAGAGCATCATGGGGCCTGAAATAATCCAAGAAACTACTGACAAAATAAAAATTATTCGGGCCAATTTATTAAAAGCACAGAGTAGACAGAGGAGTTACGCAGACAATCGAAGAAGACCTCTCGGATTTGAGGTAGGAGATTTTGTTTTTCTAAAAATCTCCCCAAGAAAGGGCATTCAGCGTTTTGATCTCAAAGGAAAACTAGCAACCAGATTTATTGGACCTTATGAAATATTGGGTAAAGTTAGTCCAGTTGCATATCGGCTGGCATTACCCTTAAATTTGGCAAATATTCATCCAGTTTTTCATGTGTCTATGCTTCGCAAGTATGAGCCGGATCCTTCTCACATTTTGAAAGATGAAGATATCAGTATTCAATCAGATGCCTCTTACATCGAAATACCAGTGAAAATTCTAGACACCAAAGACAAAGAATTACGAACCAAGACTATTCGATTGGTAAAAGTATTATGGCAACATCACAATGAAGAGGAAGCCACTTGAGAATTGGAATCGGAAATACAAAAGCCATATCCACATCTATTCAATAGTTAAGGTACGTACTTTAAATTTCGAGGACGAAATTTTTATTAGAGGTAGAGAATGTAACAACCCAAAATAAAATAATAATTTAAAAATCACTATTATTATAGATCATCATATGAAAATTTTTGATACAAAATTTAAAATAAAAATCGGATAGCGCCATTGCGTCCGTCTCGTCGAAACGATCAAAAAACATATATAAACTTTTTCGTTTTGGACTCATTTAAAGCATTTAAAAATTTAAAAGAAAAAAATGGTATATATGTATAAATATATTAACCAATAGAAGGATTCGAACCGAGACCTATTTAATAAAATTTTAAATCAATTTCCTCTAACCAAAAATCCTTTAAGACTTTTCTTTTCAAATATAATAAAACTAATTGATATTCTATAACTAGGAATACCAAGCGTCATCTGACCGGTTGATCACAATCGAACGGCCAGAATACGAAACGACACATGGAATACCAATCGTCATCTGTGACCGTTCGTTTCCAAATCGGACGGCCAGAATACGAAACGGCAGATTTGCAATAAAGCCCCCGGGACTCTTCGTATTCTCGGGGGGCCTATATAAACCCCCCCCCTCCCACAAACATCTGCACAACAGTCCTCGCGACCAAGCGGGCCCCACCACCCACCGCCGACCACACCCGGCCACCGCCGCCGGCCACCGCCGCCCGCCACCGCCGGCCGCCGCCGGCCTCCCCCGCCGCCGGTCACCGCCGTAGGTCGCCGCCGGTCGCCGCCGTCGGCCGCCGCCCGCCGCCGCCGTCGACCACCCCCGCCGTCGGTCGCCGCCGTCGGCCGCCGCCCGCCGCCGGTCACCGCCGCCGGTCGGCCGCCGCCCGCCACCACCGCCGGCCACCCCCGCCGCCGCCCGTCGCTGGCCCCGGCACTGGTTAGTTTTTTAATATTTAAGTTTTTTTTTTAGGCCCATTTATGTAATTGGGCCAAAGCCCATGGGCCGAAGCCCATTAAGCCTTTTAAAGCCCAAAAAGAAAATTTTGTTAAAACAACTCTGTTTTTAATAACCACAGCAATATTACTAAATACAACCAGATCTTTTTACTAAGGGCAGACCACCCAAAGAAAATCTGTAAAAACCGACTATTTTGGCCATACCAAGAGCAAACGAACTCCAAATGGAGTTCCGTCTGCGGCCACGAGTTCCTAATAAAAAGTTCTACAAAATGAATATAAATTTAAAATATTTTGGAATTAACCAAAATGCCCCTAAAGAAGAAAACCCATTAGTTCATATCGGAAAATATTGGAAAAATCCTGGAAAAATTAAGATAAAAACTAACTGATTATTAGTAACATATTTTCAGGTTTTGAGTGTACTGAAGCTTCCTTATCAGGAGTAAGAGTTTGCAACGGTTCAGGTAGGGGATTTAAACTCAGTTTATTCATGCTAATTATATGGTATAGAATGTCGATAATTTGATATGGGATGGTAAATTTTGAAATACGTAATCACTTGTCTGGGTGTGGGGCTAGCCCTGGTTGAGGCCAAAAAGTTTCCTGGGTGTGGGGCTAGCCCTGGCTGAGGCCAAAAAGTTTCCTGGGTGTGGGGCTAGCCCTGGCAGAGGCCAAAAAGTTTCCTGGGTGTGGGGCTAGCCCTGGCTGCGGCCTAAAAGTTTCCTAGGTGTGGGGCTAGCCTTGTTGCGGACTAAAAGTTTCCCGGGTAAGGACTGGAGATTCCTACCCTGGCCGGATGAGCCAAAAAGAGAATCGGGTGATTAATGTTTTAATTATTTGCTTTTCGTATTCATGTTTACTGCTTTCAATATATATGTTTAGCATGAATAAAACTAAGTCATTGGTGAGTCAGTGGATAGAACTCACCCCCCTACAGATGATGTGCACCCTACAGAGACCAACCCTGCAGTAACCGGAGAAGATGAGGAGCGATCGGGATGCGACCCAGAAGGAGTTGAAGACCCACTCTATACTCCTTTCTATGATGACGACGGAGCTGGATTATGATGTGTCAATATGGAAAGTCTTAGCATAGGCTTTCATGTTCAATAAATTGTATCAAACAATGATGTTTTAATATAATGGCTCAGTATTTTCCATAGTTGATGGAATTTATTTATATCAAGTTTTCTTCCTAACACCCCAGTATTATACGGGTTGAATTAATCCGTAAAATATCGGGGCGTTACAATACCGGTGCAATCGACAACCTCCGAAACGAATCGAATCACTATTCGGTCTCACCATGGGCGCACGGGTAACCCTCTGGTGCTTCTTGATGTGATTTTGGAATGACTATCTAGCCCTCGAGGACTCAGTCAGGCAAGACCAGATAGCCGTGAGTGCCTTTCGGAGCACGCTCCCAGAAGGAGGTAAGCTTTATGACGCTATTGTCATTTTCGATCCTCGCACCATGGTCGAGCTCTTTGCCTTGGTCCAGTAACACATTAAGCTTAAAGATGTGGTGTTCGATAGTCGAAGAAAGATTGTCGAGCAGCAACCTCCTTTTACCTTGCGCGTAGGTACCCTCTTGTAGACTATTTTATGAAATAAAGGGTCTTTGGACTAAATGAGTCTTTTCAAATCTATGCTCGATAGTGATCCACAAGAACAGCTTGCACACGATTAGCTCGCACCCAGCTGCCTCAAAGAATAGTCCGCCGTCGTGCGAACTTAAAGCAAGACCGGGACTCTCAGTGGTCGTCCCGAATGATCTTGAGATCGCCAGGGTAGTCCGCTGTCTAGGGGACTTTAAACTTGACCGGGGTCCTTTGTGTTCACATGCTGTGATAGAAATCACCCCGGGGTGATCTAAGGAGACCTAAATAGGTGACCACCCATTTAGGCGACCTGAAAATCCCTTGGTAATCCTTCAAAGCTTGACAACTTGGTGAGGTCGCAAAAGAGAAATGCGAAAGCCACTAATGTCGAAGGCTAGGGGCAAGGCCACTGTCCGTTGTCATGCGGATGCGATAAGCAAAATCGAGGTTCTGAATATCCTTAACCGGACAGGGGATAGCTAGCTTTTGATTCTTTTATCGCTTGTCAAACTTTCACCTTTTGGCCCTTACGTTCTATTTTGATTTAATTTCTATCTATTTGTATTTTTGTCGAGCTATAGGGCCCCACTCTTTCGCACATGTTGAATTTTCATACATATTGACCTTTTTGCGATGTCATTTATTTTTTATCGGTTTAGCTATCTAGTTCAGGGTATGGTACTCGGATCATCGGAGAAACCACATACGCGGCCTGATGCCACGTAGTTTCGCTCGTTGAGCGACCTGGTGACATCACGGGTAGACGTGGCGGAGATACCTTACGTGGCTTGATGCCACACAGCTTAGCTCGTTGAGCGACCTAGTGACATCACGGGCAGACACAATAGAGACAACTTACGTGGCCTGATGCCATGCAGTTTAGCTCGTTGAGTGACCTGGTGACATCACGAGCAGACATGGCAGAAACAACTTACGCGACCTGATGCCACGCAGCATAGCTTATTTAGTGACCTGGTAACATCACGGGCAGACATGGCAGAGACATTTTATGCAGCTTGATGCCACGCAGCTCAGCTCGTTGAGTGACCTGGTGACATCACGGGCAAATGCGGTGGAGACATCTCACACGACCTGATGCCACATAGCTCAGCAGGTTGAATGACCTGGTGACATCACGGGCAGACACGGTGGAGACATCCCACGTGGCCTGATACCATGCAGCACAGCTCGTTGAGCGACCAGGTGACATCACGGGCAGACACGACGGAGGCATCTTACATGGCCTAATTCCACGTAGCTTAGCTTGTTGAGCGACCTGGTAACATCACAGGCAGACGCGACGGAGACAACTTACACGACCTGATGCCATACAGTATAGCTCGTTGAGCGACCTGGTGACATCACGAGCAGACGCAGCGAAGACAACTTACGTAGCCTAATGCCATGCAGTATAGCTCGTTGAGCGACCTGGTGATATCACGAGCAGACATGGTGAAGATTCTCACACGGCCTGATGCCACGTAGCTCAGCTCGTTGGGCGACCTGGTGACATCACGAGCAGACGCAGTGGACACAACTTACGCGACCTGATGCCAGCAGCTTAACTCATTGTGTGACCTATTATCATAACGAGAAGATATGGTGGAGGCATCTTACACGACCTGATGCTATACAGCTTAGCTCATTGAGCGACCAGGTGACAATATGGGCAGATACGGCGGAGAGAACTTACGCGGCCTGATGCCACACAGGATAGCTCGTTGAGTGACCTAGTGACATCACGGGCAGATATGGTGGAGGCACCTTACGTGGCTTGATGCCACGCCGCTTAGCTCATTGAGCGACCTAGTGATATCACGAGCAAACACGATGAAGACACCATATGCGGCTTGATGTCATACCCTATAGCTGACTTCACATAATGGAATACAGTTTAGCTGGAGCTGGTCAGCAGATGAAAGGATCAAACTGGTCTATGTGGATGACCTCCCTGGGCTCCTGAGCAGACGGAGCTGTGTTTGACCACCCCATCAGGAGGGGGTAATGATGGTGCTAAAAATGTCACTGGCTCGTTGTCCACGTAATAATAGCAGGAAAAAGAACACAACGAGATAAGGGACATCCCCAAAGAGGTATCCTCTATCTTGGGGTGCGCCTAGGGTGACCTTGGGTGATCAAAGCAAGAAGCCCCCCCTGGGGGTGGGTTCGAGACTCGAGGTCAACCGTGATTTTTGGGTAGGTAGCCTTATGACCAGGATAGGTCTTGGAATTCAAAAAGTACTTCCAGATAGCTTGCCTTGGCCTTCGCAACCAGATCGCCAGCAAAAGAGTCTGCCTATGGCTGGTGCTCATAGCCTGCCCGGAGTTGAACCTGGCCATATGCGACCAGCTCGCACATGGAAGAGGTCGCCCTGCGGCTGGTGCTCGTAGCCCGCCCGGAGCTTACAGTAGCGGTTTGTTGCATCCCTTAGACATAATAGCATCTTCCTTGAGGCCTTATTTATGAGGTACTACGAGTCAAAATTCTTGACAGCAGCTCACCAGGGAGCTCGCTCTGCCCGCACGCGATTGGCTCGCCCGCAGAAGAGACTGCTCTTGGTAGAATTCAAAGAACTCCTCAGAAGGCGCAACACCCACAGCTCGCTTAGGAGCTCGCTCGATCATGCAACGGCTAAAGAGTCCACCTGTTAAATATAGAAGAGGTTTTGAAGGTCCCCCCTAACCAAGAGTTCGACCTATCTCCTATAGAGGTCGCCCACTGTAAGGCGGTAACGAACCGATATATGTCACCACCCCCATGAAGCTACATGGACAACTGCAGGCCGCGGAAGCTACCCAAAGTTGGTCTAGGACCTCCCAGACTGGAGCCTTTTAGAATCTCCGCCTGGTATGGACAAGACCGGTGAGTCCCCCCTTGCCATTGCCTAGTATGCTAACGACAAAGGCCATTAAAGACCCATGTGGGCAAACACATAGGGGCGCAAAAGGGGTGAGAAGACTCCGCCACGTGTCAAACTCTGGCGTCCTGCAGAAAGGCTATAAAGGTACGACCCCCGGCTCCAAAGTACAGGTTGGAAACCTAAAACCCTAACCCTTTCCAAGTACTTGAGCTCTCTGTTGAGCGTCAAATGGTGCGATTTATCCCTTCTTTATCATGCATATCTCATCACTCTCTTACGTAAACCAATCATATTATAAGTAAAATACATAAATTCCTTTTCATCATTGCATAGCACAATTTCGTACAAACACATAGGTATATTGCTTTGCATTCATACATTACCTACATGAAAATTATAAAGCCTGATAATCAATTATCATTTTATCGTTTTTCAATATAAGAAACTGATGGGCATCATTTTGATATCTATTTCACAGTGGCTAAGACTCGTCCACAACACATGTAGCTATCATGGAGATCGACTATACAGTGGGCATCATCATAATACTTCAATAGCAATTAACGATACGACGCACGCGGAAGACCTAACACAAATGAGATATAAATTATTGGAGTTCGCAAAAGAGGCTTGTGGCAAGAGTGGCACCCATAGCACTAAAAAGAGCAAGACTTGGCCTCAATGAGCTAGCTTCGAACCTTGATACATGGTGCACGTACCCCGCCCCGATTGGCCACCTTTTCTCTCTTCCATTTCCTTATTTATTTTTATATTTCTTTTACACCCAAAGCCCATTGTACCCGTGCATCAAATTAGGTCCCTTAACAAACCAACCATCCAAGCCCCTCCAACTACCCATGTGTTTCACACACCCAACTCCCTTGCATTCACATCCAAAACTCATATTTGAAAGCTCATCACAGCCATCCAAAATCAAGTATTATGAGAACTCCACAACACCACCCCAACTCCAGCTGTAACCAGCATACACGTCTTTCTTTTCCTCTTTAAATCCTAACTTTAAATCTTCATTTCTATCATTCAAGGTCTGATCATAACTATCCAACCAATATTATCATAACCATTAAGATCCCATGCATGGAAACCATTCCCAAAATACACCCCCTGCATGCTCTAGTGTTTAAAACCAAATCCCCGCCACTCAATCACATGCAGCTGTACCGGAGTTCCCTATTTTCTCTCTCTAAATCTCCACCCGGAATTCTTTCTCTCCCCATTCCATCACAACCATCCCTTGCATCCAAGCCCATGCATGAGATCAGCTGGCCGAGTCCCCACGTCCTCCTAAATTCATTCCTTTTATTTCCCTTCATCACAGCCGTCCGTTCTACCCAAACCCATGCATGTAAAACTGATCTCTCATTCCCGTGCTACTTTCTCTCTCCAAATCTCTCTAAATCTATACCCGATCGGCTCTCTCTCTAACTCTACCCGTCCAGCACTTTCCCTCTCTTCATTATAGCCCGTCTCTATCTCTCTCCTGACCTCTTTCTAAATCCCGAGATCAACCCATGCATGCATGCATGATCACAGCCGTCCATTCTACCTAAGCCATGCATCCCCTTGATTCTCTCTCTCCTATTCCTTATCTAACAGACCCCGACTCGATCGTGAGACTCGAATGCCCAGTTCTCCATTTATCTCCCCATTATTATTTTCCATTTCTCTCTAACAAACTCTATTCATCAACAGCTATACAAACGCTATTTTTTTTTCCATTTCTATATACCTTATTCTCTCTCTAAATCTCTCCAGATCTCCCCATCTATATCCCTTTTAATCCTACCCGATCCGGCCTTTCCTAGAAAACTTGTGCCCAACTCTTTCTCTCTCTAAAATCTGCACACCATCTCCTCCTGATTATTCTCTCTTTCCTCTCTTCTCTCTATCCATCCGATTCTCAATCTTCTCTCTATCTCTTTCGGTCCAAACACCATCACAGCCATCCCTTGAACCCAGCTATACCCATCCCGGACTCTCTCCCATTTATTTCTCTCTTTCCTGATCTCTCCGACCCTCTCTCTCTCCTTCTTTTCAGTATCCTTAATCCTCTTATTCCCCTTCCTTTCTTTCACCGACTCCACCCATGCTCGATCTCCTCTCCAGCTGTACCCAGCCCCGAGATCCCATCTCCCACTATCTTTCCCAAATTCTCTCTTTCCTCTCTTTTGGTCGAAATTCATCACAACCGTTCATTGCTTTCCCTCTCTTCCGTGATCCATGAAACCATACACAATCCTCTCTCTTCTCTCACCATAATCACAGTCGACTCCTGCACGTCCTCTTACACCCAAGATCTCTCTCTCTCTCTAATCCGACCCTCTCTCTCACTCCTTGCCTTCAAGAATCCTTCCCCTTTATTCTCCCTTCACTTCATACTTGAAAACCACTAACCAAATTCTATGCCACGGGGTGCAAGTTGCTAACAGCTATAAATAGAGGGACCTGTGCAAAAAGAAAGAGGACCGATCCTTCCCTCCCGCCAGGGAGGGGCAGGCAGTTTTTTCAAGAGCTTTTTCACCAGAATTCTGTAAAGAGAGTGCGGAGTGTGTGTGCATAGTGCTGTAATTTCTAAATGAATGTTCTGCAGTAATTGGGTGTAATTGTATTTACTTCAATAAAGTTCTTTTTACATTATTCGTATGCATTCTTTTTTTTTTCCCCGCAATGTTTTATTTTATTTATACTTACACCATGGCCAAAACCATGGTAGGCTAAACTCTCCCCCACCAGGGAGAGGGGGTTCAATGCCATGTAAGTTGTTAGTTCTTTTCTTGCATTTTGCTCTTGATTGTACTTAACGTTTATGCCTCTTTCTTAATTGAATTTAAGTGAGAATGAATCTCACCCGTGTTTCCATTCAATTGGGATTCGGGTGATACTTCAACACTCAAATATTAAATCATTAAGTAAGATGGCTATGTTTATTATTATTATTTTTATCTAATTTTCATTATATGAATTTTTGCAATTGAATTAGTTTTACTTCTTCACTATATAAAAATTTCTATTCATAATATTGTGAGAATATTATATAATAAAATTAGATAAAGGAGGCTTTCACTCTAAAACTTCATTTCTAAAGTGTAGATAAACAAGAGTAACATTGCAATAGAAGTTGGCACTATACCATGATTTATCAATCCCTCTCTTAGGTGGATTTTTCTTCTAGTCTATTTTTAAGTTAGATTATTTATTTTAATAAAAGCTCAGTTGTTATTTTATTTTTATGCATTCTTCCTATTCTCCCGTAATATTTTACCAACTTAATGATTATTTTGTACGCATTCAAACCATGGCCGGCTAAACTCCCTCCCACCAGGGAGAGGGATCCGATGCCATGGTAAGTAGTTAATTTTTCTTTTGTAAGTTGCTCCCTATTGTGCTTAATGTTTATGCATCTTTATTAAGTGATTTTAATTTTTAAGAGAACGAAGCTCACCCATGTTTCCATTCAATTGGGATTCGGGTGATACTTTAAAACTCTAATATTGAATCATTGATTAAGATGAGAAATATCATAATTTTTTTATCAAATTTTTATTATATAAATTTTCAAAATTGAGTACTAGTCTTACTTCTTCACCATAAGAAGGATTCAGTTCTTAAGATTGTGAGAATATTACATAATGAAATTAGGTAAAGTGGACTTAAACTCTAAATATTCCGCTTGAGATGGTAAAACTTCCAATCTCAAGTATAGATAAAGAGAGTAATATTGCAAGAGAAGTTGACTCCGAACCATGGTTTATCAATACTTTTCCTGAGTAGATATTTCTTTTAGTATATTTTAATTTTAATTATTAGTTTTCTGCTTGTACTTACTAAAATAAATGAATCATTTGTAAAACGATAAAAATCCAAACTCCCTAAAAATTCAATCTAGCTTCACTTGTGACATCTTTTAGGCATTGCATTTACGTATGGTTCGATCCTATACTTGCCCTATACTATTTAGATTCTCTAAATTATATGCAGGTATTGGTTTTTAATAATAGCTTTACTCCAACGACACTAAACAAAAAGTTAGTTATCAAATGGCGCCGTTGCCGAGGACTATCATAAGCAAAAAAGCTTGTTATCAAATGGCGCGTTGCCAACGTAAAGAGCCTGAAGAGGATTCACGTTTGAGCTAGGTTAAAACTTTAAAGACAAAGCAGTAGCAGAGTTGAGAAGTACAGCTTAACAACCAACTAAGTTCTTTAATTTCTCTGAATTCATTTTCACTGGTTGTTACTCCGAAATTACATATTGCAAATCATTAATGTGTAAATTCTAACCCCCTAGAAAAGAATAAAAATTACATTCAACCTTGCAAAGTTGTTACCGACTCGGCACATACAACTCTTAAAGTTTTATGTGTGTCTTAAGCGTGGGGTGTACACTCAGCTTTGCATTGATAGAAATCATTTTTCTAGGATATACGGGGCATGCATTGAATAGCTTTACAATTATCCACATTTGTGCAAACTCAAGCCCTTACCTGATTAACCTCTATACCTGCTAGAGGTTTTGTTTATATGTTTATATCTCTATTTTCTTTGTAATAATTTTTTTTTTTGTCATTTAGATGCCGATACTTATCATTTCTGAGCTCCCATATTCTCCATACTCATGCATCATTGAGGACAATGTTTATTTTAAGTTTGGGGGTGTGATGTATTTTTTACAAAATCCTACTTATATCTAATTTTCACAAAATTTATCAGTTTTACTTAAAAAAAATTTTTTAAAAAAAAATAGTATTGGATCAACTTACGCTGTAGTGGGACAGCTCGGCACATACGTCTCAGTGTATGTGTGTCAAGTCAGTAGTCCCCTACCAAAACTACAACGTTCATATAGAAATCTATAGGAATTCGTATTTGCATGTTTCCATTTTCTTTTTCATATTTAGTATTTTCGTAGCCTTTTTATCGTCTTGTTTTATCTATTTCAAAAAAAAAAAGTTTTACCTTTATTTTAGGTTTTTTAGTCTAATTTTATCGTACTCGAATAGAGATTATCAAAACATACTTGACTCGACTTTTCACTTCACATCTGACTTACACTTCTAGGGTTTAGATTCAAAGCTTTCATATTACCTAATAGTCACCTGAAGTCTTGATGAACCATGCGGATCTGGTTCACCTGGCTTGAGAAAATCGACTAGTGAATTTTAAGATATAGCGAAAAGGGCTACCTATTAGTATGGTCTATGACCTAATTATGTAAAAGTCCTAACTTGTATGCCCTAGTATTGGTGAAGCCTGGTATAGAGGGTTATGAGAATGATCCTATGTACACAGAGTGAATCGAATACAAAGGTAACATGAGGATGGCAACCTAACTCATGAGAGCGTTGGCAGCGTATCATGGGCATAGAGTGCAACTGACATGGTACAAGTTATGAAGGGATATATAATTAGATTCAAAAAAAAAAATAAGACCAAAAAAAAATAAAAATAAAAAAAAATAAAAATAAAAATAAAATAATATGAAAGCCGTTATTATAAATAACGTGGGAAAACTGGAATATCACATATAAAGCCCGTTGGGTATTAAGGTGAATATCCATAACTCTCACTAGCCTATCTAGATTAGCTGGTTTTGACTCAGGTTCTAAGGTCGACTTTGACCATTCTAGGAGACTATTTGTAACATCCGCCCCAAACACACAAGATTTTGTCCGCTTTGCCCGTGCCCGCACGAGAACTTCCCAGGGAGGTCACCCATCCTGGTACTACTCTCGCCCGAGCACGCTTAACTACGGAGTTCTTACGAAATCCGTAGCGGCGCACAGTTTTAAAACGCGTCTTCTATGTTTGGGAGGGGAAATTATATAAGTAGCTCAGGATCTTCTTCTCTCCAGGCGATGTGGGGCTAACTCATGGCCTTGTACACCTCACCTCACCTCACCTCACCTCATCCATCTTGGCATTCCCGCCTCAGGAGTCTTGGCTCTTGGCTATTGGCCTATTGGATCTTGGTCGTCACAATCCACCCCCCTTAGGGCTACACGTCCTCGTGTAGGGTTAGACCCCCCCATAGCGAGGAGAACCGGCTCTGATACCATTTTGTAACATCCGCCCCAAACACACAAGATTTTGTCCGCTTTGCCCGTGTCCGTTTTACTAAGGGCACCCCAGTAAATAGTAAAAATACTATTTATCACTCCACAGTATGTTAAATAGGTATGAATGAGGTGCCCTAAGTGTTAGACTACTTTATCATGCACGGAGATGGACCATGTATGCTCCTATATGAGGGGAATGGCCACTAGATACATGGGGGGCATTTTGGTCATTTCAAAATATCCCGCATGCCCTCACTACAAGAAATAGGTTTTTTACCGATGGAAATTT
Source organism: Chamaelirium japonicum (assembly GCA_947650365.1). Lineage (NCBI taxonomy): Eukaryota > Viridiplantae > Streptophyta > Magnoliopsida > Liliales > Melanthiaceae > Chamaelirium > Chamaelirium japonicum. The sequence continues at coordinate 64,370,730 of OX393549.1, read as the reverse complement.
ATAATTCCGTCGGTAATAATATATATTTTACCGACGGGAACAATATTTTCCATCGGTAATATAACTTAGATTTTCTTAATTCTTTTTGCATATTTATTACCGACGGTTATATATTATCCGTCGGTAATATATATTTACCAACGGTATTAATTATTTCCGTTGGTAATATAGGTTATTACCGACGAAAATAAAACCCTCTGTCGGCAATATATTTTACTATTTTTTTTGGTTTATTTTTACCGACGGAAAATATCGTTTCCGTCGGTAAAGACCCTGCGATTTTTTCTAGAGACCCGGTAAAGACCCTGCGATTTGTCATTGATTTTTACCAACGGGAATTATATTTCCGTCAGTATAAGTATACTTTTTACCGACGGGATATATAAATTTCGTCGGTAAAAACCCTACGATTTAACAGTTTCAGCGATCCCTTTCTGTTTCTGTTTCGATCTAAAACCCAACCCCTCTTCGGTCTCTCTCTCTCTCTCTTTCTCTTTCTCTCTCTCTCTCGATCTAATCCCCCCCTCCTGGCCTAGCCTTCCTCCCCTCCCCTCTCTCTCTCTTGATCTAATCCCCCCTCCGGCCGGCCACCCCTCCCCTCCCTTCTCTCTCTCTCTCTCTCTTTATCTAATCCCCCTCTTCGTCCGGCCACCCCTCCCCTCTCTCGCGCCACCAACTGCGACGCCAGTGCTCCTCCTCCTCCTCGAGGCCTACCGCCCATCTCCATTGAGCTCCTTATCCTCCTCCCTCTCCCCTTTAGTTTATTTTGTTCTTGGGCCACGGGCCTAATCGGATTGACCTTTTTGAGGCCTCTAGGAGGCGGTGTACCGATGGGGCATTTATGGACGACAGGGTTACCTCGCAAGTGGTAAGTAATTAAATTACTGTTAATATATTCCTATATATATGCCATAAAATATTATTGAATATCATTGGTTGTTTTCATATAGGAGAGAATGCGACTTATGGTGACCCCATCGGGCGAGGCCGGCTCCTCCAGCTCAGTATCTGTCTACTCAGTGATGGATACTATGCTCAGACCTGCCACGCACGGCCGTGTCCTCTGTACGGGCCTTGGAGTCATGCCCTCCTCCTACTTTGGACGAGATGGTATGCGCTCGAGGGCACGGGACACCTAGACCGGTGCTATCACTCAGTTGCAATCTGTGCTAGACGTGGAGCGCGAGCAGAGGTAGGCCCTCTAGCACATAGTTGAGGCGGAGTGAGTGCAGAGGCCGACCCTAAAGCAGAGGCTTGAGGCGGAGAGGCAGGCCCTCGAGCAGAGGGTTAACGCGGAAAGAGAAGCTCGCAGGGAACTGGAGCGTCGGCTTATTGACTTCATAAACCGGTCTAGCGGTGGCTCATGCTCTTGATCAAGTACTTACTAATCTTTATAATATTACTAAAAAATATGAATCTTACTAATTTGATGACTATCCAATCAAATCCAAACCTATTTCAAATCCGAAACACGCTAACTTATGATTTTCTAACACTTAGACTCTAAATCGATCAATCGGATCATAAATTGTTAAAATTTCCAATTAGAACTCACTCGCAAGTCCAAAATACAGAATAATTCCAAGTACAAATTATCGGATGCCGATCCGATGACAATCCGATCGAATCCAGACCTATTTCAAATCCGAAACACGCTAACTTATGATTTTCCAACACTTAGACTCTAAATCGGTCAATCGGATCATAAATTTTTAAAATATCCAATTAGAACTCGCTCGTAAGTCCGAAATATAGAATAATTTCAAGAACAAATTATCGGATGCCGATCCGATGATTATCCGATCAAATCAAAACCTATTTCAAATCCGAAACACGCTAACTTATGTTTTTCAAACGCTTAGACTCTAAATCAATCAATAGGATCGTAAATTGTTAAAATTTCCAATTAGAACTAGCTCGCAAGTCAAAAATACAGAATAATTCCAAGTACGAATTATCGGATGCCGATCCGATGATGATCCGGTTGAATACAAACCTATTTAAAATTTGAAACACGCTAACTTATGATTTTCCAACACTTAGACTCTAAATCGGTCAATCGGATTGTAAATTATTAAAATTTCTAATTAGAACTCGTTCGCAAGTCCGGAATACAGAATAATTCCAAGTACGAATTATCAGATGCCGATTCGATCGAATCAAAACCTATTTCAAATCCAAAACACGCTAAATTATGATTTTCCAAAACTTAGACTCTAAATCGGTCAATCGGATCGTAAATTATTAAAATATCCAATTAGAACTCGCTCGTAAGTCCGAAATACAGAATAATTATAACTACAAATTATCGGATGCTGATCCGATGACGATCCGATCGAATCAAAACCAATTTCAAATCGGAAACACGCTAACTTATGATTTTATAACACTTAGACTCTAAATCGGTCAATCGGATCGTAAATTGTTAAAATTTTCAATTAGAACTCGCTCGCAAGTCTGAAATACGGAATAATTCTAAGTACGAATTATCGGATGCTGATCCGATGACGATCCGATCGAATCAAAACCTATTTCAAATCCGAAACACGCTAACTTATGATTTTCCAACACTTAGACTCTAAATCGGTCAATCAGATCGTAAATTGTTAAAATTTTCAATTAGAACTCGCTCGCAAGTCTGAAATATAGAATAATTCCATGTACAAATTATCAGATGCCAATCTGATGACGATCCGATCGAATCCAAACCTATTTAAAATCCGAAACACACTAACTTATGATTTTCCAACACTTAGACTATAAATCGGTCAATCGGATCGTAAATTGTTAAAATTTCTAATTAGAACTCGCTCGCAAGTCTGAAATATGGAATAATTCAAAGTATGAATTATCAGATGCCGATCCGATGACGATCTGATGGAATCAAAACCTATTTCAAATCCGAAACACGCTAACTTATGATTTTCCAACACTTAGACTCTAAATCGATCAATCGGATCGTAAATTGTTAAAATATCCAATTAGAACTCGCTCGCAAGTTCCAAATACGGAATAATTTCAAGTATGAATTATCGGATGCCGATCGGATGACGATCCAGTCGAATCCAAAACTATTTCAAATCCAAAACATGCTAACTTATGATTTTTTAACACTTAGACTCTAAATCGATCAATCGGATCGTAAATTGTTAAAATTTTCAATTAGAACTTGCTCGCATGTCCAAAATACGGAATAATTCCAAGTACAAATTATCGGATGCCGATCCGATGACTATCCGATCTAATCCAAACCTATTTCAAATCCGAAACACGCTAACTTATGATTTTCCAACGCTTAGACTGTAAATTGGTCAATCGGATCGTAAATTGTTAAAATTTCTAATTAGAACTCGCTCGCAAGTCCGAAATACGGAATAATTACAAGTACGAATTATCGGATGCCAATCCGATGACGATCCGGTCGAATCCAAACCAATTTCAAATCCGAAACACGCTAACTTATGATTTTCCAACACTTAGACTCTAAATCGGTCAATCGGATCGTAAATTGTTAAAATTTCCAATTAGAACTCGCTCGCAAGTCCGAAATACAGAATAATTCATAGTACGAATTATCGTATGCCGATCCGAAGACGATCCGATCGAATCCAAACCTAGTTCAAATCAAAAACCCGCTAACTAGTGATTTTCCAACACTTAGACTCTAAATCGGTCAATAGGATCGTAAATTATTAAAATTTCTAATTAGAATTCACTCGCAAGTCCAAAATACGGAATAATTCAAAGTATGAATTATCGGATGTCGATCTGATGCCGATCCGATCGAATTCAAACCTATTTAAAATCCGAAACACGCTAACTTATGATTTTCCAAGACTTAGACTCTAAATCGGTCAATCGGATCGTAAATTGTTAAAAAATACAATTAGAACTCGCTCGCAAGTCCAAAATATGGAATAATTCTGAGTACGAATTATCGGATGCCAATCCGGTGACCATCCGGTCGAATCCAAACCTATTTCAAATCCGAAACACGCTAACTTATGATTTTTCAACACTTAGACTCTAAATCAGTCAATCGGATTGTAAATTGTTAAAATTTCTAATTAGAACTCGCTCGCAAGTCAGAAATACGGAATAATTCCAAGTACGATTTATCGGATGCCGATCCGATGTCGATCTGATCGAATCAAAACCTATTTCAAATCCGAAACACGCTAACTTATGATTTTCCAACACTTAGACTCTAAATCGGTCAATCGGATCGTAAATTGTTAAAATATCCAATTAAAACTCGCTCGCAAGTCCAAAATACGGAATAATTCCTAGTATGAATTATCGGATGCCGATCCGATGAGGATCTGATCAAATAAAACCTATTTAAAATCCGAAACACGCTAACTTATGATTTTGAAACACTTCGACTCTAAATCGGTCAATCGGATCGTAAATTTTTAAAATATCCAATTAGAATTCGCTCGCAAGTCCGAAATATAGAATAATTCCAAATACAAATTATCGGATGCCGATCCGATGACTATTCGATCGAATCAAAACCTATTTCAAATCTGAAACAGGCTAACTTATGATTTTCCAACACTTAGACGCTAAATCGGTTAATCGGATCGTAAATTGTTAAAATTTCCAATTAGAACTCGCTCGCAATTCCGAAATACGGAATGATTCCAAGTACGAATTATCAGATGCCAATCCGATGGAGATCCGATCGAATACAAACCTATTAAAAATCCGAAATACGCTAACTTATGATTTTCCAACACTTAGACTCTAAATCGGTCAATCAGATAGTAAATTATTAAAATTTCTAATTAGAACTCGCTCACAAGTCCAAAATATGGAATAATTCCAAGTACAAATTATCTGATGCCGATCCGATGACGATCCGATCGAATCAAAACCTATTTCAAATCCGAAGCATGCTAACTTAGGATTTTCCAACACTTAGACTCTAAATCGGTCAATCCGATTGTAAATTGTTAAAATATCCAATTAGAACTCGCTCAAAAGTCCGAAATATAGAATAATAACAAGTACAAATTATCGGATGCTGATCCGATGACTATCCGATCGAATCCAAACCTATTTCAAATCCGAAACACATTAACTTATGATTTTCTAACACTTAGACTCTAAATCGGTCAATCGGATCGTAAATTGTTAAAATTTCCAATTAGAACTCGCTCGCAAGTCCGAAATACGGAATAATTCCAAGTACAAATTATCGGATGCCGATCCAATGACTATCCGATCGAATCTAAACCTATTTCAAATCCGAAACACGCTAACTTATGATTTTCCAACGCTTAGACTTTAAAACGGTCAATCGGATCGTAAATTGGTAAAATTTCCAATTAGAACTCATTAACAAGTTCGAAATAAAGAATAATTCCAAGTACGAATTATCGGATGCCGATCCGATGATGATCCGATCGAATCCAAACCTATTTCAAATCCAAAACATGCTAACTTATGATTTTCCAACACTTAGACTCTAAATCGGTCAATTGGATCGTAAATTGTTAAAATTTCCAATTAGAACTCGCTCGCAAGTCCGAAATACGGAATAATTCTAAGTACAAATTATCAGATGCCAATCCGATGATGATCTGATCTAATCTAAACCTATTTCAAATCCGAAACACGCTAACTAATGATTTTACAACACTTAGACTCTAAATCGGTCAATCGGATCGTAAATTGTTAAAATTTTCAATTAGAACTCGCTCGCAAGTCTGAAATATGGAATAATTCCATGTACAAATTATCAGATGCCAATCTGATGACGATCCGATCGAATCCAAACCTATTTAAAATCCGAAACACACTAAATTATGATTTTCCAACAGTTAGACTATAAATCGGTCAATCGGATCGTAAATTGTTAAAATTTCTAATTAGAACTCGCTCGCAAGTCTGAAATATGGAATAATTCAAAGTATGAATTATCAGATGCCGATCCGATGACGATCTGATGGAATCAAAACCTATTTCAAATCCGAAACACGCTAACTTATGATTTTCCAACACTTAGACTCTAAATCGATCAATCGGATCGTAAATTGTTAAAATATTCAATTAGAACTCGCTCGCAAGTTCCAAATACGTAATAATTCCAAGTATGAATTATCGGATGCCGATCGGATGACGATCCAGTCGAATCCAAAACTATTTCAAATCCAAAACATGCTAACTTATGATTTTTTAACACTTAGACTCTAAATCGATCAATCGGATCGTAAATTGTTAAAATTTTCAATTAGAACTTGCTCGCATGTCCAAAATACGGAATAATTCCAAGTACAAATTATCGGATGCCGATCCGATGACTATCCGATCTAATCCAAACCTATTTCAAATCCGAAACACGCTAACTTATGATTTTCCAACGCTTAGACTGTAAATTGGTCAATCGGATCGTAAATTGTTAAAATTTCTAATTAGAACTCGCTCGCAAGTCCGAAATATGGAATAATTACAAGTACGAATTATCGGATGCCAATCCGATGACGATCCGGTCGAATCCAAACCAATTTCAAATCCGAAACACGCTAACTTATGATTTTCCAACACTTAGACTCTAAATCGGTCAATCGGATCGTAAATTGTTAAAATTTCCAATTAGAACTCGCTCGCAAGTCCGAAATACAGAATAATTCATAGTACGAATTATCGTATGCCGATCCGAAGACGATCCGATCGAATCCAAACCTAGTTCAAATCAGAAACCCGGTAACTGGTGATTTTCCAACACTTAGACTCTAAATCGGTCAATAGGATCGTAAATTATTAAAATTTCTAATTAGAATTCACTCGCAAGTCCAAAATACAGAATAATTCAAAGTATGAATTATCGGATGCCGATCTGATGCCGATCCGATCGAATTCAAACCTATTTAAAATCCGAAACACGCTAACTTATGATTTTTCAAGACTTAGACTCTAATTCAGTCAATCGGATCGTAAATTGTTAAAAAATACAATTAGAACTCGCTCGCAAGTCCAAAATATGGAATAATTCTGAGTACGAATTATCGGATGCCAATCCGGTGACCATCCGGTCGAATCCAAACCTATTTCAAATCCGAAACACGCTAACTTATGATTTTCCAACACTTAGACTCTAAATCAGTCAATCGGATTGTAAATTGTTAAAATTTCTAATTAGAACTCGCTCGCAAGTCAGAAATACGGAATAATTCCAAGTACGATTTATCGGATGCCGATCCGATGTCGATCCGATCGAATCAAAACCTATTTCAAATCCGAAACATGCTAACTTATGATTTTCCAACACTTAGACTCTAAATCGGTCAATCGGATCGTAAATTGTTAAAATATCCAATTAGAACTCGCTCGCAAGTCCAAAATACGGAATAATTCCTAGTATGAATTATCGGATGCCGATCCGATGAGGATCTGATCAAATACAAACCTATTTAAAATCCGAAACACGCTAACTTATGATTTTGCAACACTTCGACTCTAAATCGGTCAATCGGATCGTAAATTTTTAAAATATCCAATTAGAATTCGCTCGCAAGTCCGAAATACAGAATAATTCCAAATACAAATTATCGAATGCCGATCCGATGACTATTCGATCGAATCAAAACCTATTTCAAATCTGAAACAGGCTAACTTATGATTTTCCAACACTTAGACGCTAAATCGGTTAATCGGATCGTAAATTGTTAAAATTTCCAATTAGAACTCGCTCGCAATTCTGAAATACGGAATGATTCCAAGTACGAATTATCAGATGCCAATCCGATGGAGATCCGATCGAATACAAACCTATTTAAAATCCGAAATACGCTAACTTATGATTTTCCAACACTTAGACTCTAAATCGGTCAATCAGATAGTAAATTATTAAAATTTCTAATTAGAACTCGCTCACAAGTCCAAAATATGGAATAATTCCAAGTACAAATTATCTGATGCCGATCCGATGACGATCCGATCGAATCAAAACCTATTTCAAATCCGAAGCATGCTAACTTATGATTTTCCAACACTTAGACTCTAAATCGGTCAATCCGATCGTAAATTATTAAAATATCCAATTAGAACTCGCTCAAAAGTCCGAAATACAGAATAATAACAAGTACAAATTATCGGATGTTGATCTGATGACTATCCGATCGAATCCAAACCTATTTCAAATCCGAAACACGTTAACTTATGATTTTCTAACACTTAGACTCTAAATCGGTCAATCGGATCGTAAATTGTTAAAATTTCCAATTAGAACTCGCTCGCAAGTCCGAAATACGGAATAATTCCAAGTACAAATTATCGGATGCCGATCCGATGACTATCCGATCGAATCTAAACCTATTTCAAATCCGAAACACGCTAACTTATGATTTTCCAACGCTTAGACTTTAAAACGGTCAATCGGATCGTAAATTGGTAAAATTTCCAATTAGAACTCACTAGCAAGTTCGAAATACAGAATAATTCCAAGTACGAATTATCGGATGCCGATCCGATGACGATCCGGTCGAATCCAAACCTATTTCAAATCCAAAACATGCTAACTTATGATTTTCCAACACTTAGACTCTAAATCGGTCAATCGGAACGTAAATTGTTAAAATTTCCAATTAGAACTCGCTCGCAAGTCCGAAATACGGAATAATTCTAAGTACAAATTATCAGATGCCGATCCGATGATGATCTGATCTAATCTAAACCTATTTCAAATCCGAAACACGCTAACTAATGATTTTACAACACTTAGACTCTAAATCGGTCAATCGGATCGTAAATTGTTAAAATTTCTAATTAGAACTCGCTCACAAATCTAAAATACGAAATAATTCCAAGTACGAATTATCGGATACCGATCCGATCGAATCAAAACCTATTTCAAATCCGAAACACGCTAACTTATGATTTTCCAACACTTAGCCTATAAATCAGTCAATCGAATCGTAAATTATTAAAATATCTAATTAGAACTCGCTTGAAAGTTCGAAATACTGAATAATTCCAAGTATGAATTATCAGATGCCGATCCGATTACGATCCGGTCGAATCCAAACCTATTTCAAATCCGAAACACGCTAACTTATGATTTTTCAACACTTAGACTTTAAATCAGTCAATCGGATCGTAAATTGTTAAACTTTCCAATTAGAACTCACTCGCAAGTCTAAAATACAGAATAATTCCAAGTACAAATTATCGGATGCGGATTCGATGACTACCCGATCGAATCCAAACCTATTTCAAATCCGAAACACACTAACTTATGATTTTCCAACGCTTAGACTCTAAATTGGTCAATCGGATTATAAATTGTTAAAATTTCAAATTAGAACTCGCTCGCAAGTCCAAAATACCGAATAATTCTAAGTACGAATTATCGGATGTCGTTCCGATGATGATCTGGTCGAATCCAAACTTATTTCAAATCCGAAACACGCTAACTTATGATTTTACAACACTTAGACTCTAAATCGCTCAATCGGATCGTAAATTGTTAAAATTTTCAATTAGAACTCACTCGCAAGTCCGAAATACGGAATAATTCTAAGTACGAATTATCGGATGCCGATCCGATGATGATCCGATCGAATCCAAACCTATTTAAAATCCGAAACACGCTAACTTATGATTTTCCAACACTTAGACTCTAAATCGGTCAATCGGATCGTAAATTATTAAAATATCCAATTAGAACTCGCTCGCAAGTCTGAAATACGGAATAATTCCAATTACAAATTATCGAATGCCGATCTGATGACTATCCGATCGAATCCAAACCTATTTCAAATCCGAAACACGCTAACTTATGATTTTCTAATACTTAGACTCTAAATCGGTCAATCGGATCAAAAATTGTTAAAATTTCCAATTAGAACTCGCTTGCAAGTCCGAAATACAGAATAATTTTAAGTATAAATTATCGGATGCCGATCCGATGACTATCCGATCAAATCCAAACCTATTTCAAATCCGAAACACGTTAACTTATGATTTTCAAACGCTTAGACTCTAAATCGGTCAATCGGATCGTAAATTATTAAAATTTCTAATTAGAACTCGCTAGCAAGTCCGAAATATGGAATAATTCCAAGTACGAATTATCGAATGCCAATCCGATGACGATCCGGTCGAATCCAAACCTATTTCAAATCTGAAACACGCTAACTTTTGATTTTCCAACACTTAGACTCTAAATCGGTCAATCGGATCCTAAATTGTTAAGATTTTCAATTAGAACTCGCTCGCAAGTTCGAAATACGAAATAATTCCAAGTATGAATTATTGGATGCCGATCCGATGATGATCCGATTGAATCCAAACCTATTTCAAATCCGAAACACGCTAACTTATAATTTTCCAACACTTAGACTCTAAATCGGTCAATCAAATCGTAAATTGTTAAAATTTCTAATTAGAACTCGCTCGTAAGTCTGAAATACGGAATAATTACAAGTACGAATTATCGGATACCAATCCGATGACGATCTGATCGAATCAAAACCTATTTCAAATCCGAAACACGCTAACTTATGATTTTCCAACACTTAGACTCTAAATCGGTCAATTGGATCGTAAATTATTAAAATATTCAATTAGAACTCGCTCGCAAGTCCGAAATACGGAATAATTCCAAGTACGAAATATCGAATGCCGATCCGATGACGATCCAGTCAAATCCAAACCTATTTCAAATCCGAATCACACTGACTTATGATTTTCCAACACTTATACTCTAAATCGGTCAATCGGATCGTAAATTGTTAAAATTTCCAATTAGAACACGCTCGTAAGTCCGAAATATAGAATAATTCAAAGTACAAATTATCGGATGCCGATCCGATGACTACCCGATCGAATCCAAATCTTTTTCAAATCCGAAACATGCTGACTTTTGATTTTCCAACACTTAGACTCTCAATCGGTCAATCAAATCGTAAATTGTTAAAATTTCCAATTAGAACTCGCTCGCAAGTCCGAAATATAGAATAATTCCAAGTACGAATTTTCGGATGCCGATCCGATGACGATCCGGTCGAATCCAAACCTATTTCAAATCCGAAACACGCTAACTTATGATTTTTCAACACTTAGACACTAAATCGGTCAATCAGATCGTAAATTGTTAAAACTTCCAATTAGAACTTGCTTGCAAGTCCGAAATACGGAATAATTCCAAGTACGAATTATCAGATGCCGATCCGATGAGGATCCGATCGAATCCAAACCAATTTCAAATCTGAAACACGCTAACTTATGATTTTCCAACACTTAGACTCAAAATCGGTCAATCGGATCGTTAATTGTTAAAATATCCAATTAGAACTAGCTCGCAAGTCTGAAATACGGAATAATTCCAAGTAAGAATTATCGGATGTCAATCCGATGACTATCGATCGAATCCAAACCTATTTCAAATCTGAAACACGCTAACTTATGATTTTCTAGCACTTAGACTCTAAATCGGTCAATCGGATCGTAAATTGTTAAAATTTCCAATTATAACTCGCTCGCAAGTCCGAAATACAGAATAATTCCAAATACGAATTATCGGATGCCGATCCGATGATGACCAGGTCAAATCCAAACTTATTTCAAATCCGAAACACGCTAACTTATGATTTTCCAACACTTAGACTCTAAATCGGTCAATCGGATTGTAAATTGTTAAAATTTTCAATTAGAACTAGCTCGTAAGTCCAAAATACGGAATAATTCGAAGTACGAATTATCGGATGCCGATCCGATGATTATCCGATCAAATCCAAACCTATTTCAAATCCGAAACATGCTAACTTATGATTTTCCAGCGCTTAGACTCTAAATCGATCAATCAGATCGTAAATTATTAAAATTTCCAATTAAAACTCGCTCGCAAGTCTGAAATACAGAATAATTCCAAGTATAAATTATCGGATGCCGATTCGAGGATGATCCGGTTGAATCCAAACCTATTTCAAATCCGAAACACGCTAACTTATTATTTTCCAATACTTAGACTCTAAATCGGTCAATCAGATTGTAAATTGTTAAAATTTCCAATAAGAACTCGCTCGCAAGTCCGAAATATGAAATAATTACAAGTATGAATTATCAGATGTCGATCTGATGACGATCCGATCGAATCCAAACCTATTTCAAATCGAAAATACGCTAACTTTTGATTTTCCAACAGTTAGACTCTAAATCGGTCAATCGGATCGTAAATTTTTAAAATTTCTAATTTGAACTCGCTCGCAAGTCCGAAATACAGAATAATTACAAGTACGAATTATCGGATGCCTATCCGATGACGATCCAATCGAATCAAAACCTATTTCAAATCCGAAACACGCTAACTTATGATTTTCCATCACTTAGACTCTAAATCGGTCAATCGAATCGTAAATTGTTAAAATATCCAATTAGAACTCGCTCGCAAGTCCGAAATATAGAATAATTCAAATACGAATTATCATATGCCAATCCGAAGACAATCCGGTCGAATCAAAACCTATTTCAAATCCGAAACACGCTAACTTATGATTTTCCAACGCTTAGACTCTAAATCGGACAATCGGATCGTAAATTCTTAAAATTTCAAATTAGAACTCGCTCATAAGTCCGAAATACGGAATAATTCCAAGTACAAATTATCGGATGCCGATCCGATGACGATCTAGTCAAATCCAAACCTATTTCAAATCCGAAACACGCTAACTTATGATTATCCAACACTTAGACTCTAAATCGCTCAATCGGATCGTAAATTGTTAAAATTTTCAATTAGAACTCGCTCGCAAGTCCGAAATATAGAATAATTCCAAGTACGAATTACCGGATGCCGATCTGATGACGATCCGATCGAATCCAAACCTATTTCAAATCCGAAACACGCTAACTTATGATTTTCCAACACTTAGACTCTAAATCAGTCAATCGAATCGTAAATTATTAAAATTCCTAATTAGGACTCACTCGTAAGTCCGAAATATAGAATAATTCAAAGTACAAATTATCGGATGCCGCTCCGATGACGATCCGATCAAATCAATACCTATTTTAAATTTGAAACACGCTTACTTATGATTTTCCAACACTTAAACTCTAAATCGGTCAATCGGATCATAAATTGTTAAAATATCCAATTAGAACTCGCTCGCAAGTCCAAAATATGGAATAATACCAAGTACAAATTATCGGATGCCGATCCGATGATGATCCAGTCGAATCCAAACCTATTTCAAATCCGAAACACGCTAACTTATGATTTTTCAACACTTAGACTCTAAATCGGTCAATCAGAACGTAAATTGTTAAAATTTCCAATTAGAACTCGCTCGCAAGTTCGAAATATAGAATAATTCCAAGTACAAATTATCGGATGCCGATCCGATGACAATCCGATCGAATCCAAACCTATTTCAAATCCGAAACCCGCTAACTTATGATTTTCCAACGCTTAGACTCTAAATCGGTCAATCGGATTGTAAATTGTTAAAATTTCCAATAAGAACTCGCTTGCAAGTCCAAAATACAGAATAATTCCAAGTACGAGTTATCGGATGCCGATCCGATGACGATCCGGTCGAATCCAAACCTATTTCAAATCTGAAACACGCTAACTTATGATTTTCCAACACTTAGACTCTAAATCGGTCAATCGGATCGTAAATTATTAAAATTTTCAATTAGAACTCGCTCGCAAGTCCAAAATACGGAATAATTCAAAGTACGAATTATCGGATGCCGATCCAAAGACGATCCGATCGAATCCAAACCTATTTCAAGTTTGAAACACACTAACTTATAATTTTCCAACACTTAGACTCTAAATCGGTCAATCAAATCGTAAATTGTTAAAATTTCTTATTAAAACTCGCTCGCAAGTCCAAAATACGGAATAATTCAAAGTACGAATTATCGGATGCCGATCCGATGCTGATCCGATCGAATCCAAACCTATTTAAAATCCGAAACACTCTAACTTATGATTTTCCAAGACTTAGACTCTAAATCGGTCAATCGGATCGTAAATTGTTAAAAAATCCAATTAGAACTCGCTCGCATGCCCAAAATACAGAATAATTCCAAGTACGAATTATCGGATGCCGATCTGATAACGATCTGGTCGAATCCAAACCTATTTCTAATCCGAAACATGTAACTTATGATTTTCCAACACTTAGACTCTAAATCGGTCAATCGGATTGTAAATTGTTAAAATTTCTAATTAGAACTCGCTCGCAAGTCCGAAATACGGAATAATTCCAAGTACGAATTATCGGATGCCGATCCGATGATGATCCGTTCGAATCAAAACCTATTTCAAATCTGAAACACGCTAACTTATGATTTTGAAACACTTAGACTCTAAATTGGTCAATCGGATCGTAAATTGTTAAAATATCCAATTAGAACTCACTCGCAAGTCCGAAATACAGAATAATTCCAAGTACAATTTATCGGATGCCGATCCGATGATGTTCCGATCGAATACAAACCTATTTAAAATCCGGAACATGCTAACTTATGATTTTCCAACACTTAGACTCTAAATCGGTCAATCGGATCGTAAATTGTTAAAATATCCAATTAGAACTCGCTCGCAAGTCCGAAATACGGAATAATTCCAAGCACAAATTATCGGATGCCGATCCGATGACTATCCGATCGAATCAAAACCTATTTCAAATCCGAAACACGCTAACTTATGGTTTTCCAACACTTAGACTCTAAATCGGTCAATCGGATCGTAAATTGTTAAAATTTCTAATTAGAACTTGCTCGCAAGTCCAAAATACGGAATAATTTCAAGTACAAATTATCGGATGCCGATCCGATGACGATCCGATCGAATACAAACATATTTATTATGATTTTCCAACACTTAGACTCTAAATCGGTCAATCGGATCGTAAATTGTTAAAATTTCTAATTAGAACTCGCTCGCAAGTCCGAAATACAGAATAATTCCAAGTACAAATTATCGGATGCCGATCCGATGACGATCCGATCGAATCAAAACCTATTTCAAATCCGAAACACGCTAACTTATGATTTTCCAATACTTAGACTCTAAATCGGTCAATCGGATCGTAAATTGTTAAAATATCCAATTAGAACTCGCTCGCAAGTTCGAAATACGGAATAATTCCAAGTACAAATTATCGGTACCCGATCCGATAACTATCCGATCGAATCCAAACCTATTTCAAATCTGAAACACGCTAACTTATGATTTTCCAACACTTAGACTCTAAATCGGTCAATCGGATCGTAAATTGTTAAAATTTCCAATTAGAACTCGCTCACAAGTCCGAAATACGGAATAATTCTAAGTACAAATTATTGGATGTCGATCTGATGATGATCCGATCGAATCCAAACCTATTTCAAATCCGAAACACGCTAACTTATGATTTTTCAACGCTTAGAATCTTAATTATAGATATAGACTATTTTTTTTAACAAATACATGTTAATTGCAGAAGCCAGGCCTGAGTCAGGGGATGAGAACACCAGCATTGGTGCCGGGTGGCATTGCGTGATTGATATAGGGGACGTATATTTCCTCAGTTTTGGATTGTGTAAAATAATTTTGTAATAAATATGTGGTTATTTTTTGGTCTTGTCTATAATTGTCTGGTATTGTGGTAGTATTTGGTAATATTTGATAATTTATGGTAATATTTGATAAATATTGTGGTATTGTTGTATTGTGGTATTGTGGGATTGTGGTATTGTTGATTTAGTCAATTATGATAATATTTGAATATATTATGGTATTGTTGTAAATCACAGGAATTAAATAACATTATTTATGTAATTTTTTAAAAGAAAATCATGTTTTTTTACCGACATAACATATCAATTCCGTCGGCAATAATATATATTTTTTTAATTATTTATATATTGCCGATAGAAATTATATTTCCGTCGGTAATATATAAAGTATTATCGATGGTAAGACCATTACCCGTCGGTAATAACCTTATATATTACCGATGGAATCTATGTTTCCGTCGACAATACTCTATTATATTTTTAATTAAATATTATTATATAACCGACGGATAGAAATTTTTCGTCGGTATTAATTATTAATACCAACGGATATTTTACGCCCATCGCCGATTTTTCCGACGCCTTTTTCCCGACAGACTAGCGACGAAAATAGGTTTCGTCGCTATAAATATTTACCAACGAAAAAGTAACTTTACCGACGGATATTGTCCGTCGGTAAAAACTATTTTTTTTGTAGTGCCTAGTAACCGCCCCCCTTATTAGGATAAATATGCATGGCTATCAGATCCATATTTAAAGAGATTAATTCAGATTTGAAATGATTTGAACATATTCCCTTTAATTGCAAAACCTAATATGGCAACCATAAATAAGTGGGCATTTAATTCTGAGGATTAATGAGAGAGAGAGAGAGAAGGGAACGCTTCAAATAGTCAATGAGATAATGGGGCATGGTTTTCAAGGCATTTTAAGCAAGGAAAACCGTGTCTCTCTCATATTTATCTGAGAAAGGCCGATCCCCCTCTCCCTGTGTGTATGTGGTGTGTTCAGTTTTGGCCTCCCTCTCTCTCTTGGGCACTCATATCTCTCACTCTTGGGTTTGACCTAAGGTGTCAAGAGAAAATTCTCTTTATCTCATCTTCTCCTCATAAAGTGTGTGTGATATAGAAGAACAGAACGCTTGCACTCCGAAGCACTCAGAGATTGGAGTGCAAGGATCCGGGTCGATTCGCGAGATCGTGTGTACTCGAAGAAGAACGAGGCTTCTCCCACTCATGTGGATACTTCTGTCATCATCAACTTGGAAGATTAACATCGCGGTGCTAAATCCCGCACGGAGGTATAATAAACTAAACCCTAGATCTATTAAAATGCATGTATAGTATTTATGGTGTGTTTTGATAGGTGACCATAGGGGTTTGTTTATATTTCGTTTCAATCTTGCGCATATGATTGCTTCTTAAGAAAATTTTAAAAAGTACCGTATACCGTATCGATTCTATGATCGAGTCTGTCTTCTGTTGTGCCTCCGATATCATTTCCAACAAATGGTATTAGAGTCATTTTTGGTGTGTGTGGGGGAAAATCTTCGTGCTGACCCGAAGACTTCGCCGCACCAGTCAATTGAGGTTCGAGTCGAAGATCGTTGTTCGATCTGTTGAACAGAGTGGGTGCTTTCAATATACAAACAGAGAGAATTTGACACAAGAGATGTGATCTCGGAGTTCAGCCGAAGCCTACGTCTCCGTGCTATAGGGAGCAACCCGAATTCATTAACACTTGTATCGAAGTGATCTCAACAGGCCGAGTATATCACTGAAACCACTCTGATCTCTTCAAATACAAGAAGAAGATCGAAGAGAGGAGGAGGAGGGATGGAAAGATAGAAAATCCAGAGATCTGGTTTCTGAAAATCAGATCTCAGAACTGGAAAATCGGATCTCTTTACATTCGAAGGGCTGCTATTTATAGGATTTTCTGGTGGCAAATGGTGGTTTCTGCTGTCGTATCTGGGGATCCTCCAGGTAAAGCTGGTGGGCCCCGCTACCGTCTCCTGGGAGATTCCACAGGCTCTTGGGCCCACCAGGCAGGGCCGGTGGGTCCTGCTGTAGTCTTCGGGGGCCCACCAAACAGGGCTGGTGGGTCCCGCTGTAGTCTTCAGGGGCCCACCAGGCAAGGCCGGTGGGTCCCGCTGTTGTCTTCGGGGGCCCACCAGGTAGGGCCAGTGGGTCCCACTGTTTGCAGACTTCTTGCCAAAATTTGCACCCACAGTTCCCCCTCCAAGTTAGCTAAGAGGCCACCTTGGGTGGCTTGGATTCTTGGTGCAAAGCTAACGACCCCCTGTCATAAATGCAAAGGAGCTTGTCGAGTGTTAGCGTCGAAATAAGGCTGATCGATCAATTTCTGACTGATCGGTCAAAATTGACCAATCGGTCAATTATGACCGATCGGTTGAATTTGACCGATCGGTCAAATTCAACCAGTCGAGTTTGAACTGATCGATCAGAAAACATAGTTTTCTGACTGATCCAGTAGAAAAATCGACCGATCGGTTGAATTTTGACCGATCGGTCAAGTCTTACCGATCGGTTAAATTCAACCGGTTAAGTTTGAAGTGATCGGTCAGAAAACATAGTTTTCTGATAGATCCAGTAGAAAAATCGACCGATCGGTTAAATTTGATCGATCGGTCAAGTCTGACCGATCGGTTAAATTCAACCGATCGAGGTTGAAGTGATCAGTCAGAAAATCGATAGTCGAGGTCGAGGTTGAAGTGATCAGTCGGTTAAATTCAACCGATAGTTTTCTGACTGATCCAGTAGAAAATCGACCGATCGGTTGAATTTGACCGATCAGCCAAGTCTGACCGATCGGTTAAATTCAACCGGTCGAGGTTGGCGGGATCGGGCAAAAGGCCAAGTTTTTTGCTCGATCCAGTAGAAAATCGACCGATCGGTTGAATTTGACCGATCGGTCAAGTCTGACCGATCGATTAAATTCAACCGGTCGAGGTTGGCGGGATCGGGCAAAAGGCTAAGTTTTTTGCCCGATCCAGTAGAAAATCGACCGATCGGTTGAATTTGACCGATCGGTCAAGTCTGACCGATCGGTTAAATTCAACCGGTCGAGGTTAGCGGGATCGGGCAAAAGGCTAAGTTTTTTGCCTGATCCAGTAGAAAATCGATCGATCGGTTGAATTTGACCGATCGGTCAAGTCTGACCGATCGGTTAAATTCAACCGGTCGAGGTTGGCGGGATCGGGCAAAATGCCAAGTTTTTTGCCCGATCCAGTAGAAAATCGACCGATCGGTTGAATTTGACCGATCGGTCAAGTCTGACCGATCGGTTAAATTTAACCGGTCGAGGTTAAGTCTTGAACCTGCCGAGTTGAAGTGGCAGAAGAGTCTGATTTTCTGCGAGGTCTTTTGGTAAATTACCCAATCGTCTGCCTGTCGATTGGGTAAAGTCTTCGAGCGGCGATGGAGTTTGATTTTTCTGCTTGAATCTTCGATCCATCTGGATCAGGGGGTCTTTTGAACCGGCGGTCTGGTTGGACAGGCGGTTCGCTCGGACCGGCGGTTCGCTTCGACCGGCGGTTTGACGCTTCGTCTGGCCCGACGGTTCGCCTGGTTTTGCGCTTGCTACGGATTGATGCCATGTGTCTTTTCAAAAACACGAGATTTTATATGGTGACGACACGTGTCCTCTCAATCTTCGCGCTAATTTCTTCTGGTTATATAAACCTTTTTGGATTTCATTTTTGCCTCGCGCTTCCAGAATTTTTTGATGTCCAGAACTCTTTGCCCTCGACTCTCTATTCTTTGCAATCGTCCGATCGGTCGAAATGGCTTCTTCCGGTAGCTCGAAGAAGATCAACATCGTGCCCTCGAAGAGGAAGGGGAAGGAGAGGGCTGAAGTGTCTCCTGTGCAGCCAGGCCGTGGCAAGGGCAAGGGCGCCCTCGGCGAGTTGGGCAAAAGGCACCAGGGAGTGGGGTTTGCCTTTGCACCATCAAGGCCAGAGCACATCCCCAAGGCGAAGTTCGTATTGGGCCCTCTGATGTTGCTGACGGAGGAACCTGCTTACGTGTATAACACTGGTGGGAAACTCACCGATGTGAAGAGGGCTAAGTGGCAGAAGCTGCTGGCTTGTTTCCCAGAAGGGAAGGTTCGACCGTCGCTCCCGGGAGTTCAGTCTGCCTTTGGTATCGACAAGCGAACGGTCTTCACAAACTATGCCAGCAAGGAGCAAGTAATGGGGACCATTGTCACCATAGGCCAGCTCAACTGTGGACTGCGCCTCCCACTGCTACCCTTTGCCACGAGGTTGCTGAATAACTCAGGCCTCTGTCCCGGGCAGATCTCTGGGAACGCTTGGAGGATCATCTACGCTTTCTGTCGCGTAGAATCCGACTTCCAGGAGGATCTGAAGGCTTGCTACTCCAGCATCCCCGAGGACGAGAAAGCGAGGATCGAGTTGGGATACTTCTTTTATCACTACAAGTGGGCGTCGAGGAAGGACAGCCCGTTCTTCAACTTGACTGGCGTGTCTACCCTGCGCCCGATCGTCGACACTGTCGCCTCCGATAAGCTCTACACCGATTGGCCGCTCTCGGTTTTCGGTGCATGGACGCCTCTATCAGTGCCCGAGACCCCTCGAAATCAAGTGCATAAAGAGATCGACATCTACTATGCGGGAGGTTCTCTTGCCTGGTCTTCGGAGCGGGTAGGATCCCTCGATAATCTTTTCCTCAAGCTGACGTGCGACACACGTTCGTGGAAGCAGTTTTCAAACTGCCCCGTTCATCATGGCAACGCCAACCTCCTGCACCGACTGCGGGTTTGATACGAGGACAACGAAGTCTTGTACTCCAATTATGAGGAGGATCCTCAATCGGGCAAGATTGTCAGAAGAATCCGGGCCGAGAAGAAGGCATATGGCGCAAGGCACCGTTTGCCAACGGAGGAGAATCTCGTGATCAACCGCAGAGGCTAGTTCAAGAAGAGGAGGGTCCTCATCGAGGAGGAGAAGAAGGAAGAAGAAGAGAAAGAGAAAGAAGAGGAAGAAGAGAAAGAAGAAGAAGAAGATGAGGGGGAGAAGGGAGATGGAGATGAAGAGAAAGATGACGAGGAAGGGGGTGATGATGATGAGGATGACGGCGACGATGACGATGAAGATGGGGGTGATGAGGAAGACATTCCTCCCACCCCCACTGGTGGTGATGGCGGAAATGGGGGTGGTGAGGAAGAAATTCCTCCCACCCCCACTGGTGGTGACGAAGGACATGGGGGTGGTAAGGAAGAAATTCCTCCCACCCCTACTGGTGGTGAAGAAGAAGGAGGGGAAGATTCGCAGGCTAAGGCCTGTCGAATGGAAGCTGTGATGGACGCCGTGGGTGACGGCCAAAGGGTACAGCCCACGTACAACTTTGAGGAGTTGAAGCGCCCGATGCGCATTCGGATAAGGTTCTCAGGGAGCGATGGGGTTGCAAGCAACCCTACGCCCCTTGACCAAATACCTCCAAGTATCCTTCACCTCGAAGGTGGATCGACGAGTGGTGGGGTCGAAGTTGAGCAGCCTTCTCCCTCCGCTCGTCGTTCAGCTGCGCAAGTGGCTGAGGAGACGGCCGCTCTGATGGCCAGGCTGGAGCAGTCCGGCGATCAGCCAGAGGAAGGGGAGATCACTCCTATGCGAGACGTTGCTTCTCCCGTTCATATGGAGGGAGGGAGTCAAGTGGATGTTGGGACTCCCCAACTCCTGCCAGAGACAACCCCCCTCAAGGAGAGGTCGACCCCCAGGGGTAAGAGCTCCGAACGGGGAAAGGGGAAAGCACCTCGAGTCGATGCCACAGGTATAACCTTTGTTAACTTCTCTTCTTGATTGCAACACCTTTGAAATTTGAAAATATTCTAACTCCTCTTTGAACTTTTGTATTGATTGTAGATACTCCTGCTGGCACGGCTCAGAAATTGAGAAACTTGGGTGAGGTTGATATTAACCACCCAACGAGTGTTATCCGGCAGCTCTGCAATCTTCCAGATGCTGGTCTAGAGGAAGCCTTTGACAGGCTTGAAGTAGTGGTATGTGCATCAACTTGATTTGATTCTTGAGTTGTGTCTTCAGAAATAATTCTAACTCTTTTGTTTATTTGCAGAACTCAGCAGTTCTGAAATTCGCTAGCAAGCTCTTCAGGAAGGCCGGAGAGCGAGGGGGCTTCAGCTGAAATCTCTCGTTTAACTGCCGAATTGGAGGCTGCTAATGAAGAGAAGCCGAAACTGAGGGAAGTTCTGACTTCCAAGAAGGAGGCCTTGAAGGCCAAGATCGAGGCTCTACGCAAGGAGAAGCTCGAGAGCAAGAATTGGCTCGATCAGTATGTGGGTCGGGGACATAAGCTTGAATCGTTGAAGAACCGCTTCTTCAAGATGGAGACCCTGGCCCACGACCGAGGGGTGGAGCTCAAGGAGTTGAAGGGCCAATTTGACAGCAGGGAAGCTGCTCTTGCTGCCAGAGAGGCTGCTCTTGCTGCTAAGGAGGCCGCTTCTACTGCCAAGGAGGATGCTCTCACAAAGGAGTTGGAGCATACTCGTGCTGAGTGTAAGAGCTTCAGGGAGACGGCAGAGAAGGCGGTGGAAGCACTCAGGGTTCGAGCTAGCAGTATCCAATCTTCAAAGGCTTCTGCGGTAAGCAAGGCTCGTGGTGGATCTGAAGGAGAGAGGTCGCGTGCTCCAAATGTGGCCAAACCTTGATGATTCTATCTCTTTTTTTTTGTTGTTGCACCTGTAAACTCTTCATACAGAAGCTCATTCCTGTACTTGGAAACTTTTTGATAATAAAGATCTTTTTTGGTGTTTAGAAACTGCATGTCTCTGGTATTGAATTCTTTGAATGTTGTGTTCTGAATGGTATTGGAATGATTGAATATTCATACACTTGAATGTAAGGGGCCGAGTCGCATCTCGATTACCCAAACTTGTTAAGTAACTCGAAAATTGAAGGTTACGCTGTAGCACAACTTTAAATCGTTAACATTTGTATGTGAGGGGTTGAGTCGCAACTCAAGCACCCAAACCTGTTAGACGATATTGAAATTGGAATTAAAGGTCATTTAACATTTGTAAGTAAGGGGTAGTGTCGCAACACAAACTCCCAAACCTGTTAAATAGACATAGTAATTTGAAGGTTGTGTTGTAGCACAACCCGAAACCGTTTAACATTTGCCTGTAAGGGGTTGAGTCGCAACTCAAGTACCCAAACTTGTTAAACGACCTTGTAATTTGAATATAGAAAATTTTGAACTTGAATGTAGATAACTTGAAAACTGTTCCAGAATTTGAATTGAGAAGCGATCATTTGAATATTTGAAAGAAATCTTTATTCATCATGGAATTTACATCATGGATAGTATATTTTGAGATGTCTTGCATTCCAAGCTCGTGGCAGTCTATCTCCTTCTAGTGAAATCAGCTGGTAAGACCCTTTGCCTCCTACTGATTCGGCGATGTAGTGTCCTTCCCAGTTGGGAGCTAGTTTTCCACTGCTGTGCTCCTTCGTGTTGTAGAAGACTGCTCTGAGGACCAGGCTGTCAATTGAGAACTGTCGTTTGTAGACCTTTTGATCGTAGGCTTGTTTGCTCTTCTGTTGATACTTGGTGACACGAAGGGATACTTGATCTCGTAGTTCTTTAGAGAAATCTAGATCATTGACTCGAAGTTCTTCATTGATTCCTTCTTCGATTGCTCTGATCTTCAAAGTATTCGATATGTTCTCTGTTGGGAGTACTGCTTCTGACCCGTATGTCAATTGAGAACTGTCGTTTGTAGACCTTTTGATCGTAGGCTTGTTTGCTCTTCTGTTGATACTTGGTGACACGAAGGGATACTTGATCTCGTAGTTCTTTAGAGAAATCTAGATCATTGACTCGAAGTTCTTCATTGATTCCTTCTTCGATTGCTCTGATCTTCAAAGTATTCGATATGTTCTCTGTTGGGAGTACTGCTTCTGACCCGTATGTCAGACGGAAGGGTGAGAACCCAGTTGATCTTATTGGAGTTGTTCGATAGCACCATAGAACTATTTGTAACATCCGCCCCAAACACACAAGATATTGTCCCCTTTGCCCGTGCCCGCACGAGAACTTCCCAGGGAGGTTACCCATCCTGGTACTACTCTCGCCCGAGCACGCTTAACTATGGAGTTCTTACGAAATCCGTAGCGGCGCACGGTTTTAAAACACGTCTTCTATGTTTAGGAGGCGAAATTATATAAGTAGCTCAGGATCTCCTTCTCTCCAAACGATGTGGGGCTAACTCATGGCCTTGTACACCTCACCTCACCTCACCTCACCTCATCCATCTTGGCATTCCCGCCTCAGGAGTCTTAGCTCTTGGCTATTGGCCTATTGGATCTTGGTCGTCACAATCCACCCCCCTTAGGGCTACACGTCCTCGTGTAGGGTTAGACCCCCCCATAGCGAGGAGAACCGGCTCTGATACCATTTTGTAACATCCGCCCCAAACACACAAGATATTGTCCGCTTTGCCCGTGCCCGCATGAGAACTTCCCAGGGAGGTTACCCATCTTGGTACTACTCTCGCCCGAGCACGCTTAACTACGGAGTTCTTACGAAATCCGTAGCGGCGCACGATTTTAAAACGCGTCTTCTATATTTGGGAGGGAAAATTATATAAGTAGCTCAGGATCTCCTTCTCTCCAAACGATGTGGGGCTAACTCATGGCCTTGTACACCTCACCTCACCTCACCTCACCTCATCCATCTTGGCATTCCCGCCTCAGGAGTCTTGGCTCTTGGCTATTGGCCTATTGGATCTTGGTCGTCACACTATTGGTAGGACTTGCTCCCATAATCCTTTCTTGTTATCAAGTTTCTTCTTGAGTATATCCAGAATAGCTCTGTTTGAGGCTTCACCTTGACCATTGCATTGAGGGTACCTTGGAGTTGAGTAGAAAAACTTGATTCCGTTGTTCAGGCAGAACTCCCGGAACTTGTCGGAGTCGAATTGGGCTCTATTGTCAGCAACTAGGACTTGTGGCATGCCAAACCTCGAGAAGATATTGTGCCTGATGAATTTGATGACTTCATCGTCTGTTTCTCGGAAGAGTGGTACTGCTTCAACCCACTTGGTGAAGTAATCTGTAGCCAGCAGCAGGTACTTCGTTTTGCTTGGAGTTGGTGGGAAGGGACCTAAGAAGTCTAACCCCCACTGGTGAAAAGGCCATGGGCTTGTCAATTGATGGAGTTCATCTGCTGGGAGATGGATAGCCCGAGCATGTCTTTGGCAAGGCTCGCACCTTTGAACAACTTGGTGAGCATCCCTTGACATTGTTGGCCAGTAATAACCTTACAACTTTGTCTTGGCTTCAAGAGATCGTCCACTAGAATAGTTCCCGCAAGCTCCAGAGTGGATGTCAACCAGAATTGCCTTTGCTTGCTCAGGGCCAATACATTTGAGCATCATCCCGTTGTGAGACTTAAAATATAGATCTTCACCTTGAATGTTATAGAACGAAATCTTCCCTTGTAATCTTCGGGCTTGATTTGGATCTTCAGGCGCCTTGCCTTGTTTGAAGAAGTCGAAGATTGGATGTCTCCAATTATCGAGTTCATTTGAGGTGGTTCGAGGTCGATTGTTCTCCACCCCCAGATCTTTCTGTAGTAGCGACGATCTGTTACTCGGGAGTAGTCTTTGGCGATTCTTGATAATCGATTTGTATTTGTCTTCCTCCGAGTGAATCTCCAAGAACTGAGGCAGCGTTGGCTAGAGCGTCTGCTTCTCGATTTTCTGCTCTTGGGATTTGAACGAAATCAATGTTAGCAAAACGTTGTTGAAGATGTCGCACCAGAGCCAAATAGTTTTGCATTCTTTCTTCTCTCGCCGTATATTCTCCATTGACCTGCCTCACAAATCAGTTGAGAGTCGCTGTAGACGATGAGTTGATCCACCCCCAGGGATTTAGCAATCTCGAGCCCGGAGATGAGTGCTTCGTATTCAGCTTCGTTATTGGTGGCATTGAATCCAAGGAGAGTAGCCTTCTGAAGATGATCAAGTTCGGGGGATACTAAGACTATCCTAATTCTCGAACCGATCGCACTTGAAGCTCCATTAGTATAAAGCTTCCATGGAGTTGGCATTGTAGCCGGAGCTTTGAGACTTGGATCGATTTTTAAAGTTGTATTGGATGGCAGTTCTTCTTCGTCTTCAAGATGCATGTCGATATCTTCTTCCCAAGTTATGGGGTCTTCAACTGGAAAGTCGGCTAGAAAATCAGCAATTGCTTGCCTCTTGATTGAAATGCAATATTCGAATTGAATCCCCAGAGCACTCATCTCGATTACCCATTTGGTCATTCGACCAGCTCGACCCTCCTTGTCGATGATATATTTGGTCATTTGGCCATAGATCTTCTTTTGGAAGTGGAGCTGTTAAGATGGGAGCTCGCACGAGGTATCTCTTGACGTCTTGAAAGGCTTATTCGCAAGTTGGACTCCAGCCAGACGTATCCGCCTTTCGTAGCTTGTCGAAGAGTGGTTTGCACTTGTCAGAAGGCTTCGAGATGAATCGATTGAGGGCAGCAAGTCTTCTAGTGAGGCGTTGTACTTCCTTTCGATTAGTTGGTGACGGTATATCGAGGATTGCTCGAATTTGATCAGGATTGGCTTCGATGCCCCTCCTGGTCATAAGGTGGCCCAGGAATTTGCCGGATTGAACTCCGAAAGCATATTTGGCTGGATTGAGCTTCATGCGATATTTTCAAAGGACTTGAAAGGTTTCCGCCAGATCGAATTGATGGCTCTTTCGAGTAGAGCTCTTGGTGAGAAGGTCGTCGACGTAGACTTTGACATTACGCCCGATCTGATCTTCGAACATCTTCGTGACTAACCTTTGATAGGTAGATCCTACGTTTTTGAGGCCGAAGGGCATTATGTTGTAGCAATAAAGTCCCCGGTCAGTCACAAAGCATGTCTTCTCTTGATCGTCCGAGTGAAGCAGAATTTGATTGTACCCAGAGTATCCATCCATGAAAGATAATAGCTCGTGGCCAGCAGTGGCATCGACGAGCCTATCTATCCTTGGCATGGGAAATGGATCTTTGGGACAAGCCTTGTTGAGGTTCGTGAAGTCGATGCACACTCTGATCTTCCCGTTCTTCTTTGGGACAGCAACTATATTGGAGATCCAAGTAGGATACTCTACTTCATGGATGAAGCCTGCTGTGAGTAGCTTACTGATCTCTTCTTGAACTGCAACTTGTAGTTCTGGTCGGATTATGCGTGGTTTTTGCTTGACAGGCTTCACTTCTTCTTTGATTGCGAGCCGATGGCAGGCGTCATCTGGATTGATCCCAGGCATATCTTTGAAGCACCAAGCGAAGATGTCGATGTTGGACTGGTGGAAGGATACCATGTCTCTCGCTTCTGCGTCGCTGAGACCGGTACCGATGAATGTTTCTTGAGGGAGATCTCCACTGCCGATATTGACTGGAATGATTTCTTCAATTGAAGGTGAAGCCTCCTACTCTATTGGTGGGGGCTCAGTCAGCGGAATTTCCTTTGATTGCTATTTAGAAGAAGGGCCGGCTTTATCTCGCGGTCACTTTGGAGAAGCAATATTGATCTTGCGATCTGTTTTTGCCGCAGCTGCTTTACAAGATCTCCCGGCTTGTTGATCACCTCGTATGCAGACAATGCCTTCTCCCGTTGCAAACTTGAGGAGTTGATGATAAGAAGAGGAGATGGCATTAATCTGGTGGAGGAATGGTCGCCTGAGAATGGCGTTATAGCTGGACGTTCCTTCGACGATAGCAAATCTCACCGAGACTCGAGTTTCTCGGCTGAGATCGAGAGTGAATCTTGATTCGCCCATAGTGATGCTTTGTTCGCCGTTGAAGCCGGTAATCACCGTTGGGACGACGTCAAGGGTTGAATATTTATGTCCCAGACGTTTGAAGCAGTCTGAGAACATAATGTCGATGGAGCTTCCGGTGTCGATGAGGATTCGATTGACGGTGCTTCCATCGATGAGGAGCTTCAGGACCAGGGGGTCTCGATGTGGAGTGTGAACTCCTTGAAGATTAGAATCATTGAAAATGATAGAGGGCCAAGCCAAACACTTGATAGGCTTCTCGATCCAGGTATCCTCCTTATTCGTCGTAGAACGAACGTGGAAGATGCGTCGAACTTGCCAATCTACTTCCTT
The DNA here is from genome assembly GCA_947650365.1 of Chamaelirium japonicum. Taxonomy (NCBI): domain Eukaryota; kingdom Viridiplantae; phylum Streptophyta; class Magnoliopsida; order Liliales; family Melanthiaceae; genus Chamaelirium; species Chamaelirium japonicum. Next base: position 64,343,034 of record OX393549.1, on the reverse strand, counting down.
CCCGGTCAGCGCTTGATTGTGCAATGTTCCATGAATGCCAAAGACATTGGCCTTCATGGTGATAGGTGATCGGTTGGAGGAGATTTGATGGACCCAGCAAGCTTCTTTCCCTTTTGCAGAGGTTCGGAGTTGATCTTGTCCACCCTTGACGAATTCTTGAAGGTGGCCTTCTCGTAGTAAGTCTTCGAGATGAAATCTCAGCCGATAGCACCGATCGGTGTAATGGCCGTGACTTCGGTGGAAGTCGCAATAGACCGTTTTGTCAGCCGTGACTTTAGTGTCAGGCTGAAGAGGATTGGCCCTTCGAAGGAAATCTTCGTGTTGGATGCGGTCGAGGATCTGCTCGATCGATAAATTCCACTCGATAAAAGTGGTCTTCGTCGGGGATCGACGTCCGTCGTTCCTCGATTGTTTGTTGGCAGGGGGGCTACTGCCTCAGCGTTGTGAGCTTTGACAACATACTTCGGAGCTTCCCTCTCGGAGGGTCGCCTCTTTGTCTCTCGCCCTTTTCGGGCAACTTGATCGTCTTCAACTTTGATTTCTCTCTGAATCCGATCGAACATTGATCCCAAAGAAGGAGGATGATTGCGAATGAAGTGGTTGTAGATGTATAGGTCGAAGCGGAGTGCATTCTGGAAAGCCAACATGATAGCTTCATCATCCAAATGCCTCCCCGAGAGGGCAGTGTGCTCATTGTGGAATCTCCTTGTGAAGCTACGGAGACTCTCGTCAGCACCCATCCTCAGCCGGTAGAGGGAGTCGAGTTTCTTCTCAGGCTTCAAGTTCAGCTGATAATGTTGTACGAAGAGATTGGCCAAAACCCTAAACTGAGTGATGGACCCAACTCGAAGATTATGGTACCAATCGAGGGATGGATCGTTGAGGCTTCTGGCGAAGGTGCGACAGAGCACGTTGTTTTCTTCTTCATGCGGCGTCAGAGCTTGCTTGAAGGCGAGTACGTGGAGAGTTGGATCTCCTTTGATGTAATTGAGTTTGGGAAGAGTAGGAGTTCTCCATCCCCTTGGAAATGTTGACTTGAACAAGCTCCGATGGAGAGGTCCTACGGAGGAGTATCCCTCCCTGCGACCATGCCCTCGACCTAGATGCAGGTCAAGAGGTAAGATCGCAAGGTCTTGCTCGGGCATTTGGGTGTTTGCCGGTTGGAGTCGGTGACGAAGGTCCGATCCAAGTCCACACTGAAGCGGAATGGACGGAGAACCTCTACTCTTTGAAGGAGCCCCTTTCATCTGGTGTCTCCTTGGTGCGTCAGGCTTTGAAGGTGTCATCTTGGCGTAGTTGCGATCGGAAGAGGATTGAGAGGACTCATCGTCGATACGATCCCAAACACTTTACTTCCATGGGGCAGCAGAGGGAGTTGGGTCACGACTAATCCTCTCAGGGGCATCAGTGCCCATTGACCTCTGTTGCCCGGAGTGAATCGATTGTCGTGGTAGATCGACCCTCTCGTTGGTTGAAGGAATAGGGAGAGCGATCCCGGCTTCAGAGGCTGCTTTTTTGAGAGCATCTCTCTCAGCAGTGAGGGTGACATTTTGCTTTGCTAATTGAAGCAGTTGAAAGTCGACTGCCGAGATTTGATAGGTCGATGGAGGGTCCTCAGCAGGAGCAGGGGCAGTCTGCCCAATTGATTGATGAGGAGGAGGGGCGATCGATCGATCGACTGATCTCCCGCTTCCTGAGTGAACCCCTATATCGGGGACAGTGAGGGGCTGTCCGAAGTTGAGCCTTTGACTCATTGAACGAGTCTCAGGATGAGGTTGACGAGTGTTACTTCCTTCTGGTTGACCTTGATACTTCGTCCTCACCATGTAGTAGAGAGCGAAAGGTGCAACGAGAGTGCCGGTATCCTAACGGTTGTCTGCTCAACCGAAGGGGATAGGAAGTCTGATCAGTTGTCTGCTCAACTGATCTGACTTGTTATAGGGCGAACTTGGCTTCTCGTTCGATCCCACAGACGGCACCAAATTGTGGGGGAAAATCTTCGTGCCGACCCGAAGACTTCGCCGCACCAGTCAATTGAGGTTCGAGTCGAAGATCGTTATTCAATCTGTTGAACGGAGTGGGTGCTTTCAATATGCAAACAGAGAGAATTTGACACAAGAGATGTGATCTCGGAGTTCAGCCGAAGCCTATGTCTCCGTGCTATAGGGAGCAACCCAAATTCATTAGCACTTGTATCGAAGTGATCTCGACAGGCCGAGTATATCACTGAAACCACTCTGATCTCTTCAAAGACAAGAAGAAGATCGAAGAGAGGAGGAGGAGGGATGGAAAGATAGAAAATCCAGAGCTCTGGTTTTCAAAAATCAGATCTCAGAACTGGAAAATCGGATCTCTTTACATTCGAAGGGCTGCTATTTATAGGATTTTCTGGTGGCAAATGGCGGTTTCTGCTGTCATATCTAGGGATCCTCCAGGTAAAGCTGGTGGGCCCCGCTACTGTCTCCTGGGATATTCCACAGGCTCTTGGGCCCACCAGGCAGGGCCGGTGGGTCCTACTGTAGTCTTCGGGGGCCCACCAGGCAGGGTTGGTGGGTCCCGCTGTAGTCTTCGGGGGCCCACCAGGCAGGGCCGGTGGGTCCCGCTGTTATCTTCGGGGGCCCACCAGGCAGGGCCGGTGGGTCCCGCTGTTTGCAGACTTCTTGCCAAAATTTGCACCCACAGTGTGCGATTCATAAATTTTTTTTTTATGAATCAAATCAGATGCGTATTTGATGAACGAATGCATTCACCGGGGTTTGCATGCGCTAGATCACATATATATACATATGTGTTGCATGCTATGTTTTTCCTGCAGGGCGCCACTACAAAATAATAATTGTGATTGTTTGGTTTTGGGGGTCAGACCCCGGAAAATGATTGTATAGTTTTTTTTTTTGTTCTTTCTGTAATGGATATTTATAAGGCCTAATTGGACAAGTACGTGGAGATTGTTCCACAGCTTGGTTTATCCCAGCCAATTATTTCTATTCTTATAATTTCATTAGTCTTCATCCTAAGAAAATGTGTATGAACGAGTGATTGCTCGGAGCATACTAAATATTTTCAATTACAGGCTGAAGACTTGGAGCAAGATCAGATGGAAAATCCATTACCGGAAGACCAGATGTGGTGGGCCAAAGGAAGAGGTATCCGGAAGATACCATGAACGGGATCATCAGAGCATTGGTAGTTAGGTTCAGAGGTCAGACCCTGAACTTGATATCAATGGATATTTGTTTTTGTGGTTTGATATTTTCTAAGACCCCAGTGAAAATATATTCTAATACTGTAGATATTAGATTATGGGATGCCCTTTTCCTACTGTTTGTGGGATGCCTATTCCCCACTTGGTCCCTGCGACCATTAGGTTAGATCTCTATTTAATGACACCCGTAGTTTAATTGGTATTTGATGGTAGCTGGATCCCATAACACTCGATTATACCACTATTAGATCGAGGTCCGACGGAGGTTGTCAGATGTCCCTAATTGGTTTGACATCGAAACCAATAGTGATGTGGTAATCATCTATGACATCAAACATCAAGTTGCATATGAGGAGTCATACTAATGGAAGACCTTTCCTTGTATGTCTAGACCATAATTTAGGCTCATGAGCACAAAGGGTAATGATCATTTTATTTAGTATCGAAGGCTTGAAAAGTACGTAATGTGATTCTCAGGAGAAATATGACAACTGAGTATCCACGGGATAGGGACTATGGTCCTCTCCAAGTCTATCTATACTTCATAAGAGGTCTTAACTCCAGTGGGAGCACGGTATGACCAGGGTTTAGGTCTAGGTTGTCACAACCTAGGATCTAAAGTACTTGCATTAAAATAACCCTCACCATAATTAAGGGATGTGTAAGAGGACTTAGTGTGAGTACCCCTGGCCTCCACGGCTAACTGCTGAATTTCTGGGTGATAGGATATGGCTCAAAATCCTCCTCGGGTGAGAGTTAGTTTTTGTCATACCGGAGGCTTAACAGTCTCCTTCGGGATATAGTGGTCACAATGCTAGTAGAGAAGGGCTTTTCCCGCCCTCGCGGGAGCCACATGAACTCCCATGTTGTGATTGTCTAGGCTTGTGGGTAAGCATCTGAAGCACCCGTGAGGCTACCCGTTGCATCGCATGGAGATCACGGGGGGGCTGGCCAAAAGAAAACCATGGTCCATTATAGCCCGTCTGTGGTAGATTTGGATTGGGTCTGAGAGACCTGCTATGAGCGAAGGACGCTGCACACTACCCCCTCGGGCGGGTGTATCTGAATTTGAGATCTCATATATATAGTAAAATTGATCCATAGATATGTCTCCGCTTTGCGGGTAGCGTTGACATTTGGATATAATTTGACTCATTTTTAAAAAATACCATAAAATAAGTTTATGAAGCATTCTAATATACTCCCATTTATTTTTCAAATGACCAAACTAGATCCCTTATCTGCCATCCTAAATGATAACAAGCTTACGGGTCCTAACTATGAGGACTGGAAATGCAGCCTCATGCTTGTTCTGAGGATCAGTAAACACACCATGGCCCTAACCACTCCAGAACTGAATCTACCGGGTCTAGATGCCACTGAGGCAGAGACCAAGGCTTTCTCCGACTGACGAGATTCTAATGAGATGTGCAAGTGCTATATCATAGCTTCATTGCAAACAACTCTACAGAAGCAAGTCAAAGAAATGCCTGATACTTCTGACATTATGCTATACCTCAAACAAATATTTAAGGGGCATAGCCGCATAACGCGCTACCTCACAATGAAAAAGCTTGTTAGTACGAAGATGTCCGAAAGGACGCCTATTCGGAAACACATGCTAAAAATATTTGGGTTCCAGAACGAACTGGCTACCATGAACATTGTACTGGCATGGATAATGAGGTTATGGCTGATATCTTTCTTGCGTCTCTGTTTAGAGCCTTTGAAGGCTTTGTCACTAAGTTTAACCTTAACAAGTTGGAGATGACAAATGCAGAGCTTCTTGGAGCTCTTCAGGCAGCAGAAGACTAGTTCAAGATTAAAGGTGAGGCATTAAGTGCTAAGCGCAGGGCTGCTCTAAAGGCTAAGAAAACTATGAGCAAGAAGCCTAAGAATAAGAAGCTGAAGGCAGGGCCTCTACAGAGCCATGTGGGGACCTCTAGGTCAAGAGAGATGAAGTCACCAAGCACGAAGTGCTTCAGATGTGGTGAAAAGGGCCATTGGAAAATAGACTGCACAAAGCCTCATGATCAGGGTGCTGGGACAGGTAATTCACAGCTACTTGTAGTTGAGTCACTTCTTTCAAGTAGCAGTTCTTTTTCATCTTGGATTATGGATTATGGTTCCACTAACCATGCCTGTAACTCTTTACAGGGCTTCCAGGTAAACAGAAGGCTACTTGATGAGGAAGTGGTCCTGAGTATGGGGACTAATGTTGTTACAGTCGTAGAAGCAGTTTGAGATGTTTATTTATCTTTTTCTAATAAAAAGATTTTAATTTTAAGAGACGTATTATATGTACCGTCCTTGAGACATAACTTAATTTCTGTTTCTTCTATGGTGAATGATGGTTTTTCAGTTTTTTTTGATACATTTGGTGTGTCTATTAGAATGAATAGAACCTTCATTATTAAAGGAATAATTCAGAATAATCTCTATATTCTAAGTCCTAAATTAGAGAAAGAAAGCATAACCGCTTTGAATATTAACTCATCTAAACATAAGAAACCTTCAAAAAATATAACTCTATTGTGGCATCTAAGACGTGGGCATATTGCCTCAGATAGGATTCATAGATTGGTCAAGGCCGGGTTTCTGGAAACAGATCCCTCGGAGATCCTTCCAATCTGTGAGTCTTGTCTGGAGGGTAAAATGACCAAGAGGGCTTTTAAAGCCAAAGGGAATAGGGCCATAGAGATATTAGAGTTAGTTTATTTTGATGTATGTGGACCCATAAGTATTCAGGCGATAGGAGACCATGTGTACTTCATCACGTTTACTGATGATTACTCAAGATATGGCTATATCTACCTAATGCATCGAAAGTCTTAGTCCTTTGACAAGTTCAAAGAATTTAGAGCCGAAGTTGAAAAGCAGACTGGTAGACATGTGAAAGCCCTTCGATCTGATCGAGGTGAGTACCTATCGGACGAGTTCCTTGGGTATCTCAGAGATACTGGGATTGTATCCCAGTTGACTGCTACAGGTACACCACAACAGAATGGAGTTTCTGAGAGAAGGAATCGGACCTTGTTAAACATGGTCCATAGTATTATGAGTTATGCTAGTTTACCGACCATATTTTGGGGATATGCCCTATTAACAATAGCATATATCTTAAACCATGTCCCATCTAAGTTAGTGCCTCTAACTCCTAGAGAACTGTGGTCAAAGCGAAAGCCTACACTGTAATATTTCAGAATATGGGGATATCCTGCATATGTGCAGAAGGACAAGAGGGATAAGATGGAGACTAAGTCTAAGGTATGTCTGTTCATATGCTATCCTAAAGAAACAAAATGTGGTATATTCTATGATCCTGAGGATAAGAAGGTACTCGTTTCTACAAATGCCATCTACCTAGAGCTGGACTATATTATAGACCACAAGCCAACTAGTAAGGTAGTTCTGGAGGAGCTACTGGGTGTTGGTGGAGGTAGCACATCCAGTAACATAGAGGGAAGAGGTAATATTGAAACTAGTATACCAGAGACTGTAGAAATGAATCGCTCAGTACAACCATTGTCTCGTCACAGTGGGAGACAAATCAGAGCTCCTGAGAGATACTATAGAGAGACTTTATTAGTCGATTCAGAGATTCAAGAGGATGATCCCTTGAGCTATGATGAGGCAATGAAATTTTCTGACAATTCTATTGCATCTATGTCCCAAAACAATATCTGGACACTTATTGCACCATCACCCAATATTAAACCTATTGGGTGTAAGTGGGTGTACAAGAAGAAAAGAGGACCCGATGGTTCTGTTGAGACTTATAAAGCTAGACTAGTTGACAAGGGTTTCACCCAACGAGAAGGCATCGATTATGATAAGACCTTCTCACCGGTAGCTATGCTTAAGTCTATTCGAATCCTCTTATCCATCGCAGCCCACTATGATTGGGAGATCAGGCAGATGGATGTCAAGACAGCTTTCCTCAATTGGGATTTGGAGGAAGACATTTATATGATGTAGCCTCCAGGTTTTGAGTTAGTAGGTCAGGAAGATCTGGTTTGCAAACTTCAGAGGTCCATTTATGGACTGAAACAAGCATCCAGAAGTTGGAACATCCATTTTGATCAGACAATCCGCTCATACGGATTTGATCAAAATAAGGATGAACCTTGTGCGTACAAAAGGAGTGATAATACTACAATGATATATTTAGTACTTTATGTAGATGATATACTACTAATTGGAAATGACATAGGAACTTTATCTACGGTAAAAGTTTGGTTATTCTCATAATTCGACATGAAAGACCTAGGTGAGGCGAGTTATGTTCTAGGGATTAAGGTAACTCGAGATCGCCAGAACAAGAAGGGTTTCTTGCCATTCAGATATGGCTTGAAATTATCTAACGATCAATATCCTAAGACACCTGAGGAGAAGGCAGAGATGTAGAAGATATCCTATGCTTCAGTAGTGGGTAGCCAAATGTATGCCATGCAGTGCACGAGGCTAGATATCTGTTTTGCAGTAGATATAATAGGTCGGTTTCAGTCAAACCCGGGTCCAGCACACTGGACTACTGTAAAGAGTATACTCAAGTACCTTCGTTGTATGTGGGATTATGAGTTAGTTTACACTTCACAGGACCTGATGCCGATTGGATACAAAGATGCTAACTTTATATCAGATGTGGAATCCAGAAATCAACTTCAGGTTATGTTTTCATATTAGGAGGAGGAGCAGTAAGTTGGCAGAGTGTGAAGCAAGGTTGCATCGCAGACTCCACCACTGAAGCTGAGTACATCGCAGCGCACGAAGTTGGAAAAGAGGCGGTGTGGCTCAAAAAGTTCTTATTTGACTTAGGGTGCGTACTAGAGGCTCAGTCACTTATTGTCCTTTATTATGACAATAGTGGAGCGGTAGCACAGACCAAGGAGCCAAGGCACCACCAGAAAGGAAAATATATCGAATGCAAGTTTCACTTGATCCGGTAGTTTCAGAAGGAAGGGCAAGTAGCGGTGACCAAGATAGCATCTGCAGACAATGTTGCTGATCCCTTTACAAAGGCGATTCCTGAAAAGGCGTTTGAGCAGCATGTAGAAGCTATGAAAGTCAGAACCATTTTTCCTCGCTAGACCAAGTGGGGGATTGTTGAGTAAGATATGGTCTAGGGATTGTAAAAACTATGGTTGATTAATAAATGAGTTGATATTTATATTAGAATAGCTTAATTGTACGTATTATACGTGTTCTATATACAGAACTAAAAAGAGCCATAGCTGTATAGTGGTTCATCTGAGTGGGAGACTCAGTTGATTAGTACTATTAGCCTAAATTATTTACAGCTCTGATTAGGGTTGGTCGCCCTATCAGGTTAAGTTGTTGGAATGACAGAGCATGGGTTTCTCCACTATGGTCATTGCCAAGCACAGTGTCTGTGGCTGAACAAAACCAACACGGTGCACATATCGGTGAGCAGACACCGATGCACATAGCCGTGTTTCTGCTTAGGGCAATATGTCCTAAACCCTAAGGAACCATGACCGGTGGGCTAACCAGTTTGGGTAACTTTGGTTCACCAACGTGTGAGGGATCTAACCACGACCCAATACCACGGTGCACTGGGTTGCCGGGCTGGCATTGCATCGGTTTGCCACTCCTACAGGCTATTCAAATCCTTATTGGGAGGTGCGTTTCTTGGTCTGACATACACCGCACAAAAACCAAGCCTGGTGGTTAACAGTTGAGCTGTTAGACCAGATTCGGTTGTTTAGCCTAAATGACCAAAGGTACGATGTGTTAATCAACCTGGAAGGAACCTAGTCATATGGTCACTTGAGTCTGATGGTGATCTCCACCGCTCAAGTTGACACATGGCACTGTGTGAAGAGACATCAAATTACCAAACTAAGCGAAGAGCAGGGGTATGTGAAAGAGCTTAGTAAGTCTGGGAGAATTGGAGTGTAGCCTGCGTCGCACTCTGGGTGGCCACGCAGGTTAACCAGGATATAGAGGATTGACGGGGACACTTGGGTAGTGTGTCGATCGGGTCCGGTTAGAAGCCATGAATCCTAGTCCTTGAAGGTTCCACCTTATTCACGTTCGTTATGGATCATTACTTTCTCCTTGTCTCACAGCACAATATGAGTTGAAGAAATATTGCCTTAATCGTCCTGTGTTCTGCTAATGCATTGCATTAGAGCATGGTGGTTGCATAGAACTAAGTGTGTTCACTAGGGGGGCAACCCCAGAGTAGTGTAGGGACACACGTTGTTGCCATAATGCCATGAGGAGTTCATTCCGTGTGTGCGTGTCGTACTAGAACGCGGTATATGTGTTTAGTGATTTTACTATAGGGGCACCCCACGTTTTACTAAGGGCACCCTAGTAAATAGTAAAAACACTATTCATTACTCCACGATATGTTAAATAGGTATGGATGAGGTGCCCTAAGTGTTAGAGTACTTTATTATACATAGAGATGGACCATGTATGCTCCCGTATGAGGTGAATGGACACTAGATGCATGGGGGGCATTTTGGTTATTTCAAAATGTCCCGCATGCCCTAGTGGCCGCCCCCCTCATTAGGGAAAATATGCATGGCCATCAAATCCATATTTAAAGGGATTAATTCAGATTTGAAATGATTTGAACATATTCTCTTTAATTGCAAAACCTAATATGGAAACTATACATAAGTGGGCATTTAATTCTAAGGATTAATGAGAGCGAGAGAGGGGAACAATTCAAATGGATAAGGAGAGAAGGAGGCATGGTTTCCAAGGCATTTTAGGCAAGGAACATGCCTCTCTCATATTTATCTAAGAAAGGTCGATCCCCATCTCCCTATGTGTGTGTGGTGTGTTCGGTTTTGGCCTCCCTCTCTCTCTTGGGCACTCATCCCTCTCACTCTTGGGTTTGACCTAAGGTGTGAAAAGAAAATTCTCTTCATCTCATCTTCTCATCATAAAGTGTGTGTGATATAGAAGAAGAGAAAGCTTGCACTCCGAAGCACTCAGAGATTGGAGTGCAAGGATCCGGATCGATTCGCGAGATCGGGTGTACCCGAAGAAGAACTAGGCTTCTCCCACTCACATGGATACTTCCATCATCATCAACTTGGAAGATTAACATCGCGGTGCTAAATTCTGCACGGAGGTATAATAAACTAAACCCTAGATCTATTGAATTGCATGCATAATATTTATGGTGTGTTTCGATAGATGACCATAGGGGTTCGTTTACATTTCGTTTCAATCTTGCACATATGTTTGCTTCTTAAGAAAATTTTAAAAGGTACCGCACACCGTATTGATCTTATGATCGAGTCCGGCTTCCGTTGCACCTCCGATATCATTTCCAACACATCAATGGAGAACCTTACAGATTTATCAGGCCTCAACGGGGCATTCGTCAGGGATGTCCACTCTCTTCCTACCTATTTCTTTTGTACAATGTAGTCATTTTGAAGCTTCTTTATGGGCTACAAAATCAAAGCAGGTTACATAAGACTTGGCAAAGGAGGTGAGACCATTGCACATCTCCTTTATGTCGATGACTTATTCATCATTGGGAAAGCAAACTAAGAGAAAATAATTGCCATTCGAGATACTGTCGACATCTTCTCTCTCTATTTTGGCCAAGTTGTGAACTACTCCAAATTTAATGTGCTATTTAGCAATAATGTTCATAGACAAAGCATAGATATTCTTGCTAGAATTATGAAAGTCCAAGAAATGAAGAGAAGTGAGAAGTGTTTGGGTAGCCAGTGACTATTCATTGGTAGATCCAAAATGGTCACCTATAGATTTCTCCATGATAGAATACAATCTAAACTCAAAGGTTGGAAGGCCAAACTACTCTCGCATGCGGGGAGGGCCCCCTTGATCAAATCTTCTCTTGCACATATTCCCCCCTACTTCATGGCCACTATGCTACATCCTAAATGGCCCACCCATCTACTTATGCCACTGTCCAAGACTTTTGATAGGGCTTTGACAATGAAAATCATCATTTGTACACCAAGGCATGAGAATATTTCAGTTACCCAAAGAAGAAGGTGGTCTAGGCATCTGGGTATTTCAGTTACACACACTTTAGCTTCTCATGCACTTTACTGGAAATCAAACTTCTTTGTATACTCTCCCCCTGGTTGTATCTCATCTCTTTTTGAAGAGGCACTATTATTGAAGATCATCAATGAGAATGTCCACCGACCCATTACCCTCTCCATTCTCTACCTCGGCCTATTGGTTCTGGGCCACCCGTTATGATTGGTACCTAGTGTTGAGATAGAGAATGACATAGAGAGTAATAGAAGGTTGGTTTTAAATTGCAAAAAAAAATTAGTTAATACGGCTGGGTTGACAAATTAAAAGGTAGCTAGCTACTTTTATAAAAATATTTGACTGGTTACAAGGTAGGTGCATGTTGGCTTACATGCATGTAAAGAAAAAAGAAAAAAAAGAATCTTTAAGGAACATTCTAAATAATCTGCAGTTTAATTTGGGTCATCTCCCCATGAGAAAAAAAAATAAAGAAAAGAAAAAAAAACAAATGTCAGTATTTTAATCTTAATCTGTCCTTTACAGCTAGGTGGGCCATTTCGATCTTTTGTTGATTGACTGAATTGTTTAGGAGCCGACGGCTTCGATCTTCCTTCCTTCGTTACGATCTTTTGTTGACTGACTGAATTGTTTAGGAGCCGACGGCTTCCATCTTCCTTCCTTCCTTGTTGTTGTTGATGTTGTTTGATACAAGCTGGTGCGGTCCCATGTGATCTGAACCCCCTTAGCTAGCTAGCAACCTACCTACCTAGCTTTACTAGCTTTTTTTACTTGCCCTGTTCCTGATCCTGATGCTGATCATGATCACCCTCCCTTCTTATCTCCTGATGATCACCTGGACCGTGTGTCACCACCGCCCTCGTGGTTGTGGTGGAGAGGAGGCCAAGTATGAAGATGACCGTGGCGACGTCGAGCGCGGCCGCACCGATGAACACACCGTCCTTCACCACGTAGCACTCCCCATCCATCCATCCGTTCCCGTAGGCCTGCCGGCTGTTCATGCTCGATCCAGTGCCCACCAGGATCACCGCCAATCCAAAGCTGACCCTGCAGTACGTTGTTACGATTAATTAATTTCCAATTGGACCAGGTACACGCGCGGATGATCTATGCTTATGCTCGCTTGTTAGAAGAACGGGCAGCCAGCAGGTAGAATTAATGGAGGCAGAGCCACCTACCAAGAAAGCAGTAAGAGGGCGATGGAGACGGTCTTGTTCCGCCCAGACGCGTTGCCTCTGGAGCAGAGCCTGGTTGCAGCCGTGGAGGTCCCAACAATCTGCGCGATCGAGAGGCAGACGATGGAAGCGATTCCCAACCCGAATGCTCCGGAGCTTCTGGGCAGAGAACATAGGCTTCCATCCAGCTTCATATCCTTGGCCTTCAAATTATAATAGGGAAATCAACAAGGGATGATGGACATATGCTTGCAATTAAAGCAAGCACCACCTAAAGAGAGAGAGAGAGAGAGAGAGAGAGAGAGAGAGAGAGAGAGGAGGATGCTTTGGGCCTTACTTTCACTTTCTTGAATTCGGCCGCAACACAGCAGGAGAAGGCGATGATACTGAGGAGCAGGACGATGGAGGAGACCAGCAGCCGCCTGTTACAATGTTTGAGCCGCCTCATCTCCATATGCACGAGGAATTAACCCAATCCAATCCGATCCTTTGGAGAGGGGGGATTAATTTTGGAATTGGAGGGAACCCAAGTGTCCGGCCCAATTAATTAAAGAAAGCTAAATTAAGCTCTCACCGCAAAGAAAGATATATGATGGTGTCAGCAGCAGGCCAGGGGGTTGCCTGACATGGAAGGGATGCTGCCTGGGCTGGGTTTCTTCCGCCTCTCCCCTCCCCTCCCCTCCCCTCTAACTTTTCAAGGACTCCATTGCTTGGGAGGGGATGAGGAGAAGAGATGGCCGGGTGTCGTCTAATGGACGGAGAACCTTCAACCTGCCGCTGTACAGCGTAGACATTTTCTTTTTTGATCTGGTCAGCTGCAGGCTGCAGCTGCAGCTGCAGGAAGGGAATAATAAGACCATTCATATGCAACTGGTATAATAATAATATTTATTTAAAAAGCGAAAAAGGGTTGATCGAGGAATCCCCTCCCCCCCAATCTCTCTTTTTCTCTCTCATATCATGGGACCGGCCGGCAATGTTAGCTATTCGTCTCCCCATCAGTTGACATTTTACGGATCCCTGAAACCCGGGCTCATCCAAAGCAGTCTAACGGAAGGAATCTTCCTCGAACACCTCTAGGACAAGCCCCTCAGACTTGAACAGAGGAAAGATGCCATAGAAAATTTTCAGATTTATTGCCTCCCAAGAATTATATGCTTCTTATAAAAGTTTCTGATTTACGTTAAGGATATGTAAAATTAAACAAAACCATAAGTCCTGTAGTTAGACTTTGACTAGCACAAACGGACGATCTCCAGTGGTTCTACTCCGCTCCCTCTCCACATCGACGACGCGAGGGAGGCCGACTGGTGTCCGAGCACGGACCAGGAATAGTGCAACCCCCCCCCCCCCTCAAAGCTCAGTTCTATGTGACATAATGGATGTCACCATTCGTAAATTCGAATGTCACTTTGGGCATTTGCGTGATAAATTCAAATACCACTTTATCTGTAGTTAGGCCTTGGCTAACATGAGCTCCTTCTCCCGCGCAGATGTAATACCAAAAATTTTCAAATGATAATTTTACCTCTACAGATAAAGTGTAACAATTGTAGCAAAAGAATAATAATCGTTAAAGAGCAAAAATCCGTTTGTTTTGGCTAACGCGGGCTCCTTCTGTCGCGCACATGGAATAACAAAAAATTTAAAATAATAATTTTAGCCCTACATATAAAGTGTAACAATCATAGCAAAAAAGTAATAATTGGTAAAGAGTAACAATCTGTTAGCAAGGAGTAACAATTTGATATAGTAAAATATCTTAACTATCGATTGATTGTAGCGGCATTTCAGCTTATCTGGTCGCAATATGATTATCTTTGTAACAAAAAATGTGTTTAACTATGCGAAACCATGTCGATACTATCTCGCACATAAAGAGTAACAATTAGGTAAAAATAGTAACTATATATTTGGTCAGCTAAAAAGTGACAATTAGGTAAAAAATAGTAACTATATATTTGCTCGGTTGACAGAATAATTATTTTTTGATGAAAATATACAAAAATAAACTTGTTTTTTTGTTTTAAATTGACAATCTATAGTTATTTCAATTGATTTTCATGCATAAAATGGTTTGTGTTATGTTGATGGTAGGAAATGTAAATTTAATGAGCTTGGGCGGGACGCTAGTCATTTTTTTCTATTTAGTTCGGTAGGATTTTGGGAGGGAGCTACTGCAATACAGAAATTGTCTGAGGGCTTATTGTAAGTTAAGGGAGCTATCATTAAGTCCCTCTTTTTTCTATTTGGTTTGGCAGGATTTTGCGAGAGAGCTATTACAATAGGGAACTTATAGGAGGGCTTATTGCAAGTTAATATCTTTGTTAGGGAGTGATCACTAAGCCCCCCAACACGGTGCACAAATAGGGGTATGCAGACACAGATGCACAAGTCGTGTTTCTACTTAGGGTAATCAGTCCTAAATCTTGAGGAACCGTGACCGGTGGACTAACTAGTTGCATGTAACTTTGATACATCAACGTGTGAGGGATCTAACCACGACCCACTACTACGGTGCACTAGGTTACCGTACTGGCATTGTATCGGCACGCCACTCCTGCAAGCCATCCAAATCCCTTACGGGAAGTGCATTCCTAGGTCTGACAAATACTATACTAAAACCAGGCATGGTGTTTAACAATTGAGCAATTGATCGGATCCGGTTGTTTGGCCAAAGTGACTGGAGGTGTGCCATAATAGTCAGCCCAGAAGGAACCTAGTCATATGTTCACTCCAGTCCGATGGTACTCTCCACCGCTCAAGTTGACATATGGCACCAAGTAGAGAGACAATGAATTGCCAATATTAAACGGAGAGCAGAGATATATAAAAGAGCATAGTAAATCTGGAAGAATTGGAGTGCAGCTTGTTTTGTACTCTAGTGGCCACGTAGGTTAACCGGGAGTAGTGTGTCGATCAAGTCTGATTGGAAGCCATAAATCCTAGTTCCTGAAGGTTCCACCCTATCTACAATCATTTTTTACTTTCTCCTTGTCTCACAGCATAATAAGAGTTAAAAATATGATTCCCTAACCGTCCTGCATTCCATGAGTGCATCGCACTAGAGCATGGTACGTGCGTGGGCTGAGTGTATTCACTAGGGGCAATCCCATATTAGTGTAGAGACACACGATGTTACCTGTACACCATGTGGGGTTTATTCCGTGTGTACACATCACACTAGAATGCGATATAAGAATTTAATGGTTTTACTACGGGGCACCCCATATTCCCCTAAGGGCACCTTACTAAATAGTAAAAGTACCATTCATCATCCCATGGTGTGTAGACTATGTGTGAATGAGATGTCCTAGTTGTTATGGTACATTCACGTGTATAAAGACGGACCGTGCTTGCTCTCGTATGAGGTGAGCGGCCACTAAATGCATTGGGGGCATTTTGGTCCAACCAAAATGTTTTGTATGCCCTAGCATGGTTGCCCACCCTATTAGGGTTAGTATGCATAACCTTCATCCCCATAATCAATGGATGAGAGAGATTTGGAAAATCAAATCTTTTCCCCATTGATTATAGGATTCGAATAAGGCAATAAAGGGGTATTTTATTAAAGATAGGAGAGAGAGAAATGGTTTTTGTGAGAGAAGAGAGAGGGGGGTGTGAGGGATGATCCTTGTGCCGATCCGGGGACTCCGTCCAACAATCAATCGATTCAATCATCGGTTCGAGCGTTGGGTTTCTAGACTTGAGCTTTGAAGTAGTTGAGAGTTTGTGGACTTAGATTTAGAAGTGATTGAGAGAGTTGGCACAAGATGTGGTATCGGAGTTCAGCCGAAGCTTACGTCTACATGCTATAAGGTGCAACCTGAATTCACTAAAACTTTAAATATAGTGGCCTCGAAGGGCCGAGTGTTACTTATCTTAGAAAAGGGAGAGGGGTGTCAGAGCTCTTAGATTCGAAAGTCTAATCTAGAACATTTATCTGGTCTGCTATTTATAGAGTTTTAGGAAATATCTGGGTCTGGGGCGGTTTCTGCAGCAGCTTTGACAAACTCCAAGCTGAGCTAGTGGGTCCCGTCATCATCTTTGTGGAATCCCAGGCATTTCTCTTCGCCCTACTACCTACAAGCAAACGGTCAAGCGGAGGCTACAAACAAGACCATTAACAGCAACCTGAAGAAGATGCTCGATGGAAGAAAGGGGCTCTGGGACGAGGCTCTGAATGATGTACTTTGGGCCTACAGAATGACTCTAAGGCGACTATGCAAGAATCACCCTTTAGCCTCGCCTTCAGAGCAAAAGCAGCAATTCCAACAGAAGCTATCTACCCGACAGCCAGATCTAAAGTCATCAGCTCGGGAGTAAACGATGAATGGATGACAAGGAGCCTAGACCTGCTAGACAAGAGAAAAGACTAAGCAGCCGCTAACCTGGCCAATTACGTCTAGCAGTTAAAGCGAGCCTACAATAGGAAGGTGAAAACTAGAGATTTTCAGAAAGACGACCTTGTTTGGCGACAGATGAATCCCTACATGAAGAATCCAGTGCATGGGAAGCTCAAGGTGAAGTGGGAGAGTCCCTACATCGTCAACCAGACCGTACCCGGAGGAGCTTATTACCTAAAAACTGTGGAAGCTCACTATCTTCTCCTCCCTTGGAACGCAAATAATTTGAAGAAATACTATTGCTGAATAAAATATCTTGGACAAAGTTCCCTCCACTACCGTCTCTAAAAAGAAAAATATTGTGTCTTTGAATTTTACCAAGAGTCGGGTCGATACTCACTATGTGGCAAATCCACCGCTCTCCGAAAGGGGGTTAGTCTTACCGCACTGAGTGAGACACCACAATCCCCTTCTTAGAGCTCGATTGGTTTGTCAGTAGTCGGTGTCCTTCTGAAACTGTAGATCAAGTTACCCTTTAGAGGTAGCTCGTTGTAAGCCCGAGATTAATACAACTCGGCAACCGATGAAACAGTAGAGGCATGATGAGTCTGAAATACGGTTCCTCTTTGGTGATAGACCTAATGATGATGAAAAACCCAAAGCTTTAGCTTGGTACCTGACAAAATAGTCGAGGCATGATGAGTGCTGTGTTGCGGCTCCTCATCGGTGATAGACGAAACGGTCGAGGCATGATAAGTCTGAGTTGCAGCTCCTCATTGGTGATAGGTTGGTGATGAAGATGCATAGGTCAAGGCATGATGAGTTCAAACTACGGTTCCTCATCGATGATAGACTTGATGATGATGATAAACCTGAGCCTTAACTCGGTGTCTGATAAAACAGTCAAGGCATGTTGAGTCCGAACTATGATTCCTCATCAGTGATAGAACTGATGATGATGAGAAACCTGAGCCTTAGCTCAGTACCAGATGAAACGGTCAAGGCATGATGAGTCTGAACTATGATTCCTCATCGGTGATAGACCTGATGATGATGATAAACCTAAGCCTTAGCTTGGTACCACATGAAACAATCGAGACACGGTGATGCATAAGGAAACACAGGCCTTAGCTTGGTGGTAGACGAGGAGATCGTGGCGTGGTGAGTCTGAACAACAGTTTCTCGCCGACGCTATGACCTAACGGAGGTAAAGTATGTCAAGTTAGAATAGCTGTTCCTCACCAAGTTTTGCGGCCTTTCGGATGTACTCAAGCCTGAAGTTTTAGCTCGGCAAAGATGTAGTAAGAACCAGTTCCAAATAGACAAGGAAGATTATACAAGGTGACTTCCAAAGAGAAAATTTTATTCAGAGGTGCAGTGCAGAATCAAGCCTGACGGTCGTCGAGGTCCTCACCACCTCCGCGCCAGACGACCTCCGAGGAAT
This sequence comes from Chamaelirium japonicum, assembly GCA_947650365.1. Classification (NCBI taxonomy): domain Eukaryota; kingdom Viridiplantae; phylum Streptophyta; class Magnoliopsida; order Liliales; family Melanthiaceae; genus Chamaelirium; species Chamaelirium japonicum. Next base: position 64,324,842 of record OX393549.1, on the reverse strand, counting down.
ATGTCCCTGCTGATAAGGAAGAAAAAAGGAACTCTTCTTGCCCTGTACTGCCCTCCCCGCAGGCCTTGTTTCTCTACCGTGTCTTTCGTTGCACCGGGGGGAGAAGGTCGAAAGAAGTTCGGAACCCCAACCGGAAAAAGAGAAAGATCAGGGCGGAGATCCGTTAGCCACACGCTCTCCACCTCCATGCCAAGGATGTCAGTGAAGAAGAGTAGAACCACATTATCAGAGATCCCCCAGAGTTGATCCCCTAGACAACTCTTGCATCGGCTCTTCCACCTCTGACGAACTTCTGGCTGGTTCAACAAGGATGGGCGGAGAGGGCAAAGATCAAGGCCGAAGCCTCCCTCCTTCCCCAGTACCACCGGTCTTGATCGCCACCTCGCTCTCTAGAGCTCCGAAAAAAGGAGGCTGAAAAATCCGAGGAGCCCAAGGAGGTTAGCCGAGGGCAGAGGACTGGACTTGGACAGGTTATGTGCTCTTTTGTGACACCGATGGTGCGGACAGCAAGCTGCCGCATCCATAGAAGACCACTGACCCCGGAGGGACTAGCTATAGCACGATAGTAAGTAATAATCCCAACTATAGGCATATTTATAAATGGTTGACCAAAGAGTATGACAAGGTTCAAGAATCGAGCTATGGCGTTGGGATGGAACTCTTCATAGAAAAACAGAAGTGACGAGACAAAAAGAGGCAAGATCATCAAGGTAAAGCCAAAGTCAAAGATGACAAAATTATACGAGATGCGATTCAGATAAATATCCAAGGGGGGTAGATGCCTTAGCATCCCCCCGAGGCCATCGAGATGAAAGCCAAAGGGTCTGATACTTCAGTATCCCCGACAAGCCGTTGAAGATAGACAGCCAAGGGGCCTGATAGGTTAGCATCCCCCCGAGGCCATCGAGATGAAAGCTGAGGGGTCTAATGCTCCAGCATTCCCCGTAGACCGTTGAAGACGATAGCCAAGGGGCCTGATGCCTTAGCATCCCCCCGAGGCCATTGAGATAAAAGCCAAGGGGTCTGATGCTTCAGTATCCCCCATAGGCCGTTGAAGATAGACAGCCAAGGGGTCTTATGCCTTAGCATCCCCCCGCAAGGCCGCCGAGATGAAAGTCAAGGGGTCTGATGCTTCAGCATCCCCCACAGGCCATTGAAGATAGCAGCCAAGGGGCCTGATGCCTTAACATCCCCCCGAGGCCATCGAGATGAAAGCCAAGGGATCTGATGCTTAAATATCCTCCGCAGGCCATTGAAGATGATACCCCAAGGGTTCTGATGCCTTAGCATCCCCCCAAGGCCATCGAGATGAAAGCGTAGGGTTCTAATGCTTTAGCATCCCCCGTAGGCCATTTAAGGTAGATAGCCAAAGGGCCTGATGCCTTAGCATCCCGCCGAGTTCATCGAGATGAAAGTCGAAGGGTCTGATGCTTCAGCATCCCCCACAAGTCGTTAAAGGTAGACAGCCAAGGGGCTGGATGCCTTAGTATCCTCCCAAAGTCGTTGAGATAAAAGCTGAGGGGTCTGATACTTCAGCATCCCCCGCAAGCTGTTAAAGATGATAGCCAATGGGCCTGATGCTTAGAATCCCCCCGAGGCCATCGAAATGAAGACCGAGGGGTCTGATGATTTAGCATCCCCCACAGGCCGTTGAAGATAGACAGATAAGGGGCCTAATTGTTGGAATCTAATCCGGGTCAGAGGCTCGCAGCGGAAACGATTTGGCGGTCGAAAGACCGTTCATGGTGCACGTTACATGATTTAAACTTTCATTGAAACTAATCTACATATGTGTGCATGTGTATGCACGAGAATCGAAAACCCCTAACGGCAATCTAGCGTAATGATTAACTTAGCATGGATGCAAATCATAATGCCCGCTAGATCTACATGTTAGATTACACATACCTTTCGTACGGATCTTTTAACCGCAGAGAATTGTCTTCTTTGTCGATGGAGACGGAAGATCGTTCGCGAAGATGCCGACGGTACGAATGGAGATGTTGCCTTCTTGTTCACCCGATCTCACACGATGCACGGAACGTCGCTCTCGGATCTCTGAGTGCCTCCGAAGAACTACCCTTCTCCTTCTTCAGAACTCCACGCGAGGAAGACGAAGTAGCAAGCGAGAAACGGAGAGAGATTAGGGAGAGAACTAGAGAGATTAGAGAGAGGAGGGGGTTCGGATTTTTGCATCCTATGGGGCCGGCGCCCCATAGGTCCCTTTATAGGGCCGGCCAATCCCCTTGGATAGGAATCCAAGGGGATAATGACCCCCTCTCATTATCTCTCCATTATCTCCTTTTTATCTCTCAGCGTATTTATCCGTTTTCCCACTTTTTAGGGCTCGATCTTAACCGTTTTATCGCCCTGTCCCTATCTATATGGCTGGCCCTATAGATGAGGGATTCTTATCCCTACATCATAGGGCCGGCCCTAGCAAGGTGTCACACCACTGGGGTCGGCCAACAGTGAGGTCCGGCAGAGTGAGGTTTTTACCAAAACGCCCCGACGCCTCATTTTGACCATTTCTAGCGTGCGATGCCTAGCGGCCATTACTTAAGTGATCTTTACTAGTTACCTACTATTAACTGAGGCCACCGGAGGGTGCCTCTAGCAAAGTCAACTAGTCAACTCGCAACATACCCCGGTGCATCGCACCTATACAGCGAAGTTCACTTATGGCTAGGGATTACTACATACGACTCTGCACTAGTCTCGGGCTCAACCCTTAGTACTCGTATGTAGTTATGCATCTACCGTGCTCTAGTGCCATGCACACACGGAGCGTATACTTCTTTCTTCCTCATGCTTATGGTGTTCTGAGGAGACGGTTCAAGAACCGTACATAATGTTGATAAGGTGGAACCATCAGGGACCGGGGTTCATGGCTTCCAACTCAAGCTCGATCGACACACTACCCGAGTGTACCATCGATCCTCTGAGCTCGAGTTAACCTGTGTAGCCACCCAGAGTGCGACGCAGGCTGCACTCCAATTCACCCAGACTTACTATGTTCTCCATCATACCCCTGCTCTCCGCTTAGTAGTGGTAAACCCGCTGTCCCTCCACTTGATGCCATGATTCACTTCGAGCGGTGAAGACTACCGTCAGACTCGAATGATCATATGACTTGGTTCCTTCCAGGTTGACCTATACATCGTACCTCTTATTACCCCGTCGAGTAACCGAACCCGGTCAACAGTCAAACTGATGACCACCAGGCCTGGGTTTGGTACAGTGTAAGTCACACCAAGGAACGCACCTCCCATCAGGGGTGTGGATGGCCTGCAGGAGTGACACGCTAATGCAACGCCAGCCGGGTAACCCAGTACACCGTGGTTTTGGATCACTGCATATGGACCCTCACACATTGGTGCGCCAAAGCACCACGCAACTGGTTAGTCCATCAGTCGTGGTTCCTCAGGCTTTAGGACCGTTTTACCCTAAGTAGAAACACGGCTTAGTGTACCAGTGTCTGCTCACTGATCTGTACACCGTGTTAGTTCCGTTCAGCCACAGACACTGTGCCTGGTGATGACCATGGTGAAGACATCCCATGAACTGTCATCGCCAACAGCTTACCATGATGAGGCGACCAACCTGATCATAGCTGCAAACATATTTAGGTTATACGGGACCAATCCACTTAGTCTTCAACTCAGTGGACTACCATATAACCATGGCTCTTTGTTCTCTAAAGAACACGTAACTATGTTACGCACCTATATGCATCTCATGTAATAATAACTATCAATCTTTATTAGACCAAAATATAAAGTTTTACAAGCTTAGAACACATCAATCCTAACAATCTCCCACTTGGTCTAGCGAAGCAAAACGGTTTTGACTCCCATCGCGTCCACATATCGCTCGAATGCCTTGGTAGGTATTGCCTTTGTGAAAGGATCAGCAACATTATCTGTAGATGCAATCTGTGTCACCGCTACTCGCCCTTGCTTTTGAAACTGCCGAATCAAGTGGAACTTGCGCTCGATGTGCTTCCCCTTTTGGTGATGTCTTGGCTCCTTAGCTTGTGCTACCGCCCCACTATTGTCGCAGTAAAGCACAATAGGTAACTGGGCCTCTGGTACGCACCCTAAATCCGTAAGGAATTTCTTGAGCCATACCGCCTCTTTGGCTGCCTCGTACGCTGCAACGTACTCAGCCTCTGTGGTAGAGTCTGCGATGCATTTCTGCTTCACACTCTGCCAACTAACCGCTGCTCCTCCTAACATAAACACAAAACCTGATGTCGACTTCCTGGATTCCAAATCTGACATAAAGTCAGAATCTGTGTATCCAATCGGCGTCAGTTCTTGTCCAGTGTAAAGCAACTCATAGTCCCTTGTTCTACGAAGGTACTTGAGTATACACTTCACTGCTGTCCAGTGATCTGGACCCGGATTCGACTGAAACCGACCCATCATGCCTACTGCGAAACAGATATCTGGCCTTGTACAATGCATAGCATACATTAGACTACCCAATGCCGAGGCATAAGGTATCTTCTGCATTTTTGCTCTCTCCTCAGGTGTCTTAGGACATTGATCCTTAGACAGTTTTATGCCATGTCTAAATAGCACAAAACCCTTCTTGGAGTCTTGCATGTCAAACCTAGCCATAACCTTATCTATATACGCGGCCTGTGACAGCGAGAGAATCCTGTTCTGGCGATCACGTGTTACCTTGATCCCCAAAACATAACTCGCTTCACCTAGGTCTTTCATATCGAACTGTGTTGACAACCAGACCTTTACCGTTGACAATGTTCCTACATCATTTCCAATGAGTAGAATATCGTCTACGTAAAGTATCAAATATACTACTGTGGTCTTATCAGTCCTCTTGTATACACATGGTTCATCCTCGTTTTGATTAAATCCATACGTCTGGATTGCCTGATCAAAACGGATGTTCCAACTTCTAGATGCTTGCTTTAGTCCATAAATGGACTTCTGCAACTTGCAAACTAGATGTTCCTGACCCTCTGACTCAAAGCCTGGTGGCTGAATCATATAAATGTCTTCTTCCAAATTTCCGTTAAGGAATGCTGTCTTGACATCCATTTGCCAGATCTCCCAGTTGTAATGGGCTGCAATGGATAGGAGGATCTGAATAGACTTTATCATAGCTACCGGCGAGAAGGTTTCGTCAAAGTCGATCCCTTCTCTCTGGGTATAACCCTTGGCAACTAATCTAGCTTTATAAGTCTCTATTGTACCATCGGATCCTCTCTTCTTCTTATACACCCACTTACACCCAATAGGTTTAATATTGGATGATGGTGTAACAAGAGTCCAGACTACGTTATGGGACATTGATTCAATTTCTGCCTCCATAGCCTTTTGCCAGTCAGAGCTGTCAGAAGCTCCCACTGCCTCATCGTAGCTCAGTGGGTCATCCTCCTGACCCTCTGGATCAACCAATAAGGTTTCTCCATAGTATCTGTCAGGAGCTCTGATGTTTCTCCCACTGCGACGAGGTGGTGGTGGTGTTACAGGATTAATAGGTTCTACAGTATCTAGTATATTATTATCTGTAATGTCAGCTCCCACTATGCTTTTGGATGCGCTCTCTGATCTAGTACCCAGTAGCTCATCCAGAACTACATTACTAGTAGGTTTGTGGTCCACAATATAATCCTGTTCTAGGAAATAGGCGTTCGTAGAAACGATCACCTTCTTTTCCTCAGGATCATAAAATAGACCACCTTTGGTCTCCTTGGAATACCCTACAAATAAGCATACTCTGGTTTTAGATTCCATCTTTTCCCTCTTATCCCTTCGCACATGTGCAGGGCATCCCCATATTCTGAAATGCTGTATCAATGGCTTTCGCTTTGACCACAGTTCTCTAGGGGTCTGAGGCACTGACTTAGACGGAACGTGATTCAGAATATAAACTGCTGTTTGTAGGGCATATCCCCAAAAGGTCATTGGTAAACTGGCGTAACTTATCATGCTACGAACCATGTCGAACAAGGTTCGATTCCTTCTCTCAGAAACTCCATTTTGTTGTGGGGTACCTGTAGCAGTTAACTGGGATTTTATCCCATGTTCCACCAAATACCCTAGGAACTCGTCAGATAGGTATTCACCTCCTCGATCAGATCGAAGGGTTTTTATATATTTACCTGTCTGCTTTTCTACTTCAGCCCTGAACTCTTTGAACATGTCAAAGGATTCTGACTTCCGATGCATCAGGTAAATGTAACCATATCTTGAGTAATCATCAATGAATGTGATGAAATACTCATGGCCTCCTATCGCCTTGACATTCATGGGTCCACAGACATCCGAATGGATTAACTCTAATACCTCAGTGGCTCTTACTCCTTTACCTTTAAAGGACCTCTTGGTCATCTTGCCTTCTAGGCAGGATTCACAGGTGGGAAGGATCTCCGTAGGATCTGTTTCCAGAAGCCCGGCCTTCACCATTCTATGGATCCTATCTAAGGCAATATGCCCAAGTCGTAAGTGCCACAGGTGGGTTAAATTTTCCGAAGGATTCTTACGCTTAGATGAATTAACATTAAATGCTGAAGTTATTATGTTATGTTTTTCAAATTTAGGACTTACAACATAGAGATGATTCTGAACCATTCCTCTTATTATAAAAGTTCCATTCAGTTTAAACGACACACCAGAAGCATCAAAATAAACTGAATAACCTTCATTTACTAAAGAAGAAACAGAAATTAAGTTACGTCTCAAGGACGGTACATAAAAGACATCTCTAAGAGTCAAAGTCTTATTATTCGAAAAACTAAGATTAACGTCTCCAATAGCTTCAGCAGCAGCCACGGCCTCAGTTCCCATGCTCAAGGTCACCTCTCCATCAAGCAATCTTCTGCTTTCCCGAAACCCCTGAAGAGAGTTACAGGCATGGTTAGTGGATCCAGAATCCACAATCCAACTAGCAACAGAACTATTACTTGAAAGAAATGATTCAACAACTAAGAGTTGTAGATTACCTTCTCCGGCATTCCGAGGTTGCTTGCAGTCCTTCTTCCAATGACCCTTCTGGCCACACCGGAAACACTTCGTGCCCGGTTTCTTTGATTCTCCAGACCCAGAGGCTCCAGCAGAGTCCTGCACAGGCAGTGACTTAGGTTTCTTTTTATGTTTCTTGCCCTGAGGTTTGCTAGGCTTCTTGAAGGATCTGCGTTGCACGTGAAGTGCTTCGCCCTTCTGCTTGAAGCCATCCTCAGCTGCCTGGAGAGCTCCCAGAAGCTCTGCATTTGTCATAGCCAACTTGTTCAAATTAAAGTTGGTGACAAAGCCTTCAAAGGCTCCAGACAGTGACGAGAGGAAGATGTCTGTCATCACCTCGCCTTCTAGCACAATGTCCATGGTAGCTAGTTCGTTCTGGAACCCAAACATTTTCATCATGTGTTCCCGAACCAGCGTCCCATTGGACATCTTAGTGCCGACGAGTTTCTTGATGGTAAGGTATCACGTAACGCGATTGTGACCTTCAAACATCTCCTTCAAATACAACATCATGTCAGAAGCGTCGGGCATCTCCTCGACTTGCTTCTGCAGAGTTGTTTGCAAGGATGCTATTATATAGCATTTACATATCTCATTAGATTCCTTCCAGTCAGTGAATGCCTTTAACTGTGCCTCTGTGGCATTGGGTCCTGGCAAATCTGGCTCATAGTCATTAAGGGCTGATATATGTTTACCAATCCTTAGGACCAGGTACAGGTTGTGCTTCCAGTCCTCATAGTTGGGACCGGTAAGTTTGTGGTCATTTAGGATAGCGGACAGGGGGTCTCACTTAGTCATCTGAAAATAAAGATTGAATAATGAGTATGCATAAAAACTTATTTTATGGATTTTTTTAAAACAAGCTAATTATATCCATATGTCAACGCTACCCTCAAGCGAAGTCATTACCATGGATTAATTAACCATGTATGTAAGATCTCGGAATCGACTGTACCTGCCCTAGGGGGGCATCATACAGCGTCAATCCGCTCACACGGGCCTTTTCCTTGACCCTATCCAAATCTGCCAACTAAGGGCTGTGATGGACCATGGTTATCTTTCGGCCAGTACCACGTGATCACCGTTGTCTTCGCAACGAATACCTCACGTGTACTTATGATGCTTACCCACGAGCCTAAGCAATTACGACACTGGAGTTCATGCGGCCCCCACTAGGGTGGGATGAAAAGCCCTTCTCTCCTGGCCCCGTAATCGCCATATCCGCAGGGAGGTCATTAAGTAATTTGGCATGGAAACACACAGCTCCCACCCTAGGGGGTGTGAAGTTATGCATCCCCACCCAAACACAAAACGACTGGCCGTGGAGGCCAGAGGATCTTATAAAAGTCCTCTCTTGCATCCCTTATAATTCTGAGGGTTATTTTGCGAGTATGAATTTATGCAAATGCAAAGGTAGCGACCTCCTAAATACAAGACCCTGGTCACACCATGCTCCCACTAGCGTTCAAGCCCTTCGCCTAGCATTAATCACTCTCGGAATATCATAGTCCCTGCCTCAAGTGGATTTCTCCATTCAAGGGTCACATTACATATTCCAAGAATATCGATGCTTTGCAAAATTGGTTATCACGCTAATGCTCTGGAGCTAATCCTAGAGTCAGACTCACTGGAAAGGACTCCCACTAGTCATGGGGCCTCGCTTATAGATTTGACAATTGATGTTCAATGGATCTCCATCTCATCTTTGATTTCGATGCTGGCCAAATAGGCACACCCGACTAGTCGGGTGCTCTCCTAATGGTGACATAACCATATGTGATGGGATCCCACTAACATCAAAAGTCAACTAAATAATAGGCATCATCTAGCGGGATCCTAACCTCAAACAGTCGCTTGGACCAGAGGGGAAAGGCATCCCTCTGAAAACTGATAATCACATTATCTCATCGGGGTTCGATATGAAGCTTAAAGAACTAATTAAAGAAAGCAACCATTAAAACTGAATTAAGTTCAGGGTCCGACCCCTGAACCTAATTAGCACAGTGCAGGCCTCTAGCTTTCTTCGCAAGGTTCCTCGGTCCGGCTCCTCCGTCGCGCTCGCGAACACTTTGCCGGATCGTCTTCATCCTCCAGGGTTCTGCTTCCGCTCCCGATGGTGGATTTCTTTGGCACATCTTTCTTCTCGATCTGTAACCGAAAATTCTAGTACGCTTCGAGCAAGTGCTCGCTCGTACACAATTTCCTAGAAAGAAAAGAAAAAACACACCTAGGAAAAAGCCATGGGAAACCGAGGATGGTCATCCCCCATCACTCGCCCAATCTAAGGCTCAATTACAAATCCACACACAAAAAACAAATCCAGACAATTGCTAACTCGGGGTCCGACCCCCGGTAGCAAGCACAAAGCATAGATCTAGATTTTTTATAGCGGTGCCCTGCAAGAATGATCAATAGAACAAGCACAATCTATACATATGCATGATCTAAGCGTAAGAACCCCGATGATCTCACGCATTCATCATGCGCACACATATTAGTTTCATGAAAAAACGTGAAACGCACACCACTAATGCGGCTCTGATACCAATTGTTGGAATCTAATCCGGGTCAGAGGCTCGCAGCGGAAACGATTTGGCGGTCAAAAGACCGTTCATGGTGCACGTTACACGATTTAAACTTTCATTGAAACTAATCTACATATGTGTGCATGTGTATGCACGAGAATCGAAAACCCCTAACGGCAATCTAGCGTAATGATTAACTTAGCATGGATGCAAATCATAATGCCCGCTAGATCTACATGTTAGATTACACATACCTTTCGTACGGATCTTTTAACAGCAGAGAATTGTCTTCTTTGTCGATGGAGACGGAAGATCGTTCGCGAAGATGCCGACGGTACGAAAGGAGATATTGCCTTCTTGTTCACCCGATCTCACACGATGCACGGAACGTCGCTCTCGGATCTCTGAGTGCCTCCGAAGAACTACCCTTCTCCTTCTTCAGAACTCCACGCGAGGAAGACGAAGTAGCAAGCGGGAAACGAAGAGAGATTAGGGAGAGAACTAGAGAGATTAGAGAGAGGAGGGGGTTCGGATTTTTGCATCCTATGGGGCCGGCGCCCCATAGGTCCCTTTATAGGGCCGGCCAATCCCCTTGGATAGGGATCCAAGGGGATAATGACCCCCTCTCATTATCTCTCCATTATCTCCTTTTTATCTCTCCGCGTATTTATCCGTTTTCCCACTTTTTAGGGCTCGATCTTAACGTTTTATCGCCCTGTCCCTATCTATATGGCCGGCCCTATAGATGAGGGATTATTATCCCTACATCATAGGGCCGGCCCTAGCAAGGTGTCACACCACTGGGGTCGGCCAACAGTGAGGTCCGGCAGAGTGAGGTTTTTACCAAAACGCCCCGATGCCTTATTTTGACCATTTCTAGCGTGCGATGCCTAGCGGTCATTACTTAAGTGATCTTTACTAGTTACCTACTATTAACTGAGGCCACCAGAGGGTGCCTCTAGCAAAGTCAACTAGTCAACTCGCAACATACCCCGGTGCATCGCACCTATGCAGCGAAGTTCACTTATGGCTAGGGATTACTACATACGACTCTGCACTAGTCTCGGGCTCAACCCTTAGTACTCGTATGTAGTTACGCATCTACCGTGCTCTAGTGCCATGCACACACGGAGCGTATACTTCTTTCTTTCTCATGCTTATGGTGTTCCGAGGAGACGGTTCAAGAACCGTACATAATGTTGATAAGGTGGAACCATCAGGGACCGGGGTTCATGGCTTCCAACTCAAGCTCGATCGACACACTACCCGAGTGTACCATCGATCCTCTGAGCTCGAGTTAACCTGCGTAGCCACCCAGAGTGCGACACAGGCTGCACTCCAATTCACCCAGACTTACTATGTTCTCCATCATACCCTTGCTCTCCGCTTAGTAGTGGTAAACCCGCTGTCCCTCCACTTGATGCCATGATTCACTTCGAGCGGTGAAGACTACCGTCAGACTCGAATGATCATATGACTTGGTTCCTTCCAGGTTGACCTATACATCGTACCTCTGATTACCCCGTCGAGTAACCGAACCCGGTCAATAGTCAAACTGATGACCACCAGGCCTGGGTTTGGTACAGTGTAAGTCACACCAAGGAACGCACCTCCCATCAGGGGTGTGGATGGCCTGCAGGAGTGACACGCTAATGCAACGCCAGCCGGGTAACCCAGTATACCGTGGTTTTAGATCACTGCATATGGACCCTCACACATTGGTGCGCCAAAGCACCACGCAACTGGTTAGTCCATCAGTCGTGGTTCCTCAGGGTTTAGGACCGTTTTACCCTAAGCAGAAACACGGCTTAGTGTACCAGTGTCTGCTCACTGATCTGTACACCGTGTTAGTTCCGTTCAGCCACAGACACTGTACCTGGTGATGACCATGGTGAAGACATCCCATGAACTGTCATCGCCAATAGCTTACCATGATGAGGCGACCAACCTGATCATAGCTGCGAACATATTTAGGTTATACGGGACCAATCCACTTAGTCTTCAACTCAATGGACTACCATATAACCATGGCTCTTTGTTCTCTAAAGAACACGTAACTATGTTACGCACCTATATGCATCTCATGTAATAATAACTATCAATCTTTATTAGACCAAAACATAAAGTTTTACAAGCTTAGAACACATCAATCCTAACACTAATGCGTTAGCATCCCCCCGAGGCCGTCGAAATAAAAGCTAAAGGGTCTGATGCTTCAGCATCCCCCGTAGGTCGTTAAAGATAGATAGCCAAGGGGCCTAATGCCTTAGCATCCCACTTAGGCCCTCGAGATAAAAGCCGAGGGGTTTGAGACCTTGGCCTCCCCCCTAGTCATTCGAAGGAGGGGTCGAACTTTCTGAGGTCCCCCATGATGAAAGATGCACCACGCCCTTAGCAGGACGAAGCACGCCTTTGGGGACTAGTGTCCCGAGAACAACTGTTCGAGTCGAAAAAGAAAAGCAGATGAAAGAAACAAGGAAGGTTAGCAAAAATTGAAACATTTATTCCTTCTCAAGCTAGGTTATATCGTAGAATAGAAACAAGATTTCTAAATTACATCGAAGAACAAAAAGAAGAAAGAAAGAGCCGATGCGCTCTTTCTTGATTGACGAAACGCCCATCCCTGATCTCATATCCAAGCTCTGATCCTTCCCGTTCGATGCTGGTGAAGAGAAAAGGGAAGCGTCAATGTATGGGGTGGCCGTTGGTGGATCACTCATGAAAGACGACAAAGGAGTGCCTCCATAACCCAGCCCACTGCTGGTGCCGCCACCGACCTCAGCTTCTGGTAGCCCCACAAACCATGGTGGCACCGGGGTCTACGCAGGCCATCCGCCCCGAGAGCAGGGACCAAAGGGCAAGGCGAGCACTTACATGCCTGAAATGCTCCTAGACCCCCGACTCAAGGGATGGTGTTAGCGAAGGGTGTGGGATCTTACATGCCCTCCTATTACGAACAAAGTCAAAGGGGACACACATGATGCCCCCCCCCCCCCCCCCCCTATGTGATCTCCTCTGACGAAGAGTGTCTTCCACCCACCTTCCAACTCCTCCGGGATCCCATCCATGGATCAGCACTTGGTAGAAAAGGCACTGCTATCATTGGCAAGAAAAAGAAGTTCTCAACTCCATCGCCATGGTGGAAGACGGCTGGGGAAAGCCTCTACTTATAGCTGAGTGTGCAATTATGAAGAGCACTAAATTCGCAGCTAGTCATAATCTATTAAGATAGGCGGTATCTCGGAGCATTGAAGGCACAGATTCACCGTATCCCTTGGCGCGAACGCCTCGGGATCACGCGGATAGTTATAGTCTAGAGACTTCTATGTGATGACTCTAGGCGATGCCGTTCGATATGCCCTCTCGTGAATGATGTAGGCAGGTCGCGTGGATACCGTCTGATCAAATGGAACCCTGGGAGGGATAGAACCATATGTGCCCATAATATTTATGGACGCGGGCAAAGGCACAACCATACCAAGAGCGCACCCGTAGAACTGACGAACGCGAGCAAAGACACAGCGACACAAAACAAAAGATGACGACACAAGGAAAACCTTCTCATTCATTCCCCAAGGAGAAGTACAGATATGAGCTCAACAGGGCGCTACAATTAGTCGAGGGACTCGACCATCTTTATGTACTGCTGCTGGAGGTTGGCGATCTCAGTGGTGCATTCCCGATCCTTTGCCCCTAGCTCGGCCTGATGCGCCTCCTGAAGGGTGGCCACCTCGGCAATTCGATCTTACTTCTCCACTTCCAGGCTAGCCTGGAGGCCTCGTCGAGCCATGTTTGTGCCGACCAGATTAGACAGCAGGCCCTGGATGACGATAGCCGCAACTTCTCGTTCCTACTCCTTCGCCTCCAGCAAGGACTAGAGCCTAGAGAGATCCACTCGAAGACCGGCAAGTTCTTGCTCAAGTTGTGCCAACCTGGCCTTGAGAGCTATGACCTTAGAGTTCCTCTGCGTAACAGCTTCTCAGAGGCCAGATACCTCGCCCTAAAGATGCGTCGCTGCTGCGTCCCTCCTCAATATCTCCTCGGCGCCCACGCTCTGGAGCCAGCGGGTTCGTTTCCTCTCTATCTCCACTGCTTGCATCAGGAAAGCATGCTTGTGAATCAGGCGAGTGACCGAGTGGGCACTCTCGGGCCTTGGTATCTGGGTGGAGAGCTCACGAAGCTAGTGGAGTTCTCGAGCTTCCTGCCCCACCCTCTCACCGATATGGATGAGGTCCGCCAGACTTTGTAAAAGAAGAAGTGATGAGGTACACAAGATACTATCCCTTATGGAAAGATAAGGGATGACAATACCTATATGAGGTGAGAGATCGAGCTTGGCAAGAAGGGTGCCCACGGCTTGGACATGTCCCCGTCGTAGTCCCCGGGAAGAATGAGCCCTCGGGCCAGTGCCGATACAACCTGGGGATTTGAGGAGTGGTCATCCTCCCAAACTGGGTGACTTCCTCTCCCCTCCTCACAGACGATCAGGGAAGGCCAAAAGATAGTGCGCTTAGCTCAACTAGCCTTGCCTCCCAACGGGTCGCAAGAAGACATTGATGGCGTACCGACAGTATTGATTCTGGGATGTTCATCCTCGCCTGCGCAAGAAATAAAGTTCACAGCAGATGGACAATTGAACGGGAGATGGTATTTGAGTCACCTTCTAAGAAATAACCAGTGAGCTTAAGCAGATCTCTCGTGCCTAGGATGATGCTCTCTACCGGGGTTTCCACCTCGATGAAAACCTCCACCTCCATTTTCGCGAGCGCCGCCACGCCCGCATCACCGCAGGCCGCACTTGGCCCCTCCGACCCAACTCTTGGAACCAAAGGAGTTATTGACCCAATCACGCCTAGCCCTTCTGACAGAATATCTTTCAAAGGAAGAATTGGGGCTGACAAAATATCCAGGCCTAGACCTCCCGAGCTCGCCGGCTCGGATGGAGCCAGAAGCACGCACCTCGAGCTACCAAGGGAGCTACCCGGCTGATCCTGCTGCAGTCGTGCCTTCTTAGACTAGCATACCTGGCGAAGGACCACGTTGAGCTCCTCACTCGATAGCAGCACTTTATCCTTGGGGCCACAGCCGATGTTCACCCTAAGCTCAGGTCTGGACGGCGCCTCCGAAACCAAACTCTTCCCCCTAGTCTCAGGGGCTCGACAGGGGAGGATTCACGAGCTCTATTCCCCACCCGAACGTTATGAGGGTCGCTCGACTGAAGGTGGTCGTCACCCAACTGAAGGGGGTCCGCCTTAGACGGGTCGATAGAGGGGCAAACCAGCGGATCAGGTCCAATAGGGCCCTCTCCCAGGTATGTCATGCTCTCATCGGAGTCTAACCGCGTGGGTCTGGGAACCACACCCCCTCCATACGAAAAGGACCCATGGGGTTCACCTCTGCTATCACCGTTGTCGTCAACATTAGGTCCTTCTGGACCCCTGGGGCTAGGCCCCCGGTCATCACGATCGCCAGCATTGTGACCATTGCTGCCACCTCCATCGCCCGCTGAATCCTGGAAGCAAGCTTAATCATCACCAACATCTCCATCGTCACTAGCCTCGCCGCAGCCGTCATTAAGGAGTCTTCCCGCTCGATTGCTGTCACCGAGGGGGAGACCCAGAGGGATTGCCTCAGTATAAGCAAGGGTCGATGGCCTCAACATTGGCATGTAAGGATCAGACTATAAAACCTTGCTCCAATAAACTGGCGTGTGCACAAAGAGCTCTGCGATTTAAGCGCGTCGTTGCTGGCCCTTATTCCCCTTATCAAAGGCACAACGAAGGGGGAGTTTAGTGGACATGTGGGAACAGTACCCTAGCACCCTAGCAAATTCGCCTCGCCAATCTCCGGCTAGTTGCAAAGGCAGGTCCATCCAGGATGAATCAGACTCGGGAAGTCCATCGAACACAGCGGATGCCGAAGGACGACTACTGAAATACACCCCGTGGATCCCCTAGAGTGCCACCCTCTTCATGAGGTACCTACTGAAGAACCAGTCAAGGTCGATTGGGATCCCGTGGGCATGAAGGACATCGCAACAGTGGAGAACCCTCCAAGAATTCCCACCTGGTTGACGAGGACAGAGTTGGAGGTGGGAACACTGGATGTCCAATCACATGACCACTGACACCGAACAGGTTGAAGGTATGGCTTCGTATTCTGGTATTGATTTCATAATGGTTGGAAATTAATTTGGTATACCTATTACTAGGGATGGGACTTGAGCAGGTCTGACCCAAACCCGACCTACCCAAACCGAACAATGGACAAACATGGACAAAGTTGGTTAAAAACTTGGACGGGTTTGGATAAAAAAATATCAACCCGATTTCAATTTGGACAGGTTTGGGCATCATCGTTTCCAACCCGAGGAACCTGAGTAGGCGAGTACAGTGGTATACATGTATTATGGGGCTAATATTGTTGATCCATCACCACAACCATTCGATTTATGTTTTAGAGAATTAGAGAGAGAGAGAGAGAGAGAGAGGGAGAGAGAGAGAGAGAGAGAGAGAGGGAGAGAGTGTGGTGGTGTTGGCTGATTTTATTTTTTCTAGTGGTGGCAATTGGTGGTTAATAGATTAATTTACTTTGTTTTTCTTGTTTTGGTTTTAAGATATCAAGTATTTCTATTTATTGTGATCAAATTAAACCCGTCTAATCCACCCATTTTTTGGAAAATTGGGCAACTCAAGCAACCTAACATGGGCAAGCATGGGTTGAGCTTCCACGGGCAAAACGGGTTGAGGTGTGGAGGTCGGGTTCGGCATAGGCAAATCCTTCAACCAGCCCAACCGCCCAATTCCCACCCCTAGCTATTACTCATCTAACTAAGGTATCCATTCCAAATTAATATATTGTTCATCTTGATAGTTTCCTCATTGTCTTTTAGTTGAAAGGGAACTTATTAAGCCTTTCTCAATATACTCATGATAATAATTGCTACTTCATTTTCTATCCATGGGGATTTGTCATCAAGAACTTGAGGACAAGCCAGACAATGCCGCGAGGAACTAGGCATGGTGGGCTCTATCCAATAAGCGTGGGGGCGTCACCATCTACAGTCAACCTCTTCATCAATAAAACTGATGAGGACACTTGGCACTCGTGCCTGGGACATCCGGCTTCCTTTTTAGTGAAATCATTGTATCTGCCTTTAAATCTCTGCTATCAGGAAAATAAACGCATTTACCGAAGTTGTAAATTAGGCAAAGTCTCAAAGCTTCCATTTTCTCGTCAAGTCTTATTCAACTCAGTTATTGCATACTCTCCATAGTGATGTTTGGGGCCCATCACTTATTAACTCTTTGGATTGATTTTGATTTTATCTTATCATCGTTGATTAGTGATCACGATTCTTGTGATATTTTCCTTTACGATGCAAATTTGAAGTTGGTGCCCTCTTTATACAGTTCATTAAACTCATTGAAAATCAGCTCAATAAGAAAGTAAAGTTTGTGCAAATGGATGGTTGAGGGGAGTTCGCCATACTCTTCAAGTCTATTTTTTTAAACAAATGCATCTCTCACCTGATTTCATGACTATGAACACTGGAACAAAAAAGCTTAGCAGAGTGAAAGCATGCACCGGCATGTTATGGACATTGGACTTACTCTCATAGCGCATGGATATACTCCCAAACAATCTTGGAATCATGCATTTCAACAACTGTCTACCTGATCAACCGTTTACCCTCCAACACGATCCGTGGGCGCTCTCCCTTCGAAGCTCTCTTCGGCATGCGACTATCCTATGATCATTTGCGCACTTTTGGGTGTGCATGTTTCCCTGTCCTAGCCCCATTTGGAAGAAGAACGTAGGACTTCAAATCGATATAATATATCTTTCTCAGCTACAGTAGTCATCATAAAGGCTACAGATTCCTTTATCTGGTCACGGGCAAAGTCCACATGTCCCGGCATGTGTCGTTTGATGAAACAAGGTTTCCACTCGCTTAACCTTCATCAACGAGGACACCCTCTCATTGGGACTTTTGTGCGTGACCTTTCCCCGTGGACTTGTTTCAACAGCTGCTGACTTCAGGATCCTCTGCTGCCCCATCACATGGCATCTTGTCTCCGCTAGCTTACTCCCCTAATACCTTTTCTCTTCATCCATCTTCTTCAGGTTTAACAGGATTGTCACCCCTTGCGCCTAAACCTCAAGGGTGATCCTGTTCCACTATAGTCAATGGATCGGAAAGTGCTTTTCCAGCATGCATCAGTAGTTGTCTCCCTCCTACCAGCTCCACCATCGTTCCTGTATTTGCTCCAGCATCTCGTCAGGAAAATGGTGGCCCTGGCTATGTAGATGTCTTTCTCGGTGCATATCAAGCTTCTGACCTCGAACTTGCTGATGCCTCTGGTTTGGCCTCCGCTAGATCGATTGTTCCCTTAGTACCTCCTCCATGGCCAACCCATGCCTTTGTTCAGCAAGCTCGAGGTCCTCGCAGTGGTCCTGGTGCGATGCCATTTGATTTATGATCCTCATGCAAAAGGTTAATTCCTCAACCCACTCAATGGTCACACACTCCCGTAACGAAACCCGTCATCCCAAGATTCTCTTTGCATCCCATCATCCAATACCCTTGGCGCTCCTTTCTACCTACCGGATCATTTGACGGAGCCATCCACTTACAAGCAAGCGGCATGTGATCCCAACTAGATACAAGCTATGGACAAGGAGTTTGCCACCCTTCAACGCAACAAGACCTGGTCCCTTGTGCCTTTTAATCCATCGATGAATGTTGTCGGATGTAAATAGGTATACACACTCAATAATGCAGATGGCTCAATTGAATGGTACAAGACCTGCTTGGTGGCCAAAAGCTTCAATCAGTGCAAAGGTTTTGACTTTGAGGAAACCTTCAACCCCATCGTCAAATCAGGAACCATGTGCCTCATTCTCTCCTTGGCTCTCTCTCGTGGCTGGTCATTGCGATAGCTATATGTTAAAAATGCAATCTTACACGGGGACTTGAATAAAGTCATCTACCTCCAGTATCTGCCTAGATTTGTTGATCAAGCAAGACCTAGTCATGTTTATCGCTTGCACAAAGCCCTTTATGGTTTTCGCTAAGCTCCACGGGCATGGTACACAAGATTCACCACCTTTCTTCTTCAACTTGGGTTTATCAGCTACCCTCATGATACTTTGTTATTTCTGTGGCATCAACAAAATTGTATTATTGTCGTCTTACTCATCTCATTTGATGACTCTCCTCCGATTTTGACATGAAGGACCTGGGAGCACTTACCTTCTTCTTGGGAATGCAAGTTGTGTGGCACAACAACTCTCTTGTTCTCTCTCAAGCTCAATATGCTTTTGATCTTCTTGTTGGAATTGAATCCTATTATCAGAGTCGCAGCAGAAGCAAAAGATAGTTCTGAGGATCTCATGATGTATGTTTTATTACAATCTATCTTTTAAACAATCTACATGCGAATCACTGATCATAGCATATGTGCGGACACTTTAGAAGCATACTATAATCTACGGAAGACATGCATGCATCTAGTTAGGTATTTAGAATCATCATACCTTATGGATCTTTATCCGACGAAAACGGAATGACAATGAACCACACTTGAATCGTGAGGGTATCTGTAGGATATCACCTTTTCCCTTGCGAAGGGAGGAATCTTCAAAGTCCTATCTCTGAGTGCAAGGACTACGAACTGACGGAGGATTATGTTCTGAAGATGATGATGAGCTGCGAGGTCTCCTTCTACTCTTTCTTTATTTTTCCTTCTCCTTCCTTCCTCCTTTCTTCCTCTTTCTTCTTCCTCTTTTCCTTGGCCGAAACCATAAAGGGGAGAGAGAGGTAGGGGTTGGATTTTCAAGGAGAGGGGAGAGCTTACATAGGGCCGGCCTCTCCCCCCTATTCCTTCTTATAGGTTTGATCCCCTACTTTCACAAGCAAGCTTGGGCTGGCCCCTATAGGATAGGGATGAGGGGGAAGGGATAAGGCAAGTCGGTTAGGGATTCCTTTATCCGTTAGACACTTCGGATGAAAACGCCCTTATATCGGCAGATCGCATATAAAGATAAAAATTGAGATGCGCTAGTTAGAATCAAGTTCCGTCAGCGCCTATGAGCTCCTAGAATTATTCCACTCAATTTAAGATCCATATTCTATATGTTCTGAGTCATATTTTAGTATTTACCAAAATACTCTTATGGCCCTTGACACATATGAACTAGGTTCTTAGGGTTCGGGCTTGCACTCCATTGTGCTACTTGACATCCAACGTGTCCAACCAAGTCGAGGAACAATTCCTATACACAATGACATGGTAAAACCTTCAGGTTTCATGATCTCTAGTTTCAACCGGATCATTGATTAACTGTTCTGATGACACAGCGAAAGTTTCGTTAATCAGCCCTAATCTGATTAACCCGCGTAGCCACCCACAGTGCGATGTGAGTTGAACTCTAGTGATCCTAAACTTATGTTACTCCCTCGTAACCCTATTCTCAACTATACTCTGATAATATTTAGTCCCTCCTATTACTGGTGCAATGATTCGACTCAGACGGTGGGGAGTACCGTCAGATCCTGATCGATCATCTGACTAGGATTTGATGACTTATCATCTATAACACCACACACCTTCGGTACTATGCCTAGCATCCGGAACATCATCAGTCATACTAATAACCACCAGGCATGGATTAATTATGTGGACATATTAACTCATCAAAACGCACCCATCCAACACTAGTCAACGGATAGCCTATAGGGATTGTATGCCACTCTAGCGCCAGCCGGGTAACCCAACGTACCATGGTATTGGACTATAAAGGGTCCGCACACATTGGCACATTAAAGTACCACTCAACTAGTTGGCTCAGTATACATGGTCCCTTAGGGTTAAGGATAGATTATCTATAGCAGTAAGATGGTTCATACACCAGTGTCTGAATTACTGATCTGTGCATCGTTTTGGTTCCTATTCAAGACTATCATCGTGCTTGGTTAGGTGAATGGGAATCCCATATTCCCATGGTGGAGACTTGACTACATCTTCTACCTGCCAATAACTTATTCTCAATGAAGCGATTGGCATCACCAAAGCTGTGAACTAGTTCTAGGTCTACACAGAACCAGTCCACTGGGTTTCCCAAGTATGGATCCACCATGCACCTCAATGGCTTATTGTGTTCTCTAGGGTCCTTTATTATACATGAATTAATATACACCAAAGTAGTATTCTAATTAAAGCAATAACCAAAGTTATCTTTATTAATATTAATATAGAAAATCCATGCTCAGGATACATTAGATACAATAATCTCCTACTTGGCCTAGTGGGGAATAATAGTCTTAACTCCCATGGCATCCATGTGCTTCTCACAAGCCTTGTTCGATAACACGTTTATGAAAGGATCCGCCATGTAATCAACAGACACCACCTGAGTCACTGCAACCTCCCCTTACTTCTGCAAGTCCCGGATAATGTAGTATTTTCGCTCATTATGCTTACTCTTCTGGTGATATCTTGGCTCCATAGATTATGCTACTGCTCTACTATTGTCATAGTAAAGGACAATAGGATCTTGAGCTCCCGGTACATATCATAAGTCCATGAGGAACTTCCTGAGCCACAGTGCCTCTTTGGCTGTCTCGGACGCCCCAACGTACTCAGCCTCTGTCGTCGAATCTGTAATGTATCCCTGTTTCGTGCTCCTCCAACTGACAGCTCCTTCTCCCAATAAAAACACAAATCTCAACGTCGATCTCCTGGATTCTGGATCTACTGCAAAGTCAGAATCCGTGTATCCAATTAGTGTCAGTTTCTGTGAAGAGTAAACTAACTTATATATCTCTCGTCCTACAGAGATACTTAAGTATACTTTTCATAACAGTCCAGTACCCTGTACCTGGATTTGACTGATACCTACCCATCATGCCTACTATATAGCATATATCTGGTCTCTTGCACTGTATGGTATACATCAGATTCCTTACAATCGAAGCATAATGTATTTTCCATATCTTTGCCCTCTCCTCAAGAGTCATAGGATCCTGATCCTTGGACAATTTCATTCCATGTCTGAATGACACTAGTCCCTTCTTTGAGTTGTGCATACTGAATCTGATCAAGATAGTATCTATGTAGGCTGACTGTGACAGCGTGAGAATCTTATTCTGGTGATCTCGAGTTACCTTGATCCCTAGAACATAACTTGCTTCACCCAGGTCTTTCATGTCAAATTAAGAGGACAACCATACCTTCATTGTAGACAATGTTCCAACATCATTTTCAATGAGCAGGATATCGTTTATGTAAAAAACTAGAAAAACTACTGTAGTCTTATCGCTTCTTTTATAAATACAGGGTTTATCAATGTTCTGTTCAAATCCATAAGATTGGATAACCTGATCAAAATACATATTCCAACTTCTAGATGCATGCTTTAGTCCATAAATGGATCTTTGCAACTTGCATACCAGACTTTTCTGATCTTTTGCAACAAAGCCTGGAGGTTGAGACATATAGATCTCTTCTTTTAAATCGTCGTTGAGGAATGCGGTCTTAACGTCCATTTACCAAATCTCCCAATCATAATGGACTATAATAGACAAGAGGATCTGGATAGACTTACGTATAGTTACTGACGAAAAGGTTTTGTCATAGTCAATCCCTTCTCACTAAGTATAACCCTTAGCGACTAGTCTAGCTTTGTAAGTCTCAATGGTACCATCCAGACCTCTTTTTCTTTTGTATATACACTTACACCCAATATGTTTAATGTTGTGGGCGGTGTTACAAGTGTCCAAACTGAGTTTTGGGATATCGATATCAGTTCTTCCTCCATGGCTTTTTGCCATACTGCATGGTCAGAGGATACCATCGCTTCATCGTAGTTCAGATGATCATTCTCTTACAACTCTAGATCCACCAAGAAGGTTTCTCCAATGTATCTATTAGGAGCTCTTGTGGTCCTCCCAATGTGACGATCCTACGGTGGTTCCATAGGAGTCGATTCTATAGTATCGTTAATCTTAGTGGTATCGGCTCCTACAACGTTTTTTATCTGCGTACTCCCATCAGTACCAAGTAATTCTTCAAGAACTACCTTACTGGTGGGCTTATGGTTTATTATATAATCCTATTCCAGGAATATGACGTTCGTCGAGACGATAACCTTTCTATCCTTAGGATCATAAAATAAACCACCCTTTGTCCGTTTTGGATACCCAACGAATAGACATACCTTAGTCTTTAACTCTATCTTGTCTTGCTTGTCCTTCCGTATATATGCTAAATAATCCCAAATCCTAAAGTGCTACAGGCTTGGCTTTCGCTTTAACCATAGCTCCCAATGAGTCAGGGGTACTGACTTTGATGGAACAAAGTTCAAGGTATATGCTGCTGTCTCTAAGGCATATCTCTAAAAACTAGGTGGCAACGTTCCATAACTCATCATAGTCCGAACCATATCTAACAAAGTTTTGTTTCTTCTCTTAGACACGTCATTTTGTTGTGGTGTCCCTAGTGCAGTCAACTGGGATACGATCCCATGCTCACGCAGGTACCCAATAAATTCATCCGATAGGTATTCGGCTCCTAGATCCGATCGAAGAGACTTGATACTTTTACCCGTCTGCTTTCTTCTTTAGCACTGAACTCCTTGAACTTATCAAAGGATTCTGACTTCTGACGCATTAGGTATATGTACCCAAACCTTGAGTGATCATCCATAAAGGTGATAAAATACTCGAAGCCTCCTATAACACGGACACTTATGGGCCCACATACATCAGTGTGTACTAACTCCAATACCTCCAGAGATCTGCTACCTTTGCCTCAGAAAGTTCTTTTGATCATCTTGCCTTCCAAACAAAACTTACATGTTGATAGGCTTTCTAAAATATCTAGAATCAAAAGTCATGCCTTAACCAACTATGAATCATATTTGGGGCTATGTGTCCAAGCCTTAGATATCAAAAGAGTGTTGGATTAGCTGAGGGATATTTTCTTTTAGATGAGTAAATTATACAGGTTTCAGTTATGTTATCCTGCTTATGAGTGGAGTTAATTACATAAAGACCATTTTGTGTCTTTTTCTTACAAACAAAGAAACTATTCAATTTAATTGGCACACCAAAAATATCAAATAAAACTAAAAAACCTTCATTATTCAATAAGGAAACATAGATTAAGTTTCATCAAAATGACAGTACATAAAGTATGTCTCTAAGTAATAAACTTCTTCCATTAAAAAACTGTAAGACGACATCTCCAATTGCCATAACCTCTACCACGGCCTAGGTTCCCATGCTCAGGATGATCTATCCATTACCTAGCTTTCTTGTCTCCTTGAACCCTTGCAAATTATTGCAAGCATGGTTAGTGTAATCTGAATCCACAATCCATGAGATTGGAGAATAACTGGATGCTACAAGGGATTCTACTATATGGATTTGAGATATACATGTCTTAGCCTTCTTGGGAGCCGCACGGCAGTCACCCTTCCAGTGCCTCTTCTTGCCGCATTGGAAATATTTTCCTTCAGACTTCGTCGGACCATCCTACTTAGGAACCGTAACTGCATTTGGCCCACCTTCACGGGCTTCGTAGAGTTTCTTTTCTAAAACTTGCCTTTGGCTTTTAACAAAGATTTTTATTCTACGTTTAGGGATTGGGCACCTACCTTCATCCCATCCTCTGCCGCCTGGAGTGCCACTAGGAGCTATGCATTAGTCATCTCAAACTGGTTAAGATAAAAGTTGGTAATGAAGTCCTCAAAGGTTCCTGATAGAGACGCAAGGAAAATATCGATCTAGATCTCTGCATCCAAGATGACATCGAAGGAACCAAGTTCAGTCACATAGCCAAACAATATCAACATATGATCCATAACTAAAGTCCCCTCTGCCATTTTCGTCGATACTAATTTTTTGATAGTCAGGTAATGAGTTACCCGACTACGACCCTCGAATATTTCTTTTAAATAGAGCATCATGTCTGAAGCAAAATCCATATCTTCGAACAACTTCTGAAGGATGGTCAGCAAGGATGCCATAATATAGCACTTGCATATCTCATAAGCATCTAGCATGTCTTTCTATTCCTTTAACTGGGCCTGAGTAATACTTGGTCCTGGCTGGCCGGTTGAGGGGTCCCGTAAGTTTTTTATCAATCGAGTGTTTGCCAACCCTTAGGATGAGAATGTGGGTGCAAATTTTGGCGAGAAGTCTGCAAACAGCGGAACCCACCGGCCCTGCATGGTGGGCCCACGAAGACTACCACGGGACCCACCGGCCCTGCCTGGTGGGCCCACGAAGACTACCGCAGGACCCTTCGGCCTTACCTAGTAGGCCCACGAAGACTACCGCGGGGCCCACCGGCCCTGCCTGGAGAGCCCACGAAGACTACCGCGGGACCCACCGGCCCTGCCTGGTGGGTCCACGAAGTCTACTGTGGGACCCACCGGCCCTGCCTGTGGAATCCCCAGAAGACAGCAGTAGGACCCACCAGCCCTGTCTGGAGAAACTTCCAGAAACAACCAGAATCCGCCATTTACCCCGGAATTCCTCTTCGAGAATTCTATAAATAGCAGACCCTTCGAATGTAAATGGATCCTAATTTCAGTTATGAGATCTGATTTTCAGAAACCAGAGCTCTGGATTTCAGTTTCCATTCCTTCAACCCTCCTCAATCTTCTTCTTGTCTTCGAAGAGATCGGAGTAACTTCGGTGATACTCGGCCTGTCGAGATCACTTCAAGAAAAGAGTTAGTGAATTCGGGTTGCTCTTTATAGCACAGAGACGTAGGCTTCGGCTGAACTCCGAGATCACCTCTCATGTCAACTCTCTGATTGCATCTCTCTGTTTATATATTGAGAACGGTAACTCTAATCAATAGATCGAACAACGATCTTCGACTCGAACCTCAATTGACTGGTACGGTAAAGTCTTCGGGTCGGCACGAAGATTTTCCCCTACAGTTTGGCACCGTCTGTGGGATCGAGCGAGAAGCCAAGTCCGCTCCACAACAACTATCAGATCGGTTGAGCAGACAACTAATCTAAATAGTCAAACTTCCTAGCCCCTTCGGTTGAGCAGACAATCGTTAGGACACCGGTACTCTCGTTGCACCCTTCGCTCTCTACTAAATGGCGAGGACGAAGCATCAGGGTCAACCAGAAGGAAGTAATGCTCGTCAATCTCGTCCTGAGACTCGTTCAATGAGTCAAAGGCTCAATTTTGGACAGCCCCTTGTTGTCCCCGATATAAGGGTTCACTCAGGAAGCGGGAGATCAGTCGATCGACCGATCGCCCCTCCTCCCCATCAATCAATAGGGCAAACAACCCCTGCTCCTACTGAAGACCCTCCATCCACTAATCAAATTTCTGCATTCGACTTTCAACTACTTCAGTTGGCAAAACAAAATGCCACCCTCATTGCTGAGAGGGATGCTCTCAAGAAAGCAGCCTCTGAAGCCGGGATCGCTCTCCCTATTCCTTCAACCAATGAGAGGGCCGATCTGCCACGACAATCGATCCACTCCGAGCAACGGAGGTCAATGGGCACTGATGCCCCTGAGAGGATTCGTCGTAATCCAACTCCCTCTGCTACCCCGTGGAAGCAGAGTGTGTGGGATCGCATCGACGATGAGTCCTCCCTATCCTCTTCCGGTCGTAACTACACCAAGAGGATACCTTCAAAGCCAGACATACCCAGGAGACATCAAATGAAAGGGACTCCTTCAAAGAGTAGAACGTCTCCATCAATTCCACTTCAATATGGACTCGGATCGGACCTTCGTCATCGACTCCAACCTTTAAATACTCAAAGACCTGAACAAGACCTGGCGATCTTGCCTCTTGACCCGCATCCAGGTCAGGGGCATAGTCGTAGAGACGGATACTCCTCCGTTGGGCAACTACATCGAAGTATGTTCAAATCTGCTTTTACAAGAGGATGGAGAACACCCACTCTCCCCAAATTCAACTGCCTCAAGGGAGATCCAACTCTCCATATTCTCGCCTTCAAGCAAGCTCTGACACCGCACGAAGAAGAAAACAACGTGCTCTGTCGCACCTTCGCTGGTAGCCTCGACGAGCCATCCCTCGATTGGTACCATAATCTCCGAGCTGGGTCCATCACCCAGTTCAACATCTTGGCCAATCACTTCATGCAGCACTACCAGCTGAACTTGAAGCCGGAGAAGAAACTTGATTCCCTCTATCGGCTGAGGATGGGCGCTGATGAGAGTCTTCGAAACTTCACAAGGAGATTCCGCAATGAGCACGTTGCCCTCTCAGGGAGGTATTTGGATGATGAAGCTATCATGTTGGCTTTCCAGAATGCACTCCGCTTCGACCTAAACATCTACAACGACTTCATTCGCAATCCTCCTCCTTCTCTGGGTTCAATGTTCGATCGAATCCAGAGAGAAATTGAAGTTGAAGATGATCAAGTTGCTCGAAAAGGGCGAGAGACGAAGAGGCGACCCGCCGAGAGGGAAGCTCCGAAGTATGCTGCCAAAGCCCACAACGCTGAGGCAGCAGTCCCTCCTGCCAACAAACGATCAAGGAACGACGGGCGTCGATCCCCGATGAAGACCACTTTCAACGAGTGGAATTTACCGATCGAGCAAATCCTTGACCGCATCCAACACGAAGAATTCCTTCGAAGGCCCAATCCACTTCAGCCTGACACTAAAGTCACGACTGACAAAACGGTCTATTGCAACTTCCACCGAAGTCACGGCCATTCCACTGATCGGTGGTATCGACTGAGATTTCATCTCGAAGACTTACTGCGAGAAGGTCATCTCTAAGAGTTCATCAAAGGCGGACAAGATCAGCGTAGAACCTCCGCAAAGGGGAAAGAGGCTTGCTGGGTCCATCAAATCTCTTCCAGCCGACCACCTCTCACAGTGAATGCCAACATCTTTGGCATTCACGGGACATTGCACAATCAAGCACTGACGGGGAAGGAAGTCGATCGACAAATTCGTCGTATCTTCCATGTTCACTCTGCAGCAAACAAGGAGGACACCTGGATCGAGAAACCTATCAAGGCTTTAGCTTGGCCTTCTATCATTTTCAATGACACCGATCTTCAAGGAGTTCATACTCCCCATTGTGGGTGCAAATTTTGGCAAGAAGTTTGCAAACAGCGGGACCCACCGGCCCTGCCTGGTGGGCCCCCGAGTACCACAGCGGGACCCACCGGCCCTGCCTGGTGGGCCCCCGAGTACCACAGCGGGACCCACCGGCCCTGCCTGGTGGGCCCCCGAAGACAACAGCGGGACCCACCGGCCCTGCCTGGTGGGCCCCCGAGTACCACAGCGGGACCCACCGGCCCTGCCTGGTGGGCCCCCGAGTACCACAGCGGGACCCACCGGCCCTGCCTGGTGAGCCCCCGAAGACAACAAAGGGACCCACCAGCTTTACCTGGAGGATCCCCAGATACGGCAGCATAGACTGCTATTTACCCTAGAAAATCCTCCCCAGAAATTCTATAAATAGCAGAGCCTTCGATTGTAAAAGGGATCGAATTCTCAGTTCTAAAACCAGAGCTCTGGGATTTCCAACTTCCCATCTTCCACCTCTCTTTGATCTTCTTTTTCTCTCGAAGAGATCAGTGTTTACAGTGATGCTCGGCCTGTCGAGATCACTCCAGCATAAGTGTTAGTGAATTCGGGTTGCTCCCTATAGCACGGAGACGTAGGCTTCGGCTGAACTCCGAGATTAATCTCTTGTGTCAAACTCTCTCTGATTGCATATCTCTTTCTATTGACATATCAAAAGGCTTCAACTTCAATCAACAGATCGACCAACGATCTCCGACATCAACTTCAACTTCAATTGACTGGTGCTGCGAGAATCTTCGGGTCGGCACGAAGATTTTCCCCCACAGTTTGGCGCCGTCTTCCTCACCACCCCCATGTCCTTCGGTACCACCAGTGGGGGTGGGAGGAATTTCTTCCTCGCCACCCCCATGTCCTTCGCCCTCACCATCGTCTCCATTTCCTTCACCACTGTCGCTGCTGTCGTCGGAATCATCATCATCACCATCGTCTTCACCTTCCTCTTCACCTTCCTCTTCTTCCCCCTCTTCTTCTTTTTTCTTCTCCTCCTCAACTAGCACTTTCCTTTTCTTCTTCACTGGCCCCTTCGGAGTTACCAGTTTCTCCTCCGAGAGAAGTGCGCGCCTGGCTCCATAAACCTTCTTCTCGAACCGAAGCCTCCTAACAATTTTTCCAGACTGAGGGTCCTCCTCGTAATCCGAGTAGATGATCTCATTGTCTTCATAGCGGGCCTTCGATCGGTGGAGAAGGTTGGCCTTGCCGTGTCGAACTGGGCAGTTCGAGAACTGCTTCCAAGATCGGGTCCCGCAGGTTAATTCCAGGAAGAGATTATCAACAGCTCCCACCTGCTCCGGAGACCACGCAGGAGCCCCTCCTACACTGAACATGTCTATTTCATCATGCACATTGTATTGCGGGACCTCAGGAACAGACATCGGGGTCCAGGCACCAGACACCGACAGCGGCCAGTCAGTGTAAAGCTTATCAGAACCAATAGTGTCCTCGATCGGCCGAAGAGCAGACACACCCGTCAGATAGAAGAATGGACTGTCTTTCCTCCAGGCCCATCGGTAGTGATAGAAAAAATATCCAAACTCTATCCGGGCTTCTTCACCTTCGGGGAGGCTGGAATAGCATTCCCTCAGCTCCTTCTGGAAGTCCGATTCTACGCGACAGAAAGCGTAGATGATCCTCCAGGAGTTTCCAGTCACCTGCCCGGGACAGAGACCAGAGAGGTTCAGTAACCTCGCAGCAAAGGGAGGCAATGGAAGGCGCAGTCCACAGTTGAGCTGGCCGATCGTGACGATAGTCCCCATCACCTGCTCTTTGCTCGCATACGAGACAAAGATTGTCCGTCTGTCAATGCCAAAAGCTGACATAACTCCCGGAAGCGCTGGCTGGGCCTTCCCCTCAGTAAAACACGCTAACAGCTTCTGCAGTTTCTCCCTCTTCACGTCAGTGAGTTTGCCGCCAATGTTATACCCAAATTCCGGTTCCACCGACAGAGGTAACTGCGGGCAGAGGACAAACTTTGCCTTGGGAATCTGCTCTGGCCTTGACGGTGCAGAAGCAAACCCTACTCCTTGGTGTCTTTTGCCCAGCTGTCCGAGTTCGGCAAGCACGGCCTTGCCCTTGCCACGACCCTTCGGAGGGGATGGAACCTCAACAATCTCCTTCCCTTTTCTCTTCGAAGGGACACCCCGCCAGACTTCTTCGAACTTCCAGAAGACGCCATCTGATCGATCGAGCAAAAGCAGAAATCAAGAGCAAAAGAGTATGGACTTCGAAAAATTTTGGAAGCGTGAGGCAAAAATGACAGCCAGTGAAACTTATGTACCCAGGGTAAAACAGGTACGCAAATCGAGAAGACACGTGTCTTCACTGTATCAAATCACGTGTTTTTGTAGGAACACGTGGCATCCATCCACAGCAAGCGCAAAATCAGACGAACCGTCGGACCAGACGAAACGTCGGACCCCCGGTCCACGTGAACCAAACGGTCCAAGCGAGCCACCGGTCTGAGTAAACCAGACCGCCGGTCAAAAGCCTCATTCAAACCAACCAAAGACTCAAAACAGGAAAGATCAAACTCCATCAATGATCAAAACTCTGCCAGAAGATCGAAGAATGGAACAGTTATGAAACCCTCTCTAAGGGCAGGTTCAAAACTTTCAACTAATCTTTCAAATTTCTACTAGATCTGGCAAAAAACCAAGGTTTTTTGCCGATCACTCGAACCTTGACCGGATAATTTTTACCGATCGGACAAACTTGTCCGATCGGCAAAAATCCTTCGATCGGTCAAATTTCTACTGGATCTGGCAAAAAACCAAGGTTTTTTGCCGATCACTCGAACCTTGACCGGATAATTTTTTACCGATCGGACAAACTTGTCCGATCGGCAAAAATCATTCGATCGGTCAAATTTCTACTGGATCTGGCAAAAAACCAAGGTTTTTTGCCGATCACTCGAACCTTGACCGGATAATTTTTACCGATCGGACAAACTTGTCCGATCGGCAAAAATCCTTCGATCGGTCAAATTTCTACTGGATCTGGCAAAAAACCAAGGTTTTTTGCCGATCACTCGAACCTTGACCGGATAATTTTTACCGATCGGACAAACTTGTCCGATCGGCAAAAATCATTTGATCGGTCAAATTTCTACTGGATCTGGCAAAAAACCAAGGTTTTTTGCCGATCACTCGAACCTTGACCGGATAATTTTTACCGATCGGACAAGCTCGTCCGATCGGTAAAAATCATTTGATCGGTCAAATTTCTACTGGATCTGGCAAAAAACCAAGGTTTTTTGCCGATCACTCGAACCTTGATCGGATAATTTTTACCGATCGGACAAACTTGTCCGATCAGCAAAAATCATTCGATCGGTCAAATTTCCTACTGGATCGGTCAAAAAACCCTGTTTTTTGACCGATCACCCGATTCTTGACCGGTTGAATTTTGACCGATCGGTCAAAATTTGACCGATCGGTCAAATATGACCGATCGGTCAAAAATTAACCGATCGGTCAAAATTTCAACCGATCGGTCAAATTTCCTACTGGATCGGTCAAAAAACCATGTTTTTTGACCGATCACCCTATTCTTGACCGGTTGAATTTTGACCGATCGGTCAAAATTTGACCGATCGGTCAAATATGACCGATCGGTCAAAAATTAATCGATCGGTCAAATTTCAACCGATCGGTCAAATTTCCTACTGGATCGGTCAAAAAACCCTGTTTTTTGACCGATCACCCGATTCTTGACCGGTTGAATTTTGACCGATCGGTCAAAATTTGACCGATCGGTCAAAAATTAATCGATCGGTCAAAATTTCAACCGATCGGTCAAAAAACCCTGTTTTTTGACCGATCACCCGATTCTTGACCGGTTGAATTTTGACCGATCGGTCAAAATTGACCGATCGGTCAAAATTGACCGATCAATCAAAATTGACCGGTCAGTCCTTTTTTATGCTAACACTCGACAAAGCTCCCCTGCGTGTGTTAAAGGGGGTCGTTAGCTTTGCACCACGAATCCAAGCCAGCCAAGGTGGCCTCTTAGCTAACTTGGAGGGGGTAACTGTGGGTGCAAATTTTGGCAAGAAGTTTGCAAACAGCGGGACCCACCGGCCCTGCCTGGTGGGCCCCCGAGTACCACAGCGGGACCCACCGGCCCTGCCTGGTGGGCCCCCGAGTACCACAGCGGGACCCACCGGCCCTGCCTGGTGGGCCCCCGAAGACAACAGCGGGACCCACCGGCCCTGCCTGGTGGGCCCCCGAGTACCACAGCGGGACCCACCGGCCCTGCCTGGTGGGCCCCCGAGTACCACAGCGGGACCCACCGGCCCTGCCTGGTGGGCCCCCGAAGACAACAAAGGGACCCACCAGCTTTACCTGGAGGATCCCCAGATACGGCAGCAGAGACCGCTATTTACCCTGGAAAATCCTCCCCAGAAATTCTATAAATAGCAGAGCCTTCGATTGTAAAAGGGATCGAATTCTCAGTTCTAAAACCAGAGCTCTGGGATTTCCAACTTCCCATCTTCCACCTCTCTTTGATCTTCTTTTTCTCTCGAAGAGATCAGTGTTTACAGTGATGCTCGGCCTGTCGAGATCACTCCAGCATAAGTGTTAGTGAATTCGGGTTGCTCCCTATAGCACGGAGACGTAGGCTTCGGCTGAACTCCGAGATCAATCTCTTGTGTCAAACTCTCTCTGATTGCATATCTCTTTTTATTGACATATCAAAAGGCTTCAACTTCAATCAACAGATCGACCAACGATCTCCGACGTCAACTTCAACTTCAATTGACTGGTGCTGCGAGAATCTTCGGGTCGGCACGAAGATTTTCCCCCACACCCATCGAGACCCTCTAGTCTTGAAGCTCAATATCGACGGAAGCACTGTCAATCGCATCCTCATCGACACCGGAAGCTCCAAACTTGCACAAGCAAGCTTAGGTTGGCCCCTATAGGATAGGGATGAGGAGGGAGAGATAAGGCAAGTCGGTTAGGGATTCCTTTATCCGTTAGACACTTCAGACGAAAACGCCCTTATATCGGCAGATCGCTTATAAAGATAAAAAGTGAGATGCGCTAGTTAGAATCAAGTTCCGTCAGCGCCTATGAGCTCCTAGAATTATTCCACTCAATTTAAGATCCATATTCTATATGTTCTGAGTCATATTTTAGTATTTACCAAAATACCCTTATGGCCCTTGACACATATGAATTAGGTTCTTAGGGTTCGGGCTTGCGCTCCATCGTGCTACTTGACATCCAACGTGTCCAACCAAGTCGAGGAACAATTCCTATACACAATGATAGGGTAGAACCTTCAGGTTTCATGATATCTAGTTTCAACCGGATCATTGATTAACTGTTCTGATGACACATCGAAAGTTTCGTTAATCAGCCCTAATCTGATTAACCCGCGTAGCCACCCACAATGCGATGCGAGTTGAACTCTAGTGATCCTAAACTTATGTTACTCCCTCGTAACCCTATTCTCAACTATACTCTGATAATATTTAGTCCCTCCTATTACTGGTGCAATGATTCGACTCAGGCGGTGGGGAGTACCATCAGATCTTGATCGATCATCTGACTAGGATTTGATGACTTATCATCTATAACACCACACACCTTCTGGTACTATGCCTAGCATCTGGAACTTCATCAGTCATACTAATAACCACCAGGCTTGGATTAACTATGTAGACATATTAACTCATCAAAACGCACCCATCCAACACTAGTCAACGGATAGCCTATAGGGATTGTATGCCACTCTAGCGCCAGTCGGGTAACCCAACGTACCATAGTATTGGACTATAAAGGGTCCGCACACATTGTCACATTAAAGTACCACTCAACTTGTTGGCTCAGTATACATGGTTCCTTAGGGTTAAGGACAGATTATCTATAGCAGTAAGATGGTTCATACACCAGTGTCTGAATTACTGATAAGTGCATCGTTTTGGTTCCTATTCAATACTATCATCATGCTTGGTTAGGTGAATGGGAATCCCACATTCCCATGGTTGAGACTTGACTACATCCTCTACCTGCTAATAACTTATTCTCAGTGAAGCGATTGGCATCACCAAAGCTGTGAACTAGTTCTAGGTCTACGCAGAACCAGTCCACTGGGTTTCCCAAGTATGGATCCACCATGCACCTCAGTGGCTTACTATGTTCTCTAGGGTCCTTTATTATACTTGAATTAATATACACCAAAGTAGTATTCTAATTAAAGCAATAACCAAAGTTATCTTTATTAATATTAATATAGAAAATCCATGCTCAAAAATACATTAGCTACAATAATCTCCTACTTGGCCTAGCGGGGAATAATAGTCTTAACTCCCATGACATCCATGTGCTTCTCACAAGCCTTGTTCGATAACACGTTTATGAAAGGGTCCGCCATGTAATCAACAGACGCCACCTGAGTCACTGCAACCTCCCCTTACTTCTGCAAGTCCCGGATAATATAGTATTTTTGCTCAATATGCTTACTCTTCTGGTGATATCTTGGCTCCGTGGATTATGCTACTGCTCTACTATTATCATAGTAAAGGACAATAGGATCTTGAGCTCCCGGTACATATCATAATTCCATGAGGAACTTCCTGAGCCACACTGCCTCTTTGGCTGTCTCGGACGCCCCAACGTACTCAGCCTCTGTCGTCGAATCTGTGATGCATCCCTGTTTCGTGCTCCTCCAACTGACAGCTCCTTCTTCCAATAAAAACACAAACCTCAATGTCGATCTCCTGGATTCTGGATCTACTACAAAGTCAGAATCCGTGTATCCAATTAGTGTCAGTTTCTGTGAAGAGTAAACTAACTTATATATCTCTCGTCCTACAGAGATACTTAAGTATACTTTTCATAACAGTCCAGTACCCTGGACTTGGATTTGACTGATACCTACCCATCATGCCTTCTATATAGCATATATCTGGTCTCTTGCACTGTATGTTATATATCAGATTCCTTACTATCGAAGCATACTGTATTTTCTATATCTTTGCCCTTTCCTCAAGAGTCATAGGATCCTGATCCTTGGACAATTTCATTCCATGTCTGAATGACACTAGTCCCTTCTTTGAGTTGTGCATACTGAATCAGATCAAGATAGTATCTATGTAGGCTGACTATGACAGTGAGAGAATCTTATTCTGGTGATCTCGAGTTACCTTGATCCCTAGAACATAACTCACTTTACCCAGGTCTTTTATATCAAATTAAGAGGACAACCATACCTTCATTGTAGACAATGTTCCAATATTATTTTCAATGAGCAGGATATCGTCTATGTAAAAAACTAGAAAAACTACTGTAGTCTTATCGTTTCTTTTATAAATACAGGGTTTATCCATGTTCTGTTCAAATCCATAAGATTGGATAGCCTGATCAAAATACATATTCCAACTTCTAGATGCATGCTTTAGTCCATAAATGGACCTTTGCAACTTGCATACCAGACTTTTCTAACCTTTTGCAACAAAGCCTGGAGGTTAAGACATATAGATCTCTTCTTTCAAATCGTCGTTGAGGAATGCGGTCTTAACGTCCATTTACCAAATCTCCCAATCATAATGGACTATAATGGACAAGAGGACCTGGATTGACTTACGTATAGTTACTGACCAAAAAGTTTTGTCATAGTCAATCCCTTCTCACTGGGTATAACCCTTAGCGACTAGTCTAGCTTTGTAAGTCTCAATGGTACCATCCAGACCTCTTTTTCTTTTGTATATCCACTTACACCCAATATGTTTAATATTGTGGGTGGTGTTACAAGTGTCCAAACTGAGTTTTGGGATATCGATATCAGTTCTTCTTTCATGGCTTTCTGCCATGCTGCATGGTCAGAGGATACCATCGCTTCATCGTAGTTCAGATGATCATTCTCTTAAAACTCTAGATCCACGAAGAAGGTTTCTCCAATGTATCTATTAGGAGCTCTTGTGGTCCTCCCAATATGACGATCCTACGGTGGTTCCATAGGAGTCGATTTATAGTACCGTTAATCTTAGTGGTATCGGCTCCTACAACGTTTTTTATCTGCGTACTCCCATCAGTACCAAGTAATTCTTCAAGAACTACATTACTGGTGGGCTTATGGTTTATTATATAATCCTATTCCAGGAATATGACGTTCGTCGAGACGATAACCTTTATATCCTCAGGATCGTAAAATAAACCACCCTTTGTCCCTTTTGGATACCCAACGAATAGACATACCTTAGTCTTTGACTCTATCTTGTCTTGCTTGTCCTTCCGTATATATGCTAAATAATCCCAAATCCTAAAGTGCTACAGGCTTGGCTTTCGCTTTAACCATAGCTCCTAATGAGTCAGGGGTACTGACTTTGATGGAACAAAGTTCAAGGTATATGCTGCTGTCTCTAAGGCATATCTCTAAAAACTAGGTGGCAACGTTGCATAACTCATCATAGTCCGAACCATATCTAACAAAGTTTGGTTTCTTCTCTTAGACACGTCATTTTGTTGTGGTGTCCCTAGTGCAGTCAACTGGGATATGATCCCATGCTCACGCAGGTACCCAATAAATTTATCGGATAGGTATTCGCCTCCTAGATCCGATCGAAGAGACTTGATACTTTTACCCGTCTGCTTTCTTCTTGCTCTGAACTCCTTGAACTTATCAAAAGATTCAGAGTTCTGACGCATTAGGTATATGTACCCAAACCTTGAGTGATCATCCATAAAGGTAATAAAATACTCGAAGCCTCCTATAACACGGACACTTATGGGCCCACATACATCAGTGTGTACTAACTCCAATACCTCCTGAGATCTGCTACCTTTGCCTCAGAAAGTTCTTTTGATCATCTAGCCTTCCAAACAAAACTTACATGTTGATAGGTTTTCTAAAATATCTGGACTCAAAAGTCCTACCTTAACCAACTGTGAATCATATTTGGGGCTATGTGTCCAAGCCTTAGATATCAAAAGAGTGTTGGATTATCTGAGGGATATTTTCTTTTAGATGAGTAAATTATACAGGTTTCAGTTATGTTATCCTGCTTATGAGTGGAGTTAATTACATAGAGACCATTTTGTGTCTTTTCCTTACAAACAAAGAAACTATTCAATTTAATTGGCACACCAAAAATATCAAATAAAACTAAAAAACCTTCATTATTCAATAAGGAAACACAGATTAAGTTTCATCGAAATGACAGTACATAAAGTATGTCTCTAAGTAATAAACTTCTTCCATTAAAAAACTGCAAGACGACATCTCCAATTGCCATAACCTCTACCACGGCCTAGGTTCCCATGCTCAGGATGATCTATCCATTACCTAGTTTTCTTGTTTCCTTGAACCCTTGCAAATTATTGCAAGCATGGTTAGTGTAATCTGAATCCACAATCCATGAGACTGGAGAATAACTGGATGCTACAAGAGATTCTATTATATAAATTTGAGATATACATGTCTCAGCCTTCTTGGGAGCCGCACGACAGTCACCCTTCCAGTGCCTCATCTTGCCGCATTGAAAATATTTTCCTTCAGGCTTCGTCGGACCATACTACTTAGGAACCGTAACTGCATTTGGCCCACCTTCACGGGCTTCGTAGACTTTCTTTTCTAAAACTTGCCTTTGGCTTTTAATAAAGATTTTTATTCTACGTTTAGGGATTGGGCACCTACCTTCATCCCATCCTCTACCTCCTGGAGTACCGCTAGGAGCTATGCATTAGTCATCTCGAACTGGTTAAGGTCAAAGTTGGTAATAAAGTCCTCAAAGGTTCCTGATAGAGACGCAAGGAAAATATCGATCTAGATCTCTGCATCCAAGATGACATCGAAGGAACCAAGTTCAGTAACATAGCCAAACAATATCAACATATGATCCATAACTAAAGTCCCCTCTGCCATTTTCGTCGATACTAATTTTTTGATAGTCAGGTAATGAGTTACCCGACTACGACCCTCGAATATTTCTTTTAAATAGAGCATCATGTCTGAAGCAAAATCCATATATTCGAACAACTTCTGAAGGATGGTCAACAAGGATGCCATAATATAGCACTTACACATCTCATAAGTATCTAGCCTATCTTTCTATTCCTTTAACTGGGCCTGAGTAATACTTGGTCTTGGCTGGCCGGTTGAGGGGTCCCGTAAGTTTTCTATCAATCGAGTGTTTGCCAACCCTTAGGATGAGAATTGTGGGGGAAAATCTTCGTGCCGACCCGAAGACTCTCGCAACACCAGTCAATTGAAGGTTCGAGTTGAAGATCGTTGATCGATCTGTCAATTGGATTTGAAGTTACCTCTTTCTATATGTAAACAGAGAGGCAATCAGAGAGAGTTTGACACAAGAGATTAATCTCGGAGTTCAGCCGAAGCCTACGTCTCCGTGCTATAGGGAGCAACCCGAATTTACTAACACTTATGTCGAAGTGATCTCGACAGGCCGAGTATCACTAGAAACACTCTGATCTCTTCAAAGGAGAGAAGAAGATCAAAGAGAGATGGTAGATGGGAAGTTGGAAATCCCAGAGCTCTGGTTTTAGAACTGAGAGTTCGATCCCTTTATATTCGAAGGCTCTGCTATTTATAGGCTTCTCTGGGAGGAATTCCGGGGTAAATGGCGGTTTCTGCTGTTGTATCTGGAGATCCTCCAGGTAAAGCTGGTGGGCTCTGCTGCCGTCCTCTGGGGGATTCTACAGGCTCGTGGGCCTATCGGACAGGGCCGATGAGTCCCGCGGTGGTCCTCGTGGGCCCACCAGGCAGGGCCGGTGGGTCCCGTGGTAGTCCTCGTGGTCCCACCAGGCAGGGCAGGTGGGTCCCGTGGTAGTCTTCGTGGGCCCACCAGGCAGGGCCGGTGGGTCCCGCTGTTGTCTTCGGGGGCCCACCAGGCAGGGCCGGTGGGTCCCGCTGTTGTCTTCGGGGGCCCACCAGGCAGGACCGGTGGGTCCCGCTGTTGTCTTCGGGGGCCCACCAGGCAGGGCCGGTGGGTCCCGCTGTTGACTTTGGGGGCCCACCAGGCAGGGCCGGTGGGTCCCTCTGTGTGCAGACTTCTTGCCAAAATTTGCACCCACAGTTACCCCCTCCAAGTTAGCTAGAGATCATCTGGCTGGCTTGGATTTGGTGCAAAAAACAGCAACCCCCTGTCTAAAAAAGGTACAAAGAGGCTTGTCGAAATGTTAGTATAAAAAAGGCTGATCGGTCAATTTTGACCGATCGATCAGTTTTGACCGATCGGTCAGTTTTGACCGATCGTTCAATTTTGACCAATCGGTCAATTTTGACCGAACGGTCAATTTCAACCGGTCAAGGAATTGGTGATCGGCAAAAATCCTTGATTTTTTGCCAGATCCAGTAGAAAATCGACCGATCGGTTGATTTTGACCGATCGGTCAAGTTTGACCGATCGGTTAAAATCAGCCGGTCAAGGATTTGGTGATCGGTCAAAAAACACGGTTTTTTGATCGATCTAGTAGAAAATCGACCGATCGGTTGATTTTGACCGATCGGTCAAGTTTGACCGATCGGATAAAATCAGCCGGTCAAGGATTTGGTGATCGGCAAAAACCCTTGGTTTTTTGCCAGAACCAGTAGAAAATCGACCGATCGGTTGATTTTGACCGATCGGTCAAGTTTGACCGATCGGTTAAAATCAGCCGGTCAAGGATTTGGTGATCGGCAAAAACCCTGTTTTTTGATCGATCTAGTAGAAAATCGACCGATCGGTTGATTTTGACCGATCGGTCAAGTTTGACCGATCGGATAAAATCAGCCGGTCAAGGATTTGGTGATCGGCAAAAACCCTTGGTTTTTTGCCAGATCCAGTAGAAAATCGACCGATCGGTTGATTTTGACCGATCGGTCAAGTTTGACCGATCGGTTAAAATCAGCCGGTCAAGGATTTGGTGATCGACAAAAACCCTTGATCTTTTGCCAAATCCAGTAGAAAATCGACCGATCGGTTGATTTTGACCGATCGGTCAAGTTTGACCGATCGGATAAAATCAGCCGGTCAAGGATTTGGTGATCGGCAAAAACCCTTAGTTTTTTGCCAGATCCAGTAGAAAATCGACCGATCGGTTGATTTTGACCGATCGGTCAAGTTTGACCGATCGGATAAAATCAGCCGGTCAAGGATTTGGTGATCGGCAAAAACCCTTGATCTTTTGTCAGATCCAGTAGAAAATCGACCGATCGGTTGATTTTGACCGATCGGTCAAATTTGACCGATCGGATAAAATCAGCCGGTCAAGGATTTGGTGATCGGCAAAAACCCTATTTTTTGATCGATCTAGTAGAAAATCGACCGATCGATTGATTTTGACCGATCTGTCAAGTTTGACCGATCGGATAAAATCAGCCGGTCAAGGATTTGGTGATCGGCAAAAACCCTTGGTTTTTTGCCAGATCCAGTAAAAAATCGACCGATCGGTTGATTTAGACCGATCGGTCAAGTTTGACCGATCGGTTAAAATCAGCCGGTCAAGGATTTGGTGATCGGCAAAAACCCTTGATCTTTTGCCAGATCCAGTAGAAAATCGACCGATCGGTTGATTTTGACCGATCGGTCAAGTTTGACCGATCGGATAAAATCAGCCGGTCAAGGATTTGGTGATCGGCAAAAACCCTTGGTTTTTTGCCAGATCCTGTAGAAAATCGACCGATCGGTTGATTTTGACCGATCGGTTAAAATCAGCCGGTCAAGGATTTGGTGATCGGCAAAAACCCTTGATCTTTTGCCAGATCCAGTAGAAAATCGACCGATCGGTTGATTTTGACTGATTGGTCAAGTTTGACCGATCGGATAAAATCAGCCGGTCAAGGATTTGGTGATCGGCAAAAACCCTTGGTTTTTTGCCAGATCCAGTAGAAAATCGACCGATCGGTTGATTTTGACCGATCGGTCAAGTTTGACCGATCGTATAAAATCAACCGGTCAAGGATTTGGTGATCGGCAAAAAACCCTTGGTTTTTTGCCAGATCAGTAGAAAATCGACCGATCGGTTGATTTTGATCGATCGGTCCAGTTTGACCGATCGGTTAAAATCAGCCGGTCAAGGATAAAGTCTTGAACCTGTACTTTCGAGGAAGTGGTATAACTTGTACTTCTCCTTTATCTTTGGCGGTCTTGAGTATCGATGGAGTTTGATTTTTTCTGTTTCGAATCTTCAGTTTGCCTGAATGTAACTTTGAACCGGCGGTCCGGTTCACTCGGACCGGTGGTTTGCTTGGTCTGGTGGTTCGAGTGGATCGGTGGTCTGACGCTTCGTCTAGCCCCGACTGTTCGTC
Organism: Chamaelirium japonicum; assembly: GCA_947650365.1. NCBI lineage: Eukaryota > Viridiplantae > Streptophyta > Magnoliopsida > Liliales > Melanthiaceae > Chamaelirium > Chamaelirium japonicum. The sequence continues at coordinate 64,283,957 of OX393549.1, read as the reverse complement.
TGGTTATGCGCTTGCTGTGGATGGATGCCACGTGTTCCTGAAAAAAACACGCGATTTGATATGGTGAAGACACGTGTCTTCTCGATTTGCGTACCTATTTTACCCTGGATATATAAGTTTTACTGGCTGTCATTTTTGCCTCACGCTTTCAGAATTTTTTGAAGTCCAGAGCCTTTGCTTCCGATCTCCCTTTCTCTGTTCCCTTTCGATCGATCGAATGGCCTCCTCCGGTAGTTCGAAGAAGGTCTCGGTTCCATCCAAGAGGAAGGGGAAGGAAATCGCTGAAGAAACATCTGTCCCGAAGGGCCGTGGCAAAGGCAAGGCTGAGTTGATAGAGCTTGGCCAACTGGGTAAGAGGCACCAAGGAGTGGGATTCGCTTCTGCACCGTCAAGGCCAGAGCAGATTCCCAAGGCAAAGTTCGTCCTCCACCCTCAGCTACCTCTATCGGTGGAACCAGAATTTGGGTACAACACGGGGGGCAAACTCACAGATGTGAAGAGGGAGAAACTGCAGAAGCTGTTAGCATGTTTCACTGAGGGGAAGGCCCGGCCAGCGCTTCCAGGAATTCTGTCAGCTTTTGGTATTGACAGGCGGACAATCTTTGTCAAGTACACGAGCAAGGAGCAATTGATGGGAACTATCGTCACGATCGGCCAGCTTAACTGCATACTGCGCCTTCCACTGCCTCCCTTCGCTGCGAGGTTATTGAACATTTCTGGTCTCTGCCCCGGGCAGGTGACTGGAAACTCCTGGAGGATCATCTACGCTTTCTGTCGCGTAGAGTCAGACTTCCAGGAGGAGCTGAGGAAATGCTATTCCAGCCTCCCCGAAGGTGAAGAAGCTCGGATAGAGATGGGATATTTCTTCTACCACTACCGATGGGCCTGGAGGAAGGATAGCCCATTCAATTATTTGACGGGTGTCTCTGCCCTCCGCCCGATCATCGATACCATTGGTTCCGACAAACTTTACACAGACTGGCCGCTGTCGGTGTCTGGTGCCTGGACTCCAATGTCAGTTCCTGAGGTTCCTCGGTACAAGGTGCAAGAAGAGACAGACATGTTCTGTGCAGGAGGAGCTCTTGCGTGGCCTCCGGAGCAGGTGGGGGCTGTCGATAATCTCTTTCTGGAGTTGACCTGCGGGACTCGATCTTGGAAGCAGTTCTCGAACTGCCCGGTTCAGCATGGCAAGGCCAACCTTCTCCATCGATCGAAGCTTTGCTATGAAGTGCCCGGTTCGGCATGGCAAGGCCAACCTTCTCCATCGATCGAAGCTTCGCTATGAAGATAATGAAGTTATCTACTCAGACTATGAGGAGGACCTCCAGTCTGGAAAAATTGTTAGAAAGCTTCGGTTTGAGAAGAAAACTTATGGAGCCAGGCGCAGCTTGCCCTCGGAGGAGAAGCTGGTAAATCCAAAGAGTCCGGCGAAGAAGAAGAGAAAAATCCCCATCAAACAGGAGGAGGATGAAGGGAAAAAGAAGGATGAAGATGAAGAAGAGGAAGTAGAGAGGGAGGAGGAGGGCGGAGATGAGGAGGATGAGGGCACATGCAGCGATGGGGAAGAAGACGGAGAAGATGATGATGAAGATGATGATGAAGATGATGATGGCAGTCATGGGGGTGGCGAGGAAGAAATTCCTCCCCCCCCCACTGGTGGTGCCGAAGGACATGGGGGTGGTGAGGAAGAAATTCCTCCCACCCCTATTATTCCTCCCACCCCTACTGGTGGAGCTGATGATGAGGACTCGCAGCCGATCCTCATAGACGAAGAAAAAGCTCACAAGATGGAGAGGGTAATGGACGCAACGGGCGATGGCCCTAGAGTGATTCCCACCTACGACTTCGGGGAGCTGAAAAAGAATCCTCTGCGCTTCAAGATCAGGATATCGGGGAGCGGTGGGGTTGGAAGCAACCCTACACCCCTCGATCAGATACCTCCCGAGGTTCTCCGTCTGGGAGGACCAACTACAAGTGGGGGTGTGGAGGTTGAACAACCCCCACCCCCTTCACGATCTCTGGCTGAGGAGGTAGCAGCCATGGTGGCAGGGCTCGGTCAGTCAGACGAGCATCAGGGAGAAAAGGATGCGTCACCTCCTCGGGATGTTCCCTCTCCTGCTCACTTGGAGAGAGGAAGCCGGGTGGGTGATGCTACCCCCCAACCCTTGCCAGAGTCAACCCCCATCAAGGAGAAATCGACCCCCAAGGGTAAGAGCTCCGACCGTGGGAAGGGAAAGGCTCCTCAGGTCGAGGCTTCAGGTATCTGTACTAATTTGCTTTGATTGACTGCTTTGTCTTTGAAGCTTGAAAATACTCTTAACACTTTGAACTATTGCATGGATTGTAGGTACTCCTGCTGGCCAGGCTCAGAAAATAAGGAGTTTGGGTGATGTTGACATCAACCATCCTACCAATGCGATCCGGAAGCTTTGCAATCTTCCGGAAGCTACTTTTGAAGAAGCCTTCGATCGGCTTGAAGTTGTGGTATGTGCATGTGCTTTGATCAATTGTTCGAGTTGATTCTTCAGAATAATTCTAACTCTGTTCATTTGCAGAACTCAGCCTGCTTGAGAATCGCAAGCAAGCTCTCCAAGAAGGCAGGAGAACGGGAGGCCGCATCTGAGGTAACCCGTTTGACGACCGAACTGAAGGCTGTGAGCGAGGAGAGAGATAGGCTGAGGGAAATCCTGTCTTCGAAGAAAACTCTCTCAAGGCCAAGATTGAGGATCTTCGCAAGGGGAAGCTGGAGATCAAGGGGCTGCAGGATCGTTGTGAGGCGCAGAGTCATGAGCTTGAATCCTTGAAGAATCGACTCTCCAAGGTTGAGGACGTGTCCTGCAGTCGCACCAACGAGATCAAAGAGCTGAAGGAACAACTTGCTACTCAGCACGCTGTCTTCACTGCCAGAGAGGAGACTTCCAAGAAGGCACTGGAGCATGCGCTATCTGAATGCAAGGTTTACAAGGAAACAGCTGAGAAGGCGGCAGAGGCACTCAGGGCACATGTCAGCAGTGTCCGATCTTCGAAAGCTTCGGTTGCGAGCAAGCCTCGTGGCGAATCTGAAGGAGAGAAGTCACGTGCTCCAAGCGTAGCCAAACCCTGATGTATTTCTAGCTTTTCTTTGTTGTTCACACTTGTAAACTCTTGACATATAGCAGTTCATCATTGTACTTGGCAAATTTTGATAATAGAAATCTTTTTGGATGTTTGAAAATTGAATCTCTTGAGTTGAATGTCTTTGAATGTCATGTTCTGGATAGCATTAGAATAGATACAATCTTTTGAATGTTAGGGGTCGAGTCGCAACTTGATTACCCAAACTTGAAACTTGAATATTGAATTGGAATTCGTATAACACTTGTATGTGAGGGGTTGAGTCGCAACTCAAGTACCCAAACATGTTAAACGATATCGAAATTGATTGAAATTGAATATTGAAATTTGAAAGTCAGTTTAACATTTGCCAGTAAGGCGTTGAGTCGCAACTCTAACACCCAAATTTGTTAAAAAGACTTGGTAACTTGAATATGGTCAGTTTTTAACATTTGCTAGTAAGGGGTTGAGTCGCAACTCTAACACCCAAACTTGTTAAAAGACCTGGTAATTTGAATATGGATAACTTGAAACTGCTTCAGAATCTTGAATTGAAAAGCTGAACACTTGCAAATTTGAGCACTTAAAAGAGATCTTTATTCATCACAGAATTTACATCATGGATAGAACATCTTGAGGTGCCTAGAATTCCAAGCTCGAGGCAATCTATCTCCTTCTGGTGTGATCAGTCTGTAATAACCTTTGCCTCCAACTGATTCAACGATGTATGGACCTTCCCAGTTGGGAGCAAGCTTCCCACTGCTGTGTTCTTTGGTATTGTAAAAAACTGCTCTGAGAACTAGACTACCCACTGGGAATTGTCTCTTGTAGACTTTCTCATCATAGGCTCTTTTGATCTTCTGCTGGTACTTGGCCACAAGAAGGGAGGCTTGATCTTGTAGTTCTTCTGAGAAGTCTAGATCATTGATTCGTAGTTCTTCGTTTATTCCTTCTTCAACTGCTTTGGTCTTCAAAGTACTTGATATATTTTCTGTTGGGAGTACTGCTTCCGATCCATATGTTAGACGAAAGGGCGAGAACCCAGTTGATCTTCTCGGAGTTGTGCGATATCCCCAAAGAACTTTAGGTAGGACCTGTTCCCACAATCCTTTCTTGTTGTTGAGTTTCTTCTTGAGTATACCAAGTATAGCTCTATTTGAGGCTTCAGCTTGACCATTGCATTGAGGATATCTTGGAGTTGAATAGAATAACTTGATACCGTTGTTCAGACAGAACTCTCGGAATTTGTCGGAGTCAAATTGAGCTCCATTGTCAGCAACGAGAACTTGAGGTGTACCAAATCTTGAGAAGATGTTGTGCCGAATGAATTTAATCACTTCGTCGTCAGTCTCTCGGAAGAGGGGCACAGCTTCCACCCATTTGGTAAAGTAATCAGTGGCCAGCAATAGATACTTCTTCTTGCTCGGAGTTGGGGGGAAAGGACCCAGGAAATCTAATCCCCATTGATGGAAAGGCCAGGGACTTGATAATTGATGAAGTTCATCTGCAGGGAGATGGATAGCTCGAGCGTGCCGTTGGCAAGGCTCACACCTTTGAACAACTTGTTGAGCATCCCTTGCCATTGTTGGCCAGTAATACCCTTGTAGCTTCGTCTTGGCTTCAAGAGATCTTCCTCCCGAATGATTTCCACAAGCTCCAGAGTGGATATCAATCAGGATTGCCTGTGCTTGCTCGGGACCAAGGCACTTGAGCAACATCCCATTGTGAGATTTGAAGTATAGATCTTCTCCTTGTAGAATGTAGCATGGGAGCTTCCTTTGAAGTCTTCGGGTTTGATTTGGATCTTCCGGCATTTTGCCATGCTTGAAGAAGTCGAAAATTGATCGTCTCCAGTCTTCAAGCTGATCTCCACCCCCAGATCCTTTTGTAGCAGCAAGGATCTGTTGATCGGGGGTGGTCTTGGGCACTTCTTGATAATCGATTTGTATTTGCCTTCTTCCAAGTGAGTCTCCCAGAACTGAGGCAGCATTGGCTAAGGCATCTGCTTCTCGGTTCTCTGCTTTGGGGATTTGAATGAATTCAGCGTTAGTAAAACATTGTTGAAGATGTTGTGCTAAGGCCAAGTAGAGTTGCATTCTTTCTTCGCGAGCTGTGTACTCTCCATTGATTTGCTTTATGATCAACTGGAAGTCGCTGTAGACGATGATTCGATCTACCCCTAGAGATTTCGTCATCTCGAGTCCGGAAATGAGTGCTTCGTACTCGGCTTCGTTGTTGGTGGCAGTGAATCCGAGGAGAGTGGCCTTCTGGAGATGATCAAGTTCGGGGGATATCAATACTATCCCAGTTCCCGAACCGATCGAACTTGAAGCTCCATCAGTATAAAGCTTCCATGGAGGAGTTGCAGCAGCAGCTTCGAGACTTGGATCAATTTTTGTTGCAAGATTGATCGGAGTATTGTCCTCATCTTCCAAACGCATGTCGACATCTTCTTCCCAAGTGATGGGGTCTTCAACTGGAAAATCAGCTAGAAAATCAGCAATAGCTTGACCTTTGATAGAAGTGCGAGATTCGAACTGAATCCCTAGGGAGCTCATTTCGATCACCCATTTGGTCATTCGACCAGCTCGACCAGCTTTGTCAATGATATCTTTGAGCGAGTGTTCTGAAATGACAGTGATCTGGTGAGAGACGAAGTATGGTTGAAGGCGACGCGATGCAGTGAGCAAGGCTAGGATGACCTTCTCAGTTTTTGAGTAGCGAGTTTCAGCTGGAAGGAGAGTATGGCTGATGTAGTAGACTGGATGTTCGACGCCTTCTCTTCTACTGACTAGGACCGCGCTGATTGCTTGATCGGTCACGGCCAGGTAGAGCCACAAGTCTTCTTTTGGCAGTGGAGCAGTCAGGATAGGAGCTTGCACCAGATATTTCTTGATGCTTTGAAATGCTTCTTCACAGATTGGACTCCAGCCGGATGTATCCGCCTTTCGTAGTTTGTCGAAGAGGGGTCTGCATTTGTCGGAAGATTTTGAGATGAATCGATTGAGTGCTGCTAACCATCCAGTGAGGCGTTGAACTTCTTTTCGATTTGTAGGTGAAGGCATATCGATGACGGCTCGAATTTGATCGGAATTAGCTTCAATACCCCTCCTGGTCACAAGATGACCCAGGAATTTGCCAGATTGAACACCGAAGGCACACTTGGCTGGATTGAGCTTCATACGATATTTTCGAAGAACTTGAAAGGTTTCCGCCAGATCAGAAAGATGTTTGCTTCGCACAGAGGTCTTGGTGAGAAGATCATCGACGTAGACTTCGACGTTGCGACCGATCTGATCTTCGAACATCTTTTTGACTAACCTTTGATAGGTAGATCCAACATTTTTGAGGCCGAACGGCATTACATTGTAGCAGTAGAGACCTCGGCTAGTCACGAAGCAAGTCTTCTCTTGATCGTCTGGATGAAGTGGAATTTGATTGTATCCAGAATACCAATCCATGAAAGACAATAGCTCGTGGCCAGCAGTGGCATCGACGAGTCTATCAATCCTTGGCATGGGAAATGGGTCTTTGGGGCAAGCCTTGTTGAGGTTGGTGAAGTCGATGCAGACTCTAACTTTCCCATTCTTCTTTGGAACAACAACTATGTTAGAGATCCAGGTAGGATACTCTACTTCACGGATGAAGCCTGCTGCGAGTAGCTTGGTGATTTCTTCTTGAACAGCAACTTGTAGCTCTGGTCGGATGGTACGTGGCTTTTGCTTGACAGGCTTCACCTCTTCTTTGATAGCAAGTCGGTGGCAAGCATCATCTGGATTGATCCCAGGCATGTCTTCGAAACTCCAAGCGAAGACGTCGATATTGGACTGGAGGAAGGATACCATGTCTTGCGCTTCTGCGTCGCTAAGACCGGTACCAATAAATGTTTGTCGAGGGAGATCTCCACTGCCAATGTTGATAGGGATGATTTCTTCAATTGAAGGTGATGTTTCCCATTCGATTGGTGGAGGTTCGGACAGCGGAATCTCCTTTGATTGCTATTTGGAAGAGGGACCAGCTTCATCTCGTGGCCGCTTTGGAGGAGCAATGTTGATCTTTCGATCTGTCTTAGCCGCAGTAGCCTCACAAGACCTTCCAGCTTGCTGATCACCTCGAATACAGACAATGCCTTCCCCAGTTGCAAACTTGAGTAATTGATGATAAGAAGAAGAGATGGCATTGATCTGGTGGAGGAATGGTCGCCCGAGGATGGCGTTATAGCTAGATACTCCTTCGACAATTGCGAACCTCACTGAGACTCGAGTCTCTCGGCTGAGGTCCAGAGTGAATCTCGATTCGCCCACCGTGATGCTTTGTTCGCCGTTGAAGCCAGTGATCACGGTCGGGACGACGTCGAGGCTTTGATATTTATGTCCCAGACGTTTGAAGCAGTCTGAGAACATAATATCGATAGAACTCCCGGTGTCGATGAGGATCCGATTGACGGTGCTTCCGTCGATGACGAGTTTCAAAACCAGGGGGTCTCGATGTGGAGTATGAACTCCTTGAAGATCGGTGTCGTTGAAGATGATGGACGGCCAAGCAAGACCTTCGATGGGCTTCTCGATCCAGGTATCTTCTTTATTTGCAGTAGATCGAACATGGAAGATGCACCGAATTTGCCGATCGACTTCTTTCCCGGTCACTGCTTGGTTGTGCAATGATCCATGAATGCCAAAGACATTGGCACTCACAGAGATAGGTTGCCGGTCAGAGGAGATTTGATGTATCCAACACACTTCTTTTCCCTTTGCAGAGGTTCGACGTTGATCGTGCCCGTTGTTGACGAATTCTTGAAGGTGGCCCTCTCGCAGTAAGTCTTTAAGATGGAACTTCAACCGATAGCACCGGTCGGTGGAGTGGCCGTGACTTCGATGGAATTCGCAGTAGACTGTTTTGTCTGCTGTGAATTTGGAGTTTGGCTGAAGAGGATTGGGCCTCCGAAGATATTCGTCGTGTTGAATGCGGTCGAGTATCTGTTCGACCGGCATATTCCACTCGGTGAAAGTGGTCTTTGTTGGAGATCGACGCCCTTCATTCTTTGATCGTTTGTTGGCTGGAGGGGCTGCTGCCTCAGCATTGTGAGCCTTGGCAGCATACTTGGGAGCTTCTCTCTCCGCAGGCCTTCGTTTTGTTTCTCGCCCTTTCCGAGCGACTTGATCGTCTTCGACCTCGATCTCTCTCTGGATTCGATCGAACATAGCACCCAGAGAAGGAGGGGGATTACGGATGAAGTCGTTGTAGATGTGTAGATCGAAGCGGAGAGCGTTCTGGAAAGCCAACATGATGGCTTCATCATCTAGGTGTCTTCCAGAGAGGGCAGCATGCTCGTTGCGAAACCTCCTAGTGAAACTTCGGAGAGTTTCGTCAGCACCCATCCTTAGCCGATAGAGAGAGTCAAGCTTCTTCTCGGGCTTCAGATTGAGAAGATAATGCTGCACAAAGAATTTAGCCAAAACATCGAACTGGGTGATGGACCCAGCTCGGAGATTATGATACCAGTCGAGCGACGGTTCATCGAGACTTCTTGCGAAGGTGCGGCAAAGCACATTGTTTTCTTCTTCATGCGGCGTTAAGGCTTGCTTGAAGGCAAGGATGTGGAGAGTAGGATCTCCTCTGATGCAGTTGAATTTGGGGAGGATTGGAGTTCTCCATCCTCTTGGAAACATTGTCTCAAAGAGACTTCGATGTAGAGGCCCGGCAGAAGAATAGCCATCCCTGCAACCATGTCCTCGACCTGGAGGTGGGTCAAGAGGCAAGATCGCAAGGTCTTGCTCAGGAATCGAAGTATTTGCCGGTTGAAGTCGATGTCGGAGGTCCGATCCAAGCCCACGCTGAAGTGGAATGGAAGGGGAAACTCGACTCTTTGAAGGAGCGCCTTTCATTTGGTGCCTCCTTGGTATGTTGAGTTTTGAAGGTGTCCTCTTGTCGCAGTTGCGGCCAGAAGACGATTGGGAAGACTCGTCTTCGAGGCGATCCCAAACACTTTGCTTCCAGGGGGTAGCAGAGGGAGTTGGATCACGTCGAATCCTCTCGAGGGCAGTAGTACCCATTGACCTCCGTTGTTCGGAGTGGATGGAATGTCGAGGAAGATCGACTCTCTCGCTTGTGGAGGGGATTGGAAGAGCGATTCCAGCCTCGGAGGCTGCCTTCTTCAGAGCATCCCTTTCAGCAGTGAGGGTGGCATTCTGTTTTGCCAATTGAAGCAGCTGGAAGTCGACTGCAGAGATTTGGTAGGTCGATGGAGGGTCTTCAGCAGGAGCGGGTGTTGTTTGCCCAATCGACTGTCGCGCTGGGTGGGCGATAGGTCGATCGACAGATTTGCCACTCCCTGAACGAACCCCCATCTCGGGGACAGCAAGGGGCTGTCCGAAGTTGAGCCTTTGACTCATTGAACGAGTCTCAGGACGAGGTTGTTGTTGAGTGTTACTTCCTTCTGGTTGACCTTGATGTTTTGTCCTCGCCATTCAGAGAGCGAAAGGTGCAACGAGAGTGCCGTTCAGTTGTATGATCAACAGCGAGGGCGAGGAAGTTTGACTATCAAGATCAGTTGTAGGTTCAACCGATCAAGTAGTAACGGAGAGTTGGACTTTTTGATCGGATCCCACAGACGGCGCCAAACTGTGGGGGAAAATCTTCGTGCCGACCCGAAGACTCTCGCAACACCAGTCAATTGAAGGTTCGAGTTGAAGATCGTTGATCGATCTGTCAATTGGATTTGAAGTTACCTCTTTCGATATGTAAACAGAGAGGCAATCAGAGAGAGTTTGACACAAGAGATTGATCTCGGAGTTCAGCCGAAGCCTACGTCTCCGTGCTATAGGGAGCAACCCGAATTTACTAACACTTATGTCGAAGTGATCTCGACAGGCCGAGTATCACTAGAAACACTCTGATCTCTTCAAAGGAGAGAAGAATATCAAAGAGCGATGGTAGATGGGAAGTTGGAAATCCCAGAGCTCTGGTTTTAGAACTGAGAGTTCGATCCCTTTACATTCGAAGGCTCTGCTATTTATAGGCTTCTCTAGGAGGAATTCCGGGGTAAATGGCGGTTTCTGCTGTTGTATCTGGGGATCCTCCAGGTAAAGCTGGTGGGCTCTGCTGCCATCCTCTGGGGGATTCTACAGGCTCGTGGGCCTATCGGACAGGGCCGATGAGTCCCACGGTGGTCCTCGTGGGCCCACCAGGCAGGGCCGGTGGGTCCCGTTGTAGTCCTCGTGGTCCCACCAGACAGGGCAGGTGGGTCCCGTGGTAGTCTTCGTGGGCCCACCAGGCAGGGCCGGTGGGTCCCGCTGTTGTCTTCGGGGGCCCACCAGGCAGGGCCGGTGGGTCCCGCTGTTGTCTTCGGGGGCCCACCAGGCAGGACCGGTGGGTCCCGCTGTTGTCTTCGGGGGCCCACCAGGCAAGGCCGGTGGGTCCCGCTGTTGACTTCGGGGGCCCACCAGGCAGGGCCGGTGGGTCCCTCTGTTTGCAGACTTCTTGCCAAAATTTGCACCCACAAGAATGTGGGTGCAAATTTTGGCGAGAAGTTTGCAAACAGCGGGACCCACCGGCCCTGCATGGTGGGCCCAGGAAGACTACAGCGGGACCCACCGGCCCTGCCTGGTGGGCCCACGAAGACTACCGCGGGACCCACCGGCCCTGCCTGCTGGGCCCACGAAGACTACCGCGGGACCCACTGGCCCTACCTGGTGGGCCCACAAAGACTACCGCGGGGCCCACCGGCCCTGCCTGGTGGGCCCATGAAGACTACCATGGGACCCACCGGCCCTGCCTGGTGGGCCCACGAAGACTACTACGGGCCCACCGGCCCTGCCTGTGGAATCCCCAGAAGACAGCAGTAGGACCCACCAGCCCTGTCTTGAGAAACTTCCAGAAACAACCAGAAACCGCAATTTACCCCAGAATTCCTCTTCGAGAATTCTATAAATAGCAGACCCTTCGAATATAAATGGATCCGAATTTCAGTTATGAGATCTGATTTTCTGAAACCAGAGCTCTGGATTTCAGTTTCCATTACTTCAACCCTCCTTAATCTTCTTCTTGTCTTCGAAGAGATCGGAGTAACTTCGGTGATACTCGGCCTGTCGAGATCACTTCAAGAAAAGAGTTAGTGAATTCGTCTTGCTCCCTATAGCACAGAGACGTAGGCTTCGGCTGAACTCCGAGATCACCTCTCGTGTCAACTCTCTGATTGCATCTCTTTGTTTATATATTGAGAACGGCAACTCTAATCAACAGATCGAACAACGATCTTTGACTCGAACCTCAATTGACTGGTGCGACGAAGTCTTTGGGTCGGCACGAAGATTTTCCCCTACAGTTTGGCTCCGGCTGTGGGATCGAGCGAGAAGCCAAGTCCGCTCCGCAATAACTATCAGATCGGTTGAGCAGACAACTGATCTAGATAGTTAAACTTCCTAGCCCCTTCGGTTGAGCAGACAACCGTTAGGACACCGGCACTCTCGTTGCACCCTTCGCTCTCTACTGAATGACGAGGACGAAGCATCAGGGTCAACCAGAAGGAAGTAACGCTCGTAAACCTTGTCCTGAGACTCGTTCAATGAGTCAAAGGCTCAATTTCGGACAGCCCCTTGCTATCCCCGATGTGAGGGTTCACTCAGGAAGCGAGAGATCAGTCGATCGACCGATCGCCCTTCCTCTCCATCAATCAATAGGGCATACAACCCCTGCTCCTGCTGAAGACCCTCCATCTACTTATTAAATTTCTGCAATCGACTTTCAACTAATTCAGTTGGCAAAACAAAATACCACCCTCATTGCTGAGAGGGATGCTCTCAAGAAAGCAGCCTCTGAAGCCGGGATCGCTCTCCCTATTTCTTCAACCAACGAGAAGGCCGATCTGCCACGACAATCGATCCACTCCAAGCAACGGAGGTCAATGTGCACTGATGCCCCTGAGAGGATTCATCGCGATCCAACTCCCCCTGCTACCCCATGGAAGCAGAGTGTGTGGGATCACATCGACGATGAGTCCTCCCAATCCTCTTCCGGTCGCAACTACGCCAAGAGGATACCTTCATAGCCCGACATACCCAGGAGACATCAGATGAAAGGGGCTCCTTCAAAGAGTAGAACTTCTTTATCCATTCCACTTCAATGTGGACTCGGATCGGACCTTCATCATCGACTCCAACCTTCAAATACTCAAAGACCTGAACAAGACCTGGGGATCTTGCCTCTTGACCCATATCCAGGTCGAAAGCATAGTCGTAAAGACGGATACTCCTCCGCTGGGCCACTACATCGAAGTATGTTCGAATCTGCATTTCCAAGGGGATTGAGAACACCCACTCTCCCCAAATTCAACTGCCTCAAGGGAGATCCAACTCTCCATAATCTCACCTTCAAGCAAGCTCTGACGTCGCACAAAGAAGAAAACAACGTGCTCTGTCGCACCTTTGCTGGTAGCCTCGACGAGCCATCCCTCGATTGGTACCATAATCTCCGAGCTGGGTCCATCACCCAGTTCAACGTCTTGGCCAATCACTTCGTGCAGCACTACCAGCTGAACTTGAAGCCGGAGAAGAAACTTGATTCCCTCTATCGGCTGAGGATGGGCGCTGACGAGAGTTTTCGAAACTTTACAAGGAGATTTCGCAACGAGCACACTGCCCTCTCAGGGAGGTATTTGGATGATGAAGCTATCATGTTGGCTTTCCAGAATGCACTCCGCTTCGACCTGCACATCTATAACGACTTCATTCGCAATCCTCCTCCTTCTCTGGGTTCAATGTTCGATCGAATCCAGAGAGAAATTGAAGTTGAAGACGATCAAGTTGCCCGAAAAGGGCGAGAGACGAAGAGGCGACCCGCCGAGAGGGAAGCTCCGAAGTATGCTGCCAAAGCCCACAACGCTGAGGCAGCAGTCCCTCCTGCCAACAAACGATCAAGGAACGACGGGCGTCGATCCCCGATGAAGACCACTTTCAACGAGTGGAATTTACCGATCGAGCAGATCCTCGACCGCATCCAACACGAAGAATTCCTTCGATAGCCCAATCCTCTTCAGCCTGACACTAAAGTCACGGCTGACAAAACGGTCTATTGTGACTTCCACCGAAGTCACGACCATTCCACTGATCGGTGCTATCGGCTGAGATTTCATCTCGAAGACTTACTGCGAGAAGGTCATCTCCAAGAGTTCATCAAAGGCAGACAAGATCAGCGTAGAACCTCCGCAAAGGGGAAAGAGGCTTGCTGGGTCCATCAAATCTCTTCCAGCCGACCACCTCTCACCGTGAATGCCAACATCTTTGGCATTCACGGGACATTGCACAATCAAGCACTGACGGGGAAGGAAGTCGATCGGCAAATTCGTCGTATCTTCCATGTTCGCTCTGCAGCAAACAAGGAGGACACGATCCAGAAACCTATCAAGGGTTTAGCTTGGCCTTCTATCATTTTCAATGACACCGATTTTCAAGGAGTTCATACTCCCCATCGAGGCCCTCTAGTCTTGAAGCTCAACATCGACGGAAGCACTGTCAATTGCATCCTCATCGACACCGGAAGCTCCATCGACATAATGTTCTCAGACTGCTTCAAACATCTGGGACATAAATATTCGAGCCTTGACGTCGTCCCGACGGTTATCACGGGCTTCAACGACGAACAAAGTATAACAGTGGGCGAATCAAGATTCACCCTCGACCTCAGCCAAGAGACTCGAGTCTCGGTGAGATTTGCTATCGTCGAAGGAACGTCTAGCTACAACGCCATTCTTGGGCGACCATTCCTCCACCAGATTAATGCCATCGCCTCTTCTTATCATCAACTCCTCAAGTTTGCAACGGGAGAAAGCATTGTCTGCATACGAGGCGAATTAACAAGCCGGGCGATCTTGTGAAGCTGCTGCGGTGAAAACAGATCGCAAGATCAACATTGCTCCTCCAAAGCGACCCAGAGATGAAGCTGGTCCTTCTACAACATAGCAATCAAAGGAGATCCCGCTGGCCGAGCCCCCACCAATCGAGTGGGTGACTTCACCTTCAATCGAAGAAATCATTCCAGTCAATATCGGCTGAGGAGATCTCCCTTAACAAACAGTCATCGGTATCGGTCTCAACGACGCAGAAGCGTGAGACATGGTATCCTTCCTTCAGTCCAACATCGACGTCTTCGCCTGGTGTTTTGAAGACATGCCTGGGATCAATCCAGATGATGCGTGCCATCGACTAGCAATCAAAGAAGAAATGAAGCTTGCCAAGCAAAAGCCACGCACAATTCGACCAGAACTACAAGTTGCAGTTCAAGAGGAGATCAGTAAGCTACTCGTAGCAGGCTTTATTCGTGAAGTAAAGTACCCTACTTGGATCTCCAATATAGTTGCTGTCCCTAAGAAGAATGGGAAGGTCAGAGTGTGCATCGACTTCACCAACCTCAACAAATCTTGCCCCAAAGATCCATTCCCCATGCCAAGGATAGATAGGCTCGTCAATGCCACCGCTGGCCACGAGCTCCTATCTTTCATGGATGGATAATCTGGGTACAATCAAATTCCGCTTCATCCGGATGATCAAGAGAAGACTTGCTTTGTGACTAGCCGAGGTCTCTACTGCTACAACGTAATGCCCTTCGGCCTCAAAAACGCCGGTTCTACTTATCAACGGTTAGTCACCAAGATGTTCGAAGATCAAATTGGGCGCAGCGTCGAAGTCTACGTCGACGATCGCCTCACCAAAAGCTCCATTCGAGGGGGTCATCTAACCGATCTGGCAGAAACCTTCCAAATCCTCCGAAAATACTGCATGAAGCTCAATCCAGCTAAGTATGCTTTCGGAGTCCAATCGGACAAATTCCTGGGTTATCTTGTGACCAAAAGGGGCATCGAAGCTAATCCCGATCAAATTCGAGCTGTTCTGGATATGCCATCACCCACCAATCGGAAGAAAGTGCAACGTCTTACTAGAAGATTAGCTGCCCTCAATCGATTCATCTCAAAGTCTTCCGACAAGTGCAAGCCACTCTTCGACAAACTACGAAAGGCGGATACCTCTGGGTGGAGTCCAATTTGTGAGCAAGCCTTTTAAGACGTCAAAAGATATTTGGTGCGAGCCCCCATCCTGACGGCTCTACTTCCAAAAGAGAATCTATGGCTCTATCTCACCATCACCGATCAAGCAATCAGCGCGGTCCTGGTTAGCAGAAGAGAAAGCGTCGAACATCCAGTCTACTACATCAGTCATACGCTTCTTTCGGCTGAGACCCGTTATTCAAAGACAGAGAAGGTTATACTAGCCTTGCTCACTACATCGCGCCGTCTTCAACCCTAGTTTGTTTCCCACCAGATCATAGTCATCTTAGAACACCGACTCAAAGATATCATTGACAAAGCTGGTCGAGCGGGTCGAATGACCAAATGGGTGATCGAAATGAGTGCTCTAGGGATCCAATTTGAATCTCGCAACTCAATCAAACGGCAAGCAATTGCTGATTTTCTAGCTGACTTTCCAGTTGAAGATCCCATAACTTGGGAAGAAGACGTTGATATGCGACTTGAAGACGAAGACAAACCTTCATTCAATACTGCTGCAAAAATCAATCCAAGCCTTGAGGCTCCTGCCACAACACCAACTCCATGGAAGCTTTATACTGATGGAGCTTCAAGTGCGATCGGTTCGGGAACTGGGATAGTCTTGGTATCCCCCGAACTTGATCACCTTCAGTAGGCCACTCTCCTCGGATTCAATGCCACCAACAACAAAGCCGAATACGAAGCACTCATTTCCGAGCTCGAAATGGCTAAATCCCTGGAGGTGGATCGAATCATCGTCTACAGCGACTCCCAGCTAATCATAAGGCAAATCAACGGGGAGTATATAGCACGAGAAGAAAGAATGCAGAATTACTTGGCCCTAGTGCGACGTCTTCAACAACGTTTTACTAGCACCGAATTCATTCAAATCCCAAGGGCAGAAAATCGAGAAGCAGATGCTTTAGCCAATGCTACCTCGGTTCTTTGAGATTTGCTTGGAGGAAGACAAATACAAATCGATTATCAAGAAGCGCCCAAGACCACCCCTGAACAACAAATCATCGCTACTACAGAAAGATCTGGGGGTGGAGAACAATTGGCCTCGAACCTTACCACCACAAATGAGCTCGAGGATTGGAGACAGCCAATCTTCGACTTCTTCAAACATGGTAAGGTGCCCGAAGATCCAATTCAAGCCTGAAGACTTCAAAGAAAGCTTCCATATTATAGTCTTTTGAGAGAAGATCTATATTTCAAATCGCACAATGGGATGTTACTCAAGTGTATAGGCCCCTTACAAGCAAGGGAGATTTTAATCAACATCCATTCTGGATCCTGTGGGAACCATTTTGGTAGATGATCTCTTGAAGCCAAGACGAAGTTGCAAGGTTATTCTGGCCAACAATGTCAAGGGATGCTCACCAAGTGGTTCAAAGATGCGAGCCTTGCCAACGACACACTCGAGTTATCCACCTTCCAGCAGATGAACTCCATCAACTAACAAGTCCGTGGCCTTTTCACCAGTGGGGGTTAGACTTCTTAGGTCCCTTCCCACCAACTCCAAGCAAAAAGAAATATCTGTTGCTGGCTACAGATTACTTCACCAAATGGGTTGAAGCAGTGCCACTTTTTCGAGAGACTGACGACGAAGTCATCAAGTTCATTAGACATAACATCTTCTCGAGGTTTGGTACACCTCAGGTACTTGTTGCTGACAATGGAGCTCAATTCGACTCCGACAAGTTTTGTGAGTTCTGCCTCAACAACGGGATCAAACTTTTTTACTCAACTCTAAGGTATCCTCAATGCAATGGCCAGGCCGAAGCTTCCAATAGAGCAACTCTTGGTATACTCAAGAAAAAACTCAATGACAAGAAAGGATTATGGGAACAAGTCCTACCTGAAGTTCTGTGGGGCTATCGAACCACTCGAAGAAGATCAACTGGGTTCTCACCCTTTCGCCTGATATATGGGTCAGAAGCAGTGCTCCCAACAGAGAACTTATCAAGTACTTTGAAGACCAGAGCAGTCGAAGAAGGCATTAATGAGGAGCTTCGAGTCAATGATCTAGATTTCTCTGAAGAACTACGAGACCGAGCATCCCTTCGTATCGCCAAGTATCAACAGAAGATCAAACAAGCCTACGATCAAAAGGTCTACAAGAGACAGTTCCTAATTGGCAGCCTGGTCCTCAGAGCAGTTTTCTACAACATCAGAGAACACAACAGTGGAAAACTATCTCCTAACTGGGAAGGTCCTTACATCATCGAATCAGTAGGAGGCAAAGGGTCTTACCGACTGATTTCGCCAGAAGGAGATAGACTACCATGAGCTTGGAATGCTAGACATCTCAAAATGTACTATCCATGATGTAAATTCTATGATGAATAAAGATCCCTTTCAAATGTTCAAATGTTCAAATGATCACTTCTCAATTCAAATTCTGGAGCAGTTTCAAGTTATCTACGTTCAAGTTCAAAATTATCTACATTCAAATTACCAGGTCGTTTAACAAGTTTGGGTGCTTGAGTTGCGACTCAACCCCTTACAGGTAGATGTGAAACGGTTTCGAGTTGTGACACAAAACAACCTTCAAGTCACTAGGTCAATTTAACATATTTGGGAGCTTGTGTTGTGACACTACCCCTTACTTATAAATGTTATTGATCTTCGATTTCAATATCGTCTTACAGGTTTGGGTGCTTGAGTTGCAACTCAACCCCTCACATACAAATGTTAATGATTTCAAGTTGTGCTACAACACAACCTTCAATTTTCAAGTTACTTAACAAGTTTGGGTGATCGAGTTGCGACTCGACCCCTTATATTCAAGTGTTTATATATTCAAACATTCCAACACCATCCAGAATACAACATTCAAAGATATTCAACGCAAGAGACAGGCAGTTTCTAACACCAAAAAGATATCTATATTATCAAAAAGTTTCTAATTATAGGAGTGAGCTTCTATATGAGAAGAGTTTACATGTACAACAACAGAGAAAGAGAGAGCATATCAAGGTTTGGCCACACTTGGAGCACGCGACCTCTCCCCTTCGGATCCACCCCGAGCCTTGCCCGATGCAGATGCCTTTGAAGATTGGATACTGCTAGCTCGAACCCTGAGTGCTTCCATCGCCTTCTTTGCCGTCTCCCTGAAGCTCTCGCATTCAGCGTGAATGTGCTCCAACTCCTTCAAAGATTTTTCCTTAGCAGCAAAAGCAGCTTCCTTGGCAGCAAGGGCAGCATCCTTTGCAGCAAGTTGATCCTTCAGCTCCTTTATTTCAGTTGCGCGCTCGAAGGACAAGGTCTCTATCTTAAAGAATCGATTCTTCAAAGATTCGAGCTCATGTCCCCATTCCACATAATGGTCGAGCCATTTCTTGCTCTCAAGTCTTTCCTTGCGAAGAGCCTTGATCTTGGCCTTCAGGGCCTCCTTCTTTGAAGACAAAACTTCCCTCAGCTTATCCCTCTGCTCATTAGCAGCCTCCAATTCAGCAGTCAAGCGAGACACCTCAGATGAAGCTTCCCGCTCTCCGGCCTTCCTGAAGAGCTTGCTAGCAAACTTCAGGACCGCTGAGTTCTACAAGTAAATATGAAGAGTTAGAAACATTCCTAAAGATATGCAGTTCAAATCAAGTCAAGCTGATGCACATACCACCATTTCAAGCCTGTCAAAGGCTTCTTCTAGAGTAGCATCCGGAAGGTTGCAGAGCTTCCGGATCACACTCGTTGGGTGGTTGATATCAACCTCACCCAAGTTTCTCAACTTCTGAGCCGTGCCAGCAGGACTATCTACAATCAATACAGAAGTTCAAAGAGTTATAATATTTTCAAACTTCAAAGACAATGCAATCGAGAGAAGAAGTTAGTAAAGATATACCTATGGCATCAACTCGAGGGGCTTTACCCTTTCCCCGTTCGGAGCTCTTACCCTTGGGGGTCGACCTCTCCTTGAGGGGGGTTGTCTCTGGCAGGGGTTGGGGAGTCCCAGCATCCACACGACTCCCTCCCTCTATGTGAATGGGAGAAGGAACGCATCTTGAAGGAGTGATCTCCCCTTCCTCTTGCTGATCACCGGACTGCTCCAGCCTGGCCATCAGAGCGGTCGTCTCCTCAGTCACTTGCACAGCTGAACGACGAGCAGAGGGAGAAGGTTGCTTGACTTCAATCCCACCACTCGTCGAAGCACCTTCGAGGTGAAGGATGCTTGGAGGTATTTGGTTGAGGGGTGTGGGGTTGCTTGCAACCCCATCACTCCCTGAGAACCTGATCCTGATGCGTGTTGGGCGTTTCAACTCCTCGAAATGATACGTGGGTTGCACCCTCGGGCCATAACCCACGGCATCCATCATGTCCTCCATGCGATGGGCCTTAGCCTCATCGATGGGGATGGGCTGCGAATCCTCTTCATCACCACCAGTCGGGGTGGGAGGAATTTCTTCCTCACCACCCCCTTTTCCTTCGTCACCACCAGTGGGGGTGGGAGGAATTTCTTCCTCACCACCCCCTCTTTCTTCTTCCCCCCCCGGTAGGGGTGGGAGGAATCTCGTCACACCCACCGTCACCTCCGTCTCCTCCGTCATCGTCATCGTCGTCATCATTGTTCCCGTCATCGTCATCATCGTCATCATCTCCATTTTTATTTTCATCATTTTCATCTTCCTTCTCCTTCTCTTCTTCTTCTTCTTCCTTCTTCTCCTCCTCAACGAGGACCCTCCTCTTCTTCACCTGACCCCTACGGGTCACCACCAACTTTTCCTCAATGGGGCGGCACCTTGCTCCATAGGCCTTTTTCTCAGTCCGGATTCTTCTAACGATCTTGCCCGATTGAGGATCCTCCTTATAATCGGAGTACAAGACTTCGTTGTCCTTATACCAGGCCCGCAGTCGGTGGAGAAGATTGGCGTTGCCGTACCTGACCGGGTAGTTCAAAAACTGCTTGCATGATCGAGTGCCGCACGTCAACTCCAAGAACAGATTATCGATGACACCAACCCGCTCTGAAGGCCAGGCGAAGATACCTCCCGTGCAGTACATCTTTATCTCTTTGTGCACATCGTTCCGGGGGTCTCGGGTACTGATAGAGGCGTCCATGCACCAGAAACCGAAATCGACCAATCGGTGTAGAGCTTGTCAGAGGGGACGGTGTCGACGATCGGGCGCAGGGCAGAAACGCCTGTCAAGTTGAAGAACGGGCTGTCTTTCCTCGATGCCCACTTGTAGTGATAGAAGAAGTATCCCAATTCGATCCTTGCTTCCTCGCCCTCGGGGATGCTGGAGTAGTAAGCCTTCAACTCGTCTTGGAAGTCAGATTCTACGCGGCAGAAAGCGTAGATGATCTTCCATGTATTCCCAGTAATTTGTTCGGGGCAAAGGCTTGAAGTGTTCAGAAGCCTCGCTGCAAACGGCGGTAGTGAAAGGTGCAGTCCGCAATTCAACTGGCCTACGGTGACTACTGTCCCCATCACCTGCTCCTTACTTGCGATCGCTGTGAAGATCGTCCGCTTGTCAATTCCAAAAGCAGACTGAACTCCCGGGAGCGACGGTCGGGTCTTCCCCTCTGTGAAGCAGGCCAAGAGCTTCTGCCACTTTGCCCTCTTCACATCTGTAAGCTTCCCACCGATATTATACTCATAAGCAGGTTCCTCCGTCAGCGACATCAGAGGGCCCAGTACGAAATTCGCTTTGGGAATATGCTCTGGCCTTGATGGTGCAGAGGCAAACCCCACTCCCTGATGCCTCTTGCCAAGGATGCCAAGTTCAGCCTTGCCTCTGCCCCTGCCTTTCTGCTGCACGGGCGACACTTCAGCCCTCTCCTTCCCCTTCCTCTTCGAGGGCATGATGTTGATCTTCTTCGAGCCACCGGAATAAGCCATTTCAACCGATCGAGAGATTGCAAAGAACAGAAATTCGAGAGCAAAAGGTTCTGGAGTTTGAAAAATTCTGGAAGCGCGAGGCAAAAATGAAACCCGGAGAGGCTTATATACCCAGAGGAAACTGGCGCGCAAATCGAGAGAATATATATCATCACCAGATCAAATCTCGTGTTTTTACAAAGGACACGTGGCATCAATCTGTAGCAAGCGCAAAACCAGGCTAACCGTCGGGACCAGACGAAGCGTCGAACCGCCGGTCCAAGCGAACCAACGGTCCGACCGGACCGCCGATTCAGAAGACTCACCGATACAGATGGACCAATTCAAGCAGAGGAATCTGCTTCAAAATTGTCGCTTGAAGACTTTACCCTTTCAACAGGCAGACGATCAGGTAATTTACCAGGCTCTTCTGCCATATCAACCTCGACCGGTTGAATTTAACTGATCGGTCAAACTTGATCGATCGGTCAAATTCAACCGATCGATCGATTTTCTACTGAATCGGGCAAGAAACTTGGCCTTTTGCCCGATCTCGTCAACCTCGATCGGTTGAATTTAACCGATCAGTCAAACTTGACCAATCGATCGATTTTCTACTGAATCGGGGCAAAAAACTTCGCCTTTTGCCCGATCCCGTCAACCTCGACCGGTTGAATTTAACCGATATGTCAAAACTTGATCGATCGGTCAAACTCAACCGATCGGTCGATTTTTTACTGAATCAGGCAAAAAACTTGGCCTTTTGCTCGATCCCGTCAACCTCGATTAGTTGAATTTAACCGATCGGTCAAACTTGACCGATCGATCAAATTTAACCGATCGGTCGATTTTCTACTGGATCGGGCAAAAAACTTGGCTTTTTGCCCAATCCCGTCAAACTCGATCGGTTGAATTTAATCGATCGGTCAAACTGGACCGATCAGTCAAATTCAACCGATCGGTCCATTTTCTACTAGATCGGGCAAAAAACTTGCCCTTTTGCCCGATCCTGTCAACCTCGACCGGTTGAAATTAACCGATCGGTCAAAATTGACCGATCGGTCAAGTTCAATCGATCGGTCGAATTCCTACGTGATCGATCAAAAAACTATGTTTTTTGACCGATCAACTCCTACTCGACCGGTTGAATTCGACCGATCGGTCAACTTTGACTGATCGGTCAAATTCAACCGATCGGTCAACTTTGACCGATCAGTCAAAATTGACCTATCAGCCTTTTTGACACTAACACTCGACAAGCTCCTTTGTACTTGTGACAGGGGGTCGTCAGCTTTGCACCAAGAATCCAATCTAGCCAAGGTGGCCTCTTAGCTAACTTGGAGGGGGTAACTAGTGGGTGCAAATTTTGGCGAGAAGTCTGCAAACAGCGGGACCCACCGGCCCTGCATGGTGGGCCCACGAAGACTACCGCGGGACCCACCGGCCCTGCCTGGTGGGCCCACGAAAACTACTGTGGGACCCACCGGCCCTGCCTGGTGGGCCCACGAAGACTACCGCGGGACCCACCGACCCTGCCTGGTGGGCCCACGAAGACTACCACGGGGCCTACTGGCCCTGCCTGGTGGGCCCACGAAGACTACTGCGGGACCCACCAGCCCTGCCTAGTGGGCCCACGAAGACTACCGCGGGACCCACTAGTCCTGCCTGTGGAATCCCCAGAAGACAGCAGTAGGACCCACCAGCCCTATCTGGAGAAACTTCCAGAAACAACCAGAAACCGCCATTTACCCCGGAATTCCTCTTCGAGAATTCTATAAATAGCAGACCCTTCAAATGTAAATGGATCCGAATTTCAGTTCTGAGATCTGATTTTCAGAAACCAGAGCTCTTGATTTCAGTTTCCATTCCTTCAGCCCTCCTCAATCTTTTTCTTATCTTCGAAGAGATCGGAGTGACTTCGGTGATACTCGGCCTGTCGAGATCACTTCAAGAAAAGAGTTAGTGAATTCGGGTTGCTCCCTATAGCACGGAGACGTAGGCTTCGGCTGAACTCCGAGATCACCTCTCGTGTCAACTCTCTGATTGCATCTCTCTGTTTACATATTGAGAACGGCAACTCTAATCAACAGATCGAACAACGATCTTTGACTTGAACCTCAATTGACTGGTGCGGTGAAGTCTTCGGGTCGGCACGAAGATTTTCCCCCACAGAGAATTAGGTTACGCTTCTAGTCCTCGTAGTTTGGTCCCATAAGCATTTTATCATTTAGGATAGAGGCAAGAGGGTTGAGCTTGGTCATATTTTTCTGTAAACAAAGTTCAAAACAAAAATTAGGGTCTACTACAATTTATTTTAGGGTCTACTACAATCCACCAAACCAGTCAATCGAGTCAAGTCAAAAGTCTGATCGAACGTATGTCTAGTTAATTGATTATCGAATGCTAATGTCTTTGAGTTAAACTTCGGAGTAGTCGAAAGGTTATGGACTTATGTTTAAAAGAGATAGGAAAATATCAACTGAGAGTCGACACAAAATGTGATCTCGGAGTTCAGCCGAAGCCTACGTCTCCGCGCAATGAGGAGCAACCTGAATTCGCTAACACTTGAACTAAAGTGACCTCAACAGGCCGAGTATCACTTGTCTTTCTTCAAAAAGAGATAAAAAAGTTGAGATGTTAAAGCTCTGGATTTTTGAAAGTCTGGTTCAGAAATCAGATATCTGATCTATTACACTTGCCGGGTCTGCTAATTATAGAGTTTTTTTTTAGAGAGGATCCAGGGTAAGGGGCGGTTTCTACAGCTATCGTCTAGATCCATGGGTGGCTGGTGGGTCCCGTCATCGTCTTCATAGACCTATATACAGGGCTAGTGGGTCCCATTGTTATCTCTGTGGACCCCCAGGCAGGGCTAGTGGGTCTCGTCGTCGGGTGTTGGCTAATTTTTGCACCCACAGTTACCCCCTCCAAGTTAGCTGGAGACTGATCTGGCTGACTTGGAACCTAGGTGCAAAATCCAAACCCCCTGCCTAGGGTCGATGCCATCGATTTTTTTATCGAGTGTTTTGTTAGCTGAAAGGATATTGATGATCGACTGGTTGAATTCGACCAATTATACGTGGGCAACCGATCGGGTGCTAATGACCGATCGGTCAAAATTGACCGATCGGGTAATTGTAGCCAATGGGACTTTGGGCGATCGAGTAAAAAACTATGTTTTTTGCTAGATCGTTTGGAAATTCACCCAATCACCTGCCTGTCGATTGGATGAAGTCTACGACCGATCAGTCAATATTGACCGATAGGGTGTTTTCAACCGGTGGGACTTAGGGCGATCGGGTAAAAAATTATATTTTTTGCCTGATCCTTTGGAAATTAACCTGATCATCTGCCTGTTGATCGGGTGAAGTTTTTGACCGATCGGGCAAAGTTGACCGATCAGGTCTTTTCAACCGGTGGGACTTGAGGCGATCGGGTAAAAAACTAAGTTTTTTACCCAATCCTTTAGAAATTCACCCGATCGTCTGCCTATCGATCGGGTGAAGTCTTCGACTGATCGGTCAAAGTTTGATCGATAGGGTATTTTCTACCGATCGGCCAAGGTTTACCGATCGAGTGTTTTCAACCGGTGTGATTTGGGGTGATCGGGCAAAAAACTATATTTTTTTGCCCGATCATTTGGAAATTCACCCGATCGCCTGCCAGCCAATCGAGTGAAGTCTTTTTCGATCAATCGGTCACAGTTGATCGATCGGGTGTTTTCAACCAGTGAAACTTGGGGCGATCGAGTAAAATACTATGTTTTTTGCCTGATCCTTTGGAAATTCACCCGATCGTCTGTCTATCGATCGGTTGAAATCTTTTTTGGCCAATCGGTAAAAGTTGACCGATCGGGTGTTTTCAACCGGTAGAACTTGGGGCGTTTGGGTAATAAACTATATTTTTTGCCCGATCATTTGGAAATTCACCCGATCGTCTGCCTGTTGATCGAGTAAAGTCGTTTTTGGTCGATCGGTCAAAGTTGACCGATCGGATGTTTTCAACCGATAGAACTTGGGGCGATTATGTAATAAACTATGGTTTTTGCCCGACCCTTTGGTAATTCACCTGATCGTCTATCTGTCAATTGGGTGAAGTCTTTTTTGCCCGAACGGTCAAAGTTGACCGATCGGGTGTTTTCAACCGGTGGGACTTGGGGCGATCGGGTAAAAACTATATTATTTGCCCGATCCTTTGGTAATTTACCAGATTGTCGGATGCAGTCGGGGTCGGCCTCGGGTGGGCTATGGCCACCTGCCACGGGTAGCCTCCTCCGCGAGCGATCTAGTTGCAGGTGGTTGGGGCGAGCCCTGGGCGACCCGTGAATACCAGCCTCGGGCGACCTCCTTCGCGTGCGAGCTGGTCGCATGTGATTGGAGTCGGCCTCGGGCGGGCTATGGGCGCCAGCCACGGGCAGCCTCCTCCGTGAGCGATCTGGTTGCAAGTGGTCGGGGAGAGCCCTGGGTGAGCTGTGAACACCAGCCTCGGGCTCGCATGTAGTCGAGGTAAGCCTTGGGCGGGCTATGGGCGCTAGCCACGGGTAGCCCCCTCCGCGAGCGATCTAGTTGCAGGTTGCTTCTGCGAAGATCCGTATCTTCTCCCGTTGTATCACATTAAATGTACCGCAGGAGCAGGACCCGAGGAGCTGAATCTCATCATGAGATCTCGAGCGTCGTCATGCCATGCGCCACCTAGTGGTTGGTCAAGGACCCGACAAAGGGGACATCGCTGGCATTACCTTAGTCTTTGCTCACGCGTGTGATCACGCAGCACGCTCTGACAGGGAGGCAAAATCTGTCACATCAATCACCGCTGTGTCACGTCGCTCGTCGTGCTTGAGTATTAAATGTCGATCGATTCACCTTCCTTCAGTGCTCCTATAAATAGGAGGTAGTTGGGGATTTCTGCCCCTCTATACTGCCAAATAACTCTCCCTTGGAGCTCGCTCTAGATTCCCTCCATCTCTCAAATAGCGACCTCTGCTTCCGCTTCAGCCCCCATCATCCTCGTCCAAGGAGGTGAAGTCTAAGAGCCTGACCGAGAAACGATGGTGGTCTGGCTCAAGGACCGTGTCGATTTGCCGGTGAGCGATAGCATCCGGGCAGCCATCACCTTCCCTAGCCAAATCCTCATCACTGAGATGACGATCTTGAGGAGGCCGGCCCGAGGCACAGTGGTCTCTGTAGGACTACTATGGTCCGGGCTCTGGCTTTCCTTGAGCCACCTCGCCGAGGAGTTCTTGGAGCTGATGGAGCTATGCCCAACTCAGCTCACTGGGAATTCCTGGGGCATGCTGTTTGGGCTCTCCTAGCTCGAAGCCACCCTCAAAGTGAGGATCCCCTTGAGCTACCTGCTCAAGAAGTGGTTCCTGAAGCAAGGGTCGGTCCAGAGCAATGTGGGGTGCGGGGTCTTCTACTTCGCTAGGAGGCCGGGCGAGGTCTTCCCCTTCTCCATAATCGAGAGCAAGGACCGGTACTGGAAGGACTGCCCCTTCGTCACTGCGGGAGGGTGGCAAGGGCGCTTCAGCGGGGTTCCTTCCTATCCAGGCATGCCCACCCAAGCCGTCTTTCAGAAGATCGCCCTCTACCATGCCGACAAGAAGAAGTGCATCGATCTCGCAAGGGAGTGATCACTCGACGAGGCTGTCCTCCACTACTTAGTAGGGCGGACTCCTGAAAAAATTATTGCTCCGGACTTTTCCTTCCAACTGAATGGGCGTCATTCTGCTGAAGTAGAAGATCGCCCAGAAGAAGAAGATCGTCCCTGCACCCCAGTCGGGGGCCATTAAAAGAGCAGAGGCCCAGGGCGACAATCCCGGGAAGAAGGTCAGAAGGAAGCGGGCCTCCCCCATCCGCTTCAATGACCCCGACACCATAGAGATGCTTGGCTAGGATTACACCGCTCCACCTCCACCACCTCCTCACCAGGACTCCGTCATAGGTCAGCAACCAGTTCCCCCTCTCGTCGTCAAATGCAAGTTATATTTTCTCGAGCCTGACAATCCGAACGTTAAGCTCTTGCTGACCATGGCATAGGTCGAGTTCGGGATGGCTTGCATTCAAATGGGAAACTTCCTTGGTGATCTTTCAGTCCCGCTTTGTGTAGCGATGATGACCCCAGAGATGGAGGCTCAAGGGAGGAAGAAGAAGAAGAAGTCCACTGGGGAGTCCAACCATGGCCCCCAAGTTGGCGTTGGGAGCACCGGTCCAGTCCACTTGGCATAGGAGGCCTCCCTGAGCGTGCGGGTGGAGCAGCAGCGGCAAAAGGTACCCCAAGATGTGGGACTAGACTCAGAGATTGACTTGACGACCTCCGGCGACGAGGGGCCCGACAGCCCGCCTCCTCCTCCTTGAGCTATCCCCAGCGCCGCTGCCCCCAGTCCTACGTTCCTCTACTTCGACAGTAGGGACGGAGGCCTTATAGGGAGGAGTTCCGCCACCATCCCCTAGGGCAGATGCCCCAAGGGGAAGCGAGCTGGAGGCTCCCGCCTCCGTGGCTACCGTGGTCCCCCCCTCTACTCCGATAGCAGAGACAGAGGCTCTACAGGGCGGAGTCCTACCGCCAACCCTCGGGGTAGACGCCCCGAGGGGAAGTGTGCTGGAAGATCCTGCCTCTGCTGTGACCCTCGTCCCCCCTCTCCGCCAGGCCCGGTTCCGCTCAGCACGCTTGCTAAGCCGGACCTGGCCGAGGTGGGCTCCAAGGGGGACCTGGGGGAGTATACAAGTCCCCTCCTTGGTGGAAATCGGCTCCGAGTCCTCTAGCTCGGGCTCTGGGTCCTCAAGCTTAGAGTCAGAGCTCGAGGTTGCAGGGGCAAGCCACCCCAGTCCGAAAGGTGGGGAAGGCCATGCTTCGGCGACTTCCCCTCCAGCTCCGGCGACTGCAATGCCGGCTTCCATCATTGCCTCCGCCTCAAGCCCAGTAAGCCAAGCGATCATGAGGCCGCCCCTTCCTCGGGCGAGGAGAAAAGGGTGCCCCACTATCTGTAGCAGATCTTCGACTGCAACATCTTTGCCTGATCTCCATTCGCAGTGATCCACGACTATCTCACTGAGGTAAAGCTCTGTCCTCCTTCTGCTACTGCAGTTTCATTCCTTGGTTACTCATTCTACCTTTCTCTTAGGTGGAGAAGAAAGGCTAAGACCTCGTCGAGGAGATCGCTGTCATAGGGGGAGACCTCGTCGCTCTGTTCAACAACTCCCTTCGGGGATCTGAACGCAAAGTGAAAAAGCATATCCACCAACTGCGGCAAGCAGATTGCTCCGACGAGCTGAGGTCAGAAATGGAGGAGCTGCACCAAAGGGTCGCTACCCTAATATCGGGGTTGGTGATCATCGAGGAGGCAAAACTCTGCTCTGCCGCCCAGGCCAGGAGGCAAGGGCGGGCCAGGAAAAGGCGAGGGCAGCTAAGGGGCCGGCCTCTCCCCTACTTGCACAAGCAAGCTAAGGCTGGCCTCTATAGGATAGGGATGAGGGGGGGAGGGATAAGGTGTGGGGGATGATCTTCTTGCCGACCCGGAGACTCCGCCCAACTAGTCAATCGAGTCGAGTCAAAAGTCTGATCGAACGTATGTCTAGTTAATTGGTTATCGAATGCTAATGTCTTTAAGTTAAACTTCGGAGTAGTCGAAAGGTTATGGACTTAGGTTTAAAAGAGATAGGGAAATATCAACTGAGAGTCAACACAAGATGTGATCTCGGAGTTCAGCCGAAGCCTACGTCTCCATGCTATGAGGAGCAACCTGAATTCGCTAACACTTGAACTAAAGTGACCTCGACAGGCCGAGTGTCACTTGTCTCTCTTCGAAAAGAGATCAAAAAGCTAAGATGCTAGAGCTCTAAATTTTCAAAAGTCAGGTTCAGAAATCAGATATCTAATATATTACACTTGCCGGGTCTGCTATGTATAGAGTCTTTTTTTTGGAGAGGATCCGGGGTACGGGACAGTTTCTGCAGCTATCGTCTAGATCCAGGCGGGGCTGGTGTGTCCCGTTATTGTCTCCGTAGACCTACATGCAAGGCTAATGGGTCCCGTCGTCGTCTCTGTGGACCCCTAGGCAGGGCTAGTGGTTCCCATTGTCGGGTGTTGGCTAATATTTGCACCCACAATTACCCCCTCAAAGTTAGCTGGAGACCGATCTGGCTGACTTGGAACCTAGGTGCAAAATCCAAACCCCCTGCCTAGGGTCAGTTCCATCGATTTTTCATCGAGTGTTTTATTGGCTTAAAGGATATTGATGATCGACTGGTTAAATTTGGCCGATCAGGAGTGGGCAACCGATCGGTCAAAATCGATCGATTGGGTGCGAATGACCGATCGGGTAATTGCAGCCAATAGGACTTTGGGCGATCGGGTAAAAAACTATATTTTTTGCCCGATCCTTTGGAAATTAACCCGATCGCCTGCTTGTCGATCGAATGAAGTCTTCAACTGATTAGTCAATATTGACCGATCGGGTGTTTTTAACCGATTGGACTAAGGGCGATTGGGGAAAAAACTACTTTTTTTGCCCGATCCTTTAGAAATTCACCCAATCATCTTCCTGTCGATCAGGTGAAGTTTTCGACCGATTGGGAAAAGTTGACCGATCGGGTTTTTCCAACCGGTGGGACTTGGGGCGATCGAGTAAAAAACTATATTTTTTGCGCGATCCTTTGGAAATGCACCGGATCGACTACTAGTCGATCGGGTGAAGTCTTCGACTGATCGGTCAAATTTTGATTGATCGGGTGTTTTCTACTGATCGGTCAAGGTTTACCGATCGAGTGTTTTCAACCGATGGGATTTGGGGTGATCGGGCAAAAAACTACTTTTTTTTGCCCTTTGGAAATTCACCCGATTGTCTACTTGTCGATCGAGTGAAGTCTTATTTGGCCGATCGATCAAAGTTGACTGATCGGGTGATTTCAACCGGTGGAACTTGGGGCGATCAGGTAAAAAACTACATTTTTAGCCCGATCCTTTGGAATTTCTTCCGATCGTCGCCCTGGCAATCGGGTGAAGTCTTTTTTGGCCGATCGGTCAAAGTGTTGATCGATCGGGTGTTTTCAACCAGTAGAACTTGGGGCGATCGGGTAATAAACTATATTTTTGCTCGATCCATTGAAAATTCACCCGATCGTCTGCCTGTTGATCAGTTGAAGTCGTTTTTGGCCGATCGATCAAAGTTGACTGATCGGATGTTTTCAATCGATAGAACTTGGGGCGATTAGGTAATAAACTATGCTTTTTGCCCGATCCTTTGGTAATTCACCTTATCGTCTGCCTATCGATCGGGTGAAGTTTTTTTTGTCTGGACGGTCAAAGTTGACCGATCGGGTGTTTTCAACCAGTGGGACTTGGGGCGATCGGGTAAAAAACTACATTTTTTACTTGATCCTTTGGTAATTCACCCGATTGTTTGCCTGCCGATCAGGTGAAGTCTTTTTTGTCTGAATAGTCAGAGTTGACCGATCGGGTGTTTTCAACCGGTGGAACTTGGGGCAATCGGATAAAAAACTTTGTTTTTTGCCTGATCCTTTTGTAATTCACCCGATTGTCTGACTCTCGATCGGGTGAAGTTGTTTTTGTCTGAATGGTCAAATTTGATCGATCGGGTGTTTTCAACCAGTAGGACTTAGGGCGATCGGGTAATAAACTATGTTTTTTGCCCGATCCTTTGGTAATTCACTCGATCGTCTGCCTGTCGATCGGCGTGAAGTATTTTTTGTTCGATCCTCCAGAATTTCACCTGATCGTCTACCTGTCGATCGAGTGAAGTGGAGTTGGCATTTCATTTTTCTCATCGTTTTGTCTAGCCTGTCGATTCATCTGGCCTGTCACTTAGTCTGGCCTGTCGCTTTATCATTATCCAGTCTAGTGTTGCCATGTGTCATATAGAGTTTCCCGCTAAGCTTTTTGGGCATATAAATCCTTCCTTGGAGTTCATTTTTCTCCACACTTTAAGAAAAAATTTTGCCCTCTTTGCTTTCTGCTCTCTGTTCTCTGTTCTCTGCTCTTCGATTGGTCATGATGGCCTCTGCAAGCTACACTAGGAATATTGTCCCCCCGAAGGTGAAGCCTTCCCAGCGAGATGGGTCAAAGAAGGGGAAAGCCACTGCTGAGCCTTCGTCGCCGAAGATTGTGGGAAAGGGCAAGGCGAAAGGTAGCCTCGGCAAGAAGCACTTAGGCGTCGGATTTGCCTCTGCTCCTACTAAGCCCGAGCACATCCCAAAGTCCGAATTTGTGCTGAGGCCATTGAAGCCTCTATCTAAGGAGCCTGTCTTTTAGTATGTGATTTGGAGGAAGCCTATTGATGCAAAGAGGGAGAAGTGGGAAAGACTGCTTGGGTTCTTCACTGAAGGTGTCCATCGTCCAGTGCTCATCGAGGTATATGCTGCCTTCAGGATAGACAAGTGAGCCATGTACGTCGAGGTGGCAAGTAAAGAGAAGATAATGGGCATCATTTTCACGATCGGGCAGCTCAACTGTGGACTGTGTCTGCCTTTGCTCCCCTTCACTACAAGACTCCGGAATACTTCCGGACTCTTACCCGGGTAGCTGATAGGAAACGCTTGGAGAATTATCTATGTGTTCTATTTGGCGATAATTTTTGCTAGCTCGTGCGTTTATCTTGCAAGACAGAGAAAATATACGAACAGCTAGCTCCCTAAGGAGCGCAGACCCTCCAACACTCAAGTCAATCAAGGTTTGGACAAGGGAGAGCTTAATTAGTCAGAAAGTGTTAGGGTTTCTCAGTTTCGAACCTGTACTTTGGAGTCGGGGGTCGTACCTTTATAGACCTTTTGCAGACCGCTAGAGTTTGACACATGGCAGCTTCTTCCTGCACCTTCTATGCCCCCATATGTTAGCCCACATTAGTCTTTAATGGCCTTTGTCGTTTAGCCTGCCAGGCGGTGGTGAGGGAGAACTCACCTGTCTTGTCTGTACCAGGTGGAGATTCTATAAGGCTCCAGTCTGGGAGGTCCTAGACCAACCTTGGCTGGCTTCTATGGACTGCAGTCGTCCACGTACCTCCACGGGAGTGGTGACATCTGTCGGCTCGATACCGCCTTACTGTGGGCGACCTCTGTGGGAAAGAGGGTGGGCTCTTTGGTCATCGTGCGATTGTGCGAGCTTCTGTCTATGGGAGGGGGACCTTCAGAAACTCTCCTACTATCAACAGACGAACTCTTTGACCATTTGCGTGATTGGACGAGCTCCTGAGCAAGCTGTGGGTGTTGCGTCTTCTGAGGGGTTCTTTGAATTCTGCCAGGAGCGATCTCTCCCATGGGCAAGCCAATCACATACGGATAGAGTGAGCTCCCTAGCGAGCTATTGGATACTGGTGGCAACTGGGGTATTCTATCCAAATAGCGAGCTGTGTCGAGAACTTTGACTCGCAATACCTCATGAATGGGGCCTCAAGGAAGATAATGCTCTGTCCAAGGGATGCAATGATCTGCTACTGTAAGCTCCAGGGGGGCTGTGAGCACCAATCGTAGGCGACCTCTTCCGTATGCGAGCTGGTCGCATGCGGTTAGGGTCAGTTTCGGGCGGGCTGTGAGCCATAAACCGCTACTGTAAGCTCCGGGCGGGCTGTGAGCACCAGCCACGGGTGACCTCTTTCCGTGTGCAAGCTGGTAGTATACAGTCTGGGTTAGCTCCGGACGGGCTGTGAGCCCCAGCCACAGGCAGCCTCTTCTGCTAGCGAACTGGTCGCATATGGTCAGGACGAGCTCCGGGCGGACGGTCACGAGCGACCTCTTCCGTGTGCAAGCTAATGACATGCGATCAAAGTAAGCTCCGGGTAGGCTATGAGCACCAGCTTCAGGCAGCCTCCTCTGCGCGCAAGCTAACCATGATGGTCAGGGCGAGCTCCCTGAAAGTGTTCTTTGAATTCCAAGGCCTATTCAGGCCACCAAGCTGCTTACCCAAAAATTGGGGTTAGCCCTGAGTTTTGAGCCCTTTGGAGGGTGGTTCCTGCTTCAATTACCCAAGGTCATCCTTGGTGCATCCTTAGACAAGGACGACCTCCCTAGGCTTGTTGTGCTTTTCCCCTGGATCCGGGCACAAGTAACCTCGCAGACTTTGGCTAAACGAAAGGAGGCCCAATATTTGTGCTAAGGGAACGGTACAGCGCCCCCATGCCTCTTGTGTTCGTAAAGCTCATAAAGGTGCACCCCAAGTTGCTTTCCCTCTTGAAATCCATAAGAAGATACAAGAAGTTGTATTATGTGGCTTAGCCTACTTGTTGCTTCAGTGTCTCCATATGGTAGTGCTCGTCAAGCAACTCCAAAAGTTGCCCCTTGCTCAATTTGTTCAGGAGGTTCCTGGTTATGAGGGTAGTGTTCCCAGTATCAGCTCCTCCTTTTTAAACTTGAAGCCGTCGGCGGGAAGCTGGGGCATATTCCTTCTGCATCTTGAAAATGACTTCTTTCTTCCAGCGAGCCTACCGCACCACACTTTCGGCCTCCACTTGGTCTGGCCGTTGCCGCTGATATTTTTCTGGGACCATTATTACCCCTTCTTGAGGGAGTGGCTAAACATGGCCCCGCTTTCTCAGGAGCCTTGAATTCTACCAGGAGCGATCAATTCCGCCAGATTCTTGTCGTCTTGTAGGCAACTCATCGTAGCCGATCCTTTTGATTTGAATTCAATGGCTCACTAGAAGTGTTCTTTGATCTCTACCAGGAGCGATTTGGTTGTAGGTGATTGGGGTGAGCCCTTGGCGAGCCATGAGCATCAGCCTCGGGTGACCTCCACGTGCGAGTTGGTCGCATATAGTCGGGGTCGGCCTCGAGCGGCCTATGGGGACCAGCCACGAGCAGCCTCCTCCGTGAGCGATCTGGTTATAGGTGGTTAGGGAGAGGCCTTGATGAGCCATGAGTACCAGCTTCGAGCGACCTCCTCCGCGTGTGAGCTGGTCGCATACGGTCGGGGTTGGCCTTAGGCGGGCTATGGGCTCCAGCCACGGGTAGCCTCCTCCACGAGCGACTTGTTGCAGGTGTTTGGGGCGAGCCCTGGGCGAGCCGTGAGCACCAGCCTCGAGCGACCTTGTCCGCGTGCGAGCTGGTCGCATGCGATCAGTATCGGCCTCAGGTGGGCTATGGGCGCCAACCATGAGCAACCTCCTCCATGAGCGATCTGGTTGCCGGTGGTCGGGGCGAGTCCTGGGCAAGCCTTGAGTACCAGCCTCGAGCGACCTCTTCTGTATGCGAGCTGGTCGCATATGGTCGGGATAAGCCTTGGGTATGCTATGGGCGCCAGCCATAAGCAACCTCCTCCGCGAGCAATCTGGTTGCAGTTTGCTTCTGCGAAGATCCGTATCTTTCCCCATCGTATCGTATTAAATGTGGCGCAAGACCAGGACCCGAGGAGCCGAGTCTCATCATAAGATCTCGGGCGTCATCATGCCACGCGCCACCCTGTGGTTGGTCAGGGGCCCGACAAAGAGGACATCGCTGGCACCGTCTTAGTCTTTGCTCATGCGCGTGAACACGCGGTGCGCTCTGACAGGAAGGTTAAATTTATCGCATCGACAGCCGCTGTGTCACCTCGCTCACCATGCTCGAGCATTAAATATCGATCGATTTGTTTGCCTTCAATGTGCCTATAAATAGGGGGTAATTGGGGATCTCTACCCCTTTATACTACCAAATAGCTCTCTCTTGGAGCTCGCTCTAGATTCCCTTCTTCTCTCAAATGGTGACCTCTGCTTCCACTTCAGCCCCCATCATCCCCGTCCAAGTAATAGAAGTCTAGGAGCCCGACCGAGAAACAGTGGTGGTTTGGCTCAAGGACCCTGTCAGTCTACCGGTAGGCGATAGTAACCGGGCAGCGATCAACTTCCTCGACCAAATCCTCGTCACTGAGATACTGATCTCGGGGAGAACGGCCCAGGGCACAGTGGTCTCTGTGGGACTGCTGTGATACGGGCTCAGGCTCCCGTTGAGCCACCTCATCGGGAAGTTCTTGGAGCTGATGGGGGCTATACCCGGCCCAGCTCACCAGGAATTCTTGGGACATATTGTGCGGGCTCTCCCAGCTCGAAGCCGCCCTCAAAGTGAGGATCCCCTTGAGCTACCTGCTCAAGAAGTGGTTCCTGAAGCCAGGGCTGATCTACAGTAATATGGGGTGCGGGGTTTTCTATTTCGCCGGGAGGCCAGGCGAGATCCTCCCCTTGTTCACAATCAAGAGCAAGGACCGGTACTAGAAGGACTACCCCTTCGTCACTGCAGGAGGGTGGCAAGGGTGCTTCAGCAAGGTTCCTTCCCATCCGGGCATCCCCACCCAAGCCGTCTTTCGGGAGATCGCCCTCTACTGGGCCAGGAAGAAGAAGTGCATCGATCCCGCAAAGGAGAGATCACTCGATGATGCCATCCTCCACTACTTGGGACGGCAGACTCCTAAAAACATTATTGCTCCGGACTTTTCCTTCCAACTGAAGGACGAGAAAACAAGCGTCATTCTGCTAAAGCAGAAGATCACCCGCAAGAAGAAAACCATCCCTCCACCCCAGTCAAAGGCCAGCAACGGAGAAGGTGCCTAGAGCGACCATCCCTCAAAGAAGGCTGGAAGGAAGCGGGCCTCCCCCATCTGCTTCAATGACCCCATCATCTTTGAGATGCTCAGCCAGGGTGACACCGCTCCACCTCCACCACCTCCTCGCCAGGACTCCGGCCCAGGTCAGCAACCAGTTCCCCCTTTCGTTATCAAAAGCAAGTTATATTTTCTCGAGCCCGACGACCCAAATGTCGAGCTCTTGCTGACTATGGCGGAGGTCAAGTCTGGGATGGCCCATATTCTAATGGGAAACGTCCCTAGTGATCTTTCAGTCCCGCTCCGTGTAGCGGTGATGACCCCGGAGATAGAGGCCCAGAGGAAGTAGAAGAATAAGAAGTCCACCGAGGAGTCCAACCTCAGCCCCCAAGTCGGTGTTGGGAGCATTGATCCAGTCTGCCTGGCATAGGAGGCCTCCCTGAGCGTGTGGTAGAGCAGCAACGGCAGAAGGCCCTCCAACATTCGGGGCTAGACTCGTAGGTTGATTGGATGACCTCCGGCAATGAGGAGCCTGACAACCAACCTCTTCCTTGAGCTACCCCCAACGCCGCTGCCCCCAGTCCCACCTTCCTCTACTCCGGCGGCAGGGACGGAGGCCCTATAGGGCGGAGTTCCGCCACCAGCCCCTAGGGAAGATGCTCCGAGGGAAAGTGAGCTGGAGGCTCCCACCTCCGTGGCTACTGTCGTCCCCCCTTCTACTCCAGCAGCAGGGACAGAGCCCCGTATGGCAGAGTCCTATTGCCAACCCTCGGGGCAGATCCCCCAAGGGGAAGCGAGCCAAAAGCTCCCGCCTCTATTGCGACTCTCGTCCCCCCCTCTCTGCCAGACCCGATTCCGCTCAGCCCACCTGCTAAGCCGAACCCGACCGAGGTGGGCTCCAAGGGGGACCTGGGGGATTTGGTATACAAGTCCCCCTCTTTGGTGGAAATCGGCTTCGAGTCCTCTAGCTCGGGCTCTAGGTCCTCGGGCTCAGAGTCAGAGCTTGAGGTTACTGGGGTGAGCCACCCCAGTCAGAAAGGCGAGGAAGGCCGCGCTTCGGAGAGTTCACCTCCAGTTCCGGTGACTACAGTGCTGACCCCCATCATTACTTCTGCCTCAGGCCCAGCTGGCCAAGCGATCGTGAGGCCAACCCTTCCTCAGGGCGAAGAGAGAAGGATGCCGCACTATCTGCAGCAGGTCTTTGGCCGCAACATCTTTGCCTGAGCTCTATTCGCGGTGATCCACAGCCAGCTCACTGAGGTAAAGCTCTGTCCTCCTTCTTCTACTGTAGTTTTATTCCTGGGTTACTTATTCTACCTTTCTTTTAGATGGAGAAGAAAGGCCAAGCCCTTGCTGAGGAGATCGCCGCCGTAGGGGGAGACCACGTCACTCTGTTCAACGACTCCCTTCAAGGGTCTGAATGCAAAGTTGACAAGCACATCCACCAACTGTGGCAAGCAGATCGCTACAACGAGCTGAGTTCGGAAATGGATGAGCTTCTCCAAAGGGTCGCTACCCTGATATCGGGGTTGGTGATCGCCGAGGAGGCAAAACTCTGCTCTGCCTCCCAGCTCTAGGAGGCAAGGGTAGCTAAGGAGGCTGCCCAACTCCCGAACATGGTGACTGCCCAGAAGGCAGAGATCGCCGTGATGAAGGAGTTGCATGTCAAAGGCCTTCAAGCCTAGCAGAGCTGTCTCCAAGCCTAGCTGGATGATTTCCTCAAGAAAGGTACCGCTACCGCCATTGAAAAGTGCAAGACCGAGAGGTTGAAGTAAAGGCGTTGACGAGACGACAGTGGGGCTGATACGAGCAAACCTTGAGCTCACCCATCTCCATCAATATTATCATATTTTGAAATGAATGAGAATCTTCTTTATCTTGCTTGTCTTTATGTGGCTTTTTTTCTTTTCTGTTCATGAGTTCTCCTTTGAGGTTGTTCAGCGGTCTCGAGGGTCATACCCTAGGCGAGGCAACTAATTCATTGAAAAGAGTTCTAGTCTTAAAAGAAAATACGATATGCAGGCGAAAGATGCGATATGCTCGGGAAAAGGCAATTCTTTCCTTGAGATCGGAAAATCAATAAAAACATAAACCAACTAATAAAACTTCCGGAACTCAAGGATTAAAATATTTTAATTTTAAAACTAATTAAGTGCTAGTTGCCCCCTGCCCAGTTAATTACCCTCTGATACCCTGGTTACTAGACATGTCCCTAAGCTCGACTTAGTTATCTTGCATCTCCCTGTGACCTTGCCAAATCCGAACTTCGAGGGGTTACCAAGGGATGTTAAAGTCACCTGAATCGAGTGGTCACCCATTCAAGTCCCCCTAGATTACCCCGGGATGCTTCGGATCATGGCTAGTGAACCCGAAGGACCCCTGTCATGCTTAAAGTCCCCTAGATTGTGAACTATACTTTGATGGTGCTGCATATGAGCTGACCGCATGCAAGCTATTCTTTGGTTGTTCTGTCTGCGATCTTGGCCGTGTACGAACCCGCAACGACCTTCACTGAGCACATACTTTAAGAAGTAATTCATTTCAAACTTAAAACATCTTTTATTCTCAAAACATGATCTACATGAGGGCGCCTACGCACTAAGCATAATACTTTCGTAGATGGATAGCGTTCTAGGGTCACTCCAGGTGGTCGCTGTGGGGGATGATCTCCGTGCCGACCTAAAGACTCTGCCTAACCAGTCAATCTAGTCGAGTCGAAGGTCTGATCGAATGTATGTCTAGTCTGCAGATTCGAAGGTCGATGTCTTCGAGTTGAACTTCTAAATGGTCGATAGATTGCTAACACGAGATGTGATCTTGGAGTTCAGCCAAAGCCTACGTCTCCGTGCTATAAGGAGCAACCTGAATTCACTAACACTTGAATTGAAGTGACCTTGATAGACCGAGTGTCACTGGTTTCTCTTCTAAAAGAAGACCGAAAGGTAGGAAGGTTAGAGCTCTGTATTTTTTGGAAGTCTGATTCAGAAATCAGATATTCGATCCTGTTACATTTGTAGGGTCTGCTATTTATAGAGTTTTTTGGAAAGCAAATAGGGTAGAAGGCAGTTTCTACCATTGTCATCTGAGTTTCAACAGAGGGCCGGTGGGTCTCGTAGTTATCTCTGTGGATATCCAGGCAGGGCTGGGGGTCCCGCTATCGTCTATGGACCCCCAGGCAGGGTTGGTGGGTCCCGCTGTCATTTCTGTTAGCCTCCAAGTAGTGCTGGTGGGTCCCACTGTCATATTTGTGGACCCCCACGTAGGGATGGTGGGTCCCGCTATCGTCTCTATGGACCCCCAAGCAGAGCTGGTGGGTCCCGTTATGGGGCGTTGTCCAAACTTTGCACCCACACTCACCGTCTGCGGTCATCAACCGGTAGGCCCCCGATCCTCTTGCCTCTTGCACTATATAGGGGCCATCCCAGTTTTCCACGAGCTTCCCGGCATTGGGCCCCTGTGTGTTTGTGAACACCTTTCGTAGTACCAGGTCGCCAGATTTGAATACCTGATGGCGAACTCTCTTATCGTAGGTGTGCTTCATCTCTTGTCTATATCCGGCAAGGTGAAAGTTGGCTAGCTCTCTTAGTTCCTCGAGCAGGTCAAGAGAGTCTACGAGCAGATTATCGTTGTCGACCTCATCTACGGCGAGCCTCCGTTCCGAAGGCACCTTGGCTTCTATAGGTAATATAGCCTTATACTCGTAAGCAAGGCTGAAAGGCGATTCGTTCATTGAGTGACGTGGAGTAGTTCGATAGGCCAACAGTACCCGGCCTATCGAGCTCTTTCTCCCACAACCCTTTCTTTCCTTCTAACCTCTTCTTGAGGTTGTCCAGGATCACTCGATTCGTGGCTTCGGCTTGCACGTTGCTCTGGGGATACCTCGGAGAGGAGAATCTTAGGTCGACTCCATACTCGGTGTAGAAGATTCTGATCAAGTGGTTATCAAACTGGCACCCATTATTAGTGATAAGTACTCGGGGTAGTCCGAATCTACAAAAAATGTTTTTCCAAAGGAAGTCCCTCACTTGCTTTTCGTCGATCTTGGCCAGCGAGACTGCTTCCACCCATTTGGTGAAGTAGTTCATGGCTACCAAGATAAACTTTCTTTGTTATGTTGATATGGTAAAAGGTCCCACTATGTCAGGCCCCCATTGTTGGAAAGGCCAGGGGCTTGCCAACGGGTGCATCTCTTCTGCGGCAAGGGGCTGACGGTGGAGTGCTTTTGGCACTGCACACATCCTTGTACGACCTTCAAGGCGTCCTATACAAGTGTGGGCCACCAGTACCCTTGCCTCTTTACCTTCCCAGCCAGAGATCGCCCGCTGGAGTGATTGTCAGACTCTTCGGAGTGAATATGATCTAGCACTTCATCTACTTTTGGAAGTTCTACACACCTGAGATTGAGCCTGCCGAAGGACTTTCTGAAGAGACGGTCCCAACGAATAAGGTATCGATCAACACGATTCTCTATTTATTGGGCTTCTTCTCTATCATCGGGGAGCTTTCCCTTATAGAGATAGCGAGTAATCGGTGCGGTCCAACCGGCGGACAGTACCTCGGTTGAGGTTTGGTTTACTGCACTCTCACCAAGTTGGATCTGTGGGCGGTCTTGCACTTTGATAACTATCTGCCAGACTTTGAGTCCTCCTAGTGGGGAGGTAGTATTGTCTAGGGTATCTACCCGCTTATTGTCGGATCGAGCGATTTGCTCAAACGAAATCTTCTCGAACTTCACTGCCTTGCCCTTCACCAGGTCTACGTAGCTCGCCATTCGCGTATCTCGGGAGGCATAGTCGTCGTTGACTTGGCAAACAATTAATTGGGAGTCACTGAAGACCTTCAACTTTCTAACTCCAACCTCTTCGGTGAGCTCCAAGCCGACCAAGAGGGCCTTGTATTATGCTTCATTGTTGGTGGTAGCAAAATCGAGTCGAATGGACTTCTCAAGGATTACCTCTTTGGCGATCAGCATGAACCTGATCCTTGCTCCAGAGGCGTTGGACAAGCCATCGGTGAAGAGCTCCCAATTGTCAGTAGATACTAGCTTAGCCTGGCAGGATGCACCTGGTTTGCCTAGAAACCTCACCTTCCCAGGGTGTGCCTCGGTTGGCTCATCCTCCTGGGTTGGGATTGGCTCTTCCAGCAGGAAGTCTGCCAAGAAATCAGTAAGAGCTTGCCCTTTGACCACAGTTCGTAGGGTGTACTCCAATCTGTAAGCGTTAAGAGTGCGCTCTTCAAGGGGTGCTCTGTGATGACTTTGATGGAATGCATTGAGAAGTAAGTATTGGGGAATATTTTTTACTGGCTCGTGCGATCGTCCTGCAAGATAGAGAAAACATAAGAACGGCTGGCTCCCTTAGGAGCGCAGACCATCCGACGCTTAAGTCAGACCAGGTATCAATAAGAAAGAGATGTAGTAGCTAGAAGTGGTAGGGTCTTTGGGTTTTGAACCAGTACTTTGGAGCCGGGGGTGGTACCTTTATAGCCTTTTGCATCCCGTCAGAGCCTGATACATGGCGGTTTTTCTAGCATCTTCTATGCCCCCATGTGCCAGCCCATATGGACTCTTCATGGCCTTTGTCGTATAGCCTGTCAGGCGGTGGTAAAGGGGGATGCACCGGTTTTGTCCTTGCTAGGTGGAGATTCTAGAAAGCTTTAGTCTGGGAGATCCTAAACCGACTCTGTCGGCTTCCGTGGACTGCAACCGTCCACGTAGCTCCATGAGGGTAGTGACACCTTTCAATTTGGCACTGCCTTATTGTAGGCGACCTCCGTAGGCAAAGGGGGCGATCTCCTTTGCTATTTGTATGATTAGACAAGCTTCTGAGCGCACTAAGGGCGAACTCCATGACGACCCCATTGGTGTCGTTGATCCGCCCACTTCTTCCTATTATCAATGGGCGAGCTTTATGGCGGTTGTATGATCGGTGAGCTCCTGAGCGAGCTATGGACATTGAGGCTTTCGAAAATGTTCCTTGACTCCTCATACAGTCACGAACCGCTGATGCAAGGCTCCGGGCATACTACAAGCATCAGCCGCGGGGAAACCTCTTCCGCGTGCGAGCTGGTCATATGTGGCCAAGGCCAGCCCCGGGTAGGCTGCGAGCCACGGCCATGGATGCACCATCCAAGGGGAGCAATGATCCGCTACTACGGTCCCTTGGTGGACTACGAGCACCAGCCGATGGGCGACCTTTACTTCACATGAGATAATCGCAGGTAGTCAGGACGAGCCATGGGTATTCGTAGGTATCATTCTAAGCTTCCTATTAGCAAAAGAGGGTGATTTCTTGGCATGTGGGCTAGTCGCATGTGGTCAGGGTTAGCCCTGGTCAGGCTGCATGCCACGGCCACAAGCGGCCTCTATCCAAGAGACGCAACGATCCGCTACTACAAGCCCTGGGCGGGCTACGAGCACCGGCCACTAGGCGACCTCTACCACGAGCGAGCTGGTCGTATGTGGTCAGGGTCAGCCCTGGACGGGCTGGGAGACATAGCCACAGGCGGCCTCTGAAGACGAAGGGGTGAGCTCCTCAGCCTTTTGCATGATCAGGCGAGATTCTGAGTGAGCTGTGGGTGTTGGGCTTGACGAGCTCCTGAGTGAGCTGTGGGTGTTCGTAGGTATCATTCTAATTTTCCAATTAGAAAAAGAGGGCCATCTCTTGGCGTATGGGCTGGTTGCATATAGTCAGGGTCAGCCCTGGGCTGGTTGCAAGCCACGGCCACAGACAGCCTCTTTCCAACGGACGCGATGATCCGCTACTGCAATCCCTGGGCAGGCTACGAGCATCGGCCACTGGGCGACCTCTACCATGTGCGAGCTGGTCGCGTGTGGTCAGGGTCAGCCCTGGGCAGGCTGTAAGCTATGGCCACAGGCGGCCTCTGTCAAAGGGACACGACGCTTCGCTGCTACAAGCCCTGGGCGGGCTACTAGCACTAGCCACTGAGCGACCTCTACCACATACGAACTGGTCGCGTGTGGTCAGGGTCAGCCCTGGGCGGGTTGTAAGCCACGGCCACAGGTAGCCTCTGTCCAAGGGACGCGATGCTCCGCTACTGTAAGCCCTGGGCAGGCTACGAGCACCGGCCATAGGGCGACCTCTACCACATGCGAGCTAGTCGCGTGTGGTCAGGGTCGGCCTTGGGCGGGCTGTGGATAACCTCTACGAAAAAGAGGGTGGGATTCTGTGTGTACGAGCTGACCGTGATGGTCAGAGTGAGCTTCCTCATTGCTTCGTTGTCTTCTCATGAAAGTGTTCATCAAGTGGCTCCAGAAGTTGGCCTGCTCGCTTAGTTTACCAAGGGGGTTCCCAATTATGAGCGTAGTGTTCCCAGTGCTAGCTCTTCCTTGTAGTGTGGACGTCACCGCGGATATTTTCAAGGCCCATCATTACCCCCTCTTGAGGGAGCGGTTAGATATGGTTCCACTCGCTCAGGAGTCTCGAATTCTCCCAGGTGTTCTAGCTACACGTGGCTAAGTGTAGGCCTCGAGCTGGCCACAAGCTCCAGCCGTGAGGCGGCCTCCTCCTTGTGCGTAATGGCCGCACTTGGCTAGGGTTGACCCTGGGTGGGTTATGAGCTATAGCCGAAGGTGGCCTTTGCCTAAGGGATACAACGATCCTCTATTGCCAGCCTCCGAGGGGGCTACGAGCACCAGCCGCGGGGCGACCTCTTCCTCGTACGAGATGGTCGTATGCAGCCAGGGTCGACCACGAGCGAGCTATGAGCCACAGCCGCAGGTGTCCTCTTGTTGAAATTACTTCCCGCTTCCTTGATTCACATCCAATAGCTCACTAGCGACAGAAGATCTGGTCACTTTCGGCCAGGGTTGGCCTCGAGTGAGCCATGAGCCC
The DNA here is from genome assembly GCA_947650365.1 of Chamaelirium japonicum. Classification (NCBI taxonomy): domain Eukaryota; kingdom Viridiplantae; phylum Streptophyta; class Magnoliopsida; order Liliales; family Melanthiaceae; genus Chamaelirium; species Chamaelirium japonicum. Next base: position 64,240,641 of record OX393549.1, on the reverse strand, counting down.
TAACCACGGGTGACCCCTCTACGTGCGAGCTAGCCGCATGTGATCAGAGTTAGCTTAGGGCGGGCTATGTCGGGAGCTTTGACTCGTAGTGCCCCAACCATGGCCATCACTGGGCGGGCTATGTCGAGAGCTTTGACTCGCAGTATCCCAGCAATGGGCATCACCAGGAGGGCTGTGTTAAGAGCTTTGACTCACAGTGCTCCAGCCACGGGCGTTACCGGGCGGGCTGTGTCAAGAGCTTTGACTCGCAGTGCCCCTGCCACGGGCATCACCGGGCGAGCTGTGTTGAGAGATTTGACTCGCAATGCCCTAGTCACGGGCATCACTGGGCGGGCTGTGTCGAGAGCTTTGACTCGCAGTACCCCACCAATGAGGTCTCGAGGATGATGCTATTGTGTCCAAGGGATGTAATGATCTGCTACGGCAAGCCCTGGGCAAGCTACGAGCACCAGCCATGAGGCAACCCCTTCCGCGTGCAAGCTAGTCGCGCGTGAAAAGGGTCAACTTTGGGCAGACTGTGAGCCACAGCCACAAGCGACCTCTGCCCTAGGGACGCAATGATCCGCTATGGCAAGCCCTGGACGGGCTATGAGCACCAACCGCGGGGCGACCTCCTCCGTGTGCGCACCGATCGCATACAGCTAGGGTCGGCTCCAGGCGGGTTGTAAACCATGGCCCGTCTAGGTGCTAGCCAATGATTTCTCTGTGGGCCATGTGGTCACCGTCCCTGGGGAACTGTGAAGATTCCAATCCCCTCGCATATCTTCGCATTAATAAGGCATGGGATCGAAACCCGACGCGTCCGGCTTTATTTCTCATTTTATGGCGACATTAAATGGCTTCGTATTGTGCCACGCCATGTGGCTTGTGCTAACTGGTCAAGGGTCAATCGCGTATTGGCCAGAGGGGATGCCGCTAGCACTGCTGTCGTCAGCGCCCAGGGGGGCACGCGCAGTGACACATGTCAAACCCAGAATAGGAGAGAGGTGAATGTCCCTTCGGCCATCACTATACCGCCTCGTGTATCAAGCTGTGCCTTAAATGCCGATAGTTTCGTATGCCTCTTAGGGCCCTAAAAATGGGGGAGGATGAGAGCCCTCACTCACCTTCTACGAAAGAGCTCTTATCTGCTTGCTCTCCCATCTTGCTTTCCAAGCTCGCCTTCCCAGCTCGCTTTCCAAATGGCATCCTCCTCCATCCGTGCTTCAACTGCGGCAACCTCCCAGGAGGAGCCCATTGCTGCTATTCCCATCTCCTTAATTCCCCCAGGGAGCCAGGAAGAGGAAGCTCCCTTGAGCGAGCCCGCCGTAGTCTGGTTCAAAGATAATAGCGGCGAGTCAGTTCTGGAGAGCCTGCATATGGCCGCCAACATCCCTCAGGAGCTTCAGATCTCCCCTATGCCTCGCTCGTGAAGGCCATCCACCAGGACCATATTATCGGTTGGTTTACTATAGTCCTGGCTATACTTCCTCTGAGCCACCTGGCAGGCGAGCGGCTGGAGTTGACGGGGTTGTGCCCCGCCCAGCTCATGGGCAACTCATAGGGGTTTCTCTACCTACTCTCCCGGATCGAGAGTGCACTGAACGGGAAGATCCTGCTCTCCTACCTCCTGAAAAAGTTGTTCCTCAAGGCGGGCCCTACCTACAGTGAGGTTGGCTGCGGTGTTTTCTACCGTGCTAGGCGCACCGGCAAGGTACTACCCTTCTCCTTTATTGAAAACAAAGATAGGTACTGGAAGGAGTATCTTTTCATGGTCGACGGTAAGTGGCGAGGCCAGCACGTGGGCATCCTGTGCCATCCGGGCAGGCTGCCAACGGCCGCCTTCAACGAGATCGGTCTATATCGAGCTGGCACGAAGAAGTGCATTGGGGAGTCGAGGGAGAGATCTCTCGACGTCGCGATCCTGTGAGCCTACCTACTTGATTCGGATTATACACAGGCGGTGGTTCACCTCCTATCCTATGTAATCGAATCCCCTACCTAGGCCCGTGAGTAGTGAATCTTACCTCTGGGAAGAGAACCTCAACTGAGGAAGTATAATCACCAGTCTCTCCACTGAGACCACCGGTCTCTCCACCGAGACCACCAGTCTTTGTTGCTCAATAGCTACTGGACTGCAGCATGAGACCCATGATCACCAAACACAGTCATTCAACAGAATATCAATAATTAATCAATACAAGTATCTACTTGTTTGCATGCATCCTAGTGTGAATCTAGGTTGAGTCAATTACCATTACAACTATCAAAATTTTACAAGATTATTCAGAGGCAAGGGATAGTATACCCACCTCCCACTTGCAGTACCGGTTTCCCGCATGTATGCATTGGATATACTATTCTACATACATCTTTATTAATTATTTTACAGATGCAACTACAATCTATTCTAACCAGAATAGAATTAATCATGTTCACATGAAGAATATCTCGGTAGTCCATGCTCCTCACACCTATCAGTCTGGTGTACCATCGAAGGAGAAACTGATCAACATGGTTTAAAATGTATAAGTTGTTATGCCTATAAATTACTCAAACTAGGGGTCTGAAAAGGTTGGTCTAGGGATGATGGACCAATTGGATCCAGTCTTGCTCGAATCTGACTTCGATCGGAGGTTTTAGGGTCGAACCGATAAAAATAGGTCTACAATCAGTTCGATAGGTTAGAGGGGTCCCTAGGGTCCCAAACTAGGTTCAATATATCGGCATCGATGATCTGAGCACGATGCCACCAATTTTGTCCGATTCTAAGATCGAACGGAGATTTAGCGGTCAAACCATGATACATCGACTAAATTGGGCCCATGGATGAAAAAGGTTCCTAGATGGTAAAATCACTATACCAAATATATTTTAATACATGAGGCTCTCCAAACCGGTCAAAATGCCACTGGTTTCGTCCGATTCCGAGATTGGATGGAGAAATAGCGGCTGAACCAATTCTAGACGGTTTTCACTGCTGGGTCGGGTCTGATTCAAGTGAACCAACCGGTTCACTACTGGGTCGGGTCTGGGTTATCAGGTCGGGTCGGGTTTGCAGGTCGGGTCGGGTCTGCAATTTCAGTTTCTAAACAACCTGATGCAGACCCGTTATTTACGGATATACCCCCGAGCCTTATCTTCCTCACCAGAACCTGCAGGCGATGGGGTTCAAATGTGTGACGGCGAGAGGTCAGGTTTGGGTGCACCTGCAGTGGCCGGTCGGTCTCCCTCGTATCGCCCCCGTGGGAGAGGCATGAAAGGAGGTGGCCGGTGCACTGTTAGAGCCCCGAGAGGTCATGACCAGAGGGGTTTCGCGAGTGGCCTGATGCGGCCTAGGTGCGCCGGTGATCTCCGGTAACTCGAGTATGGCGGCAGTTTCCGCCCGTCAGGCTGCAATCAAGGAAGAAAAGTGGGATCTCGGGTTGGAGGTCCGGCTGCGCGTCGCCGTAAATGGGTTCAGGTTTGTTCGGACGGAAGAGAAGGTGGAGAGGGATGAGGGCTGATCTAGGTGTACCGTCGGGCTCGCCGGTGCTCGCTGGAGTCGGGGATGGAGATGGAGCCGCTAACCCTCTCTCTCAATCTCTCTATCTTTCTCTTGCTCTCCCGTTCTTTCTCTCTAGCTCTTTCTCTCTGTTTCTCTCTCTGTTTCTCTCTCTCTTTTCTCTCTTGTTCTCTCTCTCTCACCCGTTCCATTCAGTTAAAGGGAGATGAGAGCACATGGTTAAGGTAAGTAGGGCTGGGGAGATCGGGTTGTTAAAGTCTTCCTAACAAAAAGGAGAAAATTATGGAAGGAAAATATGTGGCTATATCATCTTAAATCTTTCTTCCCATCCGAATTTCAAATTTTAAATCCCGGGGAGGGTGATCTAGAGGGTCTAAAACTAGCTAAAAGGTTAGGAGAAAGGTCCTAGGGCTGGTCGAGCTCGGTCTTGGGCCCTGAACTAGGCTCGGTTGGAACCCGAGTGTAATCCGTCTACTTACATGGCTGAATAACCAATCATAAGTTACAAATTAGAGGTTAGAAATAAGGACGGAAGGATTCGTTGGAAAGGGCTCGTCGACATGAACACGTTGGTGCTTGGTACATATTTTTCTGACTTTTAGATCTCCCAAAATAAAAGAAATACTCAAAAATTTAAAATCGTAATAACTCGTTATCCTTGTGTCGGATCAACCCCAGCTCAGGCTCGTTTGAAAGCTATCTCAGAGCCTCACCCAACGAATCTATCCTTGCTATGATCTAATCACCCAATCTCTTATGGTAAACCAAACAATACCAACGATTGGCTAATTATCAAAATTCTAGGGTTTAACTACCGGGCTGCCGAAACAGACTACGCATACACCCGATCGTTGCACGGAATGCACCAATATGACATGCTCGAAAATATAGAGAAAGTAAATGTAAAATATCTTATGGGTTTATGACCTATTATTCTGAAAAAAACTCAGAGAAAAATCTAACAGTAAAAAGACGAAAAGAGCCCCGGGAGGATTTTATTATTCTTGGATTTTAACACCAAAGGTGTTACAACCTACACACCTTAAAGAAATTTTCATCCTCGAAAATTAGACAAAAAAAAGAATCAGGTATCGAAAAGATAAGGATACAAGTGCAACATATCATACTCCACCTCTCAAGTGGCCTCGTCCTTGCCTCGATGACTCCAAAGGATCTTGATCATCCTGATGGTCTTGGTGCGAAGCACCCTATCCTCAGAAGCCAAAACACGGATCAGACGCTCCTCAAATGTGGCATCTGCACTGAGCTCCAAGTCCTGCCAATTCAGCACGTGTGACGAGTCCGGTATGTACCTCCGAAGCATCGACATATAGAACACCGGGTGGACTGCTGAGAGGTGTGGTGGCAGGGCCAGGCGATAAGCCACCTCGCCCACTCGATCTAATACCTCGAACGGTCCCGTAAACCTTAAGCTAGCTTCCCCCTCTTTCTGAACCAGAAGACACCACGCTTAGGAGAAACCCGCAGAAAAACATGGTCTCCAACCTCGAACTCCAGAGATCGCCTATGAACGTCTGCATAGCTCTTTTGCCTACTCTGAGCTGTGCGAAGCCTTTCCCTGATCAGCTGTATCTTCTCCATCGTCTCCTGCACCAACTCTGATCCCAGAAGACTATGCTCTCCAACTTCTGCCCAACAGATAGGGGAACGAAAAGGCCTTCCATATAGAGCCTCGTAAGGAGCTATGCAATGCTCGCTTGGAAGCTGTTGCTGTACGAGAACTCGACTAGTGGCAAGTGCTCATCCCAGCTACCGGTAAAGTCTATAGAGCATGCCCGAAGCATGTCCTCCAAGATCTGAATGGTCCTCTCTGACTGACCGTCCGTCTAAGGATGAAAGGCCATGCTAAAATTGAGCTGGGTTTCTAATACAGTCTGTAAGCTCCTTCAGAATCCTGAGACAAACCTAGGATCTCGATCTGAGACTATGGTAACCAGGATCCCATGCAATCGGACTATCTCTGCTATATAGAGTCTGCTCAGCTCAGGTAAGGAAGAAGTCATCCTGACTGGAAGAAAGTAGGCAGACTTGGTCAGTTTGTCCACAATCACCCATACTGAATCATGCCTCCTTCTGGTCAGTGGTAATCCTGAAATGAAATCCATCGTGATGTGCTCCCACTTGCACTCAGCCACCGGGAGGGGATGAATGGGTCCTGCAGGCTTCTGGTGCTCTGCTTTAACCTGCTGATAGGTTAGGCACTTAGCTACGAACTCAGTTACGTCTTTCTTCATACCATTCCACCAGAACTGATTCTTTAAATCCTGATACATCTTGGTACTGCCAGGGTGTACCATGTATCGAGAGCGATGTGCCTCTGCGAGAACTTCCTCTCGAACCTCCTGGTTCTTCGGTAGGCACAAGCTCCTTTTATACCTCAGCCCACCTTCAAAGTCGAGAAACCAATCCTCCACTATCTCTCTTCCAATTAGTTGAGAGCGTATCTCTTCCAACTCCTCATCCTCAGCCTGGGAGTCTATGACTTGCTTGATCAGGGTTGGCTGAGCCCAGATACTGAACAATCGGTTACATGAGGGCTCTCTTCCCAGTATCAGGTCATACCCTTCAACAGCTACAAGAAACTCACGCCTGTCACCTATCAGCCATGATAGTCTGCTCCTGAACTTCCAGCTAAGTGCATCTGCCACTACATTAGTCTTTCTAAGATGATAGAAGAAGTTGTAGTTGAAATCCTTCAAAACCTCAATCCACCTCCTCTATCGAAGATTCAGGTCCTTCTAGGTACAAATATACCTCAAACTCTTATGATCACAATACATCTCGAAGACTTCTTTGTATAGGTAGTGTTGCCAAATCTTGACCACGAACACCTTCGTTACAAGCTCCAGATCATGGGTTGGGTAGTTCTGCTCATGAGGCTTCAACTGTCTCGATGCATAGGCTATTACATTGCCATCTTGCATCAACACACCTCCAAGTCCAGAATGAGATGCATCTGTATAGACCATGTATCCCTTCCCACTAAGTGGCACTGTAAGAACAGGGGCAGTGGTGAGTCATCGCTTCAGCTCCTGGAAGGCCTGCTCACAAGCATCCGACCACTCGAACTTCACCCCCTTCTTTGTCAACCGGGTCAGGGGAATGCCAGTCTCAAGAAACCCTCTACAAACCTCTGGTTGCATCCTGCTAGACCCAAGAAACTCCGGATCTCAAAAACATTCCTCGGTGACTCCCAACTTAGTACTACCTTGATCTTCGTTGAGTCCACCGAGATGCCTCCTTCTGAAATCACAAGCCCTAAGAACTTCACTTCTCTCATTCAAAACTCACACTTGCTGAGCTTGGCATAGAGCTAGTGATCTCGTAAAGTCTATAGGGTAATCCTCTGATGCTCTGCATGCTCCTCTTCTGACTTCGAGAAGATCAATACGTCGTCAACGAAGACCACGATGAACTGGTCAAGATAACGCCTGAAGACCCGATTCATCAAGTCCATGAAGGCTGCCGGGGCATTCGTCAGACTGAACGGCATCACTAGAAACTCGTAGTGCCCGTACCGCGTCCGGAACACCACCTTCGAGATATCTTCATCCTTCACCCTGAGCTGGTGGTACCCAGTCCTCAAATCAATCTTTAAGAAGAACCGAGCACCCTTCAGCTGGTCAAACAGATCCTCGATCCTCGGGAGAGGATACCTATTCTTCACCATGACTACATTCAGTTTCCTGTAGTCAATGTAGAGTCGCTTTGAGCCATCTTTCTTCTGAGCAAATAGAACAGGGGCATCCCATGAAGAGACACTGGGGCGAATGTACCCAAGGCTCCTCAACTACTCTAACTACGTACTCAAGTCTCGTAACTTCATCGGTGCCATCCCATTTGGGGCCACAGAGATTGGTGTTGTTCCTAGAAGTAATTTGATACTGAACTCCACCTCTCGCAATGGAGGAAGACCAGGAAGTTGGTCTGGAAACACGTCTGCGAAATCTAGAACCACCGGGGAGCGCTCCAAGGAACTCACACCTTCGGTCTCGCTAGCCAATTGAGCTAGAAGACTAAGGCAAGTCCTCCACCGAGGCATCGGGTATAGAATAGCCAGTCTCGCTCCCGCGAATACAATCTCTGGGCTGCCGGGTGAACGAAAGGTGATCTTCTTGGAAAAGCAATTTAGAGTCGCATGGTAAGCCGTAATCCAGTCCATCCCGAGCAGGACATCTAACACTTCTAGGTCCAGAATGATCAAGTTGGCCATAAGCTCATTATCGCCCACGAAAAGCATATTCGGTCCACATCTGTGCTAGCCCTTAGTGGTGAGACCGCCGATAGGGCATAACCGAGTGGTTCCGACTCTAGCCCAATGGTAGCGACGAAGCTAGGGACTATGTAGGAGTATGTCAATCAAGTATCGAACAAGACTTATGCCAGGGTGGTGAAAACAGGAAGAACACCTAAGTGGTAGTGCACGTTATAAGAATCTATTCATCCTAGCTATGCAAGCAAAATAAGGCAAACTACTGACTAAGCAAAAGTAAATCTACACTACAAGGGGTTCTAGGCTTACCTTCTATGGTAGATCCAGAAGCTCTAGCATCCAGACTGATGAGTGGATACGCTCGACCATGCGTCTGCTGACCACCTCCTCCCTGGCAAGCCTGAGGCCTCTGCTGAAGTGGCTGCGGTTGGGGAGGTTGGTAAGGCCGGGAACCCGGTTGATACTGAGGTGCCTTATGCCGGGGCTGGGGATAGTATGTCAAAGCTAGGCAAGGGTGATATGGCAAGGTAGGTAGGGCTGGCTGCTTCTGCTGTTGCGAAGGATGACGAGTGCAGTCACGCCTGACATGGCCATACATGCCACATCTAAATAACTTGGGACCCTGAGAAGCTGGGGGACCCTGGGAGTGGTGCTGCTGTTGACGAGGAGAAGCCTCCTGAACTCTGGGCTTCTTAGAATAAAACCCATGATAGCTCCTACTACTGCTAGCACCTACTCATTTCTCACAAAATATCATGGTCTCCTCCTGGCCTTGTTCTACCACTAAAGCTCAGTCCACCACCTCTCGGTAGGTCTTCAGCCTCAATACTTCGATCCTGCTCTTTAATCTGGGCCTCAGACCTTGCTCAAATCTCCTCGCCTTGCGCTCCTCAGTGGCCACCAGGTATGGAGCGTAGCGAGAAAGCTCATCAAACTTGGCCTCATACTGGGCAACACTGAGTTCGTTGCCCTGGTGCAGGTCCAAGAACTTCTATTTCATCTGATCTCTAATGCTTTTCGGGAAATACTTCTCCTGAAAGACCTCTTCAAACTTTGCCTAGGTCATGGCCATCTTGTTCTCTCCTCGGGACCTTTGGGTATGATCCCACCAGAAATCTGCCTCTGCCTCCAGCTGATAAGAGGCCAGTGTGACTCTCCTCTCGCTGACTACCCCCAGAGCATCCATCGCCTTGACGATTTGCTTCAACCATCTGTCGGCCTCCACGGGGTTGGGATCACCCCTGAAGGTTTGCAGCTTCAGTGTCAAAAAATCCTTCAGAAGATTTCCCATCCTATCTCCATTTGCCCTTAGCCCCTCCTGTGCTGCTTGTGGGGCCAGAGCCTTAGCCAAGGCGGCATGAGCTGCTGCAGCTTGCTCTTGGGCAGTCGCTTGCTGCTGGGCCACCATTGCTTGATGTTACTGCAGCATGGCTTGTTGTTGCTACATCATATGAGTCGTAGTGCGAAATATCTCCATGGGATCAGGAGCCTGTACCGGACCAGACATCTCGATAGAAGAGGGTCTACCCCTAGTGCCAACCATCTACAATAAGCAAATCTATCAGGCACTTAACTAGACAAAACAAGCTACAACTAAATCCCTTAGGGTCCTATCCCTAAGTTCTTATACCAGCTGTCACGCCCCGGATCTGACTACAAAGGTTAACCAGTCAAACCCGGGGGTGATGGAGTTTTAAGGGAAGTCAGGTTATAAGGTCGCGAAATTAATTTTATTATTTAATTATTTATTACTAATTTATCATGAACTAGTTACTAGCTGATGAGGGATGGCTTTGAGGAGAAGCCTACCAATAGCTTGGCCTTGAGGAAAGGCCTATCGGGCATAAAACTCTGAGAAGAAGCTTACGAGGGAAAATATTACTGATTCTGGTATTATTCAGAACATCTAAAACATAGTTCCACAGTTATTACATAACCAACTGGAAGTAATAAAAAACTAACAACAACTCTAGTATCCTCTCTCGATACCTAATTAAGCTCCTCTAGGAAGCGTCTGAAAAGGATCTATGGTACCTAAAAAGAGTGTGCAACAACAGGGTAAGTTTACCAGGTAAACTCAGTGAACAGTTAACCCTAAACAAGCTAGGGTAAACATAGTCGTACCCTGCCCTCCTAGAAGTCTACGAGGGTGGCAACCCATATATACACACATTGTATGTAAGGGAAATGAACTAGCTACACATGGCAGTTCTAGTATATTACAAGTATAACTAGTACATATAAGACAAGTAATCATCCAGATCAAAAGTATGCAACTAATTACCGAAGGTTAGTTCTACCTACTCCTAAAGTGAACCGACAGTTTTCTAACTGAGTCTACCAACAGAACCTAGGTCCAAGTATACCTGGAGAGGCAGAAATACCCATATGGCCATAAGGGGGCTTGGTCTTTCACCACGGGGCACTCCCGCCCACCTTGCTTTTCGAGGTCATTACCCAGGGGTGGACTACTAGGCTACTAGGGGCTTTACCACCTGCCTAACCTTGTGACCCTACCTACTTGATTTAGATTATACACAGGCGGTAGTTTACCTCCTATCCTGTGCACTCAGGTCCCCTACCCATGCTCGTGAATAGTGATCAGTCTTCCCTCTGGGAAGAGAACCTCAACTGAGAAAGTATAATCACTAGTCTCTCCACTGAGACCAGTGGTCTCTCCACCATGACCACCAGTCTTTGTTGCTGAATAGCAACTGGACTGCACTATAAGACCCATGGTCACCAAACACAGTTATTCAATAGAATATCAATAATTAATCAGTACAAGTATCTACTTGTTTGCATGCATCCTAGTGTGAATCTAGGTTGAGTCAATTACCATTATAATTATCAAAATGTTACATGATTATTCAGATGCAAGGGATAGTATGCCCACCTCCCACCTGCAGTACCGGTTTCCCGCTTACATGTATTGGATATATTATGCCACATACAGTTTTATCAATTATTTTATAGATACAACTACAATCTACTCTAACCAGAATAGAATTAATCATGTTCACCTGGAGAATAGCTCTATAGTCCACGTTCCTCAAGCCTATCGACCCGGTGTACCATCAAAGGAGAAACTGACCACCATGGTTTAAAACGTATAAGTTATTATGCCTATAAATTACTCAAACTAGGGGTCTAAAAAGGTTGGTCTAGGGATGAGGGACCAATTGGATCCGGTCTCGCTCGAATCTGACTTCGGTTGGAGGTTTTAGGGTCGAACCAATGAAAACTGATCGACAATTGGTTCAATAGGATAGAGGGGTACCTAGGGTCCCAAACTAGGTTTTATATATCTGCATCGATGATCTGATCACGATGCCACTAGTTTCGTCCGATTCTGAGATTGGACGGAGATTTAGCGATCAAACTATGATGCATTGACTAGATCGGGCCTATGGCTGAAAAAGGTTCCTAGATGGTAAAATCACTATACCAAGTCTAGTTTAACACGTGGGGCTCTCCGAGCCAGTCGAAATGCCCCTGGTTTCATCTGATTCTGAGATCGGACGGAGAAATGGCGGCTGAACCAATTCTAGACGGTTTTCACTACTGGGTCGGGTCTGGTTCAGGTGAACCAGACCAGTTCACTGCTGGGTCGGGTCTGGGTTATCAGGTCGGGTCGGGTTTGCAGGTCAGGTAAAGTCTGTAGTTTGAGTTTCTAAACAACCAGAGGCAGACCCGTTATTTATGGATCTGCCCTCGGGCCTCATCTTCCCCTCCAGAACCTGTAGGCGATGGGTTCGACTGCGTGACGGTGGGAGGTCGGGTTTGGGTGAGCTTGCAGTGCCCGACCGGTTTTCCCTGTATCGCCCCTGCGGGGGGGGGGGGGGGGGGGGGTGGAAGGAGGTGGCCGGTGCACCGTCGGAGCCCTGAGAGGTCATGACCGGAGGGGTTTCACGGGTAGCCTGGTGCGGCCTGGGTGTACCGGCGATCGCCGGTAACTCGGGTATGGCGACGGTCTTTGCCCGTCAGGCTGCAGTCAAGGGGGAAGGGTGGGGAGTCGGCTTGGAGGTCCGGCTGCGCGTGACCGCAGGTGGGTTCGGGTTTGTTCGAACGGAAGAGAAGGTGGAGAGGGAGGAGGGCCGACCTGGGTGTGTCGTCAAGCTCGCCGGTGCTCATTGGAGTCGGGGATAGTGATGGAGCTGCTAATCCTCTCTCTTGATCTCTCTTTCTCTTACTTTGCCGTTCTCTCTCTCTAGCTCTCTCTCTCTCTCTCTATTTTTCTCTCTCTCTCTTTCTCTCTCTCTTTTCTCTCTCGTTCTCTTCCTTTCACCCATTCGGTTCAATAAAAGGGAGATGAGGGAATGCGGTTAAGGTAATTAGGGTTGGGGAGATAGGTTTGTTAAAGCCTTCCTAATAAAGAGGAGGAAATTATGGAAGAAAAATATTTGGCTATATCATCTCAAATCTTCCCGATCTTCCCATCCAAATTTTGAATATTAAATCCCGAGGAGGGCAATCTAAAGGGTCTAAACCTAGCTAAAAGGTTAGGAGAAAGGTCCTAGGACTGGTTGTCCTTGGTCCCGGGCCATGAACTGGGCTCGGTTGGAACCCGGGTATAATCCGTCTACTTACATGGCTGAAAAGAATAACCAGCCATAAGTTACAAATTAGAGGTTAGAAAGAGGCACAGAAGGATCAGTTGGAAAGGTCTCGTCAACGCAAATATGTCGATGCTTGGTACATATTTTTCTGACTTTTAGATCTTCCAAAACAAAATAAATACTCTGAAATTTAAAATAGCAATAACTCGTTACCCGGGTGTCGGATCGACCCTAGCTCAGGCTCGTTGGAAAGCTCTCTCAGAGCCTCACCCAATGTATCTATCCTTTCTATGATCCAATCAACCAATCTCCTATTGTAAACTAAACAATACCGAAGGTTGGCTAATTATCGAAATTCTAGGGTTTAACTATCGGGCTGGCGAAACGGACTACGCATACACCCGATCGTTACACGAAACACACCAATATGATGTGCTAAAAAATATAGAGAAAGTGAACGTAAAACATCTCATGGGTTTACGACCTATTATTCGGAAAAAAAAACACAAAGAAAAATCTGACAGTAAAAAGATGAAAAGAGCCCCGAGAGGATTTTATTATTCTCGAATTTGAACACCTAAGGTGTTATAGAAGAAGGTCGCCATTTCCCGCCGGGCTGGAGCAGGACAGGGGGCCCAGGGTGTAGGGGCTTCCGAAGCCGGCCCTTTAGTAAGGACAAGCAAGAAGCGGGCTTCCCCTATCCGAGTCGCCAACGCCGACACTATGGAAATGCTCAGTGAGGATATGAATGCCTCACCCCCTCCTGCTAGTGTCGCGGTCCTAGGTCAGCCTCGTGCTCCCTCTGCTCCCTCCACTGGTCCCACAGCCTCCTCTACAGCGGTCTCTACCCCAAGGACTATCGTGCGGCGACAACAGGTTGTCATGGTCGAGCCTGAGGACCCGCACATCAAGCTCCTACTCGGCATGGCAGAAGTGGAGTCCCCTATGGCTGAAGTTTTGATGCAAGAGTTCCCAAGTGATCTCTCTGAACCCCCTCTTTGTTGCAGTAATGACTCCAGAAATAGAGAAAGGCTTCACCAAGAGGAAGGTAGCTCAGTAATCCCCTTGCCTTCCAAAGCGGTAGGACGACACCGTTCGCCTTGCTCTAGAAGCCTATGAGCGGGCGCTGGCCGAGCGGAAGAGGGCCGCTTTACGGGAAGTGGGCTTAGGGTCGGACGTCGACCTTAGCTCAGAGGAGGTCGCCCCACTGGTCCCCGTTGCTGAGATCACTCCTGCCCCGGTTGCATCACCTCCGCCCTCCGTTGGTCCAGTTCTCACGGGCATCCCGGTTACCTCACCTCCGAGGTCACCGACCCCAATTGACGCAGGCACGCAGGAGGCCACCGATTCTTGTGGGGTCCTAGGGGAAGTGGCTTGTGGGGGAAAATCTTCGTGCCGACCCGAAGACTTCTCCTCACCAGTCAGTTGAGGTTCGAGTCGAAGATCGTTGTTCGATCTGTCGATTGGAGTTAGAACTCTCAATATGCAAGCAGAGAAAGTTGGACATGAGAGATGTGATCTCGGAATTCAGCCGAAGCCTACGTCTCCGTGCTATAGGGAGAAACCCGAATTCACTAACACTTATATCGAAGTGATCTCGACAGGCCGAGTATCACTGAAAACACTCTGATCTCTTCAAAGGAGAGAAGAAGATCAAAGAGAGGTGGAAGATGGAAAGCTGAGAAATTCCAGAGCTCTGGGTTCTGAAAATCAGATCTCAGAGTGGAAATCAGAGTTTTTGGATCCCTTTACATTCGAAGGCTCTGCTATTTATAGGATTCTCTGGTGGTAAATGGCGGTTTCTGCTGTCGTATCTGGGGATCCTCCAAGTAAAGCTGGTGGGCCCCGCTACCGTCTCCTGGGGGATTCTGCAGGCTCTTGGGCCCACCAGGCAGGGCCGGTGCGTTCCGCGATAGTCTTTGAGGGCCCACCAGGCGGGGCCAATGGGTCCAGCTGTAGTCTCCGGGGGCCCACCAGGCAGGACCGGTGGGTCCTACTGTAGTCTCCGGGGGCCCACCAGGCAAGGCCGGTGGGTTAAAATCAACCGGTCATATTTGACCGATCGGTTAAAATCAACCGGTCAAGGTTTGAGTGATTGGGCTTGGTTTTTTGCCCGATCCAGTAGAAAATCGACCGATCGGTTGATTTTGACCGATCGATCATGTTTGACTGATCGGTTAAAATCGATCGATCGGTCATGTTTGACCGATCGGTTAAAATCGACCGATCGGTTGATTTTGATCGATCGGTTAAAATCAACCGGTCAAGGTTTGAGTGATCGAGCAAAAAACCAAGTTTTTTGCCCGATCCAGTAGAAAATCGACCGATCGGTTGATTTTGACCGATTGGTCATGTTTGACCGATCGATAAAAATCAACCGGTCAAGGTTTGATTGATCGGGCAAAAAACTAAGTTTTTCACCCGATCCAGTAGAAAATCGACTGATCGGTTGATTTTGACCGATCGGTCATGTTTGACCGATCGGTTAAAATCAGCCGGTCAAGGTTAGGGTGATCGGGCAAATAAACCAAGTTTTTTGTCCGATCTAGTAGAAAATCGACCGATCGGTTGATTTTAATCGATCGGTCATGTTTGACCGATAGGTTAAAATCAGCCGGTCAAGGTTAGGGTGATCGGGCAAATAAACCAAGTTTTTTGTCTTATCTAGTAGAAAATCGATCGATCGGTTGATTTTGACCGATCGGTCATGTTTGTCCGATCGGTTAAAATCAGCCGGTCAAGGTTAGGGTGATCGGGCAAATAAACCAAGTTTTTTGTCCGATCTAGTAGAAAATCGACCGATCGGTTGATTTTGACCGATCGATCATGTTTGACCGATAGGTTAAAATTAGCCGGTCAAGGTTTGAGTGATCGGGCAAAAAACCAAGTTTTTCGCCCGATCCAGTAGAAAATCGACAGATCGGTTGATTTTGACCGATCCGTCAAGTTTGACCGATCGGTTAAAATCAGTCGGTCAAGGTTTGAGTGATCGGGCAAAAAACCAAGTTTTTTGCCCGATCCAGTAGAAAATCGACCGATCGGTTGATTTTGACCGATCGGTCATGTTTGACCGATCGGTAAAAATCAACCGGTCAAGGTTTGATTGATCGGGCAAAAAACTAAGCTTTTCGCCTGATCCAGTAGAAAATCGACTGATCGGTTGATTTTGACCGATCGGTCATGTTTGACCGATCGGTTAAAATCAGCCGGTCAAGGTTAGGGTGATCGGGCAAATAAACCAAGTTTTTTGTCCGATCTAGTAGAAAATCGACCGATCGGTTGATTTTGACCGATCGGTCATGTTTGACCGATCGGTTAAAATCAGCCGGTCAAAGTTTGAGTGATCGGGCAAAAAACCAAGTTTTTTCGCCCGATACAGTAGAAAATCGACAGATCGATTGATTTTGACCGATCAGTCAAGTTTGACCGATCAGTTAAAATCAGCCGGTTAAGGTTTGAGTGATCGGGCAAAAAACTAAGTTTTTTGTCCGATCTAGTAGAAAATCGACCGATCGGTCATGTTTGACCGATCGGTTAAAATCAGTCGGTCAAGGTTTGAGTGATCAGGCAAAAGAGCCTGTTTTTTGCCCGTTCCTCTGGTAAATTACCCACCATCCTGCCGGTTGATCGGATTCTATACTTGTGCAACTAGTTAAATCTTCAGACCCAGTGGTTTGGTTGAACCAGTGGTTCGCTTGAACCGGTGGTTCGCTTGAACCGGTGGTCCGGCTGGTTCGACGTTTTGTCTGGTCCCGACGGTTCGCATTGTTTTGCGCTTGCTATGGATAGATGCCACGTGTACCTGTAAAAACACACGATTTGATATGGTGATGACACGTGTCATCTCGATTTGTGTGTCTAATTCCCTCAGAATACTTAAGCTTCTCTGGCTGTCATTTTCGCCTCATGCTTTCAGAAATTTTTCGAAGTCCAGAACTTTTGATCCCAATCTCTCGTTCTCTGCTCTTTGCTCTTTCTCGATCGATCGAATGGCTTCCTCTGGTAACTCGAAGAAGATGAGCGCAGTCCCCTCGAAGAGAAAGGGGAAGGAGATTGCTGAGGTCTCATTCACTCCCAAGGGTAGGGGCAAAGGCAAGGCAGTGCTGGTGGAGTTGGGCCAACTGGGCAAAAGGCACGCTGGAGTTGGATTCGCTTCCGCTCCCTCAAGGCCGGAGCACATCCCGAAGGCAAAGTTTGTCTTGGGCCCCATGACGTCTCTGGCAGAGGAGCCTGCCTATGTCTACAACACGGGTGGCCAGCTTACCAACAAGAAGAGGGCAAAGTGGCAAAGATTGCTGGCGTGCTTCACGGAGGGGAAGATCCGGCCGTCATTGCCAGGGGTTCTATCTGGTTTTGGCATCGACAAGCAGACAGTGTTTGTGAACGTTGCCAGCATGGAGCAGGTGATGGGGACAGTGGTCTCTTTGGGCCAACTGAACTGCGGCCTTCGTCTTCCGCTTCTGCCGTTTGCCGCGAGGCTGCTAAATAGCTCCGGCCTTTGCCCAGGACAGCTCACCGGTAATGCGTGGAGGATAATCTACGCCTTCTGCCGCGTAGAGTCTGATTTTTAGAAGGAGCTGAGGGAGTGCTACTCCAGCCTCCCAGACGACGAAGAGGCCCGGATTGAATTGGGCTACTTCTTCTATCATTACCGATGGGCTTCGAGGAAAGACAGCCCCTTCTTTAACCTGACAGGGGTTTCTGCTCTATGCCCCCTCACTGACACAGTTGCTTCCGACAAACTGTACACTGAGTGGCCGCTCTCAATCGCTGGTGCCTGGACTCCCCTCTCAGTGCCAGAGACTCCTCGAACCGATGTGAACAAGGAGATCAAAGTATACTACGCAGGAGGAGAGCTGGCTTGGCCTTCGGAGAGGGTTGGGGCCATTGACAACCTGTTCCTCGAGTTGACCTACGGTACCAGGTCATGGAAGCAGTTTTCAAACTGCCCAGTAAGGTATGGTAAAGCCAATCTCCTTCACCAATTACAGGCCAGATACGAAGACAATAAGGTCTTGTACTCAGACTACGAGGAGGATCCTCAGTCTGGCAAGATTATCAGAAAGATTAGAATCGAGAAGAAGGCCTACGGTGCAAGGCGTCGATTGCCCACCTCTGAGGAAAAGCTGGTGATACAGAGGGGCCCAGCGAAGAAGAAGAGGAAAATCCTCATCAACCAGAAGGAAGATGAGGACAAAGAAAAGGAGGAAGATGAAGAAGAAGAGGAAAAGAAGAAGGAAAGCGAGGAGGAGGAAGAAGAAGACACCGAGAATGGTAGCAACGGCAACGGCGGTGACGATGATGATGAAGAAGTCGGGGGTGGTGAGGATGATCTTCCTCCCACCCTCACTGGTGGAGATGGTAGAAATGGGGGTGGTGAGGAAGTAGTTCCTCCCAGCCCCACTGGTGGTGATAAAGGACAAGGGGGTGGTGGGGATGAACTTCCTCCCACCCCCACTGGTGGTGCAGAAGAAGAAGATTCTCTGCCTGTTCCCATCGATGAGGCTAAGGCCTGTCGCATGGAGGAGGTCATAGATACGGAGGGCGACGGCCACAAGGTGGTTCCTGCCTACCATTTCGAGGAATTGAAGAAGCCCGGTGCGCTTGAAAATCAAGTTCTCAGGGAGTATTGGGGTTGGAAGCAACCCCACACCCATCGACCAAATTCCTCTAGTCACTCCTCGCATCGAAGGAGCAACTACGAACGGGGGTTTGGAGGTTGAGCAACCCCCACCCCCCTCTCGCTCTTTGGCCGAGGAGGTGGCTGCCCTCATGGCTGGGCTTGATCAGCCAGGCGAGCAGCAAGAGGAAGGGGGTGTCTCGCCTCCCCAGGGTGCTCCTTCTCCTATTCACTTGGAGAGGGAGAGCCGTGTGGGCGATGGGGCTCCCAAACCCCAGCCAGAGCCAACTCCCACCAAGGAGAAGTTGACCCCTCGGGGTAAGAGCTCCGATCGTGGGAAGGGAAAGGCTTCTCGAGTCGATGTCTCAGGTACCTGCAATAATTTTGCCTTGATTAACTTGCCTTCGAATTTTGAATTTATTCTAACTCTTCTAACTTTTGTGTTGATTGTAGGTACGCCTGCTGGCACGACTCAGAAAATAAAGAACTTGGGTGAGGTTGACATCAACCACCCAACTGTTGTGATCCGGAAGCTCTGCAACCTTCCGAAGGCTACTCTGGATGAAGCCTTCAATAGGCTTGAAGTAGTGGTAAGTGTCTCTGCTTGGTCGATCGTTGGAGTTGTAGTTTCAGAATAATTCTAACTCTTTTGTTTCTTTGCAGAACTCAGCAGTCTTGAAATTTGCGAGCAAGCTTTTCAGGAAAGCAGGAGAAAGGGATGCTTCAGCTGAAGTATCCTGTTTGACTGCTGAACTGGAGGCTGCAATCGAAGAGAGAGACAAGATGAGGGAAGTTCTGTCTTCGAAGAAAGAGTCTCTCAAAGCCAAGATCGAGGCTCTTCGCAAGGAGAAGCTGGAGAGCAAGGGCTGGCAGAACGGCTACGAGGCCCGGGGTCACGAGCTCGAGGATTTGTAGAAGCGCTTTTTCAAGATCGAGAATTTATCCTTCGATCGCGTGGCCCGAATAAAGGAGTTGGAGGCTGAACTTGCTGCAAGGGATACCGCTCTTGCGGCTAAGGAGACAGCCTCAGCTGCCAGGGAAGAGGCTCTAAAAAAGGAGCTGGAGCATATACGTGCCGAATGCATGAGTTACAGGGAGACGGCTGAGAAGGCAGTGGAAGCACTCAGGGTCCACGCTAGCAGCGTCCGATCTTCTAAGGCTTCAGTGGCGAGCAAAGCTCGTGGTGGATCCGAGGGAGAGAAGTCGCGCGCGCAAAGTGTGGCCAAGCCTTGAGATCTTCCATCTTCTTTTTTGCCGTTTGAACTTGTAAACTCTTTGATATGTAACAGCTCACTCCTGTACTTAGCAAATTTTTGATAATAGAGATCCTTTTGGTGTTTGAAAATTGAATGTCTCTGGTATTGAATTCTTTGAATGTTGAGTTCTGGAATGTTTATTGGAATGATTGAATATTCATACACTTGAAGATAAGGGGTCGAGTCGCAACTTAATCACCCGAATTTGTTAAGTAACTCGAAAATTGAAGTTTGTTGCAATGCACAACTTGAAATCGTTAACATTTATATGTGAGGGGTTAAGTCACAACTCAAATACCCAAACCTGTTAGACGATATTGAATTTGAAATTGAAGGTCATTTAACAGTTGTAAGTAAGGGGCAGTGTCGCAACACAAAGATCCCAAACCTGTTAAATAGACGTAGTAATTTGAAGGTTGTATTGTATCACAACCCGAAACCGTTTAATATTTGCCTGTAAGGGGTTGAGTCGCAACTCAAACACCCAAACTTGTTAAATGACCTGGTAATTTGAATGTAGACGATCTGAAACTGCTTCAGAACTTGAATTGAAAAGCTGAACATTTGCACACTTGAACATTTGAAAGAGAACTTTATTCATCATGGTATTTACATCATGGATAGAACAATTTAAGGTGTCTTGCATTCCAAGCTCGTGGCAGTTTTTCCCCTTCTGGTGAAATCAGCCGGTAAGACCCTTTGCCTCCTACTGATTCTACGATATATGGACCTTCCCAGTTGAGAGCAAGTTTTCCACTGCTGTGTTCTTTAGTGTTGTAAAAAACTGCTCTGAGAACTAGGCTGCCCACTGGGAACTGTCTCTTATAGATCTTCTCATCGTAGGCTCGTTTGATCTTCTGCTGATACTTGGCAATACGAAGGGATGCTTGGTCTCGCAATTCCTCAGAGAAATCCAGATCATCGACGCGAAGCTCTTCATTGATCCCTTCTTCAACTGCCTTGGTCTTCAATGTATTTGATATATTCTCTATCGGGAGTACTGCTTCCGATCCATATGTCAGACGGAAAGGTGAGAACCCTGTTGATCTTCTCGGAGTTGTGCGATATCCCCAAAGAACTTCAGGTAGGACTTGTTCCCACAATCCTTTCTTGTCGTTGAGTTTCTTCTTGAGTATACCAAGGATAGCTCTATTGGATGCTTCAGCTTGACCATTGCATTGAGGATATCTTGGAGTTGAATAAAAGAGCTTGATTCCGTTATTCAGGCAGAACTCCCGAAACTTGTCGGAGTCAAATTGAGCCCCATTGTCAGCAACAAGAACTTGGGGCGTGCCAAACCTTGAGAAGATATTGTGCCGAATAAATTTGATCACTTCATCATCGGTCTCTCGAAAGAGTGGCATAGCTTCAACCCATTTGGTGAAGTAATCTGTTGCCAGCAGTAGATACTTTTTCTTGCTCGGGGTGGGAGGAAAAGGACCCAAGAAATCCAACCCCCATTGATGGAAAGGCCACGGACTCGACAATTGGTGAAGCTCATCTGCAGGGAGATGGATAGCTCGAGCGTGTCATTGGCATGGCTCGCATCTTTGAACAACTTGCTGAGCATCCCTTGCTATTGTTGGCCAATAGTAACCTTGTAGCTTTGTCTTGGCTTCAAGAGATCTTCCTCCCGAATGGTTTTTGCAAGCTCCAGAGTGGATATCAATCAGGATTGCCTTTGCTTGTTCAGGACCAATACACTTGAGTATCACCCCGTTGTGAGATTTGAAGTATAGATCTTCTCCTTGAATGGTATAGCATGGAAGCTTTCTTTGAAGTTTTCGAGCTTGAGTTGGATCTTCTGGCATTTTCCCATTTTTGAAGAAGTCAAAAATTGGCTGTCTCCAATCCCCAAGCTCACTTGCATTAGTGAGGTTCAATGTCAGTTGATCTCCACCCCTAGATCCTTTTGTAATAGCAAGGATCTGTTGTTCGGGGGTGGTCTTGGGCACTTCTTGATAACCGATTTGTATTTGTCTTCCTCCGAGCGAATCGCCAAGAACTGAGGCAGCGTTGGCTAAGGCATCTGCTTCACAATTCTCTGCTCTTGGAATTTGAACGAATTCAGTATTAGTAAAACGTTGTTGAAGACGTCGTACTAAAGCCAAGTAGAGTTGCATTCTTTCTTCACGAGCTGTGTATTCTCCATTGATTTGCCTTATGATCAACTGGGAGTCGCTGTAGATGATGATTCGATCTACCCCCAGGGATTTTGCCATTTCGAGTCCGGAAATAAGTGCTTCATATTCGGCTTCGTTGTTGGTGGCATTGAACCCGAGGAGAGTGGCCTTCTGTAGATGATCAAGTTCGGGGGATACCAAGACTATCCCAGTTCCCGAACCGATCGCACTTGAAGCTCCATCAGTGTAAAGCTTCCATGGAGGAGTTGTGGTGATTGCTTCGAGGCTTGGATCGGTTTTTATTGCAAGACTGAACGGAGGATAAACTTCATCTTCTAGGCGCATATCGACGTCTACTTCCCAAGAGATGGGGTCTTCAACTAGAAAGTCAGCTAGAAAATCAGCAATAGCTTGACCTTTGATGGAAGTGCGAGATTCGAATTGAATCCCCAGAGAGCTCATTTTGATCACCCATTTGGTCATTCGACCAGCTCGACCAGCTTTGTCAACAATATCTTTGAGTGGGTGTTCTAAAATAACAGTGATCCGATAAGAGACGAAGTAGGGCTGGAGGCGACATGATGCAGTGAGCAAGGCCAGGATGACCTTCTCAGTTTTTGAGTAGCGAGTTTCAGCCGGAAGAAGAGTATTGTTGATGTAGTAGACTGGATGCTCGATGCCTTCTCTTCTGCTGACTAGGACCGCACTGATTGCTTGATCGGTCACGGCGAGATAGAGCCATAAATCTTCTTTGGGAAGAGGAGCCTTCAGGATAGGAGCTTGCACCAGATATTTCTTGATGCTTTGAAAAGCTTCTTCGCAAGTTGCATTCCACCCTGAAGTATCCGCCTATCGTAGTTTGTCGAAAAGAGGCTTACATTTGTCGGAAGACTTTGAGATGAACCGATTGAGGGCAGCAAGTCTTCCAGTGAGACGTTGCACTTCCTTCCGATTGGTAGGTGATGGCATGTCGAGGATGGCCCGAATTTGGTCGGGATTGGCTTCAATGCCCCTCCTGGTCACAAGATGACCCAGGAATTTGCCCGATTGAACTCCGAAAGCACACTTGGCCGGATTGAGCTTCATGCGATACTTTCGAAGGACTTGAAAGGTTTCCGCCAGATCGGATAGATGCTTTCCTCGAATGGAGCTCTTTGTGAGGAGATCGTCGACGTATACTTCGACGTTGCGACCGATCTGATCTTCGAACATCTTTGTGACTAACCTTTGATAAGTGGAACCAGCATTTTTGAGGCCGAATGGCATTACATTATAGCAGTAAAGACCCCGGCTAGTCACAAAGCATGTCTTCTCTTGATCATCAGCGTGAAGTGGAATTTGGTTGTACCCAGAGTATCCATCCATAAAAGACAATAGCTCGTGGCCAGCAGTGGCATCGACGAGTCTATCTATCCTTGGCATGGGGAATGGATCTTTGGGACAAGCCTTGTTGAGGTTGGTGAAGTCGATGCACACTCTGACCTTTCCGTTCTTCTTTGGGACAGCAACTATATTAGAGATCCAAGTAGGATACTCTACTTCACGGATGAAGCCTGCTACGAGTAGTTTGCTGATCTTTTCTTGAACGGCAATTTGTAATTCTGGTCGGATTGTGCGTGGCTTTTGCTTGACGGGTTTTACTTCTTCTTTAATAGCAAGCCGGTGGCAGGCATCGTCTGGATTGATCCCTGGCATGTCTTCAAAACACCAGGCGAAGACGTCGATATTGGATTGAAGGAAGGATACCATGTCTTGCGCTTCTGTGTCGCTAAGACTGGTACCAATAAATGTTTGTCGAGATAGATTTTCCCTGCCGATATTGATAGGGATGATTTCTTTGATTGAAGGTGAGGCTTCCCATTCGATTGGTGGAGGCTCGGTCAGTGGAATCTCCTTTAATTGCTATTTGGAAGAGGGACCAACTTCATCTCGTGGCCGCTTTGGAGGAGCAATATTGATCTTTCGATCTGTTTTAGCCGCGGCAGCCTCACAAGACCTTCCAGCTTGCTGATCGCCTCGAATACAGACAATGCCCTCTCCCGTTGCAAATTTGAGGAGTTGGTGGTAAGAAGAGGAGATGGCATTGATCTGGTGGAGGAATGGTCACCCTAGAATAGCGTTGTAGCTGGACACTCCTTCGACAATTGCAAACCTCATCGAGACTCAAGACTCTCGGCTAAGGTCGAGAGTGAATCTCGATTCGCCCACCGTGATGCTTTGTTCGCCGTTGAAGCCAGTGATCACAGTCGGGACGACGTCGAGGCTTGAGTATCTATGTCCCAGACGTTTGAAACAATCTGAGAATATAATATCGATGGAGCTCTCGGTGTCGATGAGGATTCGATTGACGGTGCTTCCGTCGATGAGGAGTTTCAAGACCAGGGGGTCTCGATGGGGAGTATGAACTTCTTGAAGATCGGAGTAATTGAAAACAATGGATGGCCAAGCCAAACCTTCGATAGGCTTCTCGATCCAGGTATCCTCCTTGTTCGCAGCAGAACGAACGTGGAAGATGCGTCGAACTTGCCGATCCACTTCCTTCCCAGTTAAGGTTTGATTGTGCAATGTTCCATGAATACCAAAGACGTTGGCATTCACAGAGATAGGTTGCCGGTTGGAGGAGATTTGATGGATCCAACATGCTTCTTTCCCCTTTGTAGAGGTTCGACGTTGATCTTGTCCGCCTTTGACGAACTCTTGAAGGTGGCCTTCTCGTAATAAGTCTTCAAGATGAAATTTCAGCCGATAGCACCGATCGGTGGAGTGGCCATGACTTAGGTGGAATTCGCAGTAGACCGTTTTGTCCGCTGTGAATTTAGTGTTTGGCTGAAGCGGATTGGGCCTTCGAAGGAATTCTTCGTGTTGAATGCGATCGAGGATCTGTTCGATTGGTAAATCCCACTCGGTGAAAGTGGTCTTCGTAGGAGATCGACGTCCATCATTCCTTGGTCGTTTGTTGGCTGGAGGAGCTGTTGCCTCAGCATTGTGAGCTTTGGCAGCATACTTGGGAGCTTCTCTTTCCGCGGGTCTTCGCTTTGTTTCTCGCCCTTTTCGAGCTACTTGATCATCTTCAACCTCAATCTCTCTCTGGATTCGATCGAACATAGAACCCAAGGAAGGAGGGGGATTGCGAATGAAGTCGTTATAGATGTGTAGATCGAATCGGAGGGCGTTCTGGAAAGCCAACATGATAGCTTCATCATCCAGATGTCTTCCAGAGAGGGCAGCATGCTCGTTGCGAAATCTTCTGGTGAAATTGCTGAGAGTCTCGTCAGCACCCATCCTCAGCCGATAGAGGGAGTCGAGGTTCTTTTCTGGCTTCAGATTGAGTTGATAATGCTGCACGAAAAGGTTAGCCAAAACATCGAACTGGGTGATGGACCCAGCTCGGAGATTATGATACCAATCGAGTGAAGGCTCATCGAGACTCCCGGCGAAAGTGCGACAAAGCACGTTGTTCTCTTCTTCGTGCGGTGTCAAGGCTTGCTTGAAGGCAAGTATATGGAGAGTCGGATCTCCTTTGACGCAGTTGAATTTGGGGAGGATAGGAGTTCTCCATCCCCTTGGAAATGTTGACTCGTAGAGGCTTCGATAGAGAGGTCTGGTGGAGGAATACCCGTCCCTACGACCGTGTCCTCGACTTAGATGTGGGTCAAGAGGCAAGATCGCAAGGTCTTGCTCAGGCATTGAAGTATTTGCCGGTTGAAGTCGGTGTCGAAGGTCCGATCCAAGTCCACGTTGAAGTGGAATAGATGGAGAGATTCTACTCTTTGAAGGAGCACCTTTCATCTGGTGCTTCCTTGGTATATCGAGCTTTGAAGGTGCCTTTCTATCGCAGTTGCGACCAAAAGAGGATTGGGAGGACTCATCGTCAAGGCGATCCCACACACTCTGCTTCCATGGGGCAGTAGAGGGAGTTGGGTCGCGATGAATCCTCCCGAGGGCAACAGTGCCCATTGACCTCCGTTGCTCGGAGTGGATTGATGGTCGTGGCCTATCGACCCTCTCATTAGTCGAGGGGATGGGAAGAGCAATTCCAGCCTCGGAGGCTGCCTTCTTGAGTGCGTCCCTCTCAGCAGTGAGGGTGGCATTCTGCTTTGCCAATTGAAGTAGTTGGAAATCGACCACCGAGATTTGATAGGTTGAGAGAAGGTCTTCGGCGGGAGCAGGGGTTGTATGCCCTATTAATGGATAAGGACGTGGGGCAATCGGTCGATCAACCGATCTCCCACTACCTGATCGAGTATCCATATTGGGGGCAGCAAGGGGCTGCCCGAAATTGAGCCTTTGACTCATTGATCGAGTCTCAGGTCGAGGTTGACGTGTGTTACTTCCTTCTGGTTGACCCTGGTGCTTTGTTCTCGCCATTCAGTAAGCAAAGGGTGCAACGAGAGCGCTGGCGTTCGAGCGGTTGTTTGCTTAACCGAAGGGGCGAGGAAGTTTGACTATTGACCAGTTGTCTGCCTGACTGATCTAATAGTATTTGTAGAACGGACACAGCTTCTCGTTCGATCCCACAGACGGCGCCAAACTGTGGGGGAAAATCTTTGTGCCGACCCAAAGACTTCTCCTCACCAGTCAGTTGAGGTTCGAGTCGAAGATCGTTGTTCGATCTGTCGATTGGAGTTAGAACTCTCAATATGCAAGCAGAGAAAGTTGGACACGAGAGATGTGATCTCGGAGTTCAGCCGAAGCCTACGTCTCCGTGCTATAGGGAGCAACCCGAATTCACTAACACTTATATCGAAGTGATCTCGACAGGCCGAGTATCACTGAAAACACTCTGATCTCTTCAAAGGAGAGAAGAAGATCAAAGAGAGGTGGAAGATGGAAAGCTGAGAAATTCCAGAGCTCTGGGTTCTGAAAATTAGATCTCAGAGTGGAAATCAGAGTTTTCGGATCCCTTTACATTCGAAGGCTCTGCTATTTATAGGATTCTCTGGTGGTAAATGGCGGTTTCTGCTGTCGTATCTGGGGATCCTCCAGGTAAAGCTGGTGGGCCCTGCTACCGTCTCCTGGGGGATTCTGCAGGCTCTTGGGCCCACCAGGCAGGGCCGATGGGTTCCGCGATAGTCTTTGTGGGCCCATCAGGCGGTGCAATGGGTCCAGCTGTAGCCTCCGGGGGCCCACCAAGCAGGACCGGTGGGTCCCGCTGTAGTCTCCGGGGGCCCACTAGGCAAGGCCGGTGGGTCCCGCTGTTTGCAGACTTCTTGCCAAAATTTGCACCCACATGGCTTCTGCCACCGCTCCGGCTCCCACTCTTGTGGAAACAATACCGCCTCCGCCATTCGAGGGACCTGCCCCAGCGGGGGCTCTGATTCCCTCATACCCGAAGTCCTCGGTCTTAGCCGACGTGGGGATCCAGAAGATGGTCAACCTTCCCGAGGACTTGGGGGGGTTAACCTACAAAGCTCCTTCCTTGGGGCCCATCGGGTCGGAGTCTTCGAGCTCAGGCTCTGAGGCTTCAAGCTCGGACTCGCCCGAGGGCAGGGAAGCAAAAAGGCCCCAGTTGGGCAATGGGGAAAAAGGTCCCTCGCAAGCTCTTCTGGACCTGACGGTGACTGAGCCCACGGCCCCCGTACCCCCCTTGGCGGGCTCAGAAGAACCAATGCCTTTGGGGGCCTCGCCCTTCTTGGGCGAGGTGGCTAGGGCCCCCCACTACCTATGTGAAGTCCTCGGCCATAATATCTTTGCCAAGTCTCCATATGTGGCGATCTTCAACAGGCTCGCTAAGGTAACACCTTGGTTTTCTTTCTACGTACTCTATCCTGAGTATAACATTGGCTTCTGCAGGTGGAAAGGGTGAGCCGGGCTCAGACTGATAAGGTTGCTGCTACTGGGGGAAGCCTTGTGGCTCTCTATAATGACTCCCTCCTTGGATCGGAGCGTCAGATAGATGACCACATCCACCGAGTCCGCCAAGTGGATCGGTCAGGCGAGCTACGCATCAAAGTGGACCATCTATGCTAGCAGGTCGCCACCCTGACTTTCGAGGTGGATCAGCTATGCTAGCAGGTTACCACCTTGTCCGCCGAGAGGGCTTCTGCTGAGGAGGCTCGCTCTCTCTCCGTCGTCGAGCTGCAAGAGGCCTTGAAGGCGAAGAAGGCAGCACAAGCAGATAAAACCCAACTCCAGAGCGAAGCGACCACCGCGAGGGATAAGATCGCTGTGATGAAGGAAGCACACCTTCGCAATCTCTATGCCCAGCAAAGCCGCCTCTAGGCATAGGTTCACGAGCTCCTTCAGAAGGGAGCACTCGATGTAGTTGAGCGCTATAAGATTGAAAGGTCAAAAAAGAGGCACCATGGGGACGACAACGGGGCGGACATGAGCAAGCCCTAAACCCGCCTATCCTTCTCGATGTAATCACATTTTGGAATGAAATGAGATCTTCTTTAGATCGCTTGTCTTCTATATTTTTCTCTTTCTGTTTACGAGTTCGCTTTTGAATCTACTTCAGAGGTCTCGAGGATCGTACCCCGGGTGAGGCAGCTAATTTGTCTTTAATAAGTTCCAATCTAAAAAAAGATGCAAGCGAGAAGCACAATATGCACGATAAAACCCAATATGCCCTCCGAGCTCGGAAAAGCCTTTTAAATATAACTCAAATAATTCAAAAACTTCCTAAGCCCAGAGATTCAAAACTTTATTTTGAAAAATTAATGTGCTAGCTGCCCCTGCCCAGTTAATTACCCTTTGAAACCCTGGTTACTGGACATGCCCTTAGCTCGCCTTGGCGGTCTCACATCCTTCTGCGATTTTGCTAAGTCCGAACTATAAGGGGTTACCAAGGGATACTCAGGTCGCCTGAAGGGGTGGTCGCCCATCCAGGCTCCCCTATATTACCCCGGGGTGTTTCCAATTATGGCACGTGAACGTAAAGAGCCCCGGTCATGCTTAAAGTCCCCTAGACAGCGGACTACCCTGGTGATCTCAAGGCCGTTCGTGATGGCCACTGAGAACCCCGGTCTTGTTTTAAGTGTGCTTGACAGTGGACTATACCTCGACGGTGCTACATGCGAGCTATTCGTTAATTGCTCTACATGAGCGTTTGGCCACATGAGAACCCACAACGATCTTTGCCGAGGTCATATTCTAAGAAGTGATTCACCACAAACCCAAATAGTCCTTTTATTCTCAAAACATAATTTACAGGAGGGTGCCTATGTGCTATGCATAATACTTTTGAAGGTAAAGGGCATTCCAAGGTCGCTCTAGAAGGTCACTGTCCGCAGTCATCAACTGGTAGGCCCCTGATCCTCTTGCTTCATGTACTATATAGAGACCTTCCCATTTCACTGCAAGCTTTCCGGCATTAGGCTCTTGTGTGTTAGCAAATACCTTTCGCATCACCAGGTCCCCGGACTTGAATGCCCGATGGCGAACTCTTTTATCGTAAGCGCGCTTTATCTCTTGTCTATATCCGGCGAGGTGCAGGTTGGCGTGCTCCTTTTGCTCTTCGAGCTGGTCAAGAGAGTTGGCGAGCAACTCATTATTGTCGACCTCTCTTGCAGCGAGCCTACGCTCTGTTGGCAGCTCGGCTTCCACGGGCAAGACGGCCTTACACCCGTAGGTAAGGCTAAATGGTGATTCGTTTGTGGAGCGACGTAGCTAGCGTAGTCCGATAGGCCCACAACACTCCATCGAGCTCTTTTTCCCCCAGTCCTTTCTTCTCTTCCAACCTTTTCTTAAGGTTTTCCAGGATTACTCGATCGGTAGCCTTGGCTTGCCGATTGCTCTGGGGGTACCTTGGCAAGGAGAATCTCAGGTCGACTCCATACTTGACACAAAAGCTCTTGATTAAGCGATTGTCGAATTGGTGAACATTATCGGTGATGAGTACTCGAGGTAGGCCGAAGCTACAAAAATGTTCTTCCAAAGGAAGTCCTTTACTTGCTTTTCGCCGAACTTGGCCAACGGGACCGCTTCCACCCACTTGGTGAAGTAGTTCGTGCCTACCAGGATAAACTTTCTTTGTTGTGTCGACATAAGGAAAGGTCCCACTATGTCGAGCCCCCACTGTTGGAAAGGCCAGGGGCTCACCAAAGGGTATTGCTCTTCTGGCACTGGATGCACCTTTGGGAGACCTGCAAGGCATCTTACTCGAGGGTGGGCCACCAGTACCCCTGCCTCCTCACCTTTTCGGCTAGAGATCGCCCACCGGCGTAATTGGCGAACTCACCGGAGTGGATGCGACCTAGTACTTTATCGGCCTCTGGGAGCTCCACACATCTGAGATTGGGCCCACGGAAGGACTTTCGGAAGAGGTGGTCCCAGCGAATGAGATAGCGGCCTGCACGATTCTCCATCTGCCGGGCTTCTTCTCTATCGTCGAGAAGCTCGCCTTTCTGGAGGTAACGGATGATCGGCGCGGTCCAACCGGTAGTACCTCAGATAAGGTTTAATTTACTGCGCTCTTACCAAGTTGGATCCGGGAGTGGTCCTGGACTTCAATGATTATCTGCTGAGCTTCGGGACCTCCTAGCAGGGAGGCCATGTTGGTCAGGGCATCAGCCATTTTGTTATCGAATCAGGGGATTTGCTCAAACAAAATCCACTCGAACTTTGCGACCTTGGCTTTCACCAAGTCCACGTAGCTCGCCATTCGTGTGTCTCGAGAGGCGTAGTCCTAATTTACTTGGTAAACGATCAATTGGGAATCACTGAAGACCTTCAGCTTCTGAATGCCAACCTCTTCGGCGAGCTCTAAACCCGCTAAGAGCGCCTTATATTATGCTTTGTTGTTGGTGGTGGCAAAACAAGCCGAATGGATTTTTCAAGAATTACCTCTTTCGTGATCAGCGTGACCTCGATCCCTACTCCGGATGTGTTGGATGAGCCATCAATGAAAAGCTCCCAATCTTCTATAGATATTTGCTCGTCCTGGGAGGACTCCCCTGGCTCGCCAAGAAACCTCGTTTTCCTAGGGTGTGCTTCAGTTGGCTCATCCTCCTGGGAAAGGACTGGCTTTTCCAAAGAAAATTCCGCCAAGAAGTCAGCAAGAGCTTGCCCTTTGACCGCAGTTCGTGGGACATATTCTAGCCAATAAGCGGCGAGCTCGGCAGACCACCGATAAAGCTTCTCGGCCAACGAAGGCCTTAAGAGTGCGCTCTTCAAGGGGTGCTCCATGATGACTTTGATGGAATGCACCGAGAAGTAGGGATGGAGATTTCTCACGGTCAAGACCAAGGCCAGAGCGACCTTCTCGATTGGTTGGTACCGGAGCTCGGTGGGGAGTATTGTGTGACTCACGAAGTATACAGGCCTTTCTAGCTTTGCTTCTTCCACCACAAGGACCCTGCTTACCGTATTCTTGGTGATGGAGAGATAGACGTCGAGCTCATCTCCCACTTTGGATGCAGCCAAAATGGGGGGACTGGCTAGATAATTTTTAATCTTTTGGAAGGCAAGCTCGCACCTCTCATCCCAGCGAACGTCGGCCCTCTTATGAAGCAATTCGAACAAAGGCCGATAATTATCGAAAGACTTTGAGATGAAGCGATTTAACACCGTGATTTGCCCACTCAGCCTTTGAACTTCCTACCGCCTCCTTGGCGAGGGCATCTCGACGAGTGCCTTGATTTATTCAGGATCAGCCTCGATCCCACGATGGATGACCAGGTATCCCAAGAACTTTCCAGAGGTCACTACGAATGCGCACTTCGCCGGGTTTAGCCTCATTCAAAATTTCCTCAAGACGTCAAAGACTTCTCTGAGGTCGGCGACATGCCCTTCCCGCTCTCCACTCTTTACCAAGAGGTCATCTATATAGACCTCAATGTTTTTGCCAATCTGATCTTTAAACATGTGGGTGACTAACCATTGATAGGTCGCTCCAACGTTCTTGAGCTCGAAAGGCATCACCTGGTAGCAAAAAAGCTTCTCGTACCCCGCTCTAGAGTAGAAAGCAGTCTTCTCCTGATTGTTAACGTGGAGAGGTATCTGATTGTATCCAAAATACCCATCCAAGAAGGAAAGAGCCCAGAACCCGACGGCCGCATCTATTAGAGCTCTGATCCTGGGGAATGGGAATCCATCCTTCGGGCATGCTTTGTTGTGGTCAGAGAAATCTACTCATACCCTAACAGCTCCGCTCTTCTTTGGCACTACCACGATGTTGGAGATCCACTCAGGAAAGTGCACCTCTCGGATAAAGCCAGCTCGTTCTAGCTCCTCCACCTCTGTCGTGACTACAGCGGCCTTCAAGGCAGAGATATATCGGGCTTTCTATTTGACCGAAGGGAAGTCACGTGAAGTGTGTAGATAGTGGTAGGTGATCTCTGGGTCGATTCGTGGCATGTTGGTAAAGCTCCATGCGAACACGTCGCTGTAATCTTTGAGAAGTTTTGACAAGGAGGAGACCTCGACTTGAGGTTACTAGAGG
The DNA here is from genome assembly GCA_947650365.1 of Chamaelirium japonicum. NCBI lineage: Eukaryota > Viridiplantae > Streptophyta > Magnoliopsida > Liliales > Melanthiaceae > Chamaelirium > Chamaelirium japonicum. The sequence goes on along the minus strand of OX393549.1, from coordinate 64,208,981 downwards.
GTGGAGGTCGCTGCTCAATCGTCTTTCCCTTTCGGTCGAGCACCACATCTTCAAGCTTCATGTGCTATTACACAAGGACAAAGAGCTTGACCATTGTGCGGGGGTCGGAGATAACGAGCGCGTTGTGGAGCTTGCTCCCTTTAGGAAGCGCGCTCCTGAAGGCACTCACCTCCGTGCGGTCTTGCCTAGCTGAGTCCTCCAGGGTAAGGTAGGCACTTCGAAACCGTGCCAAGAAACATTAGAGGGTCTCCCGAGCCCCCATGGTTAGGGTGAATAACGACTTGATCCTCTTTGGGGGTTGTCAGCAACCCAGAGAGTGTGGGAAGTTTGGAATGGAATAGGAGGGCAGCTTATGAAACCAGTTCAAGGCTGAACAAGTCAAACTACTAGGAAATACACGGCATAGGACGTGGTCTTGGTCCTAAAAGAATAGCAACTTCCGGTAAGCCAAGAGGTGGTCCACGGGATCTTGAGACCCGTCGAACAGTACGAATTTTGGCGGGGTCCAGTACTGAGGAAAGCCCCCTTGGTGAACTTTACTTGTAAAGGGTGAGCTTCCTCTACGGGCAGCGAGGTCTTCTAAAAGGTCGACGGGAAAGTTAGGTGCCTGCCAGCACCCGTAGGGACCTCCCCAAGGTGGCTGCACAGGACCTAGGCAGTCATGCACACTCCCTCTAGGCCGATTCAGGCCCCTGTTGTGGTAGTGCTCAGGAGCGACCTCTTGGAGGCCACTATGACACCTCTCCGATAGCTGCCTTGACACCGGTTTGGTCGAGAGAGATGCAATCATTGTGAGGTAAATCCTCCACGGGCTTGTGGGGGAAAATCTTCGTGCCGACCCAAAGACTTCGCAGCACCAGTCAATTGAAGGTTCGAATCGAAGATCGTTGTTCGATCTGTTGATTGAAGTTGATGCTTTCAATATGCAAACAGAGAGGAGATGCAATCAGAGAGTTGACACGAGAAATGTGATCTCGGAGTTCAGCCGAAGCCTACGTCTCCGTGCTATAGGGAGCAACCCGAATTCACTAATACTTGTATTGAAGTGATCTCGATAGACGAGTATCACTGAAACCCCTTTGATCTCTTCAAAGACAAGAAGAAGATCGAAGAGAGGAAGTGAAGGGATGGAAACTGAAATCCAGAGCTCTGGTTTCTGAAAATCAGATCTCAGAAGTGGAATTTTGATCCTTTTACATTCGAAGAACTGCTATTTATAGAATTCTCTGGTGGCAAATTGCGGTTTCTGCTGTTGTATCTGGGGATCCTCTAGGTAAAGCTGGTGGGTCCCGCTATCGTCTCCGGGGGGATTCCCAGGCTTTTGGGCCCACCAGGCAGGGCCGGTGGGTCCCGCTGTAGTCTTCGGGGGCCCACCAGGCAGGGCCGGTGGGTCCCGCTATTTGCAGATTTCTTGCCAAAATTTGCACCCACAGTTACCCCCTCCAAGTTAGCTAAGAGGCCACCTTGGCTGGCTTGGATTAGTTGTACAAAGCTAACGACCCCCTGTCACACACGCAGAGGAGCTTTGTCGAGTGTTAGCATCGAAAATAAGATTAATTGGTCTTGTTCTGACTGATCGGTCAAATATAACCGATCGGTCAATTTTGACCGATCGGTTGAATTTGACCGATCGGTCAAATTCAACTGGTCGAGGTTGGAGTGATCGGTCAGAAAACACAGTTTTCTGACCGATCCAGTAGAATTTTGACCGATCGATTGAATTTGATCGATCAGTCAAGTTTGACCAATCGGTTAAATTCAACTGGTCGAGGTTGGAGTGATCGATCAGAAAACACAATTTTTTGACCGATCCAGTAGAAATTCGACCGATCGGTTGAATTTGATCAATCGGTCAAGTTTGACCGATCGGTTAAATTCAACCGGTCGAGGTTGGAGTGATCGGTCAGAAAACATAGTTTTCTGACCGATCTCGTAGAAATTCGACCGATCGGTTGAATTTGACCGATCGGTTAAATTCAACTGGTCGAGGTTGGTGTGATCGGGCAAAATGCCAAGTTTTTTGCCTGATCCAGTAAAAATCGACCGATCGGATGAATTAGATCGATCGGTTATCTCTGACCGATCGGTTAAATTCAACCGGTCGAGGTTGGCGGGATCGGGCAAAAAGCCAAGTTTTTTGCCTGATCCAGTAGGAAATCGGCCGATCGGTTGAACTTAACCGATCGGTCAAGTTTGACCGATCGGTTAAATTCAACCGGTCGAGGTTGGAGTGATCGGGCAAAAAGCCAAGATTTTTGCCTGATCCAGTAGGAAATCGGCCGATCGGTTGAACTTGACCGATCGGTCAAGTTTGACCGATCGATTAAATTCAACCAGTCGAGGTTGGAGTGATCGGGCAAAAAGCCAAGTTTTTTGCCTGATCCAGTAGAAAATCGGCCGATCGGTTGAACTTGACCGATCGGTCAAGTTTGACCGATCGGTTAAATTCAACCGGTCGAGGTTGCAGTGATCGGGCAAAAAGCCAAGTTTTTTGCCTGATCTAGTAGAAAATCGACCGATCGGTTGAACTTGACCGATCGGTCATCTCTGACCGATCGGTTAAATTCAACCGGTCGAGGTTGGAGTGATCGGGCAAAAAGCCAAGTTTTTTGCCTAATTCAGTAGAAAATCGACCGATCGGATGAATTTGACCGATCGGTCAAGTCTGACCGATTGGTTAAATTCAACCGGTTGAGGTTGGCGGGATCGGACAAAAAGCTAAGTTTTTTGCCTGATCCAATAGAAAATCGACCGATCGGATAAATTTGACCGATCGGTCAAGTCTGACAGATCGGTTAAATTCAACCAGTCGAGGTTGGCTGGATCGGGCAAAAAGCCAAGTTTTTTGCCTGATCCAGTAGAAAATCGACCGATCGGATGAATTTGACCGATCGGTCAAGTCTGATAGATCGGTTAAATTCAACCGGTCGAGGTTGGCTGGATCGGGCGAAAAGCCAAGTTTTTTGCCTGATCCAGTAGAAAATCGACCGATCAGATGAATTTGACCGATCGGTCATGTCTAACCGATCGGTTAAATTCAACCGGTCGAGGTTGGCTTGATCCGGCAAAAAGCCAAGTTTTTTGCCTGATCCAGTAGAAAATCGACTGATCGGATGAATTTGACCGATCGGTCAAGTCTGACCGATCGGTTAAATTCAACCGGTCGAGGTTAAGTTTCGAACCTGCCCAGTCGAGGTGGCAGTATAGCCTGTTTCTCTGCGAGATTTTGAGGCAAAGTCTTGAACGGTGATAGAGTTTGATTTTTTCTGTTTGAATCTTTGGTTTGTCTGGATCGAGGGGTCTTTTGAACCGGCGGTCCGGTTGGACTGGCGGTTCGCTTGGACCGGTGGTCCGCTTGGACCGGCGGTCCGACACTTCCTTTGGTCCGACGGTTCGCCTGGTTTTGCGCTTGCTACGGATAGATGCCACGTGTTCCTTCAAAAATACGCGATTTGATATGGTGATGACACGTGTCCTCTTGATTTGCGTGCCAATTCCCTCAGGGTTTTTAAGCTTCTCTGGCTGTCATTTTTGCCTCACGCTTTTAGAAATTTTTCGAAGTCCAGATTTGCTGCTCTTGTTCTCTCTATTTTTCTCTCGATCGGTCGAATGGCATCCTCTGGCAGCTTGAAGAAGAATGCAGTTCCCTCCAAGAGGAAGGGGAAGGAGATTGCTGAAGAATCACCCCCCCCCCAAAAGGTCGCGGCAAGGGCAAAGCAGTGCTTGTGGAGTTGGGCGAATTGGGCAAGAGGCATGTAGGAGTTGGATTTGCCTCTGCTCCATCAAGGCCGGAGCACATCCCGAAGGCGAAGTTTGTCTTGGGCCCCTTGATGTCTCTGACGGAGGAACCTGCTTACATATACAACACCGGCGGCAAGTTCATAGATGTGAAGAGGGCGAAATGGCAGAAGCTTTTGGCCTACTTCACCGAGGGGAAGACTCGACCGTCGCTCCCGGGAGTTCAGTCCGCGTTTGGAATCAACAAGCAGACTATCTTTGCCAACTTTGCCAGCTTGGAGCAAGTGATGGGGACAGTAATCACCGTAGGTCAACTGAACTGCGGCTTGTGTGGGTGCAAATTTTGGCAGAAGTTTACCAGACTACCACGGGACCCACCGGCCCTGCCTGGTGGGCCCACGAAGACTACCACAGGACCCACCGGCCCTGCCTGGTGGGCCCACGAGGACCACCGCGGGACCCACCGGCCCTGCCTAGTGGGCCCACAAGGACTACCATAGGACCTACCGGCCCTGCCCGGTAGGCTCACGAGCCTGTGGAATCCCCCAAAAGACGGTAGTGGGGCCCGTCAGCTTTACCTGGAGAATCCCCAGATACGACAGCAGAAAACCGCCATTTTCCACTAGAGAATCCTATAAATAGCAGAGACTTCGAATGTAAATGGATCCAGAAATTCTGATTTCCACTCTGAGATCTGATTTTCAGAACCAGAACTCTGAAATCTCTCAGCTCCCCATCTACCATCTCTCTTTGATCTTCTTCTCTCCTTCGAAGAGATCAGAGCGTTTCTTGTGATACTCGGCCTGTCGAGATCATATTATCATAAGTGTTAGTGAATTCGGGTTGCTCCCTATAGCACGGAGACGTAGGCTTCGGTTGAACTCCGAGATCACACCTCGAGTCAACATTCTCTCTGTTTGCATATTAATAGACTTCAACTTCAATCAACAGATCGACTAACGATCTTCGACGTCAAATTCGACTTCAATTGACTGGTGCTGCGAAGTCTTCGGGTCGGCACGAAGATTTTCCCCCACAGTTTGGCGCCGTCTGTGGGATCTGAGCAAAAAGTCCAGCTCTCCGCTACTACTCGATCGGTTGAGCATACAACCAATCTTGATAGCCAAACTTCCTCGCCTCCTCGGTTGATCAGACAACTGATCGGACGTCGGCACTCTCGTTGCACCCTTCGCTCTCTGAATGGCGAGGACTAAACACCAGGGTCAACCAGAAGGAAGTAACACTCAACAACAAGCTCGTCCTGAGACTCGTTCAATGAGTCAAAGGCTCAACTTCGGACAGCCCCTTGCTGTTCCTGAGATGGGGGTTCGCTCAGGGAGTGGAAGATCTGTTGATCGACCTATTGCCCATCCTGCACGACAATCGGTGGGGTAAACTGCCCCCACTCCTGCTGAAGACCCTCCATCGACCTATCAGATCTCTGCGGTCGACTTCCAGCTACTCCAATTGGCGAAGCAAAATGCCACCCTCACAGCTGAGAGGGATGCTCTGAAGAAAGCAACTTCCGAGGCTGGGATCGCTCTACTTATTCCCTCTACAAGTGAGAGGGTCGATCTTCCTCGACATTCAATTCACTCCGAGCAAAGGAGGTCAATGGGCACTGCTGCCCTCGAGAGGATCCGACGCAACCCAACTCCCTCTGCTGCCCCCTGGAAGAAGAGTGTGTGGGATCGCCTTGACGATGAATCTTCTCAATCGTCTTCTGGCCGCAACTGCGACAAGAGGGCACCTTCAAAGCTCAATATACCAAGGAAGCACCAAATGAAAGGCGCTCCTTCAAAGAGTAGAGTCTCTCCTTCTATTCCACTTCAACGTGGGCTTGGATCGGACCTCCGACATAGACTTCAACCGGCCAATACTTCAGTGCCTGAGCAAGACCTTGCGATCTTGCCTCTTGACCCATCTCTAGGTCGAGGACATGGTCGTAGGGATGGATATTCCTCTGCCGGGCCTCTACATCGAAGCCTCTTCGAGTCAACATTTCCAAGGGGATGGAGAACTCTTATCCTCCCCAAATTCAACTGCATACGAGGAGACCCTACTCTCCACATCCTCGCATTCAAGCAAGCTCTAACGCCACACGAAGAAGAAAACAACGTGCTCTGTCGCACCTTCGCAGGAAGTCTCGATGAGCCGTCGCTCGACTGGTATCATAATCTCCGAGCTGGGTCCATTACCCAGTTCGATGTTTTGGCTAAACTCTTTGTGCAGCATTATCAGCTCAATCTGAAGCCCGAGAAGAAGCTCGACTCTCTCTATCGGCTAAGGATGGGTGCGGACGAGACTCTCCGAAGTTTCACTAGGAGGTTTCGCAACGAGCATGCTGCCCTCTCTGGAAGACATCTGGATGATGAAGCCATCATGTTGGCTTTCCAGAACGCTCTCCGCTTCGATCTACACATCTACAACGACTTCATCCGCAATCCCCCTCCTTCTCTGGGTGCTATGTTCGATCGAATCCAGAGAGAGATCGAGGTCGAAGACGATCAAGTCGCTCGAAAAGGGCGAGAAACAAAACGAAGGCCTGCGGAGAGAGAAGCTCCCAAGTATGCTGCCAAGGTTCACAACGCTGAGGCAGCAGCCCCTCCAACCAACAAACGATCAAAGAATGATGGGCGTCGATCTCCAACAAAGACCACTTTCACCGAGTGGAATATACCGGTCGAACAAATACTCGACCGCATTCAACACGAGGAATTCCTTCGAAGGCCCAATCCTCTTCAGCCAAACTCCAAATTCACAGCAGACAAAACAGTCTACTGCGAATTCCATCGAAGTCACGGCCACTCTACCGACCGATGCTATCGATTGAAGTTCCATCTTGAAGACTTGCTGCGAGAGGGCCATCTTCAAGAATTCGTCAACAACGGGCACGATCAACGTCGAACCTCTGCAAAGGGCAAAGAAGTGTGTTGGATACATCAAATCTCTTCCAACCCATCATCTCTCACCGTGAATGCCAATATCTTTGGCATTCATGGATCATTGCACAACCAAGCAGTGACCGGGAAAGAAGTCGATCGGCAAATTCGGCGCATCTTCCATGTTCGATCTACTGCAAATAAAGAAGATACCTGGATTGAGAAGCCCATCGAAGGTCTTGCTTGGCCGTCCATCGTCTTCAACGACATCGATCTTCAAGAAGTTCATACTCCCCATCGAGACCCTCTGGTCTTGAAACTCATCATCGACGGAAGCACCGTCAATCGGATCCTCATCGACACCGGGAGTTCTATCGATATTATGTTCTCAGACTGCTTCAAACGTCTGGGACATAAATATCAAAGTCTCGACATCGTCCCGACCGTGATCACTGGCTTCAACGGCGAACAAAGCATCACGGTGGGCGAATCGAGATTCACTCTGGACCTCAGCCGAGAGACTCGAGTCTCGGTGAGGTTTGCCATTGTCGAAGGGGTCTCCAGTTACAACGCCATCCTCGGGCGACCATTCCTCCATCAGATCAATGCCATCTCCTCTTCTTATCATCAACTACTCAAGTTTGCAACTGGAGAAGGCATCGTCTGCATTCGAGGTGATCTGGAATCTGGAAGGTCTTGTGAGGCTGCTGCGGCTAAGACAGATCGAAAGATCAACATTGCTCCTCCAAAGCGGCCGCAAGATGAAGCTGGTCCCTCTTCCAAATAGCAATCAAAGGAGATTCCGCTGACCGAACCTCCACCAATCGAATGGGAAGCATCACCTTCAATAGAAGAAATCATCCCAATCAACATAAGCAGCGGAGATCTACCTCGACAAACTTTCATTGGTACCGGTCTTAGCGACGCAGAAGCGCAAGACATGGTATCCTTCCTCAAGTCCAACATCGACGTCTTCGCTTGGTGTTTCGAAGACATGCCTGGCATCAATCCAGATGACGCTTGTCACCGACTTGCAATCAAAGAAGAGGTAAAACCTATCAAGCAGAAGCCACGCACCATCCGACCAGAGCTACAAGTTGCTGTTCAAGAAGAAATCACTAAGCTACTCGCAGCAGGCTTCAGCCGTGAAGTAGAGTATCCTACTTGGATCTCTAATATTGTTGCTGTTCCGAAGAAGAATGGGAAAGTCAGAGTCTGCATCGACTTCACCAACCTCAACAAGGCTTGCCCCAAAGACCCATTTCCCATGCCAAGGATCGATAGACTCGTCGATGCCACTGCTGGCCACGAGCTATTGTCTTTCATGGATGGGTATTCTGGATACAATCAAATTCCACTTCATCCAGACGATCAAGAGAAGACTTGCTTCGTGACTAGCCGAGGTCTCTACTGCTACAATGTAATGCCGTTCGGCCTCAAAAATGCTGGATCTACCTATCAAAGGCTAGTCACCAAGATGTTCGAAAATCAGATCGGTCGCAACGTCGAAGTATATGTCGATGATCTCCTTACCAAGAGTTCCGTTCGGAGCAAGCATCTCTCCGATCTGGCGGAAACCTTTCAAGTTCTTCGAAAATATCGTATGAAGCTCAATCCAGCCAAGTGCGCTTTTGGAGTTCAATCTGGCAAATTCCTGGGTCATCTTGTAACCAGGAGAGGTATTGAAGCCAATCCCGATCAAATTCGAGCTATCCTCGACATGCCATCACCTACCAATCGAAAGGAAGTACAGCGCCTCACTGGAAGACTTGCTGCCCTTAATCGGTTCATCTCAAAGTCTTCCGACAAGTGCAAACCCCTCTTCGATAAACTGCGAAAGGTGGATACATCCGGCTGGAGTCCAATTTGTGAAGAAGCATTTCAAAGCATCAAGAAATATCTGGTGCAAGCTCCTATCCTGACGGCTCCACTTCTAAAAGAAGACCTGTGGCTTTATCTCGCCGTGACCAATCAAGCAATCAGCGCGGTTCTAGTCAGTAGAAGAGAAGGCGTCGAGCATCCAGTCTACTACATCAGCCATACTCTCCTTCCAGCTGAAACTCGTTACTCAAAAACTGAGAAGGTCATCCTGGCGTTGCTCACTGCATCATGTCGTCTTCAACCTTACTTCGTCTCCCACCAGATCACTGTTATTTCAGAACATTCGATCAAAGATATCGTCGACAAAGCTAGTCGAGCTGGTCGAATGACCAAATGGGTGATCGAAATGAGTGCTCTGGGGATTCAGTTTGAACCTCGCACTTCTATCAAAGGTCAAGCTGTTGCTGATTTTCTAGCTGACTTTCCAGTTGAAGACCCCATCACTTGGGAAGAAGATGTCGACATGCGCTTAGAAGATGAAGACAATACTCCGGTCAACCTTGCAACAAAAATTGATCCAAGTCTCGAAGCTATTGCTGCAACTCCTCCATGGAAGCTTTATACTGATGGAGCTTCAAGTTCGATCGGTTCGGGAACTGGGATAGTCTTAGTATCCCCCGAACTTGATCATCTACAGAAGGCCACTCTCCTAGGGTTCAACGCCACCAACAACGAAGCCGAATACGAAGCACTTATTTCCGGACTCGAAATGGCGGAATCCCTGGGGGTAGATCGAATCATCATCTACAGCGACTCCCAGTTGATCATAAGACAAATCAATAGAGAGTACACAGCTCGTGAAGAAAGAATGCAACTCTATTTAGCCTTAGTACGATGTCTTCAACAACGTTTTACCATGACTGAGTTCGTTCAAATTCCGAGAGCAGAGAATCATAAAGCAGATGCTTTAGCTAATGCTGCCTCTGTCCTCGGAGACTCGCTCGGAGGAAGGCAAATACAGATCGATTATCAAGAAGTGCCCAAGACCATCCCCGATCAACAGATCCTTGCTACTACAAAAGGATCTGGGGGTGGAGATCAACTGACATCGATCCTCACTACTACGAGTGAGCTTAAAGATTGGAGACGATCAATTTTCGACTTCTTCGAGCATGGCAAAATGCCGGAAGATTCAAATCAAGCTCGAAAACTTCAAAGGAAGCTCCCATGCTACATTCTGCAAGGAGAATATTTATATTTCAAATCCTACAATGGGATATTGCTCAAATGCCTTGGCCCAGAGCAAGCAAAGGCAATCCTGGTTGATATCCACTCTGGAGCTTGTGGAAATCATTCGGGAGGAAGATCTATTGAAGCCAAGACGAAGCTACAAGGTTACTACTGGCCTACAATGGCAAAAGATGCTCGACAAGTTGTTCAAAGATGCGAGTCATGCCAACGACACGCTCGAGCTATCCATCTCCCTGCAGATGAGCTTCACCAACTATCAAGCCCCTGGCCTTTCCATCAATGGGGGTTAGATTTCTTGGGTCCTTTCCCTCCAACTCCGAGCAAGAAGAAGTATTTACTGCTGGCCACTGATTACTTTACCAAATGGGTTGAAGTTGTGCCCCTCTTCCGAGAGACTGATGACGAAGTGATCAAATCCATTCGGCACAACATCTTCTCAAGGTTCGGTATACCTCAAGTTCTTGTTGCTGACAATGGAGCTCAATTTGATTCCGACAAATTCCGAGAGTTCTGTCTGAACAACGGTATCAAGCTATTCTATTCAACTCCAAGATATCCTCAATGCAATGGTCAAGCTGAAGCCTCAAATAGAGCTATTCTTGGTATACTCAAGAAGAAACTCAACGACAAGAAAGGATTGTGGGAACAGGTCCTACCTGAAGTTCTTTGGGGGTACCGCACAACTCCGAGAAGATCAACTGGGTTCTCACCTTTTCGCTTAACATATGGATCGGAAGCAGTACTCCCAACAGAAAACATATCAAGTACTCTGAAAACCAGAGCAGTTGAAGAAGGAATCAACGAAGAGCTTCGGATCAATGATCTAGACTTCTCTGAAGAACTACGAGACCAAGCTTCCCTTCGTGTGGCCAAGTACCAACAGAAGATCAAACAAGCCTACGACGAGAAAGTCTACAAGAGACAGTTCCCAGTGGGCAGTCTAGTTCTCAGAGCAGTTTTCTACAACACCAAAGAACACAGCAGTGGGAAGCTTGCTCCCAACTGGGAAGGTCCATACATCGTTGAATCAGTAGGAGGCAAAGGTTCTTACAGACTGATCTCACCAGAAGGAGATAGATTGCCTCGAGCTTGGAATGCTAGACACCTCAAGTTGTTTTTTCCATGATGTAAATTCTGTGATGAATAAAGTTCTTTCAAATGTTCAAATGTGCAAGTGTTCAGTTTTTCAATTCAAGTTCTAAAGCAGTTTCAAATTCAAGCTACCAGGTCTTTTAACAAGTTTGGGTGTTAGAGTTGCGACTCAACCCCTTACTGGCAAATGTTAAACTGACTTTCAAATTTCAATATTCAATTTCAATCAATTTCAATATCGTCTAACAGGTTTGGGTGCTTGAGTTGCGACTCAACCCCTCACATTCAAGTGTTACACGAATTCAAGTTCAATTTTCAAGTTACAATAAGTTTGGGTAATTGAGTTGTGACTCGACCCCTTACATTCAAGTGTTTGTATTTACATTCCAATACCATTCAGGACACAGCATTCAAGCACAACATTCAAAGGCATTCAACAAGACATTCAATCTTCAAAACATCAAAAATCTCTATTATCAAAAAATTGATCAAGTACAGGAGTGAGCTGTTACATATCGAAAGTTTACAAGATTCAAACGACAAAAAAGACGACAGAAGATCTCAAGGCTTGGCCACACTTTGCACGCGTGACTTCTCTCCTTCAGATTCGCCACGAGGCTTGCTCGCAACCGAAGCTTTCGAAGATCGGACACTGCTGACATGTGCCCTGAGTGCCTCTACCGCTTTCTCAGCTGTCTCCTTGTAAATCTTGCATTCAGACAGCGCATGCTCCAACGCCTTCTTGGAAATCTCCTCTTTGGCAGTGAAAGCAGCGTGTTGAGCAGCAAGTTGTTCTTTCAGCTCCTGGATCTCGTTGGCGCGACCACAAGACACGTCCTCAACCTTGACGATTCGATTCTTCAAGGACTCGAGTTCGTGACTCTGCGCCTTGCAACGGTCCTGCAGCCCCTTGATCTCCAGCTTCCCCTTGCGAAGATCCTCGATCTTGGCCTTGAGAGAGGTTTTCTTCGAAGACAGGAGTTCCCTCAGCCTCTCTCTCTCCTCGCTCACAGCCTTCAGTTCAGCCGTCAAACGGGTTACCTCGGATGCGGCCTCCCGTTCTCCTGCCTTCCTGGAAAGCTTGCTTGCGATTCTCAAACAGGCTGAGTTCTGCAAATGGACAAAGAGTTAGAATTATTCTGAAGATACAATTCGAACAATAAATCAAAGCATATGCACATACCACTATTTCAAGCCGATCGAAGGCTTCTTCAAAAGTAGCTTCCGGAAGATTGCAAAGCTTCTGGATCACGTTAGTGGGATGATTGATGTCAACATCACCCAAACTCCTTATCTTCTTCTTAGCCGGGCTAGCAGGTGTACCTACAATCCATGCAGCAATTCTAAGTGTTAGTATATTTTCAAGCTTCAAAGACAAGGAAGTCAATCAAAACAGGTTAGTACAGATACCTGAAGCCTCGACTTGAGGAGCCTTTCCCTTCCCACTGTCGGAGCTCTTACCCTTGGGGGTCTATTTCTCCTTGATGGGGGTTGGCTCTGGCAAGGGTTGGGGGGTAGCATCACCCACCCGGCTTCCTCTCTCCATATGAGCAGGAGAGGGAACATCCCGATGAGGTGAGGCTCCCCCTTCGTCTTCTCGCCCACTCGAATTATCGAGCCCTGCCACCATGGCTGCTACCTCCTCAGCCAGAGACCGTGAAGGGGGTGGGGGTTGTTCAACCTCCACACCCCCACTCATAGTTGCCCCTTCCAGACGGGGAACCTCGGGAGGTATTTGATCGAGGGGTGTGGGGTTGCTTCCAACCCCACCACTTCCCGATATCTTGATCTTGAAGCGCAGCGGGTTCTTCTTCAATTCCCCAAAGTGATAAGTAGGAATCACTTTGGAGCCATCGCCCGTTGCGTCCATAACTCCCTCCATCTTGCGAGCCTTACCCTCGTCTATGAGGATAGGCTGCAATTCCTCGTCAGCACCACCAGTGGGGGTGGGAGGAATTTCTTCCTCGCCACCCCCATGTCCTTGACCACCATCAGTGGGGGTGGGAGGAATTTCTTCCTCACCACCCCCATCTTCATCATCATCATCCTCTCCATCTTCCCCGTCGCTGCCTGTACCCTCGTCCTCTTCATCTCCGCCTTCCTCCTCTCTCTCTGCCTCCTCTTCATTTTCCTCATCATTTTTCTTCTCATCCTCCTCCTGCTTGGTGGGAATTTTCCTCTTCTTCTTTGCTGGGCCTTGGCGAGGTATCACCAATTTCTCCTCTGAGGGAAGTGCGTGCATGGCTCCATAAGCCTTCTTCTCGAATCGAAGCCTTCTAACAATTTTTCCAGACTGAGGGTCCTCCTCGTAATCAGAGTAGATGACCTCATTATCTTCATAGCGAAGCTTCGATCGGTGGAGGAGGTTGGCCTTGCCATGTCGGACTGGGCAATTCGAAAATTGCTTCCATGATCTAGTCCCACATGTCAACTCCAAGAAGAGGTTGTCAAGGACCCCTACTCGCTCTGGAGGCCAAGAGAGAGCTCCTCCTGTGCAGTACATATCAATCTCTTCATGCACCTTGTATCGGGGAACCTCCGATACTGACAGAGGAGTCCACGCACCAGACACCGACAGCGGCCAATCTGTGTAAAGCTTATCAGAACCGATAGTGTCAGCGATCGGCCGAAGAGCAGACACACCTGTCAGATAGAAGAACGGGCTATCTTTCCTCCAAGCCCATCGGTAATGGTAAAAGAAATACCCCAGTTCGATTCGGGCTTCTTCACCTTCAGGGAGGCTGGGGTAGCATTCCCTTAGCTCCTTCTGAAAGTCCGACTCTACACGACAGAAAGCGTAGATGATCCTCCAGGAGTTCCCAGTGACCTGCCCGGGACAGAGACCGGAGGCGTTCAGCAACCTCGCGGTGAAAGGCGGCAGCGGAAGGCGCAGTCCACAGTTGAGCTGGCCGATCGTGACGATGGTTCCCATCACTTGCTCCTTGCTCGCCCATGAGACAAAGATTGTCCGCCTATCAACGCCGAAGGCGGATAAAACTCCAGGCAGCTTCTCCCTCTTGACATCTGTAAGTTTGCTGCCAATGTTGTACCCAAACTCCATCTCCGCCTCCAAAGGTAGCTGAGGGCAGAGGACAAACTTTGCCTTGGGGATCTGCTCTGGCCTTGACGGTGCAGAAGCAAATCCCACTCCTTGGTGCCTCTTGCCCAGTTGGCCAAGCTCGATCAATTCTGCCCTGCCTTTGCCTCGGCCCTTCGGAACAGAAGAAACCTCGACAACTTCCTTGCCCTTCCTCTTGGAAGGAACTGCACTCTTCTTCGAACTGCCCGAAGACGTCATTTGACTGATCGAAAGAGATGAAGAACGAGAGATGGAAAAGCAAAGAGTCTGGACTTCGAAAAATTCTGAAAGCGTGAGGCGAAAATGGCAGCGAGAAAGACTTATATACCCAGGGTAAAAACGGTGCACGAATCGAGAAGACACGTGTCTTCACCATATCAAATCGCGTGTTTTTGCAGGTACACGTGACATCCATCCGTAGCAAGCGCTAAATCAGGCGAACAGTCGGACCAGACGAAGCGTCAGACCCATCGGTCCACGTAAACCAACGATTCAAGCAAGCCACCGGTCTAAGTAAACCGGACCGCCGGTTCAAAGCCACATTCCGGCAAACACAAGATTCAAACGCAGAGAAAATCAAACACCATCGATATTCAAGACTGCCAAAAATCAAAGGAGCAGAACAAACTATGCCACTTCTTCAAAAGTACAGGTTCAAGACCCAAACCTTGACCGGCTGATTTTAGTCGAACGATCAAATATGACCGTTCGGCCAAAATCAACCGATCGGTCGATTTTCTACTAGATCTGGCAAAAAACTGAGGTTTTTTGCCGATCACCCAAACCTTGACCGGCTGATTTTAGCCGAACGGTCAAATATGACCGTTCGGCCAAAATCAACCGATCGGTCGATTTTCTACTAGATCCGGCAAAAAACTGAGGTTTTTTGCCGATCACCCAAACCTTGACCGGCTGATTTTAGCCGAACGGTCAAATATGACCGTTCGGCCAAAATCAACCGATCGGTCGATTTTCTACTAGATCCGGCAAAAAACTGAGGTTTTTTGCCGATCACCCAAACCTTGACCGGCTGATTTTAGCCGAACGGTCAAATATGACCGATCGGCCAAAATCAACCGATCGGTCGATTTTCTACTAGATCCGGCAAAAAACTGAGGTTTTTTGCCGATCACCCAAACCTTGACCGGCTGATTTTAGCCGAACGGTCAAATATGACCGTTCGGCCAAAATCAACCGATCGGTCGATTTTCTACTAGATCCGGCAAAAAACTGAGGTTTTTTGCCGATCACCCAAACTTTGACCGGCTGATTTTAGCCGAACGGTCAAATATGATCGTTCGGCCAAAATCAACCGATCGGTCGATTTTCTACTAGATCCGGCGAAAAACTAAGGTTTTTTGCCGATCACCCGAACCTTGACCGGCTGATTTTAGTCGAACGGTCAAATATGACCGTTCGGCCAAAATCAACCGATCGGTCGATTTTCTACTGGAACGGTCAAAAAACCATGTTTTTTGATCGATCACTCAATCCTTGACCGATTGAAATTGACCGTTCGGTCAAATTTAACCGATCGGTCAAATTTGACCGATCGATCAAAATTGATCGATCGGTCAAAATCAACCGAATGGTCAAATTTCCACTGCATCGGTCAAAAAACCATGTTTTTTGACCGATCACTCAATCCTTGACCGGTTGAAATTGACCGTTCGGTCAAATTTGACCGATCGGTCAAATTTGACCGATCGGTCAAAATTGACCGATCGGTCAAAATCAACCGAACGGCCAAATTTCCACTGGATCGGTCAAAAAACCATGTTTTTTGACCGATCACTCAATCCTTGACCGGTTGAAATTGACCATTCGGTCAAATTTAACCGATCGGTCAAATTTGACCGATCGGTCAAAATTGACCGATCGGTCAAAATCAACCGAACGGCCAAATTTCCACTGGATCGGTCAAAAAACCATGTTTTTTGACCGATCACTCAATCCTTGACCGGTTGAAATTGACCGTTCGGTCAAATTTAACCGATCGGTCAAATTTGACCGATCGGTCAAAATCAACCGATCGGTCAAAATCAACCGAACGGCCAAATTTCCACTGGATCGGTCAAAAAACCATGTTTTTTGACCGATCACTCAATCCTTGACCGGTTGAAATTGACCGTTCGGTCAAATTTAACCGATCGGTCAAAATCAACCGAACGGCCAAATTTCCACTGGATCGGTCAAAAAACTATGTTTTTTGACCAATCACTCAATCCTTGACCGGTCGAAATTGACCGTTCGGTCAAAATTGACCGTTCGGTCAAAATTGACCGATCGGTCAAAATTGACCGTTCGGTCAAAATTGATCGTTCGGTCAAAATTGACCGATCTGTCAAAATTGACCGATCGCTCAAAATTGACCGACCGATCTTTTTTGCGCTAACACTCGGCAAGCTTCTTTGTGCCTTCTTCGACAGGGGATTTTATGATTTGCACCAAATCCAAGCCAGCCAAAGCGAACTCTAGCTAACTTGGAGGGGGTAACTGTGGGTGCAAATTTTGGCAGAAGTTTACCAGACTACCACGGGACCCATCGGCCCTGCCTGGTGGGCCCACGAAGACTACCACAGGACCCACCGGCCCTGCCTGGTGGGCCCACGAGGACCACCGCGGGACCCACCGGCCCTGCCTAGTGGGCCCACAAGGACTACCATAGGACCTACCGGCCCTGCCCGGTAGGCTCACGAGCCTGTGGAATCCCCCAGAAGATGGTAGTGGGGCCCGTCAGCTTTACCTGGAGAATCCCCAGATACGACAGCAGAAAACCGCCATTTTGCACCAGAGAATCCTATAAATAGTAGAGACTTCGAATGTAAATGGATCCAGAAATTCTGATTTCCACTCTGAGATCTGATTTTCAGAACCAGAACTCTGAAATCTCTCAGCTCCCCATCTACCATCTCTCTTTGATCTTCTTCTCTCCTTCGAAGAGATCAGAGTGTTTCTTGTGATACTCGGCCTGTCGAGATCATATTATCATAAGTGTTAGTGAATTCGGGTTGCTCCCTATAGCACGGAGACGTAGGCTTCAGCTGAACTCCGAGATCACACCTCGAGTCAACATTCTCTCTGTTTGCATATTAATAGACTTCAACTTCAATCAACAGATCGACTAACGATCTTCGACGTCAAATTCGACTTCAATTGACTGGTGCTGCGAAGTCTTCGGGTCGGCACGAAGATTTTCCCCCACAGCTTGCGTCTGCAACTGCCACCGTTTGCTGCGAGGTTGCTGAACACTTCAAGCCTCTGTCCCGGGCAGATTACTAGGAACGCCTGGAGGATTATCTACGCCTTCTGCCGCGTAGAGTCCGACTTCCAGGATGAGCTCAGGGAATGCTACTCTAGCATCCCTGATAGTGAAGAGGCCCGGATAGAGCTGGGATACTTCTTCTACCATTATAAATGGGCGTCGAGGAAAGACAGCCCCTTCTCCAACTTGACCGGAGTGTCAGCCCTACGCCCGATCGTAGATACAGTTGCTTCCGACAAGTTATATACTGACTGGCCGCTTTCAGACTCCGGAGCTTGGACGCCGCTGTCAGTGCCCGAGACCCCCCGGAGTGATATGCACAAGGAGATCAAGATATACTATACGGGGGTATCTATGCTTGGCCTTCAGAGCGAGTGGGCGCAATTGACAACTTATTTTTGGAATTGACGTGTGGTACTCGATCGTGGAAGTAGTTCTCGAACTGCCCGGTCAGGTATGGCAACGCCAATCTCCTTCACCGTCTGCAAGCCCGTTACAAGGATAACGAAGTCTTGTACTCCGATTATGAGGAGGATCCTCAGTCGGGCATGATTATTAGAAAGACTCGGGTTGAGAAGAAGGCGTATGGTGCGAGGCGTCGACTGCCCACCACCGAAAAGAAGCTGGTGATACGCCGCCAGGGCCAGGCCAAGAAGAGAAAGGTCATTGTCGAGCAGAAGGAAGATGAAGAAGAAAAGAAGAAAGAAGAAGAAGAAGAAGAAGAAGAAGGAGGAGAAGAAGGAGAAGAAGAAGACGGAGGAGAAGTAGAAGAAGAAGGCGACGACAGCGGTGGAAACGGCGACGACGATGATGACACCGAAGATGAAGAAGATGAGGATGGTGGGAACGGAGGAGGCGACGAAATCCCTCCTACTCCTACTGGAGGGGATGGAGAACATGGGGGTGGTGAGGAAGAAATTCCTCCCACCCCCACTGGTGGTGAAGATGAGGAAGGGGGTGGTGAGGAAGACATTCCTCCCACCCCCACTGGTGACAGAGAGGGAGATTCTCAGCCGATTCCCATTAACGAGGCTAACGCCCATCGTATGGAGGGGGTGATGGATGTCGAGGGTGATGGCCGGAAGGTGCAGCCCCAATATCACTTTGAGGAGTTGAAGAAGCGCCCTGTGCGCCTGAAGATTAAGTTCTCGGGGAGTGGTGGGGTTGGAAGCAACCCCACACCCCTCGATCAAATGCCTCCCGACGTTCCTCGTCTCGAAGGCGCGACCACAAGCGGGGGTCTAGAGGTTGAGCAACCTCCACCCCCGTCGCGCTCTCTGGCTGATGAAGTGGCTGCCATTATGGCTGGCCTCAGGCAAGCGAGCGGGCAACAGGATAAAGAGGGGGTCTCACCTCCCCGGGGTGTTCCCTCTCCCATACATATGGAGAGAGAGAGCCGCGTGGGCGATGGGGCTCCCCAACCTCATCAAGAGCCAACCCCCGCCAAGGAGAAGTCGACCCCCAAGGGTAAGAGCTCCGACCGTGGGAAGGGAAAGGTATCTCGGGTCGATGCTTCAGGTATCCACATTAACTCGCCTCGATTGCCTTGTCTTCGAAATTTGAACTTATTCTAACTCTTTGAACTTTTGTGTTGATTGTAGGTACGTCTGCTGGCTCGACTCAGAAGTTAAAGAATTTGGGTGAGGTTGACATCAACCACCCAACTAGTGTGATCCGGAAGCTCTGCAACCTTCCGGATGCTACTCTGGATGAAGCCTTTGGCAGGCTTGAAGTAGTGGTATGTGCATCTGCTTGATTCGATCATTGAGTTGTATTTTCCGAATAATTCTAACCCTTCTATCTACTTGCAGAACTCAGCAGTTTTGAAGTTCGCGAGCAAGCTCTTCAGGAAGGCAGGAGAACGGGAAGCTTCATCTGAGGTATCCTGTTTGACAGCCGAACTGGAGGCTGCAAACAAAGAGAAGAATAAGCTGAGAGAACTTCTCTTCTCCAAGAAGGAGGCCTTGAAAGCCAAGATCGAGGCTCTTCGCAAGGAGAAGCTCGAAAGCAAGGGCTGGCAGAATGGTTATGAGGCACGGGGTCACAAGCTCGAAGAGTTGAAGAATTGATTTTTCAAGATCGAGAATTTATCCTTTGATCGCGTGACTCGAATAAAGGAGTTGGAGGCTCAACTTGCTGCAAGGGATGCCGCTCTTGCTGCTAAGGAGACCGCCTCAGCTGCCAAGGAGGAGGCTCTCAAAAAGGAGTTGGAGCATATGCGCGCTGAATGCGCAAGTTTCAGGGAGATGATCGAGAAAGCGGTGGAAACTCTCACGGTCCATGCTAGCAGCGTCCGATCTTCCAAGGCTTCTGCGGCGAGCAAAGCTCACGGTGGATCCGAAGGAGAGAAGTCGCACGCGCCAAGTATGGCCAAACCTTGACATCTTCTATCTTCTTTCTTTGTTGTTGTACTTGAAACTCTTGACATGTAAAATCTCACTTCTGTACTAGAAATTTTTTGATAATAAAAGATCTTTTTGGTATTAGAAACTGAATGTCTCTTGTTGAATATCTTTGAGTATTGAGTTCTGGATGGTATTGGAATATTTACACACACTTGAATGCAAGGGGCCAAGTCGCAACTTGATCACCCGAACTGGTTAAGTAACTTGAAACTTGAACTTGAACTCGTTTAACATTTGCATGTGAGGGGTCGAGTCGTAACTCAAACACCCAAACCTGTTAGACGATATCGAAGTTGATTGAAATTGAAGGTCGAAATTGAAGATCATTTAACATTTGTAAGTAGGGGTAGTGTTGCAACACAAACTCCCAAACCTGTTAAATTGACCAGTAATTTGAAGGTTGTTTTGCATGACAACCCGAAACTGTTTAACATTTGCCTGTAAGGGGTTGAGCCGTAACTCAAGCACCCAAACTTGTTAAACGACCTTGTAATTTGAATGTAGATAATTTGAAACTGCGTCAGAACATGAATTAAAAAAGCTGAGTATTTGAACATTTGAAAGAGAACTTTATTCATCATGGAATTTATATCATGGATAGAACAATTTGAGGTGCCTAGCATTCCAAGCTCGTGGCAGTCTTTCTCCTTCTGGTGAAATCAGCCGATAAGACCCTTTGCCTCCTACTGATTCCACAATGTAGGGTCCTTCCCAGTTGGGAGCTAGTTTCCCGCTGCTATGCTTCTTCGTGTTGTAGAAGACTGCTCTGAGGACCAGACTGCCAATTGGGAACTGTCGTTTGTAGACCTTTAGATCGTAGGCTTGCTTGATCTTTTGTTGATACTTGGCCACACGAAGGGATGCTTGGTCTCGTAGTTCTTCAGAGAAATCCAGATCATCGACGCGAAGCTTTTCATTGATCCCTTCTTTGACTGCCCTGGTCCTCAAAGTATTTGATATATTCTCTGTCGGGAGTGCTGCTTCCGATCCATATGTCAGATGGAAGGGTGAGAACCCTGTTGATCTTCTCAGAGTTGTGCGATATCCCCAAAGAACTTCAGGTAGGACTTGTTTCCACAATCCTTTATTGTCGTTGAGTTTCTTCTTGAGTATACCAAGGATAGCTCTATTGGAGGCTTCAGCTTGACCATTGCATTGAGGATATCTTGGAGTTGAATAAAAGAGCTTGATTCCATTGTTCAGGCAGAACTCTCGGAACTTGTCAGAGTCAAATTGAGCTCCATTGTCAGCAACAAGAACTTGAGGTGTGCCAAACCTTAAGAAAATGTTGTATCGAATGAACTTGATCACTTCATCGTCGGTCTCTCGGAAGAGTGGCACAGCTTTGACCCATTTGGTGAAGTAATCTGTGGCCAGCAGTAGATATTTCTTCTTGCTCGGGGTTGGAGGAAAGGGACCCAAGAAGTCCAACCCCCATTGATGGAAAGGCCACGGACTCGACAGTTGGTGAAGCTCATCTACAGGGAGATGGATAGCCCGAGCGTGTCGTTGACATGGCTCGCACCTTTGAACCAGTTGGTGAGCATCCCTTGCCATTGTTGGCCAGTAGTAACCTTGCAATTTAGTCTTGGCTTCAAGTGATCTTCCTCCCGAATGATTCCCGCAGGCTCCAGAGTGGATATCAATCAGGATTGCCTTTGCTTGTTCAGGGCCAATGCATTTGAGCAACATCCCATTGTGAGATTTAAAGTATAAATCTTCTCATTGAATGATATAGCATGGAAGCTTTCTTTGAAGTCTTCAGGCTTGAATTGGATCTTCTGGCATTTTGCCATGTTTGAAGAAGTCGAAAATTGATCATCTCCAATCCCCAAGCTCACTTGTAGTGGTAAGGTTCAATATCAGTTGATCTCCACCCCCAGATCTTTTTGTAGTAGCAAGGATCTGTTGTTAGAGGGTGGTCTTGGGCACTTCTTGATAATCGATTTGTATTTGTCTTCCTCTGAGTGAGTCTCCAAGAACTGAGGCAGCATTGGCTAAGGCATCTGCTTCTCGATTCTCTGCTCTTGGGATTTGAATGAATTCAGTATTAGTAAAACGTTGTTGAAAACGTCGTACTAAGGCCAAGTAGAGTTGCATTCTCTCTTCACAAGCTTTTGTATTCTCCGTTGATTTGCCTTATGATCAGTTGGGAATCGCTGTAGACGATGATTCGATCTACCCCAAGAGATTCAGCCATTTCGAGTCCGGAAATTAGTGCTTCGTATTCGGCTTCGTTGTTGGTGGCATTGAACCCGAGAAGAGTAGCCTTCTGAAGATGATCGAGCTTGGGGGATATCAACACTATCCCAGTTCCCGAACTGATCGCACTTGAAGCTCCATCAGTATAAAGCTTCCATAGAGGAGTTATGGCAATAGCCTCAAGGCTTGGATCAGTTTTTGTAACCGGATTGAGCGGAGGATCAGCTTCATCTTCAAGGCGCATATCGACGTCTTCTTCCTAGGTTATGGGGTCTTCAACTGGAAATTCAGCTAGAAAATCAGCAATTGCCTGACCCTTGATTGAAGTGCGAGGTTCGAATTGAATCCCCAGAGCACTCATTTCGATCACCCATTTGGTCATACGACCAGCTCGACCTGCTTTGTCAACGATATTTTTGAGTGGGTGTTCTGAAATGACTGTGATCTGATGAGAGACAAAATAGGGTTGGAGGTGACGTGATACAGTGAGCAAGGCCAGAATGACCCTCTCAGTTTTTGAGTAACGAGTTTCAGCCGGAAGAAGAGTATGACTAATGTAGTAGACCAGATGCTCGATGCCTTCTCTTCTGCTGACTAAAACTGCACTGATTGCTTGATCGGTGACAGCGAGATAGAGCCCTAGATCTTCTTTTGGAAGTGGAGCCGTCAGGATAGGGGCTTGCACCAGATATTTCTTGATGTCTTGGAAAGCTTCTTCACAAATTGGACTCCATCCAGATGTATCCGCCTTTCGTAGCTTGTCGAAGAGTGGTTTGCATTTGTCGGAAGACTTCAAGATGAACCGATTGAGGGCTGCCAACCTTCCAGTGAGGCGTTGAACTTCCTTTCGATTTGTAGGTGAGGGCATATTCAGAATAGCTCGAATTTGATCTGGGTTGGCTTCGATACCCCTCCTGGTTACAAGATGACCCAGAAATTTGCCCGATTGTACCCCGAATGCACACTTAGCTGGATTGAGCTTCATGTGATACTTTCGGAGGATTTGGAAAGTTTCAGTTAAATCGGATAGATGGTTTCCCCGACTGGAGCTTTTGGTAAGGAGATTGTCGACGTAGACTTCAACGTTGCGTCCAATCTGATCTTCAAATATCTTTGTGACCAGCCGTTGATAGGTAGATCCGGCATTTTTGAGGCCGAAAGGCATGACGTTGTAGCAATAGAGACCTCAGCTAGTCACGAAACACGTCTTCTCTTGATCGTCCGGATGAAGCGGTATTTGATTGTACCCAGAGTATCCATCCATGAAAGATAATAGCTCGTGGCCAGCAGTGGCATCGACGAATCTATCTATCCTTGGCATAGGAAATGGATCTTTGGGGCAAGCCTTGTTGAGATTGGTGAAGTCGATGCACACTCTGACCTTCCCATTCTTCTTCGGGACAGCAACTATGTTGGAGATCCAAGTAGGATACTCTACTTCACGAATGAAGCCTGCTACGAGTAACTTACTGATCTCCTCTTGGACTGCAGCTTGTAGCTCTGGTCGAATAGTACGGGGCTTCTGTTTGACAGGCTTCATTTCTTCTTTGATTGCTAGGCGATGGCAAGCGTTATCTGGATTGATCCTAGGCATGTCTTCGAAGCACCATGCGAAGAAGTCGATGTTGGACTGAAGGAAGGATACCATGTCTCGCACTTCTGCGTCGCTAAGACCGGTATCGATGAATGTTTGTCAAGAGAGATTTCCACTGCCGATATTGATAGGGATGATTTCTTCAATTGAGGGTGAGACTTCCCATTCGATTGGTGGGGGCTCGATCGGTGGAATCTCCTTTGATTGCTATTTGGAAGAAGGGCCAGCTTCATCTCGTGGCCGCTTTAGAGGAGCGATATTGATCTTACAATCTGTTTTTGCAGCAGCGGCTTCACAAGATCTCCCGGCTTGTTGATCTCCTCGTATTCAAACAATGCCTTCTCCCGTTGCAAATTTGAGGAGTTGATGATAAGGAGAGGATATGGCATTGATCTGGTAGAGGAATGGTCGCCCGAGAATAGCGTTGTAGCTGGACGTTCCTTCGATGATAGCAAACCTCACCGAGACCCGAGTTTCTCGGCTGAGATCGAGAGTGAATCTTGACTCGCCCATAGTGATGCTTTGTTCACCATTGAAGCCGGTAATCACCGTTGGGACGACATCAAGGGTTGAATATTTATGTCCCAGACGTTTGAAGCAGTCTGAGAACATAATGTCGATGGAGCTTTCGGTGTCGATGAGAATTCGATTGACGGTGCTCTCATCAATGAGAAGCTTCAGGACTAGAGGGTCTCGATATGGAGTATGAACTCCTTGAAGGTCTGAGTCGTTGAAGACGATGGAAGGCCAAGCTAAACCCTCGATAGGCTTCTCGATCCATGTGTCCTCTTTGTTCGCCGCAGCACGAATATGGAAGATACGCCGAACTTGCCGATCGACTTCTTTTTTGGTCACCGCTTGATTGTGCAATGATCCGTGAATGCCGAAGACATTGTCATTCACAGTAAGAGGAGATCGGTTGGAAGAGATTTGATGGATCCAGCAAGCTTCTTTCCCCTTCGTAGAGGATCGGTGTTGATCTTGCCCATCTTTGGTGAACTCTTGTAGATGACCCTCTCGCAACAAGTCTTCGAGGTGAAATTTTAGCCAATAGCACCGATCGGTGGAATGGCCGTGACTTCGGTGGAAGTCGCAATAAACAGTTTTGTCAGCAGTGAATTTAGTATTCGGCTGAAGAGGATTGGGCCTTCGAAGGTATTCTTCGTGTTGAATGCGGTCGAGGATCTGTTCGATCGGTAAATTCCACTCGGTGAAAGTGGTTTTCGTCGGGGATCGTCGTCTGTCGTTCTTCGACCGTTTGTTAGCAGGGGGGGCTGCTGCCTCAGCATTGTGAGCTTTTGCAGCATACTTCGGAGCCTCTCTCTCCGCAGGCCTTCGCTTTGACTCTCGCCCTTTTCGGACAACTTGATCGTCTTCAACCTCAATCTCCCTCTGAATTCGATCAAACATTAAACCCAGGGAAGGTGGAGGATTACGAATGAAGTCGTTGTAGATGTGTAGATCAAAGCGAAGAGCGTTCTGGAAAGCCAATATGATGGCTTCATCATCTAGATGTCTCCCAGAGAGGGCGGCGTGCTCGTTGCGAAATCTCCTTGTAAAGCTTCGGAGATTCTCATCGGCACCCATCCTCAATCGATATAGGGAGTCGAGCTTCTTTTCCAGCTTCATGTTCAGCTGATAATGCTGCACAAAGAGATTGGCCAAAACACTGAACTGGGTGATGGACCCAGCTCTAAGATTATGGTACCAATCGAGGGAGGGTTCGTCGAGACTTCCCGCAAAGGTGCGGCAGAGTACGTTATTCTCTTTCTCGTGCGGCGTTAGAGCTTGCTTGAAGGCGAGTACATGGAGAGTTGGATCTCCCTTGAGGCAGTTGAATTTGGGGAGAGTGGGAGTTCTCCATCCCCTTGGAAATGTAGTTTCGAACAGACTTCAATGGAGTGGTCCGACAGATGAATAGCCTTCTCTACGACCATGTCCTCGACTCGGATACAGATCGAGAGGCAAGATCGAGAGGTCTTGTTCGAGTTTCTGAGTATCAGCAGGTTGGAGACGGTGACGAAGATCCGATCCGAGTCCATACTGAAGTGGAATGGAAGCGGACACTCTACTCTTTGAAGGAGCTCCTCTCATCTGGTGTCTTCTCGGTATGTCAGGCTTTGAAGGTGCTTTACTGTCACAGTTGCGTCCAGAAGAGGATTAAGAGGACTCATCGTCGAGGCGATCCCAAACACTCTGCTTCCATGGGGCAGCAGAGGGAGTTGGATTGCGACGAATTCTCTCGGGGACAGCAGTACCCATCGACCTCTGTTGCTCGGAGTGGATCGACTGTCGTGGAAGATCGACTCTCTCATTTGTAGAGGGGATAGGAAGAGCGATCCCAACCTCGGAAGCTGCCTTCTTGAGAGCATTCCTCTCAGCGGTAAGGGTGGCGTTCTGTTTTGCCAATTGGAGCAGTTGAAAGTCGACCGCCGAGATTTGGTAAGTCGATGGAGGGTTCTCAGCAGGAGGAGCAGTCTGCCCAATTGATTGATGAAGAGGGGCGATCGGTCGATCGACTGATCTACCGCTTCCTGAGTGAACCCCCATATCGGGGACAGTAAGGGGCTATCCGAAATTGAGCCTTTGACTCATTGAATGAGTCTCAGGACGAGGTTGTCGAGTGTTACTTCCTTCTGGTTGACCCTGATATTTCGTTCTCGCCATTTAGTAGAGAGCGAAGGGTACAACGAGAGTGCTGATGTCCAAACAGTTGTTTGATCAACAGAGGGGGCGAGGAAGTTTGGCTATCAAGATCGGTTGTCTGCTCAACCGATCTAGTAGTCGTAGAGAGAGCTTGGCTTTTCGTTCGGATCCCACAGACGGTGCCAAACTGTGGGGGATAATCTTCGTGCCGACCCGAGGACTTCGCAGCACCAGTCAATTAAAGGTTCGAATCGAAGATCGTTGTTCGATCTGTTGATTGAAGTTGATGCTTTCAATATGCAAACAGAGAGGAGATGCAATCAGAGAGTTGACACGAGAAATGTGATCTCGAAATTCAGCCGAAGCCTACGTCTCCGTGCTATAGGGAGCAACCCGAATTCACTAACACTGTTATTGAAGTGATCTCGACAGGCCGAGTATCACTGAAACCCCTTTGATCTCTTCAAAGACAAGAAGAAGATCGAAGAGAGGAAGTGAAGGGATGGAAACTGAAATCCAGAGCTCTGGTTTCTTGAAATCAGATCTCAGAAGTGGAATTTCGATCCTTTTACATTCGAAGGACTACTATTTACAGAATTCTCTGGTGGCAAATGGCGGTTTCTGCTGTTGTATCTGGGGATCCTCCAGGTAAAGCTGGTGGGTCCCGCTATCGTCTCCTGGGGGATTCCCAGGCTTTTGGGCCCACCAGGTAGGGCCGGTGGGTCCCACTGTAGTCTTCGGGGGCCCACCAGGCAGGACCGGTGGGTCCCGCTGTTTGCAGATTTCTTGCCAAAATTTGCACCCACAGGGCTTCTTCTCACGTCGATTGCACGGGTTGTGGCCTCGTCTTTGAGACCTCGCCTCTGAGTCGTCTGAGTCTGTACTTCTGCTTCATCGATGAGGAGGGGCCACTGGTGGGGTCAGCTTATTGCTAGAGCACTGGGTCACGAGTCGCTGCAACCACTCAAGAGCGGTCCCTTTCATTCTGTCCGATATGGCATCCTCTGTGGGGGTCTTCTACTATGATATCCGTCGTATGGGTGCCATTGTAAGTTGATGCGATATTGAGGCAGGCAAAGCTCGCACAGGAGGAGCGGTCCCCGCCGATACTCCCAGACACTGGGGTGGGATCGCTGATTCTCCCGTCCACGGATTGAGCCCAAGGGAGAGATCATCCCTTTGGCTCATCGTCAGAACCTAGCACAGGCACGCCAGCTCGTCCATCATGGCCTGCTGAGTAGCCAACATCTCCAAAAGGAGCTGGTTACTAAGCAGGATAGGGGGTTGGGAAACTTCGGCGGGTGGTACGCTGCGTGCAGACACTACAAGAAATAGGTTCTTTACCGACGGATACTATCATTCCCGTCGGTAATAATATCCTTTTTACCGACGGTGATAATAATGTCCGTCGGTATTATAACTTCGATTTTTTTAATTTTTTAGCACATTTATTACTGACGGTCATATATCATCCGTCGGTAAAATGGTTTATACCTACGGAACGTATATCTCCGTCGGTACAATGCTTTATACCGACGGATAAATAACGTCCGTCGGTAAAATGTCACAACGAAACTGAGGGTAAAAACCGAGTCTCTGGAAAAAATGGAACCCTGAGTTTCGTCGTGATATTTTACCGACGGACGTTATTTGTCCGTCGGTATACAGCTATTATACCGACGAAAATTACATGTCCGTCGGTAAAAATGCCGATGGAAATTAAATGTCCGTCGATAAACATGTCACGGCAAAACTCAGGGTAAAAACCGAGTCTCTGGAAAAAATAGAACCCTGAGTTTCGTCGTGATATTTTACCGACGGACGTTATTGGTCCGTCGGTATACAGCCATTATACCGACGAAAATTACATGTCCGTCGGTAAAAATGCCGACGGAAATTAAATGTCCGTCGGTAAAAATGTCACGACGAAACTCAGGGTAAAAACCGAGTCTCTAGAAAAAATGGAACCCTGAGTTTCGTCGTCGATTTGTACCGACGGATATTTTGTTACCGTCGGTAAAAAGGTTATTTTTACCGACGGAATTAAAAAGTTCCGTCGATAAAAAGCCTGGTATATATTACCTCCAGCGATCCCCTTCTGTTCTGTTTCGATTTGAAACTCCCTCTCTCTAAACCTCCCCGCCCCTATCTCTCTCTCTCTCTAAATCTCCCCCCTCCCAGGCCTCCCCCCCTCCTCGGCCTCCCTCGCATCCCTCCGGCCTGCCACCCCTCCCCTCTCTTGCGCCTTCAATCGACCGGCGGCGAGCTCCTCCTCCTCCTCCTCCTCGTGGGCATCGGTGATCCTCCTCCTCTTCCTCCTCCTCCCCTCGGTGAGCTCCTCCTCCTCCTCCTCCTCCCCCCGGTGAGCTCCTCCTCCTTAAAATTTTATACCTGTATTTTTTTTCTGGGTCTTAGCAACTCCCACGAAGTGGGCTCATTCTCGCACCTGGTTTTATAGCATGTATGCTTTCACCATGAGGATGGTGGAGATACAATGGGATTAATAAATCTTATGTTTTTTTTTTGGAAACTCTTATGTTTTACTTGAGGTATGAAATCTAATGGTGAAACGCAAATTCTATGGAAAATGTGTGGAAAATTTAGCCCACGATATCCCCTCACACACCTACTCTAGAGTTCAATCAACAAACATAGATGGAAAAGAAATGACAGAGTCAAGAAACACTAACCAAAAACACATAGCACTACAACACAAATCCCATTTTTCTGTGGTAAAAAAAAGTCGTAATGGCGGCCTTGCCGTTTGCATATGTCTTCGTCGCAAAATCCCCTTTTTCTATGAAGGCCCCAGCATTTTTGCCCCTTTTGCGGTGACTGGCAGGATGGCAATGATCAGTGGTTGTGGCAGCCCCCTAGGTTTCATCCCATTCTCCATAGTTCCACCAATCGAAAGACATAACCTATAGGTTGATGATGGGGTTGGTGATGGAGTTGGTTAAATAACATTACTTCATCTATAAACAGTCAATGTTTCCCGTCAAACAGAAATAAACCCTATTTCCAATCTGTAGAGTTTTTTATTTATATTAAATATCGACTTAACAAATCGGATTTGGATCAAAATCCGACAATCTTGGTTAAGCTAAGCAACTCTGGATATGTCCCAAACGCATATGGCTAACTGCGTTTGTACGTAAGTGGTCTTAATTAAGCTAGAGACGACTCATGAGCATAGTTAAGCAGCTCGACAGTCAGGTCGTCGTCACAGGGAATGCCTAGCTAGATGTTAGATAACTATCTTACCCAAAAGCTTAAGATGGTCACGTGATATCAGAGTTTTGGTTTCTGCGAGGTCCTAGGTTCAAATTATGTTGCCTCCATTTGTTAATTTCAGTATTACCCCATCTATTTAATTCTCCACCTACCCGGGAACCGAAACCGAATTTGTGCGGAGTCTTATAACATTGTTTGAAATTACTTCAGGTGTTGTATAGCCAGATAGACGAAGATGTCTTCGATCGATAAGAGTTGGATGTGTAATTCGAATCGCATGAGCCAAGAGTACAAAGAAAGAGTCAGGAAATTTCTGGATTTTGCATTTGAGCGTCTTGCACCGCTTGATGGAAAAATTGTGTGTCCCTGTATAGACTGCGGAAGGGTGACTAGGAAGGTTCGAGAGGAATGTGAGGTTGATCTGGTAATGTGTGGCATTGACATTAGCTATACCCGTTGATTCTCGCACGGTGAGGAGCTAGATGCAGTCCCCATGGCAGCTCACGGTGAAACTGCAAACACAGTGATCACTGATGATAATATTAATACAGACGATGACGATGACATGCAGGGTATGATACATGATTTGCAAGGTGGAATAGGCACGGAAACACCGTCAGGTGATCAGCCCAATATTGAAGCGGACAAGTTCTACAGATTGCTTAAAGATGCCGAACAACCTCTATACCCGGGGTGTGAGAAGTTTTCAAAACTCTCTTTCACTGTAAAGCTTCTTCATTTGAAGTGCCTCAATGGTTGGAGTAATAAGTCATTTAATATGTTGGTAGAGTTACTGAAAGAGGCTTTTCCTATAGGTGAGACAGTACCGAAATCATTCTACGAGGCGAAGAAGACAATTAAAGATCTCGGTCTGGGTTATGAGAAAATTGATGCATGCGTGAACGATTGTATGTTGTACCGGAAAGAGTACGAACATGCGCGGTCATGCCACATATGCGGAGCAACGAGATATAAAGAGACGGATGCCGAGTCTAGTACCAGTCGAAGGAAGAAAAATATATCTGCAAAGGTTCTCCTATACTTCCCGCTTAGGGACAGGCTTCAGAGGTTGTTTATGTCATCGAAGACTGCTGAGCACATGAGGTGGCATGCACGAGAACGTACAGATGACGGGATTATGAGACATCCGGCCGACTCTCTGACGTGGAAAGATTTTGATCATACCTATCCTGAATTCGCATGTGAAGTTCGCAATGTCAGGTTAGGGCTTGCTAGTGATGGCTTCAATCCTTTTGGGAATATGAGTGTGTCGTACAGCATTTGGCCAGTTGTCCTAGTTCCATACAATTTGCCTCCCTGGATGTGCTTAAAAAAGCCATACACAATGCTCTCCTTGCTCATTCCCGGACCCAGGTCGCCTGGTAATGATATTGACATTTATTTGCAGCCGTTGATTGAGGAGTTGAACGAGTTATGGGAAGTTGGGGCCGATACGTATGATGCCTCGTTGTGCCAGAATTTTCAGATGCATGCGGCACTTCTATGGACGATCAACGATTTTCCTGTATATGCCAACTTATCCGGGTGGAGTACTAAAGGAAAATTAGCGTGCCCTACATGCAATAAGGAGACATATTCATTACGGTTGAAGAACGGAGGCAAGTTCTGTTATATGGGCCATCGAAGATTCCTTGTTAACGGCCATAAGTGGAGGTAGAACAAAAGAGCGTTCAACGGCAAGTAGGAACTTGCAAAGGCCCCGGAGCAGCTTTCGGGGGTAGAAGTCTTATGCGAATTGGATCAGCTTGATGCCGTGGCACTTGGAAAAGGTAAAAAGAAGAGAATGTATGAAGATTCTACGCGTGAGCATAACTGGAAGAAGAAGAGTATTTTCTTTAAACTACCGTACTGGAGCAGCTTACTCTTGCGGCATAACTTGGATGTCATGCATATCGAGAAAAATGTGTGTGACAATATTATAGGAACACTGCTGAATCTCGACGGTAAGACAAAGGATAATCTTAAATCTCGTCTCGATCTTAAGAAGTTAGGCATCCGAAAATCACTTCATCCCCAAGAGATTGGGGATAAGTATGTGTTGCCAGTTGCATGCTACGCCATGAGCTCACAGCAAAAGGCAGCCTTATGTGCATTCCTACGGTCTGTGAAAATGCCAGACGGTTATTCTTCGAATATCGCACGATGCGTGCAAGAGAACGGCCGAAAGTTGTCTGGATTAAAGAGACACGATTGTCATGTTCTTATGCAGCAATTGTTATCTCTTGCTATACGTAGGAATTTAACCGAACAGGTGTCCGGTCTGTTAATTGAGCTCAGCACTTTTTTCAGACAGTTGTGCTCGAAGGTACTTAGAGTGGACCAACTTGATCAGATGGAGAGGAATATTGCGATCACATTGTGTAAGCTAGAGATGATATTTCCACCTTCCTTCTTTGATGTCATGGTGTATTTGACCGTTCACTTGGCAAATGAGGCCAAACTCGGCGGCCCAGTTCATTACCGCTGGATGTATTTTATCGAGAGGTAATCGTCTTGTCTCATTCGCACAATGTATTTGATCGTTCTTGATATATTCATCCAAATATTTTTTTCTCAAATTAGGTACTTGCGAACATTGAAATCATATGTTCGTAATAAAAGTCGTCCGGAGGGATCAATTGCTGAAGGATACCTAACAGAAGAATGTCTAACATTCTGCTCAAGATACCTATATGGTATAGACACGCGATTCAATCAACTTGAGCGGAACTATGACGGTGGTCCAATAGACTTCGATGGGGGTCTGTCTATATTTGCCAAAATGGGTAGACCTGTAGGAGGAGGCAAAATCCATCGATTGTCTGTAGATGAGATTCAACAGGCACATATGTATGTGTTGCGCCAATGTGATGAAGTATGGTCATTCATTGAGTAAGCATTTTACGATCATTTACTCATTATTTCAGTCCATTCATTAAGTATATGTGCTAATTATAATCTAATTCATAACCTGTAAAACAGGAAGCATAAAGCCATCATTAATAATCGGGGTACTCGAAATGCTCCCCAAATTCATGATCGTGAATTCCCATCATGGTTCGAGAAACACGTAAGTATTCACATCATTACTGAATTTTATTGACATCCATTATCGAATAATAATTATGTATTCATATCATAAATGTCATGTGGTTATTATAGGCACAAGAGCTGCACGATAACCACGATCCGCTGATGAATGAGGATCTCTGGCGCTTATCTTGTAGTCCTTTGCAAGACGCAATATCGTACGATGGTTATATCGTGAACAGTTATAGATTTCGGACGAAAGATAGTGAAAAATCACGAAGAACCCAAAATAGTGGGGTTGTCGTCAACGGTGAGCAAGAAGAATTAGAAAATATCGACTTCTACGGTATCCTCAACGAGATTCTCGAGATTAAATTCCTTGGCCAAATCGGATCGTATTATTCAAATGCGATTGGTATGATGTTAATAATCGCGGGACTGGTTATAATATCGACAAATACAGTATTATCAGCATCAATACTGGCAAGAGATTGAATACCCAATATCAAGATCCATTCATTCTTGCCTCTCAAGCGCAACAGATATTTTATGCACCGGATAATACCACTCCAGGTTGGCAAATTGTAGTCAGGTCACCATCCAGAGATTTTTATAACATAGGAGACAAGGATGCGGGGGTCATCGATGATGATTTGGATGCATACCAGAATAATGAGATAATCATTATCGACGCAGTGCACGACGAAAATGAAGATGTCGACAATATAAACTAGACAGCGAATGCAGATCAAATGATAGAAGAGGGATGCGATGAGAGTGACAGAGATGAGACAGAAAATGACTAGACCGTATGTAAATCAAATTGTTTCATATTTAAATTAAATTGTTTCATATATAAATCATATTGTTTCATATGTATATCATATTAATTTATACTGTTTTATATGTAAATCAAACTGTTTCATATGTAAATCATACTGTTTCATATATAAATCAAAATGTTTCATATTGTTTCATAAATCATACTGTTTCATATGTAAATCAAACTGTTTCATATTGTTTCATATGTAAATCTTACTGTTTAATATGTAAATTAAACTGTTTCAGATGGCATCACGGTCATATGTTCGTAGAGGCAGGGGTGGGGTAGCTCGGAGCGCTCCGGCTGCCACCCCAGGGTCCGAGGCCGAGCCGTCCAGATTTGGTAGTGCTGTTCCTCTCTCCACACCAGCTCCTAATGTGGTCGCAGCCTCCGGAGCTTCGAGCAGTGCTCAGCACTCGGCTGCAGCGTCTACGCCCACAGGTAATGTTTAGATCTAAAGTTTTATACATGTTGTAAATACTTCTTCAGTACTAATGTATATTTTATTTGCAGGGTCGAGGATCACCAGGCACGTAGGCGACTGGGGCGTGACGATGGCCTGGCGCTTGTCGACCTTATGCGAGCAGCTTTCCCTACAATGGAGCGGCAGGACCTTTGTGGGCGAGCACGCTTCTGACGCCGCCACGTGGGTCGGTATTATAGTACGAGAGGAGAGGAATGCCCCGATTATGGGGTTAAGGGGGTGGAAGAACATTGATGCATCCTATAAGGAGAGGATATATCAGCAGTTTTTGGTACGTTAGTTTCATCAAAGCATTTTAGAATAATATCGTACTACTTTATAATTTGATTTGATAAAATGACTTGTTTCTAAATTGATTTTACAGGAGAAATTTAAATGGGAGAACATGGAAACCGACACCCATCGGGAGGACTTGTGGAAGATGATGGGTGAGCGGTACAGGGATTACCGTCACGAGCTCTACCAGCTCTACGGTTACTTGGTCGGCCAGCCGGCTGAGGCGGTACAGGCTGCGGCCGGGACGAGAGACGTGCCACCGCTACACGTTCTACAGTTTTTGGTCGCTCACTGGGCCACCCCTCACTTTCAGGTATAATTATAATTTTGTTGATTCGTACTTGTTTTAATGTTATACTAAAAATTTGTATTGATGTTTCAAAATTTAATCGATTGACACAGGCGAGTTCACGTAAAGGCAATCAGAATAGAAGTGCCTCAATGACACCTGCTCCAGTGAAGGGGAGGACCTCCATGCCCCAGCTTGCCCAGCAGCTGATAAATGATACAAACATTGTTATTATTTAGAGCTCTATACATGTTATATTAACTCATATATTTATTTTATATGTCCAACAGACACAGTCATTGGGCCACGAACCTAATAGGATTGACCTTTTTGAGGCCTCTAGGAGGCGACGTACCGATGGGGCATTTCTGGACGACAGGGTTGCCTCGCAAGTGGTAAGTAATTAAATTACTGTTAATATATTCTTATATGTATGCCATAAAATAGCATTGAATATCATTGGTTGTTTTTATATAGGAGAGGATGCGACTTCTGGTGACCCCGTCGGGCGAGGCCGGCTCCTCCTCCAGCTCAGTATCTGTCGACTTAGCGATGGATACTGTGCTGAAACCTACCACGCATGGCCGTGTCCTTTGTACGGGCCTTGGAGTCACGCCCTCCTCCTACTTTGAATGAGAGGGTATGCGCTCGAGGGCACGGGACACCCAGACCGGTGCTATCACTCAGCTGCAGTCTGCGCTAAACACGGAGTGAGAGCAGAGGCAGGCCCTCGAGCAGAGGGTTGAGGCGGAGCGAGAGCAGAGGCAGGCCCTCGAGCAGAGGGTTTAGGCGGAGAAGAAGGCCCTCGATGAGGAAAGAGAAGCTCGCAGGGAACTGGAGCGTAAATTTTATGACTTCATAAGCCAGTCTAGCGGTGGCTTATCCTCATGATTAGGTACTTACTAATCTTTATAATATTAGTAAAAAATATGAATCTTACTAATTTGAGTTTAGATCATATTATCACACTTATGATTTTCCAACACTTAGACTCTAAATCGGTGAATCGGAGCGTAAATTGGTCAAATATCCAATTAGAACTCGCTCGCAAGTCCGAAATACGGAATAATTCCAACTTTGAATTATCGGATGCCGATCCGATCGAATCCAAACCTATTTCATATCCGAAACACACTAACTTATGATTTTCCAACACTTAGACTCTAAATCGGTGAATCGGAGCGTAAATTAGTCAAATATCCAATTAGAACTCGCTCGCAAGTCCGAAATACGGAATAATTCCAACTTCAAATTATCGGATGCCGATCTGATCGAATCCAAACCTATTTCATATCCGAAACACGCTAACTTATGATTTTCCAACACTTAGACTCTAAATCGGTGAATCGGAACGTAAATTGGTCAAATATCCAATTAGAACTCGCTCGCAAGTCCAAAATATGGAATAATTCCAACTTCGAATTATCGGATGCCGATCCGATCGAATCCAAACCTATTTCATATCCGAAACACGCTAACTTATGATTTTCCAACACTTAGACTCTAAATCGGTGAATCGGATCGTAAATTGGTCAAATATCCAATTAGAACCCGCTCGCAAGTCCGAAATATCGAATAATTTCAAGTTCGAATTATCGAATGCCGATCCGATCGAATCCAAACCTATTTCATATCCGAAACACGCTAACTTATGATTTTCCAACACTTAGAATCCAAATCGGTGAATCGGAGCGTAAATTGGTCAAATATCCAATTAGAACTCGCTCACAAGTCCGAAATATGGAATAATTCTAAGTTTGAATTATCGGATGCCGATCCGATGACGATCCGATCGAATCCAAACCTATTTCATATCCGAAACATGCTAACTTATGATTTTCCAACACTTAGACTCTAAATCGGTGAATCGGAACGTAAATTAGTTAAATATCCAATTAGAACTCGCTCGCAAGTCCGAAATACAGAATAATTCCAACTTTGAATTATCGGATGCCGATCCGATGACGATCCGATCGAATCCAAACCTATTTCAAATCCGAAACACGCTAACTTATGATTTTCTAACACTTAGACAAATCGGTGAATTGGAGCGTAAATTGGTCAAATATCCAATTAGAACCCGCTCGTAAGTCTGAAATATGGAATAATTCCAACTTCGAATTTTTGGATGCTGATCCGATGACGATCGGATCGAATCCAAACTTATTTCATATCCGAAACATGCTAACTTATGATTTTCCAACACTTAGACTCTAAATCGGTGAATCGGTTCGTAAATTAGTCAAATATCCAATTAGAACTCGCTCGCAAGTCTGAAATATGGAATAATTCCAAGTACGAATTATCGGATGCCGATCTGATGACGATCCGATCGAATCCAAACCTATTTCAAATCCGAAACACGCTAACTTATGATTTTCCAACACTTAGACTCTAAATCGGTGAATCGGATCGTAAATTGGTCAAATATCCAATTAGAACTCGCTCGCAAGCCCGAAATACAAAATAATTCCAAGTTCGAATTATCGGATGCCGATCCGATCGAATCCAAACCTATTTCAAAGCCGCAACACGCTAACTTATGATTTTTTAACGCTTAGACTCAGTTATAGATATAAACCATTTTTTTAACAAATACATGTTAATTGCAGGAGCAGGGCGGCGTCAGGGGATCGATGAGAGCACCAGCGTCGGTGGCGGGCCGCGTGGGGTGGTTGAGATAGGGCATGTATCATCTCTCAGTTTTGGATTATGTAAATATTATTTTGTAATATGTGGTTATTTTTTGTTCTTGTCTATAATTGTCGGGTATTAATTGTTATAATTGTCGGGTATTAATTGTTATAATTGTCGGGTATTGTGGTAATATTTGATAATTTGCTGTAATATTTTATCAATTTAGGTAATATTTGATAAATTGTGGTAATATTTGATAAATTGTGGTAATATATTGTGGTATTGTTGTAAATCACAGGAATTAAATTACATTATTTAGGTAAATTTATTTAAAAAAAAAAATACTTATTACCGACGGAAATTAATTATTCCATCGGTAATAAAGTTTCTATTTTTTTTTAAATTATTAATAATTTGCCGACGGAATATTAGATCCGTCGGTAATATATATATTATTACCGACAGGAATATATATAGCCGTCGGTAATATATATATTATTACCGATGGTAACTATAGTAACCGTCGGTACAATGTTGATATATTACCGACGGATATTTTATTCCGTCGGCAATAATATATTATATTCATTTTTAATTGTCTAAAGATTACCGACGGCTTTAATATTACCGTCGGTATTAATTATTATTACCGACGGTAATATTTAGTCCGTCACATTGTTTTCCCGACACCTTTTTTCCCGACAGTCAGCGACGGAAATTTCTTCCGTCGCTATAAAATATTACCGACGGAAACTTAATATTACCGACGGATATTGTCCGTCGGTAATAACTATTTTTTTTGTAGTGAGACCCTACGCGGGCATTCGCCTGTCTCTGTCCCCGCGTGGCTGGAGCCATCCGGGTATCTTCGAGTGGGACGGATTTCAACTGTATGGTCATGAGCGTTCTCGCAGGAACCAGTCGAAAGATTCCACGGACGATGCCAAATATTGGGGGATATTTTTTACTGGCTCATGTGATCATCCTACAAGACAGAAAAAATATGAGAACAGCTGGCTCCCTTAGGAGCGCAGACCTTCTGATGCTCAAGTTAGACCAAGTATCAACAAGAGAGAGCTATAGTAGCTGGAAGTGGTAGGATTTTTAGGTTTCGAACCTGTACTTTGGAGCTGAGGGTGGTACCTTATAGCCTTTTATAGCCCGTTAGAGCCTGACACGTGGCGATTTTTCTAGCATCTTCCATGCCCCATGTGCCAGCCCACATGGGCTCTTTATGGCCTTTGTCGTTTAGCCTATCAGGCAATGATAAAGGGGAATGCACCAATCTTGTCTTTGCCAGGTGAAGATTCTGGAAAGTTCTAGTCTGGGAGGTCCTTGACTGACTCTGTCGGCTTTCGTGGACTGCAACCGTCCATGTAGCTCCATGGGGGTAGTGACACCTGTCAATTTGGCGCCGCCTTACTGTAGGCGACCTCCGTGGGCAAAGGGGGCGATCTCCTTGTCTATTTGTATGATTAGGCGAGCTCCTGAGTGAGCTATGGTTGAACTCCGTGAAGACCCCATTGGTGTCGTTGATCCGCCCACTTCTTCCTATTGTCAATGGGCGAGCTCTATGGCTGTTGTATGATCGGGCGAGCTCCTGAGCAAGCTGTAGGTGTTGGGGCTCTCAAAAATGTTTCTTGACTCCTTATATAGTCACGAACCGCTGATGCAAGGCTCTGGGCGGGCTACAAGCACCAGTCGCGGGGCGACCTCTTCTGCGTGTGAGCTGGTCGCATACGGCCAGGCCCAGCCCCGAGTGGGCTATGAGCCACGGCCGTGGATGCCCCATCCAAGGGTCACAATGATCCGCTACTGCGGTCCCCTAGCGGGCTACGAGCACCAGCCGCTGGGCGACCTCTACTTCACGCGAGATGATCGCAGGTAGTCAGGATGAGCCATGGGTATTCGTAGGTATCATTCTAAACTTTCTATTAGCAAAAGGGGGCGATCTCTTGGCATGTGGGCTAGTCGCATGTGGCTAGGGTCAGCCCTGGGCAGGCTATAAACCACGGCCACAAGCGACCTCTTTCCAAGAGACACAACGATCCGCTACTGCAAGCCCTGGGCGAGCTATGAGCATGGGCCACTGGACGACCTCTACCACGTGCGAGCTGGTCGAACTGTGAGCCACGGCCACAGGTGGCCTCTTAAGATGAAGGGGCGAGCTCCTCGGCCATTTGCATGATCAGACGAGCTCCTTAACGAGTTGTGGGTGTTGGGTTTGACAAGCTCCTGAGCGAGCTGTGGGTGTTCGTAGGTATCATTCTAAGTTTCTTATTAGCAAAAGGGGGCCATCTCTTGACGTGTGGGCTGGTTGCATATCACTACAAAAAAGACATATTTTTTCGATGAAATATTTTATTACCATCGGTAATAATATAATTATTACCGACGGTAACAATAATATCCGTCGGCATAATAACTATTAATTTTTAAATATTTTTGTCATTTTAATTACCGACAGTAAAAAAAAGTCCGTCGGTATAATATATTTATCGACGGATAATATTATAGCCATCGACCAAATATATATATTATCGACGGTAGTAAATATACCTGTCGGTATTATAAATTATTATTTATAATAATATTTGATATACTTTTTATCGACAAATATATAATATCTGTCGGTATTAAATAAATATTTACCGATGGATATTTTATATATGTCGGTAAAAACCCTGTGATTTTTTAAAACTGAAACCGATCCCCTTGCCTTTTCTCTATTATCTCGATCCCCAGCTCCATTGCCCTCCCCTCCTCTCTGACCAACAAACTGATCTTTGCATTGCTCGCCCCTCCCCTCCGATCGACGAACCTCTGACCTCCCCTCCAGCCGGCCACCCCTACCCTCCCCTCCCCTCCTGGGCACCTCCGGCCTCCCCTCCCCTCCAGGCTCCCCTCCCGCGCACCTCCGGCACCAGCTCCTCCTCATCCTCCTCCGGGGACTCCTCCTCCTCTGGCTAAGACCTCCTCCTCCTCCGATGAGTTCTCCTCCTCCTTCTCCTCCTTATCCTCCCTCTCTAATTTAATTTGTTCCCATTCACACCCTAAAGTTTGAAATGTTAGCACAATGCCCCTTTTGTCAACTATTTTGTTCAGAATCGTACCCTAAAGTTTGAAATTCTAGCACAAAACTCATTTTGTCAACTACTTAATTTTTGATTTGATCAATTTATCTAGGGCTGATTTTCGGATGGAACTGATTGGAATAGAGCTGTTTGGAAAGTTGCCAAAAATTTTGGGAATCCCAAATGTTATTCTGATTCTGATTCTGAAATTTTAGAATTTCAAAATCCAATTCCGACTCGGACTTATGGGAATTTTTTGGAATGTTATATTTTCGAAAATTAGGTTTAGGGCTTAGGTTAGGTTTTTGTTTAGGTGTGGCTGCAAATGAACCAAGCTGTTTGTGAACGGCTTGTAGCTAGCGGCTTGGCTCGATAAAAGCTTGTTTGATAAACAAGCCAAGCTCAAGCAGACCAAAGCTCGACTTGTTTGGGCTTGCAAATATGCTTAAATGTTTGGGGCTCATGAGCAAAGCTCATGAACAAGATCGATAGCCTCATAAAGGGTTCATGAATAGGCTCTTGAATAAGCCTAATATATAGCCTAGTATGAAGTTTAGGCTCGATAAGGGATTGTCCAATCAATAATTGAGCATAGCCAAGTCTGAAGTTTAGGCTTGTGAACGAGCTCAAGCCGACCAAAGCTCGGTTTGGCTCGGCTCGATTATTAAACAAGCCGAGCCCAAGCCTGAAATATAGGCTCGTTTAATAAATGAACAAGCTCAAACAGGCCAAAGCTCGGCTCGGCTCGTTAGCAGCCCTAGGTTTAGGTTAGGTTTAGGGTTTAGGTTAGGTTTAGGGTTTATGTCAAACTTCCCCATATGACAAATTAGGTTTAGGCTAGTTTTGTAAGTTATTCGTACAAAATTAATTAATCTGACGGTAAGACTTAATTGTTAGGTTTAGGGTTTAGGATTAGGATTAGGTTTAGTGTTTAGGTTTAGAGTTTAGAATTAGGGTTAGGGTTAGGGTTATGTTTAGTGTTTAGGTTTAGGTTTAGGTTATTGGATTAGAGTTAGACTTAGGTTTAGGGTTTATGTTAGGGTTTAGATTAGGTTTAGGGTTAGGGTTTATCTTAGGATTAGGGTTAGGTTTAGGTTAGGATTAGCCGATTAGGGTTTAGATTAGTGTTAGGGTTAGATTTAGAGTTTAGATTAGGGTTAGGGTTTACGTTAGGATTAGGGTTAGGTTTCGGGTTTAGGTTAGGGTTAGGTGATATTCGAATATTTAGGTTTAAGTTAGGGTTAGGGTTTAGGCTTGTCTAATAAATGAGCCAAGCTCAAACAGTGCAAAGCACGACTCAGTCGTGCATGCGAATATGCTTGTTTAGATTTAGTGAGCAAACTCGTGAGCAGGCTAGGGAATAAGTTCCTAAAAGGCTTAAATAGACATAATATATATAGTTTAAGCTATTGACTGAGTCTGAAGTTCATGAACAAACTCGATAATGGATCATTAAAGTTTGTTTGATTACAAATTGAGTCAACCCCAGCCCGAAGTTTAGGCTCGTTTAATAAATGAGCCAAGCTCAGACAGACCAAAGCTGATAGCTCAGCTCGATTATTCGATGGGGGATCTGCGGGTTCCGATGCTAGCTTCGAGTCCTAACTCCTTTGGAAATATTATAAGGGTAGAAGAGTGACTTTAACTTCTAGAACCCTTGAATCTAAGGATTGAATCTAAGGATGCGTACTAGAATGATGAGATAATCGTTGTCGACGCAGTACACGACGAAAATGAACAGGTCGATAATATAAACTGGATAGCGAATGACAATCAAATGATAGAAGAGGGATGCGATGAGAGTGACGGAGATGAGACATAAAATGACTAGACCTGGATTGTTTTATATATAAATTGGACTGCTTCATATGTAAATTGGACTGTTTCATATATAAACCAGATTGTTTCATATATAAATTGAACTGTTAGAAAATAAATATCTTACTGTTTTATATGTAAATCAAATTGTTTCATATATAAATCATATTGTTTCATATGTATATCATATTGTTTTATATTGTTTCATATGTAAATCAAACTGTTTCATAAGTAAATCATACTATTTCATATGTAAATCAAACTATTTCATATTTATATTATATAATTTTGTATAGAAAAATATTACTGCTTTCAGATGGCATCATGGTCGAGGGTTTTTAGAGGCAGGGGTGGGCTAGCTCGGAGCGCTCCGGCTGCCACCCCAGGGTCCAAGGCCTAGCCCTCCGGATCTGCGAGTGTTGTTCCTCCCTCCATACCAGCTCCTAAAGTTGCAGCCTCCGGAGCTTCAAGCATCGCTCAGTACTCGGCTACAGTGTCTACACCCATAGGTAATATTTAGATCTAAAGTTGTAAACATATTGTAAATACTTGTTCAGTGTTGATGTATATTTTATTGGCAGGGTCGATTATCGCCAGGCACGTAGGGGATCGGGGCGTGATGATGGCCCGGTGCTTGTCGAGCTTACACGAGCCGCTTTCCCTATAGTGGAGCGGCAGGTCCTTTTTGGGCGAGCATGCTTCTGACGCCGCCATATGGGTCGTCATGATAGTACAGGATGAGAGGAATGCCCCTATTATGGGGATAAAAAGGTGGAAGAACATCGATGCATCCTATAAGGAGAGGATCTATAAAGTCTTTTTATTACGTTAGTTTTATTAAATCATTTTAGAATAATATTGTACTTTATAATTTGAATTGATAAGAATACTTGTTTCTAAATTGATTTTACAGGAGAAATTTAAATGGGAGAACATGGAAATCGACACCCACCAAGAGGACTTGTGGAAGACAATGAGTGAGCGGTATTGGGATTACCGTCATGAGCTCTACGGTTACTTGGTCAGCGAGCCGGCTAAGGAGTTACAGGCTACGATCGAGACGAGAGATGCACCTCTGTTACACGTTCTACAGTTTTTGGTCGCTCACTGGGCTACCCCTCAGTTTCAGGTATAATTATTATTTTATTGATTCGTACTTGTTTTAATGTTATACTAAAAATTTGTATTGAGGCCTCTAGGAGGCGGCGTACTGATAGGGCATTTCTTGACGACAGGGTTGCCTCGCAAGTGGTAAGTAATTAAATTATTGTTAATACATTTGTATATGTATGCCATCAAATATCATTGAATATCATTGGTTGTTTTCACATAGGAGAGAATGAGACTTATGGTGATCCCGTCGGGCATGGTCGACTCCTTCTCCAGCTCAGTATCTGTCGACTCGGCGATGAATACTATACTCAGACCAGCCATGAATAGCCACGTCCTTTGTACGGGCCCTGGAGTCACGCCCTCCTCCTACTTTGGATGAGAGGGTATACGCTTGAGGGCACGGGACACCCAGACTGGGGTTATCACTCAGTTACAATCTACGCTAGACGTAGAGCACGAGCAGAGGCAGGCCCTCAAGCATAAGGTTGAAACAGAGCATGAACAGAGGCAGGCCCTCGAGCAACGAGTTGAGGAGGAAAGAGAAGCTTGCTGGGAATTGGAGTGTCGGCTTGATGAGTTCATAAGACACTCTAGCGGTGGCTTATGCTCATGATCAGGTACTTACTAATCTTTATAATATTAATATAAAATATACCTCTTACTAAAATTAATACAAGTACAATCGCCATGTTATTTGATTTTAGCAAGTCCGAAATACGAAAAAAATCTAATTAG
Organism: Chamaelirium japonicum; assembly: GCA_947650365.1. NCBI lineage: Eukaryota > Viridiplantae > Streptophyta > Magnoliopsida > Liliales > Melanthiaceae > Chamaelirium > Chamaelirium japonicum. The sequence goes on along the minus strand of OX393549.1, from coordinate 64,165,493 downwards.
AACTTGCTCGCAAGTCCGAAATATGAAAAAATATTCAAGTATGAATTATTAGATGCCGATCCGATGACGATCCAATCAAATCCAAACCAATTTCAAAATCCAAAACACGCAAACTTATGATTTTTCAATGTTTAGACTCTGAATTGGTCAATCGAAGGATAAATTGTTAAAATATCTAATTAGAACTTGCTCGCAAGTCCAAAATACAAAAATAATCCAAAAACAAATTATCGGATGCTGATCCGATGACAATCTGATCGAATCCAAACCATTTCAAATCTGAAACACACTAACTTATGATTTTTCAACGCTTAGACTCTAAATTGGTCAATTAGAGGGTAAATTATTAAAATATCTAATTAGAACTTGCTTGCAAGTTTGAAATATGAAAAAAAATCCAAGTATGAATTATCGGATGCTGTCTCGATGACGATCCGATCGAATCCAAACCAATTTCAAATCCGAAACAGGCTAACTTATAATTTTTCAATGCTTAGACTCTAAATTTGTCAATTTGAGGGTAAATTTTTAAAATATCTAATTAAAACTTGCTCGCAAGTACGAAATATAAAAAAAATTTAAGTATGAATTATCGGATGCCGATTCGATGATGATCCGATCAAATCCAAACCAATTTCAAATCTGAAACACGCTAACTTATGATTTTTCAACGCTTAGACTCTAAATTGGTCAATCGCAGGGTAAATTATTAAAATATCTAATTAGAACTTGCTCGCAAGTCCGAAATACAAAAAATAATCCAAGTACGAATTATCGGATGCTGATCTGATGACGATCCGATTGAATCCAAACCAATTTCAAATCCGAAACATACTAACTTATGATTTTTCAACGCTTAGACTCTAAATTAGTCAATCGAAGGGTAAATTCTTAAAATATCTAATTAGAACTTGCTTGCAAGTTTGAAATACGAAAAAAAATCCAAGTACGAATTATCAGATGCTGATCCGATCGAATTTAAACCAATTTCAAATCCGAAACACGCTAACTTATGATTTTTCAACGCTTAGACTCTAAATTGGTCAATCGGAGGGTAAATTCATAAAATATCTAATTAGAACTTGCTCATAAGTTTGAAATACAAAAAAAATCTAAGTACAATTTATCGGATATTGATCTGATGACGATCCGATCAAATCCAAACTAATTTCAAATCAGAAACACGCTAACTTATGATTTTTCAACACTTAGACTCAAAATTGGTCAATCGGCGGGTAAATTATTAAAATATCTAATTATAACTTACTCGCAAATCTGAAATACGAAATTAATCCAAGTATGAATTATCAGATAACGATTCGATCGAATCCAAACCAATTTCAAATATGAAACACGCTAACTTATGATTTTTCAACACTTAGACTCTAAATTGGTCAATCAGAGGATAAATTTTTAAAATATCTAATTAAAACTTACTCGCAAGTCCAAACTACGAAAAAAATCCAAGTACAAATTATTGGATATCGATCCAATAATGATCCGATCGAATCCAAACCAATCTCCAAATCCGAAACACGCTAACTTATGATTTTTCAACGCTTAGACTCTAAATTGGTCAATCGGAAGGTAAATTGTTAAAATATCTTATTAGAACTTGCTCACAAGTCTAAAATATGAAAAAACATCCAAGTACAAATTATTGGATGCAATCCGATGACGATGCGATCGAATACAAATCAATTTCAAATCGAAAACACGCTAACTTATGATTTTTCAACGCTTAGACTCTAAATTGGCCAATCGGAGGGTAAATTGTTCAAATATCTAATTAGAATTTACTCACAAGTCCAAAATATGAAAAAAATCCAAGTTTAAATAATCAAATGCCGATCCGATGACGATCCGATCGATTCCAAACCAATTTCAAACCCGAAACACCCTAATTTATGATTTTTTAATGCTTAGACTCTAAATTGGTCAATCAGAGGGTAAATTCCTAAAATATCTAATTAGAACTTGCTCGTAATTCCGAAATACAACAAAAAATCCATGTATGAATTATCGGACATGATCTGATGATGATCCAATCGAATCCAAACTAATTTCAAATCCGAAACACGCTAACTTATGATTTTTCAACGCTTAGACTCTAAATTGGTCAATCGGAGGGTAAATTCATAAAATATCTAATTAGAACTTGCTCGCAAGTCCGAAATACGAAAAAATTCCAAGTACAAATTATTGGTTGCTGATCCGATCGAATCCAAACCAATTTCAAATCTGAAACACGCTAACTTATGATTTTTTAACGCTTAGACTCTAAATTAGTCAATTGGAGGGTAAATAGTTAAAATATCTAACTAGCACTTGCTCGCAAGTCCGAAATATGAAAAATAATCTAAGTACGAATTATCGGATGCCAATTTGATCGAATCCAAACCAATTTCAAAACAGAAACACACTAACTCATAATTTTTCAATGCTTAGGCTCTAAATTGGTCAATCGGAGGGTAAATTCTCAAAATATCTAATTAGAACTTGCTCGCAAGTCCAAAATATGAAAAAAATCCAAGTCTAAATTATCGGATGCCGATCTGATGATGATTCGGTCGAATCCAAACCAATTTCAAATCCGAAACACACTAACTTATAATTTTTCAACACTTAAACTCTAAATTGCTCATTCGGAGGATAAATTCTTAAAATATCTAATTAGAACTTGCTCACAAGTCCGAAATATGAAAAAAAATCTAAGTACAAATTATCGGATGCTGATTCGATGACGATCCGATCGAATCCAAACTAATTTCAAAATCCGAAACACGCTAACTTATGATTTTTCAACGCTTAGACTCTAAATTGGTCAATCAGAGGGTAAATTCTTAAAATATCTAATTAAAACTTGTTCGCAAGTTCTAAATATGAAAAAAAAATCCAAATACTAAATATCAGATGTCGATCCGATGACGATCCGATCGAATCCAAATCAATTTCAAATCTGAAACATACTAACTTATAATTTTTCAACGCTTAGACTCTAAATTGGTCAATCGAATGGTAAATTCTCAAAATATCTAATTAGAACTTGCTCTCAAGTCCGAAATACAAAAAAACATCCAAGTACAAATTATCGGATGTGATCCGATGATGAATCGATCGAATCCAAACCAATTTCAAATCTAAAATACGCTAACTTATGATTTTTCAATGCTTAGAATCTAAATTGGTCAATCGAAGGATAAATTATTAAAATATCTAATTAGAACTTGCTCGGAAGTCTGAAATACAAAAAAAATCCAAGTATAAATTATCGGATGCCGATCCAATGATGATCCGATCAAATCCAAACCAATTTCAAATCCAAAACACGTTAACTTATGATTTTTCAATGCTTAGACTCTAAATTGGTCAATCTGAGGGTAAATTCTTAAAATATCTAATTAGAACTTGATCGCAAGTCTGAAATACAAAAAAAATCCATGTACAAATTATCGGATGCGATCTAATAATGATCCTATCGAATCCAAACCAATTTCAAATCCGAAACATGCTAACTTGTGATTTTTCAATGCTTAGACTCTAAATTGATCAATCGGAGGATAAATTCTTAAAATATCTAATTAAAACTTGCTCGTAAGTCCGAAATATGAAAAAATATCCAAGTACGAATTATCGAATACGATCCAATGAAAATCCGATCGAATCCAAAATAATTTTCAATCCGAAACACACTAACTTATGATTTTTCAATGCTTAGACTCTAAATTATCGATATAAACTATTTTTTTAACAAATACATATTAATTGCAGGATGTGCAGCGTCAGGGAATGAGAACACCAGCATTGGTGCCGGGCGGCATTGGGTGGTTGAGCTAGGGCACACAGCTTCCCTCAGTTTTGGATTGTGTAAAATTAATTTTGTAATAAATATGTGATAATTTTTTGGTATTGTCTATGATTGTCTGATATTGTGGTAATATTTGGTAATTCTGGTATTGTAGTAATATTTGGTAATTTTTGGTAATATTTGATAAATTATGGTAATATTTGAATATATTGTGATATTGTTGTAAATCACAGGAATAAAATAACTAGATTTTAGAATTTTTTTTAAAAAAATTAAACTTTTATTACCGACGGATATTATAGTTTCCGTCGGTAATAATTGATTAGTTTTAAAACAAAATATTCATATATTGTCGACGGAACTTTATAATCCATCGGTAATATACTTAGTTTTGTCGATAGACACTCTCTCAATCAATGGTAATAACGTAGTATATTTTTTAAAAAATATTCATGTATTATCAACGGACAATAAATTTCCGTTGGTATTAATGTTTAATACCGACGAAAATTTATATTCGTCGCTGTTTTTTTCCCGATGTCTTTTTTTCTGACAGCCTAGCGATGGAAATTAGTTTTGTCACCATAAATCATTAACGACGGATATATTCCGTCGGTAAAAAATGTTTTTTTTGTAGTGTGTGGTCAGGGTCAGCCCTGGGCGAGCTGCAAGCCACGGTCACAGGCGGCCTCTGTCCAAGGGATGCGATGATCCACTACTACAAGCCGTGGGTGGGCTACGAGCACCAACCATTGGGCGACCTCTACTACGTGCGAGCTGGTCGCGTGTGGTCAGGGTCAGCCCGAGGCGAGCTGTAAGCCACGGCCATAGGCGGCCTCTGTCCAAGGGACGCGATGCTCCACTACTGCAAGCCCTGGGCGGGCTATGAGCATCGTCCATTGGGCAACCTCTACCACGTACGAGCTAGTCGCGTGTGGTCAGGATCAGCCCTGGGCGGGCTATAAGCCATGGCCACAGGCGGCCTCTGTCCATGGGACGCAACGCTCCGCTACAGAAAATTCTAGGTGGGCTACGTGCACCGGCACGGGGTGACCTCTACCACGTGCGAGCTAGTCGCGTGTGGTCAGGATCGGCCCTGGGCGGGCTGTGGGCCATAGCCACAAGTAGCTATGGGCAACCTCTACGGAAAAGAGGGCGGACTCCTATGTGCGCGAGCTGACCGCGATGGTCAGTGCGAGCTTCCTCATTACTCCAATGTCTTCTCATGACAGCATTCGTCAAGCAGCTCCAGAAGTTAGCCCGCTCGCTCAGTTTACCCAGGGGTTCCCGATAATGAGGGTAGCGTTCCTAATGCCAGCTCCTCCTTTCGGTCTGGATGTTGCCACGGATATTTTCAAGGCCCATCAGTAAGAATGGAGATTCCTTGCAGTTAAGACCAAGGCTAGGGCGACCTTATCGATTAGTCGATATCGGAGCTCGACAAGGAGCATGGTGTGACTCACGAAGTACACGAGCCTCTCTAATTTAGCTTCTTCCAAAACAAGGACACTGCTTACCGCATTCTCGGTGATGAAGAGATAGACGCCGAGCTTATCTCCCACTTTGGATGCGGCCAAAATGAGGGGACTGGCCAGGTAATCTTTGACCGTCTCGCACTTCTCATCCCAATGAATGTCAGCTTCCTTTTGAAGCAATTCGAACAAAAGCCAGCAAGTGTCAGAGGACTTCGAGATGAAACGATTTAGTGCAGCGATTTGCCCGCTCAGCCTCTGGACTTCTTACCGCATCCTCGGCGAGGGCATCTTGATGAGCGCTCTGATTTGTTCGGGGTCGGCCTCGATCCAACGATGGGCGACCAGGTTTCCCAAGAACTATCCAGAGGTGACTCGGAATGCGTACTTTGCCGGGTTCAACTTTATGCGGAATTTCCTTAATATGTCAAACACTTCTTTAAGGTCAGCCCTCTTGCTGGCAACTTTTCACCAAGAGGTCATCCACATACACCTCGATATTCTTGTCGATTCGATCTTTGAACATCTGAGTGACCAACCTCTGGTAGGTCACCCCGGCATTCTTGAGTCCAAAAGGCATCACCCGGTAGCAAAACAACTTTTGGTACCCCGCTCCTGAGTAGAAAGTAGTCTTCTCTTGATCGTCGATGTGAAGAGGTATATTGTTATATCCAGAGTACCTGTCCATGAATGAGAGAGCTCGGAATCCGATGGCCGTATCTACCAGAGCTCCAATTCTGGGGAGTGGAAATCTATCCTTTGGGCATGCTTTGTTGAGGTCAGAGAAGTCTATACATACTCGGAAGGCTCCGCTCTTCTTTGGCACCACCACGATATTGGAGATCCACTCAGGAAAATGCACGTCTCGAATGAAGCTAGCTCACTCTAGCTTTTCAACCTTTGCCGCCACTATTACGGCCTTTGCGGCTGAGATATGCCGAGCTTTCTGCTTGACCGGAGAGAAGTCGCGCAGGGTGTGCAGACGGTGGTAGGTGATCTCGGGGTCGATCTTGGGTATGTCCCCCAAAGCTCCATGCAAACACGTTCCGCTAATCTTTGAGAAGAATTATCAAGGCAAAGACCTCGGCTTCGGTCAATGATGTCCCAAGGTGATTACCCTCGGAATCCCATCATCTTCGATATATATCTCTTAGAGGGGCTCTGCAATAGGGGATTTCCCCTTTGCAGCATCTGCTGGGCGACCTCCCGCACCATACTCTTGACTAACGTCGCTTTCACCCAGGTTGTCTATCCACGAGGGTGAAGTGGGTATCTCACATAGTCGGGGGGTCACTACTCTTGGATTATCAAGGAGCTCGCCCAGAGCGGAAGCTAACTGCTAGGAGGGTGCTAATCTCTTGGCCTCAGAAGCTCCAATGGTGGTGAGGTGATAGACGTCCTGCTCACATCTGGTAGCAGTGACCTGATCACCCCGGATGATCATAACTCCCATTGGAGTAGGGAATTTGAGGGCCTGGTGGTTGGGTGAGGACACCGCGTTCATCTACCTTAGCCAAGGTCACCCAAGGATGACATTGAAGGCGGACTGCCCATCGACCATGGCGAAGCGGGCTTGTCGGACTTGGGGACTGCCATTACGGTCAGGGTAATCTTACCTACTACTTTAGCAACTTTGCTTGTGAAGCCGCTAAGGGAGCCCATTGCTGGAGACAAATCAACTTGTCGCAATCCCATTTGTTGGAAAGCCGACAAGAAGAGGATGTCCACGGCACTCCCAGAATCCACCAAAATGTGTCGTACTTCAATATTGGCCATCATGAGACGTATGACAAGGGGGTCGTTATGTGGAGTAGTGACCCCGACCATATCCTCCCAGAACCATAAGAAGTCACGGGCTTCCAGCCTAGGGGTTTGAAGCAAAGTAGGGAATAGAGTGATAAAGTGCACCTTTTACGTCCGTTCCACCTCCCTTACTTGTCGCCGGACTTCATTACTAGACATCGGCTCGCCCAGGCATCTGGTAATAGTGTGGTAGATCATCGGCCCACCCAGGGGAGGTAGCGGTAGTACGGGCTCCACTGGTCCTGACCAATCTCCTTCTCTTGAGGCACGTGCAGGGATGACCTCGAATCGCCTTGGCTGCGAGATGAACTGGTCTAGATGACCTAGGGCGATGAGGTCCTCCAAATGATTCTTCAGGGCTTGGTAGCGATTGGTATGGTGCCCGACACCTCTGTGGAATGCACACCGTCGGGTGTTATATATGGAGCTGGGCTCACCCTGCTGAAGGGGAGGAGGGTACTGGATAAATGGATCGCTCTAGACCTGGTGCAGTATTTGTCCAGGAGAAAGGGTCATTATGATGAAGTCTCGTTCCCCCGGACCAGGAGGTAGGCGCCAGTTCTCTAGTCTTCCGGTCACGACGACTGGTGCCTCTAGGGGCGGCACAGTCGGACCTGCTGGTGGGTTGGCATCAGGCACCGCCGGGGTCACCTCACATCGTTCAATGGCTTTTACGATGAGAGGTTATAAAGCGAGGGGAGGTTGTTGATCGATCATCTTTCCCTTTCGATCGAGCACCACATCTTCGAGCTTGATATGTTCTGGACAAGGGCGAAGAGCTCAACCATTGTGTGGGAGTTAGAGATAATGAGCGCGTCATAGAGCTTGCTTCCTTCGAGAAGCGTGCTTCTAAAGGCACTCATAGCCGTGCGATCTTACCCAGCTGAGTCCTCCAGGGCGAGATACGCACTATGAAACCACATTGAGAAGCATCGAAGGGTCTCCCGAGCCCCCATGGTTAGGGTGAACAGCGACTCGATCCTCTTCGGGGGTGGTCGATTGTAGCGGTACTATTCCAAGAACAGCTCGGATAGTGCGGTGAAGCTCGAAATGGAATTGGAGGGCAGCTTATGGAACCAGTTCAAAGCTGAGCTAGTTAAGCTGCTCGGGAATGCACGGCACAAAACATAGCCCTGGTCCTGAAAAAATAACAACTTCCGGTATGCCAAGAGGTGGTCCACGGGGTCTTGCAACCTGTCGCACAGCACGAACTTCGGGAGGGTCCAGTGCTGAGGAAAACCCCCTTGGTGAACCTCATACGTGAAGGGCGAGTTCCTCCATGAGCGGCGAGGTCTTCCAAGAGGTCGATGGGCATGTTAGGTAACTGCTAGCGCCCGTGATAATCTCCCAAAGGCGGCTGCGTAGGCCCTATGCGGTCATGCACGCTGCAGCGGTACTCGGGTGCGACCTCCTAGCGATTACTATATTACTTCTCTGGCAGCTGCCTCGAAGCTGGGATAGGTCGGTAAGAGGTCATCATTTCTCACGCCTAGGTTTGAGGTAGCTCCTCTTTGGGATCCTTCTCGCACCGATGGTGCAAGTTGCGATCTTGCCCTCGAGACCTTGCCTCAAACTCGTGCGAGTCCACGCTTCGGTTTTATCGGCGATGAAGGGCCGTAGGCGGGGTCGCCTGGTTGCTAGAGCATTGGGTGACAAGTCGCTGCAATCGCTCGAGAGGCGTCCCTCTCGCCTTGCGCGCAACTGCATCTTCCACAGGGGGCTCCTGCTGGGATGCTCGCCATGTGGGCGCCAATTTGGGTTAATGCAACTTTAAGACTGGGGGAGGTCGCGTAGGGGGAGCAGACCCCGCCGACACTACTGTATGCCGGGGTTGAATCTCTGACCCCTCCCTCCGTGGGCTAAGCCCTGGGGAGAGGAGATTAGCCCTTCTACTCATCGATGGAACCTGGTACAATCGCGCCAGTTCGTCCATCATAGCCCGTTGAGTAGCTAACATCTCCAAAAGGAGTTGGTCACTGTGCGGGACAGGGGGTTGGGGAGCTTGATCGAGCGGCCCACTTCGCGTAGACTCGGAGCAGGCTTTCGCCCTTCTCTGTCCCTATATGGCCGGAGCCATCCGAGTATCTTCTGGAAGCATGACTTTCGACCAAGTAGTCATGGGCGTTCTCGCAGGAACTAGTCAAAAGATCTCACAGAAGGGTGCCAAATGTTTGGGAATAAATTTCACTGGCTCGAGTGTTCATCCTACAAGACAAAAAAAATGTAAGAACAACAGGCCCCCTAAGGAGCACAGACCCTCCGATACTCAAGTCAGTCAAGGTTATGACAATTGAGAGCTGAAGTAGTCGGAAAGTGTTAGGGTTTCTCAGTTTCGAACATGTACTTTAGAGTCGGGGGTTGTACCTTTATAGACCTTTTATAGACTGCCAGAGTTTGACACATGGCGGCTTCTTCTTGTACCTTCTACGCCCCCATATATTAGTCCACATGGGTATTTAATGGCATTTGTCGTTTAGCTTGCCAGGCGGTGGCGATGGGGAACTCACCGGTCTTGTTTGTGCCAGGTGGAGATTCTGGAAGGCTCCAGTCTGGGAGGTCCTAGACCGACTTTGGCCGACTTCCGTGGACTGTAGTCGTCCATATAGCTTCACGGGGGTAGTGACATCTGCTGGCTTGATACCATCTTACAATGGGCGACCTATGTGGAAAAGAGGGCAGGCTCCTTGGTCGTCGCACGATTGTGCGAGCTCCTGGCCACGGGAGGGGTAACCTTCAGAAACTCTCATACTATCAACAGGCGAACTCGTTGGCCGTTTGCGTGATTGGGCGAGCTCCTTAGCGAGCTGTGGGTGTTACGTCTTCTGATGGGTTCTTTGAATTCTGCCAGAAGTGGTCTCTCCCATGGGTGAGCCAATCCCATGTGGACAAAGCGAGCTCCTTGGCGAGTTATTGGATACTGGTGGCGACTGGGATATTCTATCCAAATAGTAAGCTGTATCGAGAACTTTGACTCGCAGTACCTCATGAATGGGGCCTCGAGGAAGATGATGCTCTATCCAAGGGATATAATGATCCGCTACTGTAAGCTCTGGGCAGGTTGTGAGCACCAGCCACGGGCGACCTCTTTCGCGTGTGAGCTAGTTGCATACGGTCAGGGTAAGCTCCGGATGGGCTATGAGCCACAAACCGCTACTGTAAGCTCCAGGCGGGCTATGAGCACCATCTGTGGGCGACCTTTTTTCACGTGCAAGCTGGTCGCATATGGTCAGGGTCAGCTTCGGGCGGGTTGTGAGCCCCAGCCATAGGCAGCCTCTTCTGCTGGTAATCTGGTCAAATACGGTCAAGACGAGCTCCGAACAGGCTGTAAGCATCGGCCACGGGCTACCTCTTCTGCGTGCGAGCTAATCGTATGTGGTCAGGGTAAGCTCCGGGTGGGCTGTGAGCACCAGCTTCGAGCAGCCTCCTCCACGAGCGAGCTGACCGCGATGGTCAGGGTGAGCTCCCTGAAGGTGTTCTTTGAATTCCAAGGCCTATTCAGGCCATCAAGCTGCTTACCCAAAAATCAGGGTTGGCCCTGAGTTTCAAGCCCTTTGGAGGGTGGTTTCTGCTTCAATCACCCGAGGTCATCATCGGTGTGCCCTTAGACAAGGGTGCGTCCCTGGGGACCTTTGCCGTCTTGTTGTGCTTGTCTCCTGGATCTGGGCACAATTGACCTCGCAAAAATTTTTTTTTTGAGAGGTAAAAAATTGAATAAATAAATAGGCAAAGTGATTACAGACCACGACTTACTCAGAGTGAGTAAGTAGAAACAAAAGGATCCAACTCCCTACAGTAGGCAGACCAACAAGGTAGCTACCGCAGGCATCTGGGCCCAAACCCAAAACCCAAAACACAAAAATAAAATACATAGCAGTCCCAAGCCAAACCAAGCAAAAGAGTAGAGATGATACCCTCGGATGCACAAGAAGCAGTGGCAAGAGTCCACTACCCAAACTAGTATCCTCCAGGATACAGAAGAAATCTGGAACTGCATAACTATCCTCCAACAACAATCGTCAGCACTAGAATCAAGCTCCAGAATTGAGAATTCCTTTAACGTTTACTCCTTGTCGATCGATCGCTTTGTACTTTTGGCCATTTCTCCTTAGTTCGTTTCCTAATTCGAGATGCCCGATAGGCCGAAACCTGACTGCAACCGCCTTCAACTTCCGCTGACACTTCATCCCCTCCATCAGATAGCCCCATCAATGCTGAAGGATCCCCAACCACATCAACATGTCCATCACCTTCATTAGAAGGCTCTACCTCAAAACCTCTAACCGTCGACCTTCAATAGTCGAAGAATCTCCCCAGAGCCTCAGCTACTTCCGACCATGATCCACCTTGCTCCTAGAGATCCGATCGCAGGGACCCTTTGGCCAACTCTCCTTATTCCGCTTACCAATCCGCGAAGGGCGAGTACTAAGGTTCTGAACCGTACCCTCAGGCTCAGTCTCAACATGTACCGAAACACTAGTGCCATCTTCTACCCCTGCTCACCAGGCTCCAGATCAGGATCCCCATATTCTGGGGAGGCACCAGTCGCCCATAAGCTCTCATATGGCTGCACCATCCCACCCTTCTCCCGAAGTTCCACTTCAAATTGTTCTTCCTTGATTCCAAGAAAGTCATTGAGTTGATGATCGATAAGTAGAACATGGAATTCAGCTTGTTCATAATCCCAAGCAAAATTCTTTTTGAAGTAAATTCTATCTCGAATATGCAATCGAAAATTACCCATGAAAGAACCATAATGCATTTGGAACAATTGCACAAAATGTTTAAGGTCCGCAATTTCCTCTGCATCCAAAGAATCCCCTTTAATAAGCTTGGAAAAATCAAAGCAAACAAGAACTTCATGGTCCCAATCAAAGGGGTCAATCTCATCAACCACTCCCTTCTCACTATCTGCAACCTCGACACTCGGCGTATCATCATCAGAAGCTAAAGAATCTGCTTCTGCAACAGCATCACTCACAGGCTGTGTAACACCATCTTCTTCACCAGCTTCTGGCTCTGTAACATCCTCTTCTTCCCCAGCTTCTGACTCTGTAACATCAACTCCTCTCTGAGCATCTGTAGTAACTCTAGCAGGCGTAACATCAGTAGCACCAGCCCCTTCTGCTGTGCCAACAGCAGGCAAAATGAAAGCATCACCCTCCTTATGCAAAGCCGCAGATTTTGCTCCCACAGCTACCTCAACACTCCCAACAGCTCCAGCTCCACCACAAACAACCTTATCTTCAGCGTCCCCCACTGTAACAGCATCCTCATGAGGCAATACTAAAGGGCCAACAGTATGAATTTCCTCTGTAACAGCAGTAGCAGTCATAGAAACCTCTGTAACAACAGCAACATCAGCAGGCTGTGAAACAACAGGAGTTGCTTCTGGTTCTTCTGGGCCCACAACAGCAGCATCAGACTGCTCTGCAATACCAACAGTTACTACGCCTCTGTATACTGTAACATCAGCTTCAGATCTGCCCCGAGACTGCGTAACATCAGGAATTGATTCAAGTTCCACCACTACATCACCTTCCCCTGCATCTTCATCATCTATACCACGAGCAACATCATGAGCATTGCCTTGTAGGGACCCCAATATATCAAAACGAGATCCACTCCCTTGACTAAAAGCCAAGGGCAAGGTGTCTTTACCTTTACCTTTACCTTTACGTTTGGATCCCACACTAATCCAAGGATTGGTGGCCGATTGAATCGGCACCGGATCAGACGGACCAGCAGCATCAGTTGTTCGTATTATCCCAGTTGGAATCCACTTTCCCCTATCCTGCACAATGGGCTTTGCCCCTTGCCGACGAAAATTTCTCCACCTGTTGGATATCTTGGGGTGGACTAGACAAGAGTCTTCATCATGGGCAAAGGATTGGCATGCACAGCACCGAGACAGCTTCCAATCATATTCAACTCTTTGCATAGAGAGGAAATTACCGGCATCGTTATGAGCTTCAACCTCATCCCGCATTACGGATTGAATGGAAGGAGGTCCAATCTTTGTGCTACAGGCAACAGTACAGCGCCCCTGCACCTCTTGCGCTCGTGAAGCTCACAAAGGCGCACCCCAAGTTGCTTCCCCTCCTAAAATCCATGGGATGATATAGGAAGTTGTATTTCATGGCTTCGCCTCCTTGTTGCTTCAGTGTCTCCATACGGTAGTGCTCGTCAAGCAGCTCCAGAAGTTGCCCCTTGCTCAATTTGTTCAGGTAGTTCCTGATCATAAGGGTAGTATTCCCAGTGTCAACTCCTCCTCTTTAAACTTGAAGCCCTCAATGGGGAGCCGGGGCTAATTACTTCTGCATCTCGAAAATAACTTCTTTCTTCCAGCGAGCCCACCGCTCCACCCTTTCGGCCTCCACTTGGTCTAGCCGTTGCCATTGATATTTTTCTGGGACCATCACATTCTGCAGGGCAGAGACAGATTACCAGGACAAGCTAAGGGCCTGCTACTCCAGCATTCCTGAAGGCAAATAGGCTAGGATCAAGTTGGACGGTGTCTCTGCCCTCCGTTCTGTCACCGATACCGTCCCCTCAAATAAGCCCTACACCGATTGGCCGATCTTTATTTTTGGGGCATGGACTCCTCTGTCAGTGTCGGAGACTCCTCGCAATAATGTCCAGAAGGACGTTGCACGGTACGGTCCAGGAGGAAATCTCTGCTGCTTATCTGAGCTTGTTGGATTGATCGATAATATGTTCTTGGGGCTGACATGCGGGACTAGATCTTGGAAGCAATTCGTGCATTATCCCATTCATCACGGGAATGCTAACCTAATGTACTGGCTGTCATTGAGGTACGAAGACAACGATACCCTATACTCTTACTATGAGGAGGATCCCGAGACAGGTAGGGTGGTCCGATATGTCAGGGCCGAGAAGAAGGCTTATGGCAATATGAGGCTCCCAAGGCCAAGCGAAGAAAAGCTGGTCATAACCAAGCTAGGGTAAGTTAAGAGAAGGAAGGTATCGAAGGCGAACGATAAGAGAGGGGAAGAGAAGGAAGATAAAGAACAACACGAGGTGGAGAAAAGAGGCAAAGAGGAAGAGGACGATGAGGAAGGGGAAGAAGGAGGGGAGGAGGAAAAGGAAGAAGAAGGGGAGAAGGAGGAAGAGGAGAAAGAAGACGAAAAAGAAGAAGAAGAGGAGCAAGAGGAGGAGACGAGGGACCAAGGTGAGGTGCCTCCAACTCCTCCTAGTGTGGGGCAAGTTCCTCCGATCAACGAGGCCAAAGCTTGACGATTAGCGGACGAGCTTGATACGGTAGACGACGGTAAGAAAGCGTCGGTCGTCTATCACTTCGAGACCCTGAAATATCCCACAAGGATCAGAGTGAAATACTATGGCAGCGATGTCGTGCTAAACCTGACGTCGCGCAGGTGGCACCCGAAGGCCACTGCCAGGGAGATGCCTCGATGGGCCAGGCATTAACAAAAGGAAGCGGTGGAGGCCCGGAGGTTGACAAGCCCAAGCTAGCCCCTCAAAGTGAAGTGACCAAGGTTGCTGCAAAGGCTGCCGTTTTGATATCTGCCCTCCTCAAGAGGGTAGGTGAAATGCATGACGAAAGAGAGGCTTCGATGCCCATCAGCATCACCCCAATCAACCCGAAGGGTCACGAGGGCCAGGGTAAGAAGGACTTGGCCGATCCAGTCCAAACCCAAGGGATGGGGTTCCAGAGCAGGAGTGGCCTATTACGATCCCGGTCCCGGAGAAAAAGACTCCCAACCCCAAAGGGAAGGGGTTGGATCAAGGGAAGGGATCTGCTCCACCCTCGCAGGGAGGCTCCAGTGGAAAGGGTAAATTCCAACCCCTCACTTCACTGGAATTAAATTGAATGTTGAATGATTCTGAACATGTTGAATGGTTTGTATGCAGATGCGCCCGGTAGTCCACAGCCTATGCTGCTGATCCTGGGCGAAGTGGACATCAACCGTCCCACGGGGGCGCTACAAAAGTTGTGCAACCTGCTTGATGAGACTCTTGAAGATTCATTGAATAGACTTGAAGTTATGGTAAGTAATTCGACTTTGTCTTTGACACCTCTCTATCTTATTTGTCTCTGACTTGCTTTCATTGGTTTGTAGATGTCTGCCTTACTGAAGCTGAACAGTAGGCTCTTCAAGAAAGCAGGTGAGAGGGAGGTTGCAACCGAGATAGCAAGGTTGAATGCCCTCTTGCTGGAGGGTAACGATGAGAAGATGAAGCTATTTGCGGAGCTATCTTTAAGTCAGCAATCAACTCGCAACGACACGTATATGAAGAAGAAGATGGAGGCTGAATATATAGCAGCAAATAAAGATCTCCAAAGCCTGAAGAACTGGTTTTTCAAGATGGAGGAGCTCGCCTCCAGGCGCAACAAGGAGATTAAGCAACTGAAAGCTACTGCTACTGAAAAGGAAGAGGTCCACACGCTCGAGATCGAGCAGTTGAATGTTGATTTGGCAAGCTACAAGTCGACAGCAGAAAAAGCCGTGGAAGCTCTCAGGCTAGCTCACAGTAGCGGCACCCAATCTTCTAAGGCCTCTGTGGTAAGCAAGGCCTGCGGTGGTTCTAATGGAGAAAGATCGAGGGCGCTGAGTGTGGCTAAGCCTTGATGTATTTGATTTCTCAAATCTGTATTTTGAATGACAGAATTTTTTGAATGTTTAGAATAAAAATGTCTCTTTGATAAATGAATGTTTTGCATTAATTAGTTGATGACTTGTATTGAATGAGTGAATGAATGTTTCTGCCAACTAGGGGTTGTCGCAACACAAGCACCCGAGCTATTTATCGATCTGTCAGTTAGGAGTTAAGCCGTATCACAACATCCAAACTATTTATTTCTGCTTGTTAGGGGTTGTGTCGCAACACAAACTCCTAAACTATTTGTCGATCTGTCAGTTAAGAGTTGCGCTGTATCACAACATCCAAACTATATACTTCTTTCTGTTAGGGGTTGTGTCACAACACAAACACCCAAACTATTTATTTAGTCATTTCACTGTATAGAATTTGTATAAACAAGATTGAAATTGGAACAAACACTATTCATTATAGGATTTATATCAAGGGTAAAACATTTTGAGATATCTGACATTCTAAGCCCTTGGTAGTTTGTCTCCTTCTAGCGTGATTAGACGATAGGATCCTTTGCCTCCTACTGATTTGATGATATTGGGTCCTTCCCAATTGGGAGCTAGTTTTCCACTCCCATATTCCCTTATGTTGAAGAAGACTGCTCTGAGAACAAGGTCTCCGGTGTGGAACTATCTTCTGCTAACTTTTTGATCATAGGCTCGCTTAATCTTTTATTGATAATTGGCCATACGGATTGCCGCTTGATCGCACAACTCTTCTGAGCCATCATGATCATTGGTCCGAAGTTCGTTGTTGATCCCTTCCTCGATCGCTATAGTCTTCAGAGTTGGAGAAATGGCCTTGGTTAGAAGAACTGCTTTTGATCCATAAGTTAGGCGAAAGGGCAAAAAGCTAGTCGATCATCGAGAAATAGTCTGATAGCCCCATAAAACTTATGGTAGAACTTTCTCCCATAATCCTTTCTTGACACCCAATTTTTTTTTGATTAGATTGATGATAGTCTATTGAAGGCTTCGGCTTGAATGTTGCACTATGGATACCTTGGTGTAGAATAGAAGAGTTTGATCCCATGGTTTAAGCAGAACTCTCAAAATTTGTTTGAGTCGAATTGACCTCCATTGTTGGCAATAAGTTTTTGAGGTGTGCCAAACTTGGAGAAGATGTTATGTCTGATAAATTTAATAACCTCGTCGTCAGTTTCTCAGAAGAGTGGCATGGCCTTGATCAACTTGATGAAGTAGTCGGTTTCCAACATCAAGTACTTCTTTTTGCTTGGTGATGGAGGAAACATGCCTAGGAAGTCCAACCCCTATTGATGAAAGGCCAAGGACTCATCAAAGGATGAAGTTCATCTACTGGAAGATATTTCGTCCGAGTGTGTCATTAACAGGGCTCATATCTTTGAACGAATTGACGAGCGTCCTTCGCCATAGTTGGCCAATAGTAGCCCTAAAGTTTGGTTTTGGCATCGAGGGATCTTCCGCCAGAGTGGTTGCCGCAAGATCCATAATGTATGTTGGCTAAGATCATTTATGTCTGCCTAGGGCCAACGCATTTAAGTAGTGTTCCGCCATGCGATTTGAAGTAAAGATCCTCTTCTCAGAGGCTATAGAATGGAAAATTTCTCTGGAGTCTTTTGGCTTATTTCAGGCATTCTGCCTTGTTTGAAGAAGTTGAGGATTGGCTGCCTCCAATCCAATTGTCCATTAGTCAGAGCAAAGGTGAGGTTTGGCTATCACCAACCCCCATAATCTTTCACCGTGGCAATGAGTTATTGCCCGATGGTAGCTTTAGGCAACTCTTTATAGGCGATCTGAATTTGATATTCCTTGATAGGATCTTCAAGTACTGAAGCAGTCATGGCTAGAGCATCAGCTTCTTGATTTTCTACCCTTGGAATTTGGATGAATTCGATATCAGAAAATCGTTATCGGTGATGATGCACCTGAGCCAGATAGTGTTGCATCATCTCTCCTTGAGCCATATAATCTTTATTGATCTTCCTGATCACTAACTGGGAATTACTATAGACAGTGAGATGATCTACCCTAGGGCATGGGCAATTGCCAACCCAGAAATGAGCGCTTCATACTCAGCTTCATTGTTGGTAGTGTTGAATCCGAGAAGAATTACCTTTTGGAGATAGTCGAGTTTGGGGGATATCAAAGCTATCCCAATTCCCAAACCGATCGTGCTTGAAGCCCCATCAGCATAGAGCTTCCATCAAGTAGGTGAAGTAGTAGGAGCCTCAGAGTTCGGATTAAAAGTCTCAGGACCTGGATTGAGATAAGGTTCGTCACCATCGTCGAGATACATCTCAAGGTCATTCTGTAGGATGATGGGATCTTCCACAGGAAAGTCGGTAAGGAAGTCGGCAATGGATTTCCCCTTGACGAAGATATGAGGTTTGAATTGAATATCGAGGGAACTCATCTTGATCACTCACTTAGTCATTCGACCAGCTCGACCTGTCTTATCGAGGATGTCTTTGAGTGGATGTTTCGAGACGACTGTGACCAAGTGAGAAATAAAGTAAGGTTAGGGTCACCGAGATGCTATTAGTAGAGCCAGTGTAACCTTCTCGATCTTCAAATAGCGAGTCTCTGCTGGCAGAAGAGTATGGCTGATGTAATAGACGGGGCGTTCAATGCCTTCTCTTCTACTGACTAGGACTACACTGATGGCTTGATCGGTAACGGCAAGATAGAGCCAAAGATTTTCTTTCAATAGTGGAGCTGTTAGGATAGGAGCTCATGGGAGATAGTATTTGACACTTTGGAATGTTTGCTTGTAAATTGAGTTCCACCCTGAAGTGTTCGCTTTTCGTAATTTATCGAAGAGGGGCTTACACTTATCAGAAGATTTAGAGATGAATCGGTTGAGGGTCGTCAATCTTCCTGTGAGGTACTGCACCTCCTTTTGATTGGAAGGTGATGGCATCTCGAGGATCGCTCGAATTTGATCGGGATTTTCTTCAATGCCCTTTCTAGTCACCAAATGGCCTAAGAATTTGCCCGATTGAACTCCGAAGACACACTTGGCTGGATTTAGTTTCATATGATATCTTCTGAAGACTTGGAATGTTTCGGAAAGATCGGACAGGTAATTCTCTCGAGTGAGACTCTTGGCCATGGTGAGGAGATTGTCGATATAGACTTCAACGTTACGACCAATCTGTTCTTCGAACATCTTCATGACTAGCCTCTGATAAGTAGATCCAACATTCTTGAGGCCGATAGGCATAACATTGTAGCAGTAGAGGCATTTGTCTATCATGAAGCATGTCTTTTCTCAATCGTCAGGATGTAGAGGAATTTGGTTGTACCTTGAATAACCATCCATAAAGGATAGGAGCTCATGGCCAGCAATGGTGTTGACGAGTCTGTCTATCCTAGGCATGGAGAATGGATCTTTGGGGCAAGCCTTATTGAGGTTGGTGAAGTCGATGTAGACTTTGATCATCCTATTCTTCTTGGGAACCATGATGATGTTGGAGATCCAAGTTGGATACTCTACTTCATGAATGAAGCCTGTCGCGAGCAACTTGTTGATCTCCTCTTGAACTGCAGCCAAACGCTTTGGTTGGATTGTCCGAAGTTTTTGCTTGATAGGGTTTACTCCTTCTTTGATGGCGAGTAGATGGCAAGCATCATCCGGATTAACCCCAGCTATGTCTTCGAAACTCCATGCAAAAACATCAGCATTGGACTGAAGGAAGAATACCATATCTCGCGCTTCTGCATTGTTAAGACTGTTACCAATAAATGTCTCTCGAAGGGGATCACCATCGCCAATGTTTACTCGGATGATCTCTTCAATTGAGGGTGGAGCCTCCCACTCGACAAACGGAGGTTCTGACAGTAGGGGCTTCTTTGGTTGCTAGCTTGTAAAAGGGCTAGCTTTATCTCTCTGACGTTTTGGTGGTGCGAGATTCTCTCTGTGATCCGTCTTTGTTGCTGCGGCTTCGCAAGGTCACCCGGTCTGTTGATCCCCTCGGATGCAGATAATGCCTTCTCCTATTGTAAATTTAAAGAGTTGGTCGTATGACAAAGACAAGGCATTGGTTTGATGGAGGAAGGGTCACCCCAGGATGATGTTATAGTTGGAGGTTCCTTTGACAATGGCGAACCTTATGGATACTCGAGTTTCTCTGCTGAGGTCAAGAGTAACCCTTGATTCTCCTATAGTCATGCTTTGCTTACCGTTGAAGCCGGTGATGACGGTGGGGATGACATCGAGGCTTGAATATTTATGTCCCAGACGCTTAAAGCAATCTAAGAACATAATGTCAATTGAACTATCGTTGTCGATGAGGATTCGGTTAACGATACTCCCGTCGATGATGAGCCACAGGACCACGGGATCTCGATGTGGAGTATGCACTCCTTGAAGGTCCAAGTCGTTGAAGACAATCAATGGCCACGTCAAGCCCTTGATGGGTTTCTCAATCCAACTGTCATCTTTGTTCGTTGCCGAGCGAATATTGAAGATGCATCAAACTTGCCGATAGACTACCTTCCCAGTAAATATTTGATGGTGCAATACACCATGGATGCCGAATACATTGGCACGCACAATGATTGGAGATGAGCTAGCAGAGATATGGTGGACCCAACAAACTTCCTTCCCTTTTACTGAAGAAGGTTAACACTGATCATGTCGGTTCTTGACGAACTCTTAGAGATGACCTTCACGCAACAGGTCTTCTAAATGATACTTTAGTCGGAAGCATCGAGTGGTTGGATGACTGTGGCTGCGATGAAAGTTGCAGTATACAAATATATCGGCAGTGAGCTTAGTATCCGGTTGTAAAGGGTTCGGCCGCCAAAGGAATTCTTTGTATTGAATTTGATCCAGAATTTGCTCGATCGAGAGTGTCCAATCGGTGAACATCAATTTTCTCGGAGGCGATCTCCGACCATCTTCTCTTGGTCTCTTGACTAACGGAGGCCCCGGTATTTCTGCGTTGTGAGCTTTGGCTGTTTGCTTCGACGCTTCTCTTTCAACAAGTCATCGCCTGGATTCACGTCCCTTCTGAGCTATCTGGTCGTATTCGACCTCTATCTCTCATTGGATATGATCGAACATCGCACCAAGAGAAGGCGGAGGATTGCAGATTAAGTCGTTGTAGATATAGAGGTCAAAACAGAGAGTGTTTTGAAAAACTAGCATGATAGCTTCGTCATCAAAGTGTCGCCCAGAGAGAGCAGGCATGCTCGTTGCGGAATCTTCGTGTAAAGTTATGAAAACTCTCATCGGCCCCCATCCTCAATCGATAAAGGGAATCAAGTTTCTTCTCCGGCTTGAGATTAAGTTGATAATACTAGACGAAGTGGTTCGCAAGGACTCCGAACTGGGTGACCGATCCAGCACGAAGGTTATGATACCAATCGAGAGAGGGCTCATCGAGGCTGCCGGTGAGGGTGTAACAAAGTATGTTATTTTCTTCCACATATGGCATCAAAGCTTGTTTGAACGCAAGGATGTGAAGAGTTTGATCTCCCTTGAGGCAATTGAATTTTGGTAGAGTTAGAGTTCTCCAGTTCTTCGGGAAGGGCACCTGAAGTAGGCTTCGATGGAGGGGTCCGACTTAATAATATCCTTCCCTACGATCGAGTCCCCGACCTTGGTGTTGGTCCAGGGTCTTGATCTCCTCCTTGGATTGCTGCCGGGTAGCTCTGGTGATGAAGATTGATTTGACTGTCTCAATGCAGTGGGAGGAATGGAGAGGCCTGGATTTTTAACACCGACTCTTTCATTTGATACCTCACTCGCAGGTTGGGTTCCGCCTGTGCCTGCCTAACACAGTTGCGGCCTGAAGATGATTATGAAGATTGGTCCTCGATGCGATCCCAGACACTCTGCTTTCGAGGACCTGTTGTGGGAGTTAGTTTGCGATGACTCTTCTTTTGGGTTTCATGGCCGAAAGTCCTCTGCTGCTCGGAGTGGATGGGTTGCTACAGTGGATGGGCTCCATCGTTGTTGATGGAAGGGACAGGAAGAATGACCCCGATATTGGAGGCCGCTTTCTTGAGAGCATCTCTCTTAGCAGTGAGAGAGGCATTCTATTTTGCTAACTGTAGCAGTTGAAAGTCAAGCACTAAGATTTGATAGGTCGATGGAGGGTCTTCCATTTGAACGGGAGCGGTTTGCCCAACTGACTGTCGAAGTGGTGGAGGCCCGGAGGGATCGGTCGGTCGACCGATCTCCCATTTTTGGAGTGGGCAGCTATTTATGGGCAAGCAAGAGGTAGCCTGAAATTGAGTCATTGACTCATTGATCGAGTCTCTGGGCGAGGTTGATGTCGTTGAGTGTTACTTCCCTCTGGATGATCCTGATACCTTGTCTTTGCTATTTTAGGAAAAGCAAAAGAAGCAACCAGATCGCTCGTGTTCAATCGGTTATCTGCTCAACCGAGGGAGCTGGGAAGTATGACTATCAAGATCGGTTCTCTGCTCAACCGATCTGATGTTGTCGTCGAGCGGGCTGAGCTTTTCGAACGGATCCCACAGACAGCGCCAAACTATGGGGGATGATCTTCGTGCCGACCCAGAGACTTTGGCCAACAAGTTAATCGAGTTGAGTCGAGTCTGATTGAACGTATGTCTAATTAATTGGTTGTCGAATGCTTATATCTTTGAGTTAAACTTAGGAGTAGTCGAAAGGTTATGGAGTTAGGTTTAAAAGAAATAGGGAAATATCAACTGAGAGTTGACACAAGACGTGATCACGGAGTTCAGCAAAAGCCTACATCTTCGTGCTATGAGGAGCAACCTGAATTTGGTAACATTTGAACTGAAGTGACCTCGACAGGCCGAGTGTCACTTGTCTCTCTTTGAAAAGAGATCGAAAAGTTAGGATGTCAGAGCTCTGGATTTTTGAAAGTCTGGTTAAAAAATCAGATGTCCGATCAATTACACTTGTCGGGTCTGCTATTTATAGAGTTTTTTTTTTTTGAGAGGATCCAGGGTAAGGGGCAATTTTCTGAAGTTATCGTCTAGATCCAGGCGGGGCTGGTGGGTCCCATCGTCATCTTCGTGGACCCATATATAGGGCTAGTGGGTCCCGTCGTCATCTCTATGGACGCCCAAGCAGGGCTAGTGGGTCCCGTCGTCGGGTGTTGGCTAAATTTTGCACCCGCATAAGGCAAGTCGGTTAGGGCTTCCTTTATCCGTTAGACACTTTGGACGAAAATGCTCTTATGTCGGTACATTGCTTATAAAGAGATAGAGTGAGATGCGCTAGTCAGAATCGAGTTCCGTCAGCGCCTATAAGCTCCTGGAATTATTCCACTCATTTTAAAATCCATATTCAATATATTATGAGCCATATTTCAGTATTTATGAAAATACCCCTATGGCCCTTAACACGTGTGAATTAGGTCTTAGGGTTCGGGATTGAGCTCCATCGTGCTACTTTACATCCAACGTGTCCAACCAGGTCAGTGAACAATTCTTATACGCAACGACAGGGTGGAACCTTCAGGGTTCAGGATCTCTAACTTCAACCGGATCCCTGATTAACTGTTCCGGTGACACACCAAAAATTTTGTTAATCAGTCCTAATTCGATTAACCCGTGTAGCCACCTAAAGTGCGACACGAGTTGAACTCTGGTGATCCTAAACTTATGCTACTCCCTCGTAACCCTATTCTCTATTATACTCTAATAATCTTTAATCCCTCATATTACTAGTGCCATGATTCGACTCGGGTAGTGGAGAGCACCGTCAAATTACGATCGATCATCTAACTAGGATTTGATGACTTATTATCTATAACACCACACACCTTCTGATGCTATGCCTAGCATCCGGAACGTCATTAGTCATACTGATAACAACCAGGCCTGGATTAATTGAACAGATTGACTCATCAAAACGCCCCCATCCAACACTAGACATCGGATAACCTGTAGGGATTACATGCCACTCTAGCGCCAGCCAGGTAACCTAACGTACCATGGTATTGGGCTATGAAGCGTCCACACACGTTGGCATATCAAAGCACCACTCAACTGGTTGGCTCAGTGTACATGGTTCCTCAGAGTTAAGGATAAATTATCTATAGTAGTAAGACGGTTCATGCACCAGTGTCTGAATTACTGATCTATGCACTATTTTGATTCCTATTCAACATGATCACCGTGCTTGGTCAGGTGAATGGGAATCTCATGTTCCCATGGTGGAGACTTCACCACATCCTTTACTTGCCAACAGCTTATTCTCAATAAAGCGACCGGCATCACCAAAGCTGTGAACTAGTTCTAGGTCTACGCAGAACCGATCCACTGGGTCTCCCAAGCATAGATCCACCATGTACCTCAGTGGCCTACTATGTTCCATAGGGTCCTTTATTATATATGAATTAACATACACCAAAGTAGTATTCTAATTAAAACAATAATCAAAGTCATCTTTATTAATGTTAATACAAAAAATTCACACTCATAATACACGAGCTATAACACTACTTACTCGCTTTGGCCGGCTTATTCAGTGTTAAGCCAGCCAAGAGTCTACTCGAAACAGACCTCCAACTATCAGCTTACGCACTAGATCCTCTTCCTGATCCAACAGTCTACAAGCAGATGGTCGGGTCTCTTCAATACCATGACCCATTCGGACCTTGCTTACGTCGTTAATTATGTTTGCCAATTTATGCAAAAGTCGTGCTCCTCTCATCTTGCTACAGTTAAGAGGATTTTTCACTATGTCAAAGGCACACTATCCTATGGCCTTCGGTTCTCAAAGTTGATTTCACTACCGCTTCGTGCTTTTTCGGATGCGGCCTGGGTGAGTTATCCAGATAGTTGACGATCAACAACGGGCTATGCCATCTTCCTTGGGACAAATCTACTTGTATCTCAGTTTAGTGTCGAGGCCGAGTATCGCGCATTGGCTTCAAAGACGATTGAAGTTCTTTGGTTTCGCCCTACACATGCTTCGTTTTTTTTGCGTCCGCTTATCTGGGCTCGCCTTACTCCTATATGAAAACATCAATGCACTCCTCATGTCCAAGAATCCAGTTTTCCATAGCATGATGAACCACATTGATATAGACGTCCACTACATATGCAATCATGTGCTTTAGAGTGATGTCACTCTTTCTTATTTGCCAGAAAAAGATTAGGTAACTGATATCTTTATGAAGTCTCTTCCTAGCCCTCGTTTTCTCGGCTTCGGGACATGCTCTCCTTGTAAGTTCATCGGTCGTGAACATGAGGGGGGATATGGGATATCTCTGCTGGACAGTTGCTCCTCATCATGCTGCCAATCATTCCACTGATCAAGCAATCATCACAACTGGTTATTGGTAGCTGGACATTGAGAGGAATTCCAGCATTCATGACTAGTTTAAAGCTTACCATAACATCTTGTATACGTTAGTGTAATCAAGAGGCGATTCAAGCCATTCGACACCCAATTCCCCTCCTCCTTTGTAGCCTCTGTTTCTTTGCAGGGGGGCTAAGGGAAGACGTGTTTTATTATACTAGTAAGAAACCGGGCAATGCCCGGATGAACTTGATGCAAGCCACCTAGCACAGACGACATCATAGTCGTCCAAAGAAGTGCATGTGCAATCTAGAGTATGTGATTCACTCATTAGGGTGTGATTCACTTGTTAGAGAGAGGAGAGAGTACTAACGATTTTCTTAATTAACATGAATGACCATTAATTGCCATTATATGGGTGGAGGTTTTTAATAGGATTTATGAGAGAGAGCCGTGTCACACATGGAAGAAGAATTCTAGCTCTTTAAAAGACGTCCACGTGTCAAAACATGGGAGAGAGGCTTCCATTTTAGTATATATATATAGATATAGATTAGTAAGAATCCCGGGCAATGCCCGAATGTGCTTGATGCATGCTCTTTGGCAAAGACGACTGTGGTCGCGGAAAAAGATTCGGGTCGTCTTTATTGCGGATCACACGAGATTATAAATTTTCTTTGATCAGGAGATTGTGGGAGAGATCCTCTGGAGGGTCCCTTTGATCCGCGTCTCCACGTGGTATTCGTGCGAGAGCTCTGAAGGGGTTGCCCAGGACAGAGGTCTTTACAGGGTGAGGGTTTTTGAGAGGCTAAGGAGTTTCCGCCGTTGATTTTGTCCCGTCCGTGCTTCGCGCTTTCTCGGCTAGGGAGGCTTTAGGCTTCGTTCCTTGGTCTTCGTGTCTTCCTCGATCCTTGCTCGACCTCGACGTCCTTGATCGTCGGTTCGCGGCGTCGATCGTGTTTTTGGCGTCAGCTTTGGCTTTAGCTTTCGGCTTTGGCGTAGCTTTGGCGTGGCTCTGGCTTTTGCTTTGCTTTGGCGCTTGCGCTTGAACGTAGACGGGTAGAGACTTGCGATGCTTTAGTTCTTCCAGACTTCGCGTTGTATCGGCTAGAACGTGTGGTGCTTTGCTCGTAACCGTCGTAGTTGCTTGGCTTTGGCACGTGCGTTGCTTTAGCGCGGGCTTTACCGGTGCGTTTGCTTTGGCTTCTTGCGTTGGCTTTGGCTTTGGCTTTGACTCGATCTTCTTCTCGAACGACTGGCGTTACTTCTTCAAGGCTTCTTTATTCTTCCGGCTTCCTCGACGGTTGTGGCGTCGGTATTGGCTTTTCGGCGGGGGTAGCACCGATCTTCGTGCGACGGTTGTAGCGTCGGCTTTTGTTGATGAAGACGGCGGGTGTGGCACCGGCTTTGGCACGACGGTTGTAGCGTTGGCTTTTGTTGACGAAGACGGCAGGGGTAGCACCGGCTTCCGTGCGACGGTTGTAGCGTCGGCTTTTGTTGACGAAGACGGTAGGGGTAGCACCGGCTTCAGGCCTTCTTCTTCCGGCTTTCTTCTTCGTGCGAGGAGTCGATGCCTTGATTGAAGACGATGGGTGTTGTCGGCTTCGATCTTCTTCTCCGGCCTTTGCTTATGGCGTCTTCGGAGCTGATGAAGATCGTTGGAGCAATCGGGTGATGACGGCTCCGGGTCTTCTTCTCTACGCTTTCTTCTTCGGGCGAGGAGTCGAAGCTTTGACCTTCGAGTGCAAGGTCTTTACGTTGATGAGGGCTTGAAGGGCCAAGGATTCCCGTAGGACGTGCTTGCCGTGCCTCGTGAAGCCTTCGGTCGTCGAGCGTTGGAGCTTCTCTTGCGGAGCTCTT
Organism: Chamaelirium japonicum; assembly: GCA_947650365.1. Taxonomy (NCBI): domain Eukaryota; kingdom Viridiplantae; phylum Streptophyta; class Magnoliopsida; order Liliales; family Melanthiaceae; genus Chamaelirium; species Chamaelirium japonicum. The sequence goes on along the minus strand of OX393549.1, from coordinate 64,138,682 downwards.
TCGTCTTCGGCTTTCGGACCCTTTGTGCCTTCCCCCACCCCCTCTATTTATAGGCAAAGGGGGGCGGTTGGGGGAGATATGGCTGAAATCTTTTTGTTTCATCCGATATCTCCCCCCATAACCATCAAGATATTGTTCCTTTATCCGGGGAAACAAACTCGATCCCCTCCTTTTTAGTTGGGGTGGTTACGGGCTAGATGTGACTCGATCTTTTAAAGATTGAGTTGTTATTCTTGTTGCACTTTTGGATTCGATGGCGACACAACGTCATCTTGTCCGTTGAATCGAGGGATCGTCACGGATCTACGGCTACGTAGACGTCCACGCCACCTCCCCCCGCATCGAGGCGGTTTTTGATTTCTTTTTCTTTTTCTTTTCTTTTCTTTTTCTTTTTTTTTTTCTTTTCTTTTTATTTTTCTTTTCTTTTCTTTTTCTTTTATGGCCGGCCCCACCTCTCCATGAGGAGGGTGGCACGGTTTTCAAGAGGGGGGGCCGGTGGGCCCCCCTCTTTGTGTTTGAGTCGCGGGTTCGGTGGGACCCGTTCGCTTCGAGTTGGGCCATGGCGCGCGGATTGAGCTTGCACGCGGGCCGAGTGTGCATGCGGGCCGTTGTGTATGGGCCAAGGTTCGCATGTGGGCCGTTGTGCGTGGGCCAAGGTTTGCATGTGGGCCGTTGTGTGTGGGCCAAGTTGCATGCGGGCCGTTGTGTATGGGCCGAGGTTCGCATGTGGGCCGTTGTGTGTGGGCCAAGTTGCATGCGGGCCGTTGTGTGTGGGCTAGATTTTCGCATGTGGGCCGTTGTGTGCGGGCCCAAGTTTCGCATGCGGGCCGTTGTGTGCGGGCCAGGTTTCGCATGCGGGCCGTTGTGTGCGGGCCGGGTTTCACATGCAGGTCGTTGTGTGCGGGCCGTGTTCGCATGCGGGTCGGGTTCAACCCGTGGGCTAATTTCGGTGCCCACAAATGCCCCCTCAAGGTCAAGTGCGCCCGCGGGAAACGCGTAGCAATTGGCCTTGATCACGTATTTGTGCAGAATTTAGGTCTTTATAGGGACCCTCGCCTTTTTGTTTTCCCTCATCGTTGCTAGTGCGGAAGATGAAGGGCGCTGGTAGCCTGGAGTCGAAGACTTCTTCTATGGTTTCGATCGCCCTTATTGTCGCGGACTTCCTTTGCTTTGAGAATGGCACGAACGTTGATGGCGGCCGCTGCGCGGAGTCCCAAGGCAGCAAGGCGACGGGAGTGCGAGGACGGCCGCGGTGCACCTTGGCGGAGGGTTGTTTCCTTTATGAGGACCCCCGCCCTTTCGTTTCCCCTATCGTTTTGCTAATGCGGGAGACGAAGGGCTTTGGCTGCTTGGAGACGAAGACCTCTTCTAGGTTTTGTTCATCTTCCTTGTTGTCGCGGACTTCCTTTGCTTCAAGGATGGCGCGAACGTTGGCGGCGGCCGCTGCGCGGAGTCCCAGGGCGGCAAGGCGACAGGAGCGCGAGGACGGCCGCGATGCGCCTTGGCAGAGGGTTGTTGCCCCTCTTCGGTGCGGGAGCTCAATAGCGAAAGCCGATTGTCGCGGCCGATGGTGGTGACGACACGGATGACGCATCGAGCGGAGGAGGCGGAGTGGTCGAAGCCGTAGGAGGTTCCCTCCTTCTTCCTTTTTTTTCTTTCTTTTTTTCTTTTTTTTCTCTTTTTTTTTTTTTGAAACAGTGGTTGCATCAGATCGGGATGCACTCCGGATATATAGGGGTTTTAATGAAAAATAGTTTTTCCCAACATATTTTTTTTTTGTCTCTGTTTCCCCTTTTTTTTTTTTGGTGGTTCGTCTCTGGTTCGCGCGAGACAGCAGCAGCAGCAGGGTGGCCCGGCATGAGTATGGCGCGCGCGGGGGGCAGCAGCAGCAGCGGCGGCGCGGGCCGGGGCTTGGGCGGCCGAGCGCGGGCCGTGGCCGGCGCGGCAGGAGGGCGCGGCGCGCGCGGGCTGGGGCCGTGGCGGCCGGGCGCGGGCCGTGGCCGGCGTGGCAAAGCGCGGCACGCGCAGGGGCGGCAGCGGCGGCGCGGGCCGGGGCTGTGGCGGCCGAGCGTGGGGAGTGGTGGCCGGCTTGGGCGCGGGGCTCAGGTGGAGCAGCAGGGCGCGGGCCGGGGTGCAGCAGCCGGGCGCGGGCTGGAGGCCGGCGGGTCAGGGCGCCGGTGCGTGGTGGCAGGCGCGAGGCGGTCGGCCACGAGGGTGGAGACCGGACGCGAGGCCGGGCTGGAGTGGCTCCTTCCCCTTTCTCTTTCTTCTCTCCTTTCTCTTTCTTTGTTTCTCCGTTTTGTTCTGTTTTTTTTTTTTTTTTTTTTACATGCAGAGAAAGGGACGTCGCGACCCCCTGTGTGCGATGGGTTCGCGAGCCTAGTCGCATGCAGTGGGGCCGCCGGTTTTTTTTTTTTTTTCATGGGTCGCATGGGCTCAGGTTACAGCGGCGACGATCAGGCACGGGTGTGGGCGTAGCGATGAGCGCAGGCACGGGCTGCAGGGCGTCGGGCGACGCGGTGCATCACCGGCGACGGCTGTGTTGCGTCGTATGCAGGGCGCGGTGGCCGGTGCTGCGGTCGTTGGGCGACACGGTACGTCACCGGCGGCGGCTGTGGTGCGTCACATGCAGGGCGCGGTGGCCGATGCTGCGGTCGAGCGCGGTGGCCGGTGCAGCAGTGACTTGTGGTGGCCAGGCTTGGCACGAGTGGTACGACAGCGACGGTGGCCGGAGGAGGGGCGCGGCCGGGGGCTGCGGTGTGCGGCCGGCGCGCGAGCCGAAGACGGGGCGCGGCCGGGGGCTGCAGGGTGCGGCCGGCGCGCGGGCTGGTGGCGCGGGAGGGCGCAGGCCGGAGGCGGGCTCGGCCGGGTTTTAGCAGGAGAGAGGGGGTGCTGCGGCTTTTTGCTGTTGCCCCCCTCTCAGTTTCCCTTTTTGCAAACAGGGACTTTCTCTTTTTTTTTTTTTTTTTTTTGCAGAGAAGGGGGTGCTAGCCTTTATGAGGAATTTGTGGCTGTGGCCCACCGTTTCCACGTGTTTACGAGGCTGTGGCCCTATTTCTTTTTTTTTTTTTTTTTTTTGGGTCTTGACTGATGATCCCCTCTGGACTTGGCTCGTTTTTTCTTCTCGATCTTTGGACCCCTTTTTTTTTCAATTGGCTTGACTTTTCTTCCCAGATTTTGACTGCCTTTTTCTCTTCGGATTTAACCCCTTTTTTTTTTTGACTTCTAGACTTGATCTGTCTTTTCTTCTGGAACTGATTGTGCATCTTGATTTGACTTGGACTTTTCGTTTCCTTGTAGGACTTGTCCCTTCGAGTGCTTTCTAAAGGCCGGCTGGATCATTGAGGAGGCCTATCGCGGGAGCAGAGCGACTAGCGAGGTTGCACCTGGGCAGGCTGAGTGAGGTAGACTGGATCTTCCTCTAGACGACCATGGGTCGCTGGAGGCCTATGGAGAGAGCTTTCCTGGTGGTGACATCAGCTTGAAGGACGTCGAGACGGGCGTTCTGGAGTTCGACGAGGAGCAAGACAAAGCCACTAGCGTTGATAAGGAGCAGCCTGCTTTGGTCGTCTTTTGCTTGCCGATCTTGACCTTGGTGACTGCTCCAACAACCCTTTTGGCTTCGTGGAGGTCACGAAGGATGCAGTCCTTGGCTCGGGGCCCTTTTTTTTTTTTTTGTGCCTTGACTTGATTTGTTTGTGTCCGTATGCGTGACTGATTCGTGCTTTTCTTCTTTTCTTTCTTCAGGGCCGGCCGTTAAGAGAGCTTACCGACTTCTGGATGGATCGTCGATGCGGTCTCCCACGGGAGTATGCATCTTCGTTTCCCTTTTGTGCAAGTCTTCTGTCGTCGTTACGAGAGCTTTCCGACTTCTGGATGGATCGTCGGTGCGGTCTCCCATGGGAGTACGCATCTTCGTTTCCCTTTTGCGCAAGTCTTCTGCCGCCGTACTTCAAAGCAAGAAACATGTGTCAAAGTTGGACGAGTTCATTCTCACCGATGAGGGATCTTCACGGCAGATCGTTCGACCGAGTCCGAAGTTGCCATTCAGGAGTCAGTTCCGACGGATATTTTGGCCGCAGCTTCTTTGTCAGTTCCTATGGCATCTTTGACAGCCGTCATGGCGATGGTCCAGGAGGCGGTTCCCGTGCTTGGGTCTTCAGGACAGGATCGCGCCTTGTTTCAGCACTTAGAGGCTTGCCATCGAAAGTGTAGATCGCAGAGCCTTCTTTCTAAGCTTCTTTTGGAGAGTTGTGCTGGAAGTTTATCCAGGCGACGCTTGCACCCTTCCAGGAGGAGGGTCTTGACGCTTCGAGTAGCTGGTGGGTTTTCCGGTGGATGGCTCCTTGTTTGAGGAGCATATGTGCACCCTTTTGGCGGATAGCTAGGCTTATTGCTTGCAACAGGCTTCATTAGTGGAGGACGCTTCCTTGGCATTGGCAAAGGTTGAGGAAGAGAAACGTCGACTTGAGGGGCTTCTCACGTTGCTACTGCAGACTTGGTTCGGGTGCAGAAGAAGGTGGAGATTACTCGTGCGTCGCTTCAGAAGCTGGAATCCCTCCTTGCAAGGCAGCGTGCAAAGCTGGTGACGCGTTGAACTGGTAGATCGATCGAGAAGGCTTCTGTAGCGAACCTTGCGAAGCAGCGTGCAAAGCTGGCGACGCATCGGAAGCTGACGGCTTCTCTACCTATGGAGTTGCAGCGCGTGTAAGCTGCGGGAGGCGAGCCGCTTCGGCGCCTCTAGGACTTCAACTTGCTACTCATGCGTCGCTTCGAAAGCTGGAGTCCCGTTTGGAGAAAACTCGAGCAACCGAGAAGACTTTTGCAACAGAGCTTGCAAAGCAGCGGGAGGAGCTTACGAATCGCTGAGAGCTGGTGGTTTCTCGCCTTTCGGAGTTGTACCACGTGGGTGCCTCGAGAGATGAGCTGTGGCAGCGCTGGGAGCTGGTGGTTTGACAGAGGCTGACGGCTTCTCGTCCCACGGAGTCGGACTTGCGTCTTTTCTGGGCTTATTTTTCTGGAATGGTGGTTTACTTTTTTTTGTTTGGACTGAACCATTACAGGCTGCCTACGTACCCTACTGAGAGGGATCAAGTCACACGTAGTTCCTTTTTTTTTTTTTTGGGCAAGGGGGGTAACCTTGCGCTAGGCAAAGTACCTTTTGAGGGACTTGCCGCTGGTAGGCAGAGTCGCTGCTGGTTCGCAGTTGTCATCCGCCTTCTTCGCTTCAATGTAGTTAGAAGTGAAGATCTTCTTGCCTGGAGTTTTGGTGATTGCTGGAGTTTGACTGGAGCCGATGCCTCAGCGATTTGGAAGAATTTGTTCGCCAATTTTGCGGAGGCATGCTTGAGTCTTTGTCAGGCGATGTGGTATTGCAGCTAAGGGTAGTGAACCCATATGCACCGTGCTTTCTTTGTTGCGGCTGGATTTGAACATCAACTCGGTGGAGTTTTGCCCCCGAGTGTTTTCTGTCTTGATTGCGAGTCGCTCGGAGCTGGTGTACTCAGAAGACTGGGTTGAGCTCGAGGCGTGCAACAGACCATGTAACGGTAGTGCCATCTCTTGCAAAGCGATGAAGTTGGCCTCAGAGACTGGTGACGCTGGTTCCTTTGCTGAAGTGGAAGACGATCGTCCTTGCTTGCAAAGCCATTAAGGTTCGAGTCGCAGGACTGAAGCAGCTTGAGCAAGCAATGGAACATGTGGCATTGAGCTTGATTTGGAGTTGATATGGATTTTTCATCTTGATGCTGGTGCTCCTTTGACTTTTTGCACCGTCTGCCTGGAGAATGTCGCTAGTTTTGCAAATGGAGAGGTTTTGTCTCTCGCAGCTGCTTTGACTTTCTGGGCTCCTGGAGCTTTTGCTGGAGAAACTTCTGCAATGGGGTCTTTGACCTGGTGGAACTCGACGTCAGCAAGGTGTGATTCAGCCTCGTTGCAGTGCTTGTCGTTGGCGACGATGGTTCTCCCCATGCTTTCGATGTTGGTGCCACTTTCTTCATTGAGCACTTGGTGAACTTCCCTCATGCAACCGGAGACCTTGAGGTTTTGATCAACTTCAAGGAAGCGGCTGGGGAAAAACTCCTGGAGTGTCGCCAGCTCTGGGCAAGTTTGCTGGAGAAGATTTTTCGGACTTGCTGGAGGTACTTTGGATGTCTTTCTTTCTGGAGCTTCACTCTTTTCCTTGAAAGTCTTTCTTTCGGGGAGTTTTCTTGTCATCCGATCTTGCTCGTGGTTGGCCAGACATGCTATCATGTAGCTTGACTGTCGTGGCCTTCTCCTTCGAGGCGTCATAGCCCATGCGTTTTTATCAAGAAGATCTTCCTTGCCAGGGTGAAGAATTAGTGCTGTAATCAAAGGCTCTTCTTTGATCTGAAGGACTTGCTCTTCTGGAGGCTTTACCGATTCATCTTCTGATCCCCAGCCAGTTGGCTTGACTTCTTTTATTGGGATTGAAGGAGGCTTGGAGTAGAAGACATAGAAGTCGAACTTACCTGATGGCTAGCCTAGCAGGCTGACTTCAGGGTCTCTTTGCTCGTCTCTTGCTTTGAGCACATGCTGGGATGTAGCTTTGTTTGGAAGAGGGAGTGTTTGCGCGAGAGGCGGTTGCCCCCAAGGCAGTGAGGATTTGGCCCTGGGCACTGCAGGAGCATACCGTCGTCGTCTTCTTGGAGCTGGTTTCGCCATCGATCTTTGACAGATGATGCGCAGCCTTGCTGAAGTGCGTTATGGAGCAGTCAGTGCTGGTGGGAAGGAATCGAAGGTGATTGACGTCATATTTGACTCGACGATATCACCAGAGTCGATCTCGATCATCCCTTGCTTGGCGAGTGCCATGATCTTATCTTTGAAGACAAAGCACTTCTCGATGGGATGGCTGACCATCCGGTGGTACTTGCAGAAGAGCGGATCATTGACTCAATGTGCTTGTTCCGGCCTTTTTGGTGGCGGAAGTTCGATCATCTTTTCTTGCATCAACTGATCAAACATAGAGGAAACTTCCGAGTCTAGGAAGGGATACTCCTTAGCTTCAAGCTCCTCGAGAGTCATCCTTAGTGGCCGTTGAAGCTGAGGAGGTGGTATGGCGGCTCCTTTGCCTTTGTCCAGCTTGCCACCGATCTTGAGTGGTTTGGAAGTCGAAGCGAGGTCGGTGACATTGACTTGCTTTGATACCGCCGGTTCGTCCTCCTCTTCCACCTTCTGGAAGGCTATGGCCTTTGAGTCCCTGCGATTTGCTAAGCTGAGCTCCATGTCGTGAGCCCGAGTCGCCAGTTCTTCGAAGGACCGAGGCTTGATCCCTTTGAGGATGTAGAGCAAGCCCCAGTGCATGCCTTGGGTGCACAACTTGATAGTCGAGTCTTCAGACAAGCGATCTCGCGAGTTTAGCGCAAGGTTTCTCCAACGATCGATGTAGTCGATCACTGGCTCATCCTTCCTTTGCTTGGTGGCTGTAAGCTCGGTCATGCTGACGATGCACCGAGTGTTGTAGAAGCGGTTGAGGAACTCCCTCTCCATTTGATCCCAGCTGTCGATGGACCCTGGAGGAAGATCAACGTACCAGTCAAAAGCATTACCTTTGAGGGTGCGAACGAACTGCTTCACCATCTCGTCGCCGTATGTGCCGGTGTTGTTGCAAGTTTCGATGAAGTGGGCAATGTGTTGCCTTGGATTGCCCTTCCCGTCGAAGTGCTGAAACTTTGGCGGCTGGAACCCGGTAGGGAAGCGCAGCTGTTGGATCCTTATGGTGTAAGGCTTTGAGTATGCCGCTGTGATTGGAGGTAGACTGCTACCGTGGGAACGCATCATGTCAGCCACTAGTGCTTGTATTTGCTGGGCATTCATCGTTGCTACCACTGAAGGTTGCGCGGCCACCGAGACTGGCACGGGAGCTGAGGAAAGTGCAGGAGTAGTTGCTAGTGTTGCCGGGCCAACTTCTGCAAGAGCAGGAGTTGGAGACGGGGCTGGAGCAGCTACTGGAGAAGCCGGAGGTTGACCGAATATTGTGACATCCCTGGCACTCAGCCTTTGAAGCAAGGTGTTGATGTGATTGTGGGTGCAAATTTTGGCATGTATCCACCACGGGACCCACCGGCCTTGCCTGGTGGGCCCACGAGGACTACCACGGGACCCACCGGTCCTGCCTGGTGGGCCCACGAGGACACCACGAGACCCACCGGCCCTGCCTGGTGGGCCCACGAGGACTACCACGGGACCCACCGGCCCTGCCTGGTGGGCCCACGAGGACTACCACGAGACCCACCGGCCCTGCCTGGTGGGCCCACGAGGACTACCACGGGACCCACCGGCCCTGCCTGGTGGGCCCACGAGGACTACCACGGGACCCACCGGCCCTGCCTAGTGGGCCCACGAGGACTACCACGGGACCCACCGGCCCTGCCTGGTGGGCCCACGAGGACTACCACAGGACCCACCGGTCCTGCCTGGAGGATCACTAGATACGGCAGCAGAAACCGCCATTTACCTCGGAATTCCCCAACAGAGAATCCTATAAATAGCAGTGCCTTCGAATGTAAAAGGATCCGAAAATTCTGATTTCCACTCTGAGATCTGACTTTCAGAACCAGAGCTCTGGGATTTTCAACTTCTGATCTACCATCTCTCCTTGATCTTCTTTTCTCCTTAAAAGAGATCAGAGGGTTTTCAGTGACACTCGGCCTGTCGAGGTCACTTCAACTGAAGTGTTAGTGAATTCGGGTTGCTCCCTATAGCACGGAGACGTAGGCTTCGGCTGAACTCCGAGATCACATCTCGTGTCACAATTTCTCTGATTGCATTCCTCTGTTTGCATATCAAAAGATTTCAACTCCAATTGACAGATCAATCAACGATCTTCAACTCGAACCTTCAATTGACTGGTGCTGCGAGAGTCTTCGGGTCGGCACAAAGATTTTCCCCCACAGTTTGGCGCCGTCTGTGGGATCACGAGCGAAAAGCTGTGTTCTCTCTCTCTACTTCGACTACCAGATCAATAGCCAAACTTCCTCGCCCCCTCGGTTGATCAGACAACTGATCGGACATCGGCAATCTCGTTGTACCCTTCGCACTCTGAATGGCGAGAACCAAACACCAGGGTCAACCAGAAGGAAGTAACACTCAACATCAACCTCGCCCTGAGACTCGTTCAATGAGTCAAAGGCTCAATTTCGGGCAGCCCCTTGCTGTCCCCGAGATGGGGGTTCACTCAGGAAGCGGGAGATCAGTCGATCGACCGATCGCCCCTCATCCTCATCAATCAATTGGGCAGACTGTCCCTGCTCTTGCTGAAGATCCTCCATCAACTTACCAGATCTCTGCAATCGATTTCCAACTACTCCAACTGGCGAAACAAAACGCCACCCTCACAGCTGAGAGGGATGCTCTTAAGAGAGCAGCTTCCGAAGCTGGAATCGTTCTGCCTATCCCATCTGCAAGCGAGAGGATCAATCTTCCACAACGCTCAATCCACTCCGAGCAACGGAGATCAATGGGCACTGCTGCCCTCGAGAGGATTCGACGCGACCCAACTCCCTCTGCTGCTCCTTGGAAGCAAAGTGTTTGGGATCGCCTTGAAGACGAGTCCTCCCAATCGTCTTCCGGCCGCAATTGTGACAAGAAGGCTCCATCAAATCTCAATGCACCAAGGAGGCACCAAATGAAAGGCGCTCCTTCAAAGAGCAGAGTCTCCCCTTCCATTCCACTCCAACGTGGACTTGGATCGGACCTTCGACACCGACTTCAACCGGCAAATACTTCAATGCCTGAGCAAGACCTTGCGATCTTGCCTCTTGACCCGCCTCTAGGTCGAGGACACGGTCGTAGGGACGGTTACTCCTCTGCCGGGCCTCTACATCGAAGTCTCTTCGAGACCACCTTTCCAAGAGGATGGAGAACTCCTATCCTCCCCAAATTCAACTGCATCAGAGGAGATCCAAGCCTCCACATACTTGCCTTCAAGCAAGCTCTAACACCACACGAAGAGGAAAACAACGTGCTCTGCCGCACCTTCGCGGGAAGTCTCGATGAGCCTTCGCTCGACTGGTATCACAATCTCCGAGCTGGGTCCATCACCCAGTTCGGTGTTTTGGCTAACCTTTTTGTGCAGCACTATCAACTCAATCTAAAGCCAGAGAAGAAGCTCGACTCTCTCTACCGACTGAGGATGGGTGCAGACGAGACTCTCCGCAGCTTCACGAGGAGGTTTCGCAACGAGCATGCTGCTCTCTCTGGAAGACATCTGGATGATGAAGCCATCATGTTGGCTTTCCAGAACGCTCTCCGCTTCGATCTACACATCTACAACGACTTCATCCGCAATCCCCCTCCTTCTCTGGGTGCAATGTTTGACCGAATCCAGAGGGAGATTGAGGTAGAAGACGATCAAGTCGCTCGGAAAGGGCGAGAAACTAAGAGAAGGCCTGCTGAAAGAGAAGCTCCTAAGTATGCTGCAAAGGCTCACAACGCTGAAGCAGCAGCCCCTCCGGCCAACAAAAGATCAAAGAATGATGGGCGTCGATCTCCGACGAAGACCACTTTCACCGAGTGGAATATGCCGGTCGAACAGATACTCGACCGCATTCAACACGAAGAGTTCGTTCGGAGGCCTAATCCTCTTCAGCCGAATTCCAAATTCACAGCAGACAAGACAGTCTACTGCAACTTCCATCGAAGTCATGGCCATTCCACCGATCGGTGTTTTCGGCTGAAATTCCATCTTGAAGACCTATTGCGAGAAGGCCATCTTCAAGAGTTCGTTAGAGGCGGACACAATCAACATCGGACCTCTGCAAAGGGGAAAGAAGTGTGTTGGATACATCAAATCTCCTCTAACCGGCAAACTATCTCTGTGAATGCCAATGTTTTTGGTATTCATGGAACATTGCACAATCAAAGTCTGACTGGGAAAGAGGTGGATCGCCAAGTTCGACGCATCTTCCACGTTCGTTCTACTGCGAGCAAAGAAGATACCTGGATCGAGAAACCCATCGAAGGTCTTTCTTGGCCATCAATCGTCTTCAACGACACTGATCTTCAAGGAGTCCATACTCCACATCGAGACCCTCTGGTCTTGAAACTCATTATCGACGGCAGCACTGTCAACCGGATCCTCATCGACACCGGAAGCTCCATCGACATTATGTTCTCAGACTGTTTCAAATGTCTGGGACATAAGTATCAAAGCCTCGACGTCGTCCCGACTGTGATCACCGGCTTCAATGGTGAACAAAGCATCACAGTGGGCGAATCCAGATTTACTATCGACCTCAGCCGAGAGACTCGAGTCTCGGTGAGGTTTGCAATCGTCGAAGGAATGTCTAGCTACAACGCCATTCTTGGGCGACCATTCCTCCATCAGATCAATGCCATCTCCTCCTCTTACCATCAACTACTCAAATTTGCAACTGGAGAAGGCATCGTCTGCATTCGAGGCGATCAGCAAGCTGGAAGGTCTTGTGAAGCTGCTGCGGCAAAGACAGATCGAAAGATTAACATTGCTCCTCCAAAGCGGCCACGAGATGAAGCTGGTCCCTCTTCTAAATAGCAATCAAAGGAGATTCCGCTGACCGAACCTCCACCAATCGAATGGGAAGCATCACCTTCAATTGAAGAAATCATCCCAATCAATATTGGCAGCGGAGATCTCCCTCGACAAACATTTATTGGTACCGGTCTTAGCGACGCAGAAGCGCAAGACATGGTATCCTTCCTCCAGTCCAATATCGACGTCTTCGCTTGGTGTTTCGAAGACATGCCTGGTATCAATCCAGATGACGCTTGTCACCGACTTGCGATCAAGGAAGAGGTGAAGCCTGTCAAGCAAAAGCCACGCACCATCCGCCCAGAGCTGCAAGTTGCTGTTCAAGAAGAAATCACCAAGCTACTCGCCGCAGGCTTCATCCGAGAAGTGGAGTATCCTACTTGGATCTCTAACATTGTGGCTGTTCCGAAGAAGAACGGAAAGGTTAGAGTCTGCATCGACTTTACCAATCTCAACAAGGCTTGTCCCAAGGACCCATTCCCCATGCCAAGGATTGATAGACTCGTCGATGCCACTGCTGGCCACGAGCTATTGTCTTTCATGGATGGGTATTCTGGATATAATCAAATTCCTCTTCACGCCGATGATCAAGAGAAGACATGTTTTGTGACTAGCCGAGGCCTTTATTGCTACAATGTCATGCCATTCGGCCTCAAAAATGCTGGTTCCACCTATCAAAGGCTAGTCACCAAAATGTTCGAAGATCAGATCGGTCGCAACGTCGAAGTCTATGTCGATGATCTCCTCACCAAGAGTTCCGTTCGGAGCAAACATCTGTCTGATCTGGTTGAAACCTTCCAAGTCCTTCGAAAGTATCGAATGAAGCTCAATCCAGCCAAGTGCGCTTTCGGAGTTCAATCTGGCAAATTCCTGGGTCATCTTGTGACCAGGAGGGGTATCGAAGCTAATCCCGATCAAATTCGAGCCATCATCGATATGCCTTCACCTACAAATCGAAAAGAAGTTCAACGCCTCACTGGAAGGTTAGCAGCACTCAATCGATTCATTTCAAAATCTTCCGACAAATGCAAGCCCCTCTTCGACAAACTACGAAAGGCGGATACATCCGGCTGGAGTCCGATCTGTGAAGAGGCATTTCAAAGCATCAAGAAATATCTGATGCAAGCTCCCATCCTGACTGCTCCAATGCCAAAAGAAGACTTGTGGCTCTATCTGGCCGTGACCGATCAAGCAATCAGCGCGGTCTTAGTCAGTAGAAGAGAAGGCATCGAACATCTAGTCTACTACATCAGCCATACTCTCCTTCCAGCTGAGACTCGCTACTCAAAAACTGAGAAGGTCATCTTGGCCTTGCTCACTGCATCGCGTCGTCTTCAACCGTACTTCGTCTCCCACCAGATTACTGTCATTTCAGAACACTCACTCAAAGATATCATTGACAAAGCTGGTCGAGCTGGTCGAATGACCAAATGGGTGATCGAAATGAGTGCTCTGGGGATTCAATTCGAATCTCGCACTTCTATCAAAGGTCAAGCAATTGCTGATTTTCTAGCTGACTTTCCAGTTGAAGACCCCATCACTTGGGAAGAGGATGTCGACATGCGCTTGGAAGATGAGGATAATCCTCCGATCAATCTTGCAACAAAAATTGATCCAAGTCTTGAAGTTATTGCTGCAACTCCTCCTTGGAAGCTTTATACTGATGGAGCATCAAGTTCGATCGGTTCGGGAACTGGGATAGTCTTAATATCCCCCGAACTTGATCATCTCCAGAAGGCCACTCTCCTTGGATTTAATGCCACCAACAACGAAGCTGAATACGAAGCACTCATTTCCGGACTCGAAATGGCAGAATCCCTGGGGGTAGATCGAATCATCATCTACAGCGACTCCCAGTTGATCATAAGGCAAATCAATGGAGAGTACACAGCTCGTGAAGAAAGAATGCAACTCTACTTAGCCTTAGTACGACGTCTTCAACAACGTTTTACTACAATTGAGTTCGTTCAAATTCCAAGAACAGAAAACCGAGAAGCAGATGCCTTAGCTAATGCTGCCTCAGTTCTGGGAGACTCGCTTGGAGGAAGGCAAATACAGATCAATTATCAAGAGTGCCCAAGACCATCCCCGATCAACAGATCCTTACTACTACAAAAGGATCTGGGGGTGGAGATCAGCTTGAAGATTGGAGACGACCAATTCTTGACTTCTTCAAACATGGCAAAATGCCAGAAGATCCAAATCAAGCCCGAAGACTTCAAAGGAAGCTCCCATGCTACACTATTCAAGGAGAAGATCTGTACTTCAAATCTCACAACGGGATGTTGCTCAAGTGCCTTGGTCCAGAGCAAGCACAGTCAATCCTGATGGATATCCACTCTGGAGCTTGTGGAAATCATTCGGGAGGAAGATCTCTTGAAGCCAAGACGAAGCTACAAGGGTACTACTGGCCAACAATGGCAAGGGATGCTCAACAAGTCGTTCAAAGATGCGAGCCTTGCCAACGGCACGCTCGAGCTATCCATCTCCCTGCAGATGAACTTCATCAATTATCAAGCCCCTGGCCTTTCCATCAATGGGGGTTAGATTTCTTGGGTCCTTTCCCTCCAACTCCAAGCAAGAAGAAATATCTACTGCTGGCTACTGATTACTTCACCAAATGGGTTGAAGCTGTGCCCCTCTTTCGAGAGACTGACGACGAAGTGATCAAATTCATTCGGCACAACATCTTCTCAAGGTTCGGCACACCTCAAGTTCTTGTTGCTGACAATGGAGCTCAATTTGACTCAGACAAATTCCGAGAGTTCTGTCTGAACAACGGTATCAAGTTATTCTATTCAACTCCAAGGTATCCTCAATGCAATGGCCAAGCAGAAGCCTCCAACAGAGCTATTCTTGGTATACTCAAGAAGAAACTTGATGACAAGAAAGGATTATGGGAACAGGTCCTACCTGAAGTTCTTTGGGGGTATCGCACAACTCCAAGAAGATCAACAGGATTCTCACCCTTCCGTCTAACTTATGGATCGGAAGCAGTACTCCCAACAGAAAATATATCAAATACTTTGAAGACTAAGGCAGTTGAGGGAGGAATCAACGAAGAACTTCGAATCAATGATTTAGACTTCTCTGAAGAACTACGAGATCAAGCATCACTTCGTGTGGCCAAGTACCAACAAAAGATCAAAAGAGCCTACGATGAGAAAGTCTACAAGAGACAATTCCCAGTGGGTAGTTTAGTTCTCAGAGTAGTTTTCTACAACACCAAAGAACACAGCAGTGGAAAGCTTGCTCCCAACTGGGAAGGTCCATATATCATTGAATCAGTGGGAGGCAAAGGTTCTTACAGATTGATCTCGCCAGAAGGTGATAGATTGCCTCGAGCTTGGAATTCTAGACATCTCAAGTTGTTCTATCCGTGATGTAAATTCTGTGATAAATAAAGTGCTCTTTCAAAGTGTTCAAATATGCAAGTGTTCAATTTTTCAATTCAAGTTCTGAAGCAGTTTCAAGTTATTCATATTCATATTCAAATTACCAGGTCTTTTAACAAGTTTGGGAGTTAGAGTTGCGACTCAACCCCTTACTAGCAAATGTTAAAAACTGACCACATTCAAGTTACCAAGTCTTTTAACAAGTTTGGGTGTTAGAGTTGCGACTCAACCCCTTACTGGCAAATGTTAAACTAACTTTCAAAATTCGATATTCAATTTCAATCAATTTCTACATCGTTTAACAGGTTTGGGTGCTTGAGTTGCGACTCAACCCCTCACATTCAAGTGTTAAACGAATTCAAGTCCAATTTTCAAAGTTACTATAAGTTCGGGTAATTGAGTTGCGACTCAACCCCTTACATTCAAAAGATTGTATCTATTCTAATGTTATTAAGATCATGATAGTCAAAGGCATTCAAATCAAGAGACATCCAATTTTCAAACACCAAGAAGATCTTCTATTATCAAAATATGTCAGATACAAGAGTGCGCTGTTACATTTCAAAAATTTACAAGTACAACAACGAAGAAGGAGAAAATTCTCAAGGCTTGGCCACACTCTTCGCATGCGACTTCTCCCCTTCAGATCCAGGACGAGCTTTGCTCGCCACTGATGCCTTAGAGGATCGGACACTGGAAACATGAGTCCTGAGCGCTTCTGCTGCCTTCTCTGCTGTTTCCTTGTAAACCTTGCATTCCGACAGCGCATGCTCCAGTGCCTTCTTAGAAGTCTCCTCTCTGGCAGTGAAGGCAGCGTGCTGAGTAGCAAGTTGTTGCTTCAGCTCTTGGATCTCGATAGTGCGACCACAGGACACTTCCTCAACCTTGGAGAGTCGAGTCTTCAAGGATGCGAGCTCGTGACTCTGTGCCTCACAACGATCCTGCAGCCCCTTGATCTCCAGCTTCCCCTTGCAAAGATCCTCAATCTTGGTTTTGAGAGAGGCTTTCTTCGAAGTCAGGAGCTCTCTCAGCTCATCTCTCTCCGTGGTTACAGCCTCCAGTGCAGCAGTCAAGCGAGATATTTCAGCTAAGGCTTCTTTTGCTCCCGCCCTCATGGAGAGCTTGGTTGCGACATTCATAACTGCTGAGTTCTGCAAAAGAATAAAAGAGTTAGAATTATTATAAAGATACGACTCAGATGATTGATCGAGCAGATGCACCTACCAACAGATCAAGTCTCTCGAAAGCTTCATCCAGAGTAGCCCCCGGGAGGTTGATGAGTTTCCTGATCGCAGCAGTGGGGCGGTTGATGTCAACGTCACCCAAGCTTCTTATTGTTGGAGTCAATCCAGCAGGTGCACCTACAATCAACAAGAGATCAAAGTGTTAGATTATTTTCGAGCTTCAGAGGCAAGACATTCAAAGCAAGTTGTTCAATTACCTGAGGTTTCGACCCTCGGCTCTTTGCCCTTCCGGCGATCAGAGCCACCCTGAGGGGTCGATTTCTCCTGAGTAGGAGTTGGTGCTGGTTGAGGTTGAGGAGCCCCATCACCCACTCGACTTCCCCTCTCCAATTGAGTAGGGGGGGAAGCATTCCTCGGAGGAGAGACTCTCTCTTCCTCTTGTGATCCGCCAGGCTGGATGAGTCCTGCCACCATGGCTTCCACCTCGTTAAGCAGAGAGCGAGAGGGGGGTGGGGGTTGCTCAACCTCCACACCCCCGCTCGTTGTTGCTCCTTCAATGCGAGGAACGTCAGGGGGAATTTGATCGAGGGGCGTGGGATTGCTTCCAACCCCACCACTCCTCGACAATTTTATTTTTAGGCGCATCGGCCTCTTCAACTCATCAAACTTGTAGGCGGGAACCACTCTTTGGCCATCGCCTTCCGCATCCATAACTCCTTCCATCTGACGAGCCTTAGCCTCGTCAATGGGAACAGGAATTGAATCTTCCCCTGTTGCACCAACAGTGGGGGTGGGAGGAATTTCTTCCTCACCACCCCCATTCTCGCCATCTCCACCAGAGGGAGTGGAAGACAGATCATCCTCGCCATCGCCATCCTCATCCTCGTCATCGCCACTATTGTCGTGGCTGGCATTCTCAGTCCCTTCGCCTTCTTCGTCGCTCCCCTTCTTCTCTCTTTCTTCTTCTTCTTCATTCTTCTTTTCTTCTTCATCTTCTTTCTTCTTACCTTGGTCTTCATCTCCCTTTTGCTTGCTAAGGGTTTTTCTCTTCTTTTTCGCTGGGCCTCTTTGTAACACCAGCTTCTCATCCACAGTGGGCAGTCGGCGCCTTGCAGCGTAGATTTTCTTCTCGGCCCGAATCTTTCGAATGATCTTACCCGACTGAGGGTCCTCCTCGTAGTCCGAGTATAGAACTTCGTTGTCCTCATATCTATCCTTTGATCGGTGGAGGAGATTGGCCTTGCCATATCTCACAGGACAGTTAGAAAACTGTTTCCACGACCTGGTTCCGCAAGTCAACTCGAGGAATAAGTTGTCTATGGCTCCAGCCCTCTCAGAAGTCCAAGCGAAGATGCCCCCCTCACTGTACATCTTCACTGCGTCATGCACGCTGTCTTGGGGGGTGTCGGGCACTGACATGGATGTCCATGCACCAGAAACGGAAATAGGCCAATCCGTATACAACTTGTCCGAAGGAACTGTATCAGTGAGCGGGCGCAGCGGAGATACGCCGGTCAAGTTGTAGAACGGGCTGTCCCTTCTATAAGCCCATCGGTAGTGGAAGAAAAAATATCCTAACTCAATCCTGGCAACTTCTCCTTCTGGAATGCTAGAGTAGCAAGCCTTCAAGTCTTCCTGGAAATCCGATTCCACACGGCAGAATGCGTAGATGATTCGCCAGGCGTTTCCTGTGACCTGCCCCGGGCAAAGGCCAGAAGTGTTCAGCAATCTTGCCGCAAAGGGTGGCAACGGTAAACGCAGACCGCAGTTCATTTGGCCGATGGTCACAATGGTTCCCATGACCTTCTCGTTGCTGGCGTAGCTGGTAAAGACGGTCTTCTTGTCAATACCAAAAGCAGCCTGGATGCTAGGGAGTGAAGGCTGCGCAGACTTCCCTTCGGTGAAGAAAGAGAGCAATGTTTGCCACTTCTTTCTTTTCGTATCCGTGAACTCACCGCCTGTATTGTACATATACTCTACCTCCTCTGTCAGAGGCATGAGCGGACCCAGAACAGACTGTACTTTAGGGATGAACTCTGGCCTTGATGGCGCTGAGGCAAACCCTACTCCTTGGTGCCTCTTGCCCAGTTGGCCAAGTTCAGCTAGAGCGGCCTTGCCTTTGCCACGGCCCCTCGGAGGAGATTGAACCTCGACAATTTCCTTCCCCTTTCTCTTCGAGGGAGCCGTACCAGACTTCTTCGAACTGCCAGAGGAAGCCATTCGACCGATCGAACAAGAACAAGAACATATCAGAAATCAGGAGAACAAGAGTGGACTTCGAAAAATTTTGGAAGCGTGAGGCGAAATGACAGCCAGTGAAAACTTTTGTACCCAGGGTAAAACAGGTGCGCAAATCGAGAAGACACGTGTCTTCACCATATCAAATCGCGTGTTTTTGTAGGTACACGTGGCATCCATCCGTAGCTTGCGCAAAATCAGGCGAACAGTCAGACCAGACGAAACGTCGGACCTACCGGTCCACATGAACCAACGGTCCAAGCAAGCCACCGGTCTGGGTAAACCGGACCGCCGGTTCAAAGCAACAATCAAGCCAACCAAGGATTCAAGACAAGAAGAATCAATCTCCATCAATGTTCAAAACTCTGCCAAAAGATCGAAGAACAAAGCAGTAAACCTTCTCTGAAGTGCAGGTTCAAAACTTTAAATTCGATCGGTCAAATTTCTATTGGATCTGGCAAAAACCAAGGTTTTTTGCCGATCACTCGAACCTTGACCGGATAATTTTTGATCGATCGGACAAACTTGTCCGATCGGCAAAAATCATTCGATCGGTCAAATTTCTGTTGGATCTGGCAAAAAACCAAGGTTTTTTGCCGATCACTCGAACCTTGACCGGATAATTTTTGACCGATCGGACAAACTTGTCCGATCGGCAAAAATTATTCGATCGGTCAAATTTTTATTGGATCTGGCAAAAAACCAAGGTTTTTTGCCGATCACTCGAACCTTGACCGGATAATTTTTGATCGATCGGACAAACTTGTCCGATCGGCAAAAATCATTCGATCGGTCAAATTTCTATTGGATCTGGCAAAAAACCAAGGTTTTTTGCCGATCACTCGAACCTTGACCGGATAATTTTTGACCGATCGGACAAACTTGTCCGATCGGCAAAAATTATTCGATCGGTCAAATTTCTATTGGATCTGGCAAAAAACCAAGGTTTTTTGCCGATCACTCGAACCTTGACCGGATAATTTTTGACCGATCGGACAAACTTGTCCGATCGGCAAAAATCATTCGATCGGTCAAATTTCTATCGGTTCTGGCAAAAAACCAAGGTTTTTTGCCGATCACTCGAACCTTGACCGGATAATTTTTGACCGATCGGACAAACTTGTCCGATCGGCAAAAATTATTCGATCGGTCAAATTTCTATTGGATCTGGCAAAAAACCAAGGTTTTTTGCCGATCACTCGAACATTGACCGGATAATTTTTGACCGATCGGACAAACTTGTCCGATCGGCAAAAATCATTCGATCGGTCAAATTTCTATTGGTTCTGGCAAAAAACAAAGGTTTTTTGCCGATCACTCGAACCTTGACCGGATAATTTTTGATCGATCGGACAAACTTGTCCGATCGGCAAAAATCATTCGATCGGTCAAATTTCTATTGGATCTGGCAAAAAACCAAGGTTTTTTGCCGATCACTCGAACCTTGACCGGATAATTTTTGATCGGTCGGACAAACTTGTCCGATCGGCAAAAATCATTCGATCGGTCAAATTTCTATTGGATCTGGCAAAAAACCAAGGTTTTTTGCCGATCACTCGAACCTTGACCGGATAATTTTTGACCGATCGGACAAACTTGTCCGATCGGCAAAAATTATTCGATCGGTCAAATTTCTATTGGATCTGGCAAAAAACCAAGGTTTTTTGCCGATCACTCGAACCTTGACCGGATAATTTTTGACCGATCGGACAAACTTGTCCGATCGGCAAAAATCATTCGATCGATCAAATTTCTATTGGATCTGGCAAAAAACCAAGGTTTTTTGCCGATCACTCGAACCTTGACCGGATAATTTTTGACCGATCGGACAAACTTGTCCGATCGGCAAAAATTATTCGATCGGTCAAATTTCTATTAGATTTGGCAAAAAAACCAAGGTTTTTTGTCGATCACTCGAACCTTGACCGAATAATTTTTGACCGATCGGACAAACTTGTCCGATCGGCAAAAATCATTCGATCAGTCAAATTTACTACTGGATCGGTCAAAAAACCATGTTTTTTGACCGATCACCTGATTCTTGACCGGTTGAATTTTGACCGATCGGCCAAAATTTGACCGATCGGTCAAAAATGACCGATCGGTCAAAATTTAACCGATCCGTCAAATTTCAGTCGATCGGTCAAATTTAATACTGAATCGGTCAAAAAACCATGTTTTTTGACCGATCACCCGATTCTTGACCGGTTGAATTTTGACCGATCGGTCAAATTTGACCGATCGGTCCAAATTGACCGGTCAGTCCCTTTTTACACTAACACGCGACAAGTTTCTTCGTGTCCTTTTTTCAAAAGCAGGAAGTTGCTGTTCTTTGCACCAAATCCAAGCCAGCCAGAATGCACTCTAGCTAACTTGGAGGGGGTAACTGTGGGTGCAAATTTTGGCATGTATCCACCACGGGACCCACCGGCCCTGCCTGGTGGGCCCACGAGGACTACCACGGGACCCACCGGTCCTGCCTGGTGGGCCCACGAGGACTACCACGAGACCCACCGGCCCTGCCTGGTGGGCCCACGAGGACTACCACGGGACCCACCGGCCCTGCCTGGTGGGCCCACGAGGACTACCACGAGACCCACCGGCCCTGCCTGGTGGGCCCACGAGGACTACCACGGGACCCACCGGCCCTGCCTGGTGGGCCCACGAGGACTACCACGGGACCCACCGGCCCTGCCTAGTGGGCCCACGAGGACTACCACGGGACCCACCGGCCCTGCCTGGTGGGCCCACGAGGACTACCACAGGACCCACCGGTCCTGCCTGGAGGATCCCCAGATACGGCAGCAGAAACCGCCATTTACCTCGGAATTCCCCAACAGAGAATCCTATAAATAGCAGTGCCTTCGAATGTAAAAGGATCCGAAAATTCTGATTTCCACTCTGAGATCTAACTTTCAGAACCAGAGCTCTGGGATTTTCAACTTCTGATCTACCATCTCTCCTTGATCTTCTTTTCTCCTTAAAAGAGATCAGAGGGTTTTCAGTGACACTCGGCCTGTCGAGGTCACTTCAACTGAAGTGTTAGTGAAGTCGGGTTGCTCCCTATAGCACGGAGACGTAGGCTTCGGCTGAACTCCGAGATCACATCTCGTGTCACAATTTCTCTGATTGCATTCCTCTGTTTGCATATCAAAAGATTTCAACTCCAATTGACAGATCAATCAACGATCTTCAACTCGAACCTTCA
This sequence comes from Chamaelirium japonicum, assembly GCA_947650365.1. Classification (NCBI taxonomy): domain Eukaryota; kingdom Viridiplantae; phylum Streptophyta; class Magnoliopsida; order Liliales; family Melanthiaceae; genus Chamaelirium; species Chamaelirium japonicum. The sequence continues at coordinate 64,117,124 of OX393549.1, read as the reverse complement.
ATTGACTGGTGCTGCGAGAGTCTTCGGGTCGGCACGAAGATTTTCCCCCACAGTGATGATCTTTCTCTTCCATTAGTCGGGTGAGCTGAGCCATGTGTTCACCCATTTGCATGACTTGGAGCTGGAGAGCAGACGGAGGATGATGTCGCAGGACGTCTCGATGTATGCCCGCACCCTCGCCATCGTCGTCGGAGACGTAGTTACGCTGGCTTGCTTCTGCTTGATGACGGATGTTTGCCCCCGGTAAAGGAGGTGCAAAGTCCGCTAGAGAACCCGAACGGTCTCGGGGTTGGGGCTGGTCCTCCCCAAATTTCTGGACAGACGTTCCAGGATTGAGGCTCATTTTTTCATGCACCAAGGCCTCATTGGTGCCTTGGCGGGCATCTTCGACAGCAGTTTCTGGCGTGAAGAAGTCCGCAAGAGTTTGAGTACGCCGAGTATAGACGCGTACTACCGGGGGAATGACATCCTTCGGGTTTTCTGGATCACCGTGTTGGAGTAGTGGAGACTCGGCGATAGGTGAGAGGCTTGTTGGAGCAAACGTATCATCGTTCGTTCCGGCTATGGCGAACTTGAAGCAACTCCTTCAAACGTACGGATGAAAGGAGAGGAGGTCCCACCGGGCGTGCCAGAAATCTATGGTCGCGGAAAAAGATTCGGGTCGTCTTTATTGCGGATCACACGAGATTACAAATTTTCTTTGATCAGGAGATTGTGGGAGAGATCCTCTGGAGGGTCCCTTTGATCCGCGTCTCCACGTGGTATTCGTGCGAGAGCTCTGAAGGGGTTGCCCAGGACAGAGGTCTTTACAGGGTGAGGGTTTTTGAGAGGCTAAGGAGTTTCCGTCGTTGATTTTGTCCCGTCCATGCTTCGCGCTTTCTCGGCTAGGGAGGCTTTAGGCTTCGTTCCTTGGTCTTCGTGTCTTCCTCGATCCTTGCTCGACCTCGGCGTCCTTGATCGTCGGTTCGCGGCGTCGATCGTGTTTTTGGCGTCAGCTTGGGTTTTAGCTTTCGGCTTTGGCGTAGCTTTGGCGTGGCTCTGGCTTTTGCTTTGCTTTGGCGCTTGCGCTTGAACGTAGACGGGTAGAGACTTGCGATGCTTTAGTTCTTCCGGACTTCGCGTCGTATCGGCTAGAACGTGCGGTGCTTTGCTCGTAACCGTCGTAGTTGCTTGGCTTTGGCACGTGCGTTGCTTTAGCGCGGGCTTTACCGGTGCGTTTGCTTTGGCTTCTTGCGTTGGCTTTGGCTTTGGCTTTGACTCGATCTTCTTCTCGAACGACTGGCGTTACTTCTTCAAGGCTTCTTTATTCTTCCGGCTTCCTTGACGGTTGTGGCGTCGGTATTGGCTTTTCGGCGGGGTAGCACCGATCTTCGTGCGACAGTTGTAGCGTCGGCTTTTGTTGATGAAGACGGCGGGTGTGGCACCGGCTTCGGCATGACGGTTGTAGCGTCGGCTTTTGTTGACGAAGACGGCAGGGGTAGCACCGGCTTCCGTGCGACGGTTATAGCGTCGGCTTTTGTTGACGAAGACGGTAGGGGTAGCACCGGCTTCAGGCCTTCTTCTCCCGGCTTTCTTCTTCGTGCGAGGAGTCGATGCCTTGATTGAAGACGACGGGTGTTGTCGGCTTCGATCTTCTTCTCCGGCCTTTGCTTATGGCGTCTTCGGACCTGATGAAGATCGTTGGAGCAATCGGGTGATGACGGCTCCGGGTCTTCTTCTCCACGCTTTCTTCTTCGTGCGAGGAGTCGAAGCTTTGACCTTCGAGTGCAAGGTCTTCACGTTGATGAGGACTTGAAGGGCCAAGGATTCCCGTAGGACGTGCTTGCCGTGCCTCGTGAAGCCTTCGGTCGTCGAGCGTTGGAGCTTCTCTTGCGGAGGTCTTTCGTCTTCGACTTTCGGACCCTTTGTGCCTTCCCCCACCCCCTCTATTTATAGGCAAAGGGGGGCGGTTGGGGGAGATATGGCTGAAATCATTTTGTTTCATCCGATATCTCCCCCCATAACCATCAAGATATTATTTCTTTATCCGGGGAAACAAACTCGATCCCCTCCTTTTTAGTTGGGGTGGTTACGGGCTAGATGTGACTCGATCTTTTAAAGATTGAGTTGTTATTCTTGTTGCACTTTTGGATCGGATGGCGACACAATGTCATCTTGTCCGTTGGATCGAGGGATCGTCGTGGATCTACGGCTACGTAGACGTCCACGCCACCTCCCCCCGCATCGAGGCGGTTTTTGATTTCTTTTTCTTTTTCTTTTCTTTTCTTTTTCTTTTTCTTTTTCTTTTCTTTTTCTTTTTCTTTTCTTTTCTTTTTCTTTTATGGCCGGCCCCACCTCTCCATGAGGAGGGGGGCACGGTTTTCAAGAGGGGGGTCGGTGGGCCCCCCTCTTTGTGTTCGAGTCGCGGGTCCGGTGGGACCCGTTCGCTTCGAGTTGGGCCATGGCGCGCGGATTGAGCTTGCACGCGGGCCGAGTGTGCACACGGGCCGTTGTGTATGGGCCAAGGTTTGCATGTGGGCCGTTGTGCGTGGGCCAAGGTTCGCATGTGGGCCGTTGTGTGTGGGCCAAGTTGCATGCGGGCCGTTGTGTATGGGCCGAGGTTCGCATGTGGGCCGTTGTGTGTGGGCCAAGTTGCATGCGGGCCGTTGTGTGTGGGCCAGATTTTCGCATGTGGGCCGTTGTGTGCGGGCCCAAGTTTCGCATGCGGGCCGTTGTGTGCGGGCCAGGTTTCGCATGCGGGCCGTTGTGTGCGGGCCGGGTTTCACATGCAGGCCGTTGTGTGCGGGCCGTGTTCGCATGCGGGTCGGGTTCAACCCGTGGGCTAATTTCGGTGCCCACAATGACATTACAACTGTTCGAAGAAGTGTGAAATCTGAAGTGAGTGTGATTCAATCACTTGTTAGAGAGAGAGAAAGATTTTAACATCAAATGACCAATAAATGGCATTAAATGAAAATTTATCATCTTTATGGTAGGTTTTTAAATGAATTTAAAATAGAGCCGCGATCACACACGGAAGAAGAATTCTAGCTCTTTAAAAGGCGTCCACGTGTCACAACACAGGAGAGAGGCTTCCATTTTAGTATAGATACTAGTAAGAAACCCGGGCAATGCCCGAATGTGCGTGATACATACCATTTAGCAAAGATGACATCGCAACTTTTTGAAGAAGTGTGAAATATGAAGTGAGTGTGATTCACTTGTTAGAGAGAGAGTACGTAAGAGATTAACATCAAATAACCATTGAATGAAAATTTATTATCTTTATGGAAGGTTTTTAAATGGATTTAAAAGAGAGTCACATTTACACACGGGAAAGAATTTCAAATCTTTAAAAGACGTCCACGTGTCACAACACAGGAGAGAGGCTTCCATTTTAGTATAGATACAAGTAAGAAACCCGGGTAATGCCCGAATATGCTTGATGCACACCATTTGTCAAAGATGACATCACAACTGTTTGAAGATGTGTGAAATTTGAAATGAGTGTGATTCACTTGTTACACAAAGAGAGAGAAAGAAAGAGAGACAGAGATTAATATCAATTGACCATTAAATACCATTGAATGAAAATTTATCATCTTTATGGTAGGTTTTTAAATGGATTTAAAAGAGAGTCGCGTTCACATATGGAAGAAAATTTCTAGATCTTTAAAAGACGTCCATGTGTCACAACACGAGAGATATGCTTCCATTTTAGTATATATATAGATATAGATATAGACTACTAGTAAGAAACCCGGACAATGTCCGGATAAGCTTAATGCATGCCATTTGACATAGACGATATCGTAACTATTCAAAAAAGTGTGAAAATTGAAGTAAGTGTGATTCACTTGCCAGAGAGATAGATTAACATCAAATGACCAGTAAATGCCATTGAATGAATGAATATTTATCATCTTAATGGTAGGCTTTTAATAGGATTTAAATGTGAGCCGCGTTCACACATAGAAGAAGATTTTTTTGGCTTTTTAAAAGACATCCACGTGTCACAACACGAGAGAGAGGCTTCCATTTTAGTATTATGCTACTAGTAAGAAACTCGGGCAATGCCCAAATGTGCTTGATGCACGTCATTTGGCAAAGACGACATCGAATGAAAGTTTATCACTTGTTAGAGAGAGAGAGAGATTAACATCGATCAAATGACCATTAAATGTCATCGAATGAAAGTTTATCATCTTTATGACAGGTTTTTAAATGGATTTAAAAAAGAGCCGCGTTCACACACGGAATAAGAATTCTAGCTCTTTAAAAGATGTCACAACACGGGAGAGAGGCTTCCATTTTAGTATAGATAGTAGTAAGAAACCCGGGTAATGCCCAAATGTGCTTGATGCATGCCATTTGACAAAGACGACATTGCAACTATTGGAAAAAGTGTGAAATCTAAAAGTGAGTGTGATTCACTTGTTTGAAAGAGAGAGAGAGAGAGTTTAACATCAAATAACCATTAAATGAAAATTTATCATATTTATGGTAGGTTTTTAAATGGATTTAAAAGAGAGCTGCGTTCACACATGGAAGAAGAATTCTAGCTCTTTAAAAGACGTCCACGTGTCACAACATGTGAGAGAGGCTTCCATTTTAGTATATATACTAGTAAGAAACCCGGGCAATGCCCAGATGAGCTTGATGCACAGCCATTTGGCATAGATGACATCACAACTGTCCGAAGAAGTATGAAATCTAAAATGAGTGTGATTCACTTATTAGAGAGAGAGAGGGAGAGAGATTAACATCAAATGATAATTAAATGTCATTGAATGAGTACTGTTTTATTATCTTTAAGGTAAATTTTTAATAGGTTTAAAGCTGAGCCATGATCACACATGGAAGAATGATTTATGGTTCTTTAAAAGATGTCCACATGTGACAACATGGGAGAGAGGCTTCTGTTTTAGTATATAGTATAGATAGATAGATAGATTAGTTTAGATTAGATAGGGGGAATTTTGTTGGTTTTTTAGTACACAAAGTATGTAGGTTGCTCGATCGCATCAGTTCCCGCCTTCTCTGCTATTCTTCTTCTTCATCTTCCTCCTAAGCACCTCCAGCACAGACTGAGCAGTGCAGTAGGCGATGGCCTGAACGGTGACCATCGGATTGACCCCGAGGGCTGTCGGGAACACGCTGGAGTCGGCCACAAACAGACCCTCCACCTCCCACGCCTCGCCTCTCGGGTCCACCACTGAGTTCTTCGGATGCACCCCCATCCGGCAGCTCCCCATCTGGTGCGCCGAGCATATGGGCGTTGACAGGTCCCTCAGCCCCCTCCGGCTAGCCGTCCTCACGAATCTCTCGAACTCGTGCGAGCTCGCCCTCTTCACGTCCAGCCTCTCCCCACTCCCGTGGTGGGTCCCGATCTCCGCCGCCCCTGCGGCCGCCATAATTCTCAGCATCTTCTCCACCCCTTTCTTCAGGTTCTCCTCGTCCGCCCCATCCATACGGTAGCCGATTGATGCCGAGGCATCCACCGTGCCCGAGCCTTTGTCCCTAGCCAGCGCGAATATATGTGCGGTGCGGGAGAACCGCGTCATCCGGTCTTTGAAGTCGGTGCCCGATAACCACGGCGTCAGCGCCGAGAACATCCCCGGGTGCAGTGCCGGAGTCTGAATCACCGTACCATACCCTGTCGTCGCCGAATTGAACAGCACCGTTGACATCGCCGTCATGATGCCCCCTTCAAAGCTCTTCTTCTTCTTGTAGCCCTCATCATGCTCCTCCGACCCCCTGCAACCGCTCTCTGGGAAGTAACCCCACGTCATCACCACCGGGTGGAGGTGCAGGTGCATCCCGATGTTTGAGTTCCGCAGCCCACTCCTCTTTAGCAGGACTGGCGTGCTAAGGGCGCCGCAAGCGACGATGGTCACCCTCGACTCGATGATGCAAGTCTTCTTCTCCCCCGACCACCCATTCTCGAACTCGAAGGCCACGCCCGTCGCCACATTCCTCCTCCTCCCCTTGTCCTTGTGTAGCACTTTGAGGGCCTTGCACCCGGGAAGGATCACACCGTTCCCGGACTCGGCCACATCGACAAGCCACGTCTCACCGGTGCCCTTCTTCCGCCCGTCCTTGCACCCGAAGCAGCACCACCCGCAGTAGTGGTCGGGCGGCGAGTTGCGGGGGATGTTGTGGACCGGATATCGGAGCTCAACGCAGCCCTTTCGGAGGACCGCGTTGCTGAGGCTCTCGTCGTGGACCTCGGGCTGGACGCCCATGCGCACGCACACCGCATCCATCGCATCGGCGTACGCGTCGCTGCCGAAGAGCTCCAGCCCCTGCTCGTGCCGCCACTCGTGGATCACGTGGTCGGGGGTACGGAGGGACGCCGACCAGTTGATGGCGGACCCTCCCCCGACGGCGGAACCGGAGAGAACGATCACGCCCGTGTCTTCTGTGGCGAGGAGGCCGCCGCCCTCGTACATCTGGTCCATGGCCTCGCCCTCGAGTAGGGTTAGGTTGCTCCTGGCGTGATAGCCTCCCTTCTCTAGGACGACCACCTTGTACCCTGCTTGGGCGAGGACGCCTGCGATGACACCGCCTCCGGAGCCGGATCCGACGACCACCGCATCGCACACGATTGTGAGGAGGGGCTTGGGCCGTCCGCGGTGGGGCCGGGTGCAGGTGAGGGTCAGACCGGCCGTGGCGAGAGCGGAGGACAGGGTGTCTCTCGAGCTCTCCATGTAGACCAGGGTCCGGTGCAACGGGCCGAGCCGCACTTGGGACCTCTGCTCGTACTTGTTGACCGCGTTTTCCCCATTGCAAATTACAAATTCGGGATCAGGCCCGCAGTACCCCAGTGCTTGCCACGTCGGATTCTCATTCTTCTCGTTGACCTAAAAAACAAGTACCTTGAATGTTAGAAATGTATATAATTAATCCGCATAATACAGGCAATTAATAGGCTCTACAATACCACCTATTGTTATATGAGAGACTTAGCCTTAAGCTCTTTTAGCAGATGATATAATAGCTACAAGACAGGCAATGTTTTAATACAACACCAAGTCAGCCGAACATTGCATGCTACATCAAGTCCCTAGCTCATCCTTATTTACCCTCTCACGTGCTCTATATAAAGAGCATCCATTCAACTCCAGAAAGAGTATCCATTCGCTGATTGACACTACATATAGCGGTTGCTACAATAATTTCACTATAGCTGTTATAGTGATTTTTACTGTAGCTGCTATAGTGAAATCACTGAGCAAGAGTATCGATTCGATTTGTGAAAGTATCAATCTAGCGAATTGTCTGTTGCTACATTGATTAATTTCATTGTAACCACTACAGTGATTTCACTGTAGCAAGATTATCAATTAGCAAAATGGATACTCTTTCTGAAGATGAATCGATACTCTTGCTACTGTGAAATCACTGTAGCAACCGCAACATCCACAGTGTAACCCGATGAATAGATAATCTTGTTGATGACGAATGGATACACATTCTGGAGACAAATGTATAATCTTGTTACAGTATTTTTGTTGTTGTAGCTACAGCAAAATCACTATAGCAATCGCTACATGTATAGTGTTAATCGGCAAATGGATGCTCATGTCAAAGACGAATCAATACTCTTACTGGAAACGAATTGATACTTTTGTTGGAGAAACAATTTTGTAATTTAAAGGGCAAAAATAGTCAACATTTTTTCAGTTAAGGACTTGTTGTACAAACGTGTCCTTCAGGAGGGACTTTAGCTAATATCCTAACAAGTTGTATCCTTTAGCTTCAATATAGACATGTGGAGGGATTTAGGACTAATTAGCCCTTATTATAATCAGATAGGGAAAATTATAGTGACCTCCCCCTAAGTTTTGTTATAATTGTTGGGTGTGGTTTGGTATAATTGCAAGGACACCCGCTCACGTTTGAAATATTGCACTGAGAGATTTTTATTTTATTAGTGGAAACCGGCCTTGTCTCAATGATCATATTTGCATGGTGTCATAAAAAAACTAAAAATACATTTTTGCCCTTACTTTATAAATAAAACAAAATTTAAGAAATTTTATAAATAAATTTGAAAAATGCGAAATGAATTTGAAGCGAAGGATGACTAACAATAATTTTTTATTTTTAAAAGATTTTTACTGATTTTTTAAATTTTTGAGTAAGGTAAAATATGTATTTTTGAAGTTTTTTGATTGCTTGATGCAAATCTTGTTGTCGAGGGTAGGTTTCTACCAATAAAATGAAACATCAAGGGAGGTCAGTGTAATATTTCAAACGTGAGGTGGAGGTGTGCCCGTAATTATGCCAAACCTCAAAGGAGGTTATTGCAATTTTCCAAATCAGATATGACAAATTATCCTTCAAACTAATTTTTAATATTATTTACTATATAAAGAGAAGTAGCTGTTATGAGTTCATCGAGATGAATGTGCATCAATCACAGCTGTATGATGTTGTCGTTCAGGGTAATAATGATCCACTGGTGGGATGTAGGTGCTGCATCATGATGAACATACATCTCAATGTACGCATAACATATATTGCCCTAAAGAGAATTAGACCTTATGACACAAACCAAACGTACAATACCCACTTGTGAGTCAAAGACAATATTAAATAAATATAAATGATAGTAAATGTAATTTTGAGGCTATTTAATTTTACAAGTAATGAAAACATATATAAGAGAGGGACCCCTAAGATCTCTTTCAATAACTCCCCCACTCTTGTTGTCTCTCTCCCTCTCCATACCAAAATCAAATATAGATTGAACTTGCAAATTATAATTATTCGCAAACATTTAACTTAATGAAATGAACAACCATATATAAATAGGCACATATTTCAACAGTTTTTATAAATCACTATTTATAAACAAGTGTCTTGACTTCTTTAATCATAATCTCTCTTTTTGAAAATCTCATCAAAGCAAACTCTTCAAAATATTTGATACTACTTTCTGCAAGATCAATACCAACGGTGCATATTCTTATAGTACGTTGAGTAAAATCCTTATAAATCTTCACATAAAGGATGCTTGGTATTTTGAGCTTGTCCGATCAAGTATTTTTAGGGGGACTTTGCGATCCATCCATTTAATAACCTTTCAATTACAGTAAGGACAAACAAAACTTCCCTATTAGCAATGATCCATTGTTTAAGTTTTAATTACAATAGGTCTAGCAATTGGTAAAATGAATCATATGTCCTTCCATCAATCGTCTAGTTAAACTGGTTTCACAACACAACAAAAAAGTTTTAAAATTCAAAAAAAAATTATCGTGTTGTACATGACCACGAGTTTGCCCCACTTTGTCTGGAGAGAAAGAAATCCTGAGCTACTTATATAATTTTTCCTCCAAGGCATAGAAGACGTGTTTTAATTTTTCCTCCAAGGCATAGAAGACGTGTTTTAAAAACCATGCGCCGCTACAGATTTCGTAAGAACTCCGTAATTAAGCGTGCTCGGGTGAGAGTAGTACTAGGATGTGTGACCACCCTGAGAAGTCATCATGCGGGCAAGGGCAAAGTGGACAATATCTTCTGTGTTTGGGACGGATGTTACAAAATGGTATCAGAGCCGATTCTCCTCGCAATGGGGGGTCTAACCCTACACGAGAATATGTAGCCCTGAGGGGGTGGATTGTGACGATCGACCAAAATCAAACAGACCAAGAGCCAAGACTCCTGAGGCTGTGATGCCAAGATGGATGAGCTGAGGTGTACAAAGCCAAGAGTTTGCCCCATATTGCCTAGAGAGAAGGAAATTATGAGCTACTTATATAATTTTCTCTCATAAACATAAAAGACATGTTTTAAAACCGTGCGCCGCTACGGATTTCGTAAGAACTCTGTAGTTAAGCGTGCTCGAGCGAGAGTAGTACTAGGATGAGTGACCTCCCTGGGAAGTTCTCGTGCGAGCATGGGCAAAGCGAACAATATCTTATGTGTTTGGAGCGGATGTTACACTAACCCTAATTCTACACCATAAATAGTGAACCCAAACCCTAAACCTAATTATATATGCTAAATGGTGAACCCTAATTCTAAATCTACCTTTATACCCTAAATAGTGAACCCTAACTGTAAAACTAATTATATACCCTAAGTAGTGAACCCTAACCATAATTCCTACACCCAAACCATTGTAGTTGCTACGGTGATTTTATTGTAGCTGCTACATTGATTTCAATGTTCTTACAGTAAAATCATTGTAGCTAGAATGATTTTACTGGGGCAACTAAATTATTGTAGCAACAGTGCAACTATAGCAGCGACAGCCAAATCATTGTAGCAGCTATTGTAAATCATTGTTGCAATATTAATGACACTATAACAGATACAATGGTTTTATATGAGAGAGAATTTCATGGGTAGAGTTGGCATTTTAAAAAAATAACTCATAAAAAACGGTTAGAAGATGGTCTTTTAAGCATACAAACCGTTGTACATAATCATCTTTTAATCGAAATTCATTGCGTGGTACTTATTGTAAACCAATATTATTTTGTTCACTTAATGTAAACCAATACTATTATCTTCGACCTACAATAAATTAGCACTATTTTTTTTATCATAGGAACTATATAGTCACATGTTCAAATATTATATACATCTAATGAATATTAAAAACTATGTATCTCTATATATAAACATGTATTGTGTAGATATATGTATAATAGGTATTCTAATGAATAATATCCTTCTTACTTACCTAAAAACTTATATATTTTGAATCAAGGGTTAGATCATTAGATTTAGATTTTGCAACAAAGTTGGTTTCCACAAAAAAAGTATTCATTGATAAAGATTAATGGACAAAATGATCCACAACCGTTCAAGCAGATTATATTTAACAATAATGACTTGTAAATAGATGCTTTAGCGTTAGGTCCTACCATTTGAAAAATATATATCCATTTTAACCCTATATACAATTGTATAGGAAAATCACATGAAGAGTAACAATTCGGTAATAAACAGTAACATTTTTTGAAATCACTTTTTTTCACTGTAACTGCTACAGTGATTTTACTGTAGCAAAGTGTAACAATCTGCTACAGTACTTTGAGATTGTTACACTTTGTTACAGTACACAGATTGTTACACTTTGCTATAGTGAAATCATTAAAGCCATCTCTATATATGCTACAGTGAAATCATTGTAGCAAATAGTAATAATCTTCAAAGTACTATAGTTAAAGAGTAACAATTGCATATTGTTAGTCTTTGCTTCAGTGAACATTTGTGATTTTAGGACAAGGGGCACTTTGTCATATAAAGAAGAGAAAAGTCAACGGAGAAACCCACCGTAAATGCATCTTTTCGAGAGGGACCTGGTGCAAAACTCTATTTGTCTGTCCATTTTACCAAACGGATATGTTGTCAGGGACCTAACACTAAGTCCCCCAATATTAATATTTTCGAACAGATTATAGATTAGAGAGCCAACTATATGTATGTTACTAGGGCTGGCACAAGCTTGAGCCTGCGACAGACTCAAACAAGCCCGGGCCCTAGGGGTGTTTATCAGTTCGGGTTGACCCGCCAAACTGAACCGAACCGATCTATTTGGTTCGGTTTGGATCGGGTATTTTTGACCGTTCGGTTTGGTTCGGTTCCAAAAAAAAAAAAAAACCGCTATGGTCGGTTAGGTTCTGGGTTGTGAGGTTTTTAACCCAAACCATTGGTACTATAACCTCAGTAGTTACAACTATACAGTGTAAAGTCTCACTAATATTATACATTACATGGTGGTGACCTCAATTACCACCATTCGATGCATTCAAAACTTTCAAGTGTTCAACGGTGTGATAAAACTGAAAAGTGAAGGGTGTTACCTACATAATTACTAGTACCCCAAATCCCAACTTATGAAATATCTCAAAGTGAAAAATTAAGGGTGTTACTAGTAATTCTATAGGGGCAAATAGCAGCACCCAAAGTTAAAGACTTAAAAATAAAATCTAAACTAACTCAGCGACTTAACCATTCACGCCTCACGGTGTAACGACGAGTGATTTGAAAGACCCACAGAACCGAACCGAACCAAACAGAACTTTTCCGGTTTGGTTTGGTTCGGTTTTTACCAAGGAATGGTTTGGTTTGGTTCCATTTTCTAGAGAACCGATCAACTTCGGTTCGGTTCCAAATTTATCAAAACACCGAACCAACCCGAACCATGAACACCCCTACCGGGCCCAAAGGGTTTTGTTTTTTATGCGGCTCAAGTCCAACCCTTTTTGGATTCTGACTTTTGATACGAAATCCAAGTCCTAGCCCTGTCATTGGTTTGGCCCTAACTCCTAACTAAAACTTGGGTCCGAAAAACCTTAAATCGTTGATTTTCTTTGGTGGAGTTGTTTTACATAGGTTTGACAATTGGGTGTGTCGGGTCATGTTCCTGTCGTGTCTAGTTTTGGGTCGTGTCCAAAATCCCTAGACCCGAACCCGACCCGTTTAACTAATTGTGTCTAGACCCTAAGCCCATACAAACTCGCTTATAAACAGATAGACCCGATAAGACCTGTTTACCACATGTGTCTATTCAGTTGACCCGATCCGACTCGACCTGACCTGACCCGATAAGATCCGCTGGTACTACTATCCTATATACTACAGTATCGGATTGCAGGTAGACCTGACCCGACCTGACCTGTTGAATTTTAAACGGGTATTCTCGGGTCTACCGTATCTAGACCCTAAACCTTGACCTGACCCATTTATTAAATGGGTTAGTCATGTTGACTCGTTTACAACCCGAACCTGTTTAACCCAAACCCAAACCCGCTAATTTCATGTCGGGTCTACCATGTCGGGTCCATAATTGCCAACCCTAGTTTTACATCAAGCAACTTGTTATTAGGGTTGACAAAAGGTCGGGCTTAGGCCAGACTCAAGAAAGTCCAGGCATTGTCCCATATTTATAGTCTTGACTCGGCCTATTTGACATCGGGTTAGCTTATACACGTGGCTCGAGCCCGGACCCATACGGCATGGATCAGCCCCTTTTGTAGAACTAGTGCACTGGGCATGTGTGTTTCATGTGCAGCAGTTTATTTTTTTTGAGAACCTTGTTGCATGTGCAACAACAGTTACTGATCTATTGATCCTTTTACACGTACATAAATTAAAAATAATCATTTTAGTACAAAGTATGGACATGAAATAATGATAGAAGCATAAGGGCATATTGTTAATTTTTGTAGGACCACAATGGGAATTGCAAGAATGTTACATTTCCTTCCTTGTTTTTGTTTTAATGGTATATGATCCAAATATGGGGTATATGTAGACTATATAAATGTCAAATTGTATTATCTACACAAGTTAGAGAGACAATCAGGTTTTAGGTATGGGTATTGAGATACCCATACCCATACCTTACAGTTAAATCGAGTATAGTTCCTATACCCACCATACACTACCCAAACCTTGTATAACTCATATCAATATCATACCCAAACCTTGTAAAAATCTTGTACAACCCATACTCATATATATACTTGAAAGTACATTTGTATCTATACTCATACCAGATGTTTCGGGTTGGGGTCGGGTCACAAGTTAGAGGAGCAATTGGGTTTCAGGTATAGATATTGGAGTATCCATAACCATACCCGAAAGTTGATTGGATAGCGTTCCTATGCCCATACCCTACCCAAACATTTTTCTTGAGAGGGGTAAAATGAGAAATAAAATGTGCGATGGAAACAAGAATGGGTTAGTGGAATTGTGCTTCCCATTATAGCACTTGTTTTATAAAAGGATAAATAAGATTCAGTTGATTAGTGGCAAAGAAGAGAAGAGTAAAATGGAAAACAAAAAATAGGATGGAAGGAAGAATGGTTTGGTGAGTTAGTGTGATTGCTATTCCCATAATAGCCCTTGGTTTTTTAAATGGAAAAATAAGACTCAATTAATTAGTGGTAAAAGGGTATTATTTTTCGATGGTATTTTGATTTGTGTAGCGATAGAACGAGAAGGACAAAAATGACATATTACAGTCATAGCCATTGTATTAAAATTAAATACAAGAACTCATACGAAAGGATGAAAGGACCCAAAACTACGGATTCATCGGGAGGGGTATGGATACACCAAAATGCATGGGTAAGATAAAATCAATGACATGAACTGTGGACACGGAACTGAGATATTCGCCTACATGCTCCATGCAGAGTGTTGGATGTCGTCTATCCAAAGATATAAAAACACCCCTTAGAGTCTCTCTCTCTCTCTCTCTCTCTCTCTCTCTCTCTCTCTCTCTCTCTCTCCTTGACTATATTTGTGTAGCTGTGAGTATGATTCATGGGTTCTACTACCGTACATAATGGAAAATTTTCGGTACCATACTAAACCCACCTGTAGCATCAGTTTCATTCTCCATGCATCAAAGTGGTGGGAGCATTATTCTAGGGGCCATGCAATGAGCCCTAGGGAGATGCCTCAGATCCACCATAGAGCCATCGGATGGTCCCTATGAATTTTGGTATGGTACCGAAGTCGGTACTATAGAATCATAGTAACAATATTCTCCAATCGAAATATTAAAAAAATCACGAACTCAATGACAAATGAATTATTCTCTGAACTATTCAGCAACATGGTGTCACACCTAAACTAAATCTCGAATTATTCATAAATAATTCACGAATTTTGTAAATAAGTTATGATTTTTTTGTGTGTGATGCCTATTTTATATATATATATATATATATATATATATATATATATATATATATATATATATATATATATATATATATATATATATATATATATATAGGGTCAGGATCGGATGACCCAGCAAAATTTTGACCCATTAATAACCCAGCACCCTTTGAGGTACATAGAGGTTTTAGAATGGGTTGATTTTTTGTAGACATGTTGTCTATGATATGTTGATCATCCTCACAAAAAATCAGCCCATTCTAAAACCTCTAGGTGCATCAAAGGGTGCTCTTCAAATCAACAGTTAAAATTGACAGTAAAAAACCGTTGATTTGAAGTGCGCATTTGATGCACCTAGAGGTTTTAGAATGGACTAATTTTTTGTGAGGATGATCAACATACCATAGACAACATCCCTAAAAAAAATCAGCCCATTCTATAACCTCTAAGTGCCTCAAAGGGTGCTGGGTTATTAATGGGTCAAATTTTGCTGGGTCATCCGATCCTGACCCATATATATATATATATATATATATATATATATATATATATATATATATATATATATATATATATATATATATATATATATATATATATATATATATATATATATATAGGGTCAGGTTCAATGGACACTATTTTTGCACTCAATTTTTTACACCGATTTTCAAACTATTAGATAGAGGTTTAGAATTTCTTGATTTTTTGTGAGCATAATCATTTTGTCTTAGATAACACATCTACAAAAAATCAGCACATTCTAATGCCTCTAGACTTATTAAATGTGCTCTTCAAATTAACGATTAAAATGGATGGTTGATAAAGCCTTTTAGTTTTGATGTACTTGGAGGCTTTAGAATGTGCTGATTTTTTGTGGATGTGCTATCTAAGTCGAGGTGATTATGCTCACAAAAAATCAAAAAATTCTGAAACCTCTATCTAGTTGATTTGAAAATCGGTGTAAAAATTTAAGTGCAAAAACAGTGTCCAATGAACCTGACCCATATATATATATATATATATATATATATATATATATATATATATATATATATATATATATATATATATATATATATATATATATATATATTTATATATATATATATATATATATATATATATATTTATATATATATATATATATATATATATATATATATATATATATATATATATATATATATATATGGGGACGGGGAGCCTGGACCTCAGGTGCAGCATGAATGCTGCACCCGGGCCTGCATAAACGACACCTGTTACGTTTACCTGTGCGGTGCGGCAGATTAAATGGGATTAAATGAGCTGCAAGCTTAGGTCCGTTCGATCAAAATGAATCAAACGACAAAAAATCCCGCTTATATACCCGGCTACAACACAAAAATCCCATTTAATCTTTATCCGTTGGATTGATGGGATCGAACGGTCCAAAAAAAAAATCGCTGTTACTGTAGCGGCTACAGTAACAACGAATTTAGTTTGGGCCATTCGATTGCAATCAATCCAACGGATGGGACGATTGTTGTGTCCGTTCGATTTCCATCCGTTGGATTGATGGGAATCGAACGGACCAAATTAATTTCGTTGTTACTATAGCGGCTACAGAAACAGCGAAAAAATTTTAGACCGTTCAGTCCCCATCGATCCAACGGATGGAAATCACCAAGACCCATTTTGTGTCGTTCGATTTCCATCCGTTGGATCGATGGAAATCGAATGACCCAAAATTGATTCGCTGTTACTGTAGCGGCTACAGTAACAGTGAATTTTTTTTTGACCGTTCGATCCCCATCGATTCAACGGATGGAGATTAAATGGGATTTCTGTGTTGTAGCCTGGGTATATCAACGGGATTCGGTGCCGTTTGATTCATTTTGATCGAACGGACCTCAGCTTGCAGCTTATTTAATTCGCCGCACCGCACAAGTAAGCGTAACAGGTGTCGTTCATGCAGGCCCGGGTGCAGCGTTCATGCTGCACCTGAGTTCCATGCTACTCGTCCCCTATATATATATATATATATATATATATATATATATATATATATATATATATATATATATATATATATATACATATATATATATATATATATATATATATATATATATATATATAGAGAGAGAGAGAGAGAGAGAGAGAGAGAGGAATGGGATGCTGCCTATCAAAGCAGCGTTTTTGCTGCTTGAGACATTGTTTGACCATCCTAGAAGTTTTGGAATTTGATGAAATTTGGTGAGGGTGTTGTCTAGGGTAAGATGATCATCCTCACAAATTTTCATCAAATTCCAAAACTTCTAAGAGGGTCAAATGGTCGAAGCAAAATGCTGCAGATTTTAACGGCGACTGCAGACGACTGATTTTGTTTCGACCATTTGAACCCCCTAGAAGTTTTGGAATTTGATGAAAATTTGTGAGGATGATCATCTTACCCTAGACAACACCCTCACCAAATTTCATCAAATTCCAAAACTTCTAGGATGGTCAAACAATGTCTCAAAGCAGCAAAAAATGCTGCTTTGATAGGCAGCATCCCATTCCTCATATATATATATATATATATATATATATATATATATATATATATATATATATATATATATATATATATATATATATATATATATATATATATATATATATATATATATATATATATATATATATATATATATATATATATATATATATATATATATATGAGGAATGGGATGCTGCCTATCAAAGCAGCATTTTTTGCTGCTTTGAGACATTGTTTGACCATCCTAGAAGTTTTGGAATTTGATGAAATTTGGTGAGGGTGTTGTCTAGGGTAAGATGATCATCCTCACAAATTTTCATCAAATTCCAAAACTTCTAAGAGGGTCAAATGGTCGAAGCAAAATGCTGCAGATTTTAACGGCGACTGCAGACGACTGATTTTGCTTCGACCATTTGAACCCCCTAGAAATTTTGGAATTTGATGAAAATTTGTGAGGATGATCATCTTACCCTAGACAACACCCTCACCAAATTTCATTAAATTCCAAAACTTCTAGGATGGTCAAACAATGTCTCAAAGCAGCAAAAAATACTGCTTTGATAGGCAGCATCCCATTCCTCTATATATATATATATATATATATATATATATATATATATATATATATATATATATATATATATATATATAGAAATGCTAGAATGCGGCATGCGGTAAGTGCGGCACCTACCGCATGCCGTCTGATGCACCGCTGCGTGCATGCGATGCACGCAGCGCGTGCATCAGACGGCTGCGGTGCTGTGCCGCACATACCGCATGCCGCAGCATAGCATGCCCCTATATATATATATATATATATATATATATATATATATATATATATATATATATATATATATGCTAAAATGCGGCATGCGGTGCGTGCGGCATCGCACCGCAGCCGTCTGATGCACGCGCTGCGTGTATGCGATGCACGCAGCAGTGCATCAGACGGCTGCGGTGCGATGCCACACGCACCGCATGCCGCATTCTAGCACTTCCCTATATATATATATATATATATATATATATATATATATATATATATATATATATATATATATATATATATATATATATATATATATATATATATATATATATATATATATAGGGGCATGCTATGCTGCGGCATGCAGTGCGTGCGGCACTGCACCGCAGCCGTCTGATGCACGTGCTGCATGCATCACATGCACGCAGCAGTGCATCAGACGGTTGCGGTACAGTGCCGCACTTACCGCATGCCGCATTATAGCATTTCTCTCTCTCTCTCTCTCTCTCTCTCTCTCTCTCTATATATATATATATATATATATATATATATATATATATATATATATATATATATATATATATATATATATAGAAATACTAATGTAATATAATATGTTTTATGTTTTATGATTAATTTCAAACTTCTCCTGAACTTATTTCGAATTTTTCGGATATTTTTCGAACCCCAAATTTTGCCCCCTCACCAAATTATTCTCAAACAATTTGTTATTATGCACCAGACTAAAGTTTACTGTCCAACCAACTTTTCTTGACTGACATGAGTTACGAATAAGGAAATCGATGATATTAATTTGGTGGGAAGGGAATGATTATATTTAGGAGATTCCTGGGTCACCAGCAGCCCCTTTAGGTTTTGAACCGGGTAAAGACACAATGGGTTTAGAGATTTCAGTCCCAATGGAGGTGGCGCATGCCTGGGCAGTGGAACAGATCTGTGGCTTCTTGGATGCAGCAAACAAGGGGCTGAGGAATCCATGGAGGAAGACAATGAATCAGGGAGCAGGGATGGATCGGGGGAAGATCCTCAGTCGACGGTTCTAAACAACGCGAGGACTAGCAACAGGGCGCGATCCAAAGGCAATTCGAAAGAAAAACTTGTGTTATGGGGTCATCTCCTTAAGAAACCTGGTAAGGGAGGGCCGCTCCCAACTACTCTACTATCTTCTCTCCCTCAATGAAAATCCTTTTCTGGAATTGTCGGGGGCTGCTCTGCCCAATAGTGATTGGGCATTTACGGGTAATAGTGCGGTAGTGTAAGCCACAGGTCCTTATGCTCGCAGAGAGTCATGTGCAAGAGATGCAGTTGAGGAAGGTGAAGTCTTTATTTCAAGGTAGGTTTGAAGTTGTGTGCATTCCTTCTGATGGGATGTCTGGTGGTATAGTGTGTATGTGGCGGCCAGGGCCGGGATAGCTACTGCTTTGTATTGCCAGAAACAAATAATTCACTTGGTTGTGACTAGCCTCATTCCTCAACCGATTGTTCTTTCTGCTATTTATGCGAGTAACTGTGAATGAGAACGCAACAGTTTTATGGGCTGAAATTCAAATGCTGGGAGGTCTGCAAATCCTCTGGTGTCTGCTCGGTGATTTTAACTATGTTCTCGCTACTGAAGAGAAAAGGGGTGGTCAACCTTTTCGGTGGATGCCAAGCACTAGAGCTTTTCTGAAGACTCTAATTGTATGTGGCCTTCCTGATGTCCCGTTTTGGGGAGATCCATACACTTGGTGAAACAATAGGCACGATGACGCTCGAATTTGGAAGCACCTTGATCGATGTTTTGTGAACTCACACTGGACATTGGCGGTAGATGACACGTCCGCTCAACATCTTCCTAGATTTGGATCTGATCATTCACCAATCCTACTCTTCACTATGTCTAATACCTACCTGCCTCGTGTGACATGGCAATTCCTAAACTTCTGGCTTGCTCGGGATGATTATCATCAGGTGGTGATCAATAATTGGATCAGAGGGGCGAGTTGTGAGATGAACTTACCGTTTGTGCGGCGCTCTCTGAACCAGTAAAATAAACTTGAAGTGGGGGATATTCACTCTTTGGTGGGTTCCTTGTGGACTCAACTAAATCGTCTTGGGAGGAGTTCGATAGGCGGTGAAGGATCGGTTGAATGGGGTAGTTTAAAGGATCAACTTGATTGGGCATTGAGGCACCAAGAGGCTATCTGGGCTCAGAAGTCTTAGGTGCAGTGAATCCGAAGGGGGGCCAGAATACAGTTTTTTTCCATTTGAGCACAAAAGTTCAGAGGGCCAAAAATCGTATTCGGAGCCTTCAGATTGGTGGGCAGGTGATTTTGGATGGTTGACAACTTCCAAGTCTGTTGATGGAGTTCTTTAAACAGAGACGGACTCGAAAGAATCATTTGTCGTTTCACCTGTTGGATGGTTTTCCTTCTAGTATTACCCTTCAATGAATGAATTCCTCATTAGGATTCCTGATATTGGTGGAATTAGGTGAGTCGTGTTCGCTACACCGAATAACAAGTCGCCTGAACCAGATGGGCTAAATGGTGAATCTTATAAGAAATTTTGGAATCACATAGGGGAGTATGTGGTCAGAGATGTCCAGATTTTCTCGAAATGGGGTTCTTTCGGTAGGTTGGAACGACACAACTGTAGTCCTAATCCCAAAGATTACTAATCCCTCTAAACCGAACGGTTTTCGACCGATCAGTTTGTGCAATCAAAGATATAAGTTTATATCTAAGATTATGACTAACCGACTGAAACTGATCCTTCCTTTGATCATTTGTGAAGAGCAACATGCCTTTATTCTGGGCCGAAAATTACGTGATAATGTCATCTTGGCTCAGGAGATTTTACATTCCATTCATGTGGCACCCAAGAGGTATGCAGCAATGGCAATAAAAGCAGACCTCTACAAGGCATATGGTCGTATTCAGTGGGAGACCTTGGAGGTAATCCTTACAAAGTTCGGTTTTCATCCGATTTGGAATTCTTGGGTTATGCAGTGTGTGAAATCGACTAATATGCGGTTGTTGATCAATGGCGAAGAAACTCAGATATTCCGACTTAGTTGTGGGCTGTGACAGGGTGACCCTTTATCAGGTCATCCATTGGGAGGTCGAAACGAGTCTTCTGGAAGGAGATATCGATGGTTTTGTCACACGAAGGAATCCTCAGCCAGTTGCAACTCTAGCGTATCCCGATGACTTCTTGTTCTTTACTAAGGCAACGGTACTTGATGCTTGGGGTCTCCGGGGGGTGATTGATAGGGTGGCCAAAAATACAGGGTTAAGCTTCAGCCCAAACAAATTAGCGGTTAAATTCTCTCTGAATGTTCCAGTGGTGTAGCGTCGGCGGGTCCTGACTGCTTTATTGATGGTAGAGGAATCAGGTCCATGGATGCATCTGGGCACCCCGATTAATGGATGCTGCATTCCAAAGGCCCAATTTCAGTTTGTAGCCAGTTAGGTAGAGGCTAAACTATCCGGATGGAAAACTAACACTTTATCGCAAGCTGGTTGTTTAGCGTTAATTCAATCGGTGTTGGCCATGATTCCAGTACACTCAATGATAGCGGGGGGATTGCCGGTGGGGATACTACACCAGTTGGATCAAGTGTGTTAAGCGTTTTTTTTTCCATCAAACTGGGGAGAGGCATCTGCACCTCATTTCATGGGAGACCATTGCTCAGGAGAAAGATTTGGGTGGGCTTCAGTTGCAAAGTTTTCAGAAAATACAACTTGGGATCACCAATCTAAGGTACACCTTGAAGGATAACAGGGCCAAGGCTTGTTGGATTAGAGATAATATCAGCTAAATGTGGACATGTGGCAACGTTGGCCTGGGCGGCGGGCATCCTGTTGGTTGAGGCGGACAATAAAGGGGATCCAAAGGTTAGCGGTGGTTCCAAAGGGGATACGGTCTAAGTATTTATGTATGCTTTCGGAGCTTCTTGGGGAAGAAGGCGTAGCTGGGGGTAGTCCTCCCAAGTGGTTGGGGGCCGGGTTATGGTTACTGCGGGTTCCTCCGAGGGTGCACTTATTTCTGACCAAGGTTTTGCTTGGAGCCTTACCTACAGCTGACCTTTTGCGTCACCGGATTAGTATGGAATTGGGTGTTTCCCTTGGTGTGGTGAGGCTAATGAAGACATCACTCATGTTTTCTGGGTCTGTCCTAAAGCTATAGAGTACTGGAGATGTGTGCATAGGAGTACGAGACTCAATTTTTTTGACCTGGAGTTGCTAGCACCGATCGCTAAGGAGGAGTGAAAGGGGCATTCTCTGGTTCCGGGGAGGTGCTGGTGGTGTCCATGTGGAAGCTGTGGAATGTTAGGTGTGCCAAATTATTTTCTCACTGTTAACGGATAGTCCCACATCGGTAAGGGAGGCACCCATCACCCGCTTAATATACCCCCTGTGGACCTCCCCTTACAAGCCGGTTTTGTGAGGTGCGAGGGTATCTAACATGGTATCAGAGCTAGCCCGTCTCCTGCTCCTGCTCCTGTTCCCGCTCCGGGTGCTCCCCACCGATGATGCCTTGCCACGCGTGCTCCGCGTGAGGGGGGATGTTAACGGATAGTCCCACATCGGTAAGGGAGGCACCCATCACCCGCTTAATATACCCCCTGTGGACCTCCCCTTACAAGCCGGTTTTGTGAGGTGCGAGGGTATCTAACACTCACAAAGACATGGATTGCCAAGTTTTAGCTAGTCAGAGTATAGCCCTCAGCTATCAATTTGTCTTGAATTCGAAGCCTCGATTACAGTTTTCAGATGTTTGCCCCAGACTACAATATATTATCTGGGCGGATAGCTCCTTCAAGGCAAATACAAAGATAGCGAGTGGGGCATGGGTCCTAACATCTGTATCCGGGCATCAGCGTGCAACTGTGGCAATGAGATGCAAGGCTGAATCACCACTCCAGGCGAAGTTATGGGCTATAAAAGGGGTTTTTGAGGAGCTTGTCAAGCGTGATATTCTTAAGGTTGTGGTGTTGACAGATGCTACTCGAAGTCTTTGGTGCTGGGTAAAGGATGCTCTTCAGACCTATGTCCCCTCCTTATTTCTTGCATGCAGGCTTGGAACTAGTTGCAGGAGGTTTCGGTCTGGTGGATTGAGCAATCGGCTAATAGTGTAGCAAACTGGCTAGCTAGGGAAGCTCGGGTGAACGGGCTAGAAGGTTACTGGGAGTCTGCACTCCCCGGTCCTATTGCTGTCCTCATGTCGGAGGACCTACAGGTCATGATGTATTGACCCCGTCTGGTTTACCAAAAAAAAAGTAGCCGATTCTAACTAGGCTTTGCTCAATTAGTATATAATAGATTGGGGGGCATTAATTCCCACCTAGGACCTCCCTTTATAAGCCGGTTTTGTGAGGATGTGGGTATCCAAGGATCAAGGGGACACAACATAGCTGGTATCAGAGCCTAGGTTATCCCATGCCTATACCACAGTGCCACCGCTCACCGTCCCTAGGTCCATGAGCAAGGGGGAAATTCTGAGAGTGCCCCACCGAGAGGTGTCCCAAGTTTCGAGAGCCCATTACCGTTGTGGGAAGGGAGGATGTTGGGTTTAGTCTCACATTGATAACATGGTGGATGGTGGTGGTTTAATAAACCCACATTGGTCCTCCACTTAATTACAAGACGATTTTGTGAGAAGGCAAATATTCAGGGGTCAAGGGGACCCAACACCAATTACTGTAGATGATAAAGCTAACCCAGCCCAATTTAATATGAAATTCTGAATGATATCGACTCAGATAAGGGTTGGCTATGTTTGACTAAAACAAGTCAACAAGGTCCACACATATAGGGGGTGTTGGCATCATTCCAGATTTGTTCGTTTCTATCCACAAGTTCATATTTTAAAATCAACGGATACTATTTGTCTTATCGGAATGAAGGACATTAGGATGATAATTTCACTCTATCCTCTTCAATGCTAACGAGAACACTGAACCACCATATTACATTGAAAATATAAATTGGTGGTATTATCCTCTTTGGGATGAGGTTTAAGCGGAAAAACAGTTCCTCATGCCAAATAACCGCATAATGTCCGGTGATAAAGTCTTGGCAATTGAAGTCCAAAACCACCATTGAAAATTTTCAAGTTAAACCAGAGGAAAACAGGTGCTATGCATGTGTGCAAAGAGACGATGGGGATAAAAATGTGTTTGTGTGTGTGTGTGTGTGTGTGTGTGTGTGTGTGTGTGTGTGAGAGAGAGAGAGAGAGAGAGAGAGAGAGAGAGAGAGAGAGAGAGAGAGAGAGAGAGAGAGAGGTAGGTTGTGTGTGGGTAGAGATCACTGGGCTTGGTTGGTTCAGCCATTCGTGAGATCATAATATTTTTTTACATAATACTGTTTTTGACTGAAGGTAGGCGTTTGAAAGTAGCCCGAACGCATTAGGTGTTGGTCGACACCTTCAGGGCCCACTTGCATTGAACACCCCGCTACTAGATATTGACTCGATGCAAGCAGAATCGATCCCAGGTCTTTGACACCAACCCACCCACCAGGCCTTTACCAACTCACTAGCTGGCACTTACAGTGGGTATTATCTGAATTGGTATGTAACATTCAATTCTCACTACATAGGAATGGCTAGAGGAAAGCTTGCACGATGTACATGTCCTAAGAGGGATGAGGATACACAAAGAGAAATTACGACGGGGCCTTTATGGAAAGCGATCGTGTGATGTGGCTGTTTTCTGGGTTAGTGAAAAAATCTTTTCTTTTTTTCTTTTTGTCAATTAAACTTTAATAACCATCATTTTTTTTTGCTGGATCAAGTTGGCGGTCAAGAGGATAGAGCGCTAGGGCAAGGTCTTAAAGAAATTCGGAGATCGAAACGGAGGAAGACAGTATCTGCTATTTATTAATTTCATAATCCCATGAATATGACATCAACGACCATGATTTGCATATGCAAACAAGACACAACGACCTCGAGAGAAAATTTTTGGGTTGGGTTTTGCCCAATGAAACCCACACACACACACTCAAAAGAAATATGGCTGATCCGACAGGCAGATCGTGCGCACGACGTGGGAGCAGATTGTGGGCACGACTTACTCAGGTTGTGTACACGACCCGATATTTCTGCACACGCGGATGAGTTGAGGGGTTGCAGTTTGTTGTTGTTTCTTGGCCTATTTGAGAAGGTTTTTGGGTCTCTCTCTAGCATGCGTTTTCTCTCCTATTTAATCGGAAGTATATTGTGATCCGAGGCCCTCGTGCAGCGGAACACGACGTGCATAGATCCACCATGGTGAAGACGGCCATCGACAGGACCAAGCAAATAGATAAACATTAGCAAAATATCTAAGAAATTACTATGACAGATGACGATCAATGGATTCACTAGTATGGGGATAACCGAGTACATGTTTGTCTGTCTCTAACCATCCATCATACACCCACAAAGAGATACCCCCCTCAAGAGAATAGATCACATAATCCGACACCCTGAAGAACACCGAAGAAAACCATTCTCGAGACCTTCCGGTCTCCAATGGATTCCTCGTCCTCTTCCTTGATGACGTTGCTACCTTCTAAACTCTCTCTTGTGTTACTCTTGTGCCTCTATGATACCCTAGGTTCGTCTTAGAACCTCCTATTTATAAGCTTGCATTTGTATCCAACTTGGAGAATGAATCCCACACGAAAATGCAGGCCGAACCGCCTCACTTGTGTGCTGCCAGCCCAGATCATGCGCAAGACTTGGGGAGAATGTGTGCACGATCTGCCAGTGCAAGTCGTGCACACAACCTAAAAAAGTCATGCACACTATCTTCCTGGCAGATCCAATCTTCTACCCTTGTGCTCTGTCTTCCGTCGTTCCTTCTCGCACAAATCTTAGAGTTGTATGTGGCTTGTTTGGAGCCACATCTTCAATAAAGCATAGGGAGGCTCTAGGGTTAGATAGAAAAGAAGAACCCCTAGCGATCATCGACGATAGCTAGGTAGTGGTTCAAGATCGTCTACGAGAAGAAGGGTTCGCTTGAGAAGAAGAAGGATCCGAGGGAGTGCCGGTGCGACGCTCCCCCCGGGCTCTTGGTGTGCTCTTGGTGATGGTGATACGTGGTGTGGCTTCTTGATCGATAATTAAGAGAGCAAATTGAAGGACGAGGAGAGATAGGAGGCTCGATCTAGGGCTTGCCACAATTAGAGTGAAGTGAGAGGAGGAGGGAATAGAGAAGGAGAAAAGAAGAGAAAGAAAGAAAATGGAGGATGAGGATACGGGGTGCTGATTGTCATCTGGGTTCTTTAACATCTACCTCCGCTTTTACTTCGGGCGCCTTTATCTCTCGGCATATGCTCCGCTATATCTCTGTATCTCTTGGGTTGGTATTCTCTACTTTGTGTGTTCTGTGGAAGGGATCAAAGAGGGTTTTGCTAGGGCCTGACAAACGACGACCCACTGGTCGTGTAATCTTTGATCGATGATAATCCAATATTTGATTGTGTGTGGTATTTTGTGATTTGTTCCATTGTGTGGTTGTCTCATATTCTCTTTGTCGGTTTATTTAGCATGATCTCCGTGGGCTCCCGTTCTTTGATCCGGAAACAATGCTTCCGGTTGCACTTCAACAGATCATCGTAGTGTGTGCGCGACCAGTGCCCGCCCGACTCTCGGGCAGGCGCATCAGGCCGGGGGACTCAGATGCCCAACAGTGGTATCAAAACAAGGCTCGGTGTGTTGGGATTTGAGGAAGGTGGAACCATCAAGGAAGATAGTTTGAGAATCAAAAAAGTCAATGGTATAAATTTTAAATTTGGAAGATACAGATAAGGACTTCTATTTCCATCTGGGTAGAAAGGCGAACAATTCGGAGTGGGTGTCCAAGGAAGGATTGGATGACTCTCAACAGCAAGGTATTGGGTCATTTCTCTCAAGCCTGAAAGATCTCCAAGGAGAAAACCACCACGGCTTGAAGCTCGAGCACGTGAGTGCGTAGGAAAGGTAGAGCAAGTTCTAAAAAGGGCTCTGGGACGGCTGAAAGCAATTAAAGATGCTTAGGTCGACGGAATCACAAATCTCATTGGATCATCAGGTACCGATGATGGAAATCTCTTAGAGGCACTGTTGAGGCCAAGGATAAGTACTGGATAGCAGAGCCACGTGTGGCCCATGGGGCATGATTCTCTGGCCATGTTAGGGTGTAATGGTTGCAGATGATGAACATATGATTCTCGGAGACAGACCTGTGCATCGCTTGAGGGTATGGATAGTACACATTCTCTTGGTGTTCGTCATATTCTAGATTTCGAGAGGCGCCGATTTAAATCCTTCTTTCCGGATTTAGATCCTCACAGATAAAGGACCATTGATTGGTGGAGCCCTGAAAGTTTCGAATGGCAGTTCTTTAATCTTGGAGGGAGGCTGTAGTGGAGATTGATATAAAGTCGCGACAAGGATGGTTCCGAGAGTAGTGGGTTCAGCAAAGAACAAGTCTGTAGGTGGAGCGATCTCATGCGTGCGGAAGACGTGCGGGAACCTGGTGTAGGGTGACCAAGGTTGAGACAAGTCAATGGATTATCCCAGACTCTTAGTATCGGCGACGATGATGTGATAGCAATGACGATGACGTGGTGGAGTTTTCGGGTGTTGGGCATCATAGGGCCAAGGTGAAAATGGTTAAGTTTGACCCAATGAACCCCCCCCCCCCCCCCCTATACACACACATACAAAACCCTAGATAGAGGTTTCATAATTTGTTAATTTTTTGTGAGGGTGTTAACCTTACCTTAGATAGAGAGAGTAGGGCTAGCAATAGGTCGTGTCATGTCGTGTCCAAAACCCCTAAACCCGGACCCGACCCATTTAACTAATCGTGTCTAGACACTAACCCTATACCCAACCCATTTATAAACGGGTAGACCCGCTAAGACCCATTTATTTATTTATTATTTATTTTTTTTAATTTTATATTTTGTTGCAACTCACCATCATGGGTGTCCTGATCATAGCCGTCCATTGAACCCATCGCACACTGTGATCGGATGCTCGGTGGGCCCGACCCAACCCATTGATTTTTAAACGGGTCTTAAACGGGTCAAACAGGTCGAAGATAAAACCAGGACCCAACCTGCTTACTAAATGGGTTAGTTGTGTTGACCCGTTTACGACCCGAACCTGTTTAACCCATGCTCGAACCTTGCTAATTTTCTATCAGGTCATGTCAGGTCTGCCATGTCGGGTTCAAAATTTCCAGCCCTAAGAGAGAGAGATCGGGGGCAGAGAGAGAGACAGAGAGAGAGAGAATGAGAAAGAGATCGTGGGAGAGATAGATCAGAGAGGAGAAATGAAGAGAGAGATCGGAGAGAGAGAGATACGAAGAGAAAGAGAGATACGGAGATTAGAGAGAGATACGGAAAGAGAGAGAAAGAGAGAGATATCATGGGGAAGAAAGAGAGACAGAGAGGGAGAGGGAGAGATATGCACAGAGAGAGAAAGAGACACACAGAGAGAGAGAAGGATCGGGGAAAGATAAAGAGAGATCGGGAAATAGAGAGAGAAATGGAGGGGGAGGGAGAGAACCGGCGAGAGAGAGTTGGGGGAAGAGAGAGAAAGACAGAGAGATAAAGAGAGAGAGAGAGAGAGAGATGGAGAGAAAGAGAGAGATACATGGAGCAGAGAGAGAGACAGAGAGAAAGAGAGATATACAGAGAGAGAAAGAGAGATCGAGGGAACAAAAAGAGACGGGGGGAGAGAGAGAGATAGTTGGGGGAAGAAAGAGAGTTGGGGGAAGAGAGATATGGAGAGAGAGAAAGAGATTGTGGAGAAGAAAAAGAAAGAGAGAGAGAGACAAAGAGAGAGAGAGATCAGGGGAAGAGAGAGACAGACAGAGAGATTGAGGGAACAGAGAGAGTAAACGATAGTGATTATGTGCACGGGAGAGTTTTATCTAGTCAGCAGTGTTCCTTTTTGTCTAGTCAGCTTTTGGCTCCGTTTTGTCCTAGTCAGCACAAAACAGTCGTCCATTGTTTTATATATGTATATATATATAGAGAGAGAGAGGAATGTTACAGTGAGCTGCGAGTTGCCAGTTTAGAAAGTTAGCTGTGGGTATTTTGCCCCCATAGGACTTTTGGAATTTGATAAAATTTAGTGAGGTTGTTGTCTAGGGTAAGATGATTATCCTCATTAATTTTCATCAAATTCCAAAACTTCTTGGGGATCAAATGATCGAAGAAAAATCTGTCATCCGCGGTCACCATTAAAATTTGCAGAGTTTACTTCGACCATTTGACCCCCCTAGAAGTTTTGGAATTTGATAAAAATTGGTGAGGATGGTCATCTTAACCTAGAAAACACCTCACCAAATTTCATCAAATTCCAAAACTTCTAGGGGGGTCAAAATACCCACAGCTCATTTTCTCCTACTGCAGCTCACAGCTCAACGTAACAACCCTCTCTCTCTCTCTCTCTCTCTCTCTCTATATATATATATATATATATATATATATATATATATATATATAAAGAGAGAGAGGGAGAGAGAGAGAGAGAAAGGCCCCTTCTAGTCGGAACCATTGGTGTGACCCATTGATGCGATCCGAGCACTGTGAACTGTCTGATTTAATTTGTTTGGCAGTGATGTATTGTTTGGGCAGTGTATGCATCACACCTAGCGGTGAAAATCCACATGTTGATGTGCTTCACTGCATATGTTGTAGTCCTTCCAGTGCGTATATTGCACTATGCGGGTTGACCAGTGCAGGCACGCTAACATCATATGTCGATGTGCTCTGTGAAGGGGGTTGCAGCACTTCCAGTGCATATTTTTCTGGTCTGGGTCACAGGGACAAGGTTGCACCACTAGTTATCACTTGAGGATAGGGGTGACAATGCGTCATGTCGGGTCTGGTTTGTGTTGTCTCTAGTTTCGAGTCTGGTCCAAAACTCCTAGACCCAAACCCGACCCGTTTAACTAATCATGTCTAGATTCTAAACCCGTACCCAAACCGTTTATAAACGGGTAGACCCAATAAGACCCGTTTACCACATAGGTTTATTCAGTTGACCCGATCCGATTCAACCTGACATTACCCGATAGGCCTGCTGATACTATATATTATAGTATCGGATTGCGGGTAGATCCGATCCAACCTGACCCGACACGACCCGGTGAATTTTAAATACCATGTCCATAACCTAAACCCGGACCCGACCCATTTATTAAACGTACAGGTCTATTATGTCGACCCGTTTACGACCCGAACCCGTTTAGCCCTGACCCAGACCGGCTAACTTCATGTCAGGTCCGAAATTTCCATCCCTACTTGAGGATTTCTGTATATATATATATATATATATATATATATATATATATATATATATATATATATATATATATATATATATATATATATATATATATATATATATATATATATATATATATATATATATATATATATATATATATATATATATATATATATATATATATATATATATATATATATATATATATATATATAGGGCAAATGGAGCCTAGACCTGAGGTACAGTGTCGCTGCTGCACTTCAGGCATTTTTTGCTATCCTAGAAGTTTTATAATTTGGTGATTTTTGGTGGATGTGTTATCTAGGATAAGGTGATCATCCTTACAAAAAATCAGTAAATTCTAAATCTTCTAGGGTCATCAAATGTTCAAAATATTTTCGACCATTCACTATAACCATTAATTTTGCCCAGCTCATTTGATGACCATTGAAGTTCTATAATTTGCTGATTTTTGGTGAGGAAGATCATCTTACCCTAGACAACACACCCACAAAAAATCATCCAATTCTAAAACTTCTAGAGAGAGTAAAAAAGCGAGAGGTGCAGCAACGATGCTACACCTCAGGTGCAGGCTCCCAGCCCTCATATATATATATATATATATATATGGTTATGCTACTGTGCGGCCAATTTAAGAGAGCGATGAAATCCTTGACTTGGGACGGGTTAATGGTGGCCATCCGATAGAAATCAACGTGCAGGGAGTGTTTCCAAAATAACTACTGGCTCGTCCCCCTCCAAAAAGTAATCGAAGCGTTCCGATTTTTACTCTGATCACATCTCTCTCTCCCTCTTTCTCGATCGATCGATCAATGGAGGCTGCACTTCCGTAACTGCGCCGAGATCGCCAATTGATCTCTATGTCACTCTCTCTGATCCGATTGGCGATCTCGACGATTGGTTCACAAGAGCAGCCTGCATTAATCGACACACACACACACACATACACACACACACACATAAACACACACACACACACACACACACACACACACACACACACACACACACATATATATATATATATATATATATATATATATATATATATATATATATATATATATATATATATATATATATATATATATATATATATATATGCGATCGAAGTAAAAGTCAGAACGCTACGATCAAGTTTCGAGGGGGGATGAGCCCAGCTTTTTTGGAAACACTCCCTGCATATTGATTTCAATTGGATGCCACCATTAACCCGTCACAAGTTAAGAATTTTTCCACTCCTTCAAATTAGCCGCACAGTAGCATGCATATATATATATATATATATATATATATATATATATATATATATATATATATATATATATATATATATATATATATATATATATATATATATATATATATATATATATATATATATATATATATATATATATATATATATATTTAGGGGACGGGGTGCCTGGACCTCAGGTGCAGCGTGAACGCTGCACCCGTGCCTACGCGCACGCCAAGTGTCCAAAATCTGCGCGAGATCGGAAG
Organism: Chamaelirium japonicum; assembly: GCA_947650365.1. NCBI lineage: Eukaryota > Viridiplantae > Streptophyta > Magnoliopsida > Liliales > Melanthiaceae > Chamaelirium > Chamaelirium japonicum. Next base: position 64,085,382 of record OX393549.1, on the reverse strand, counting down.
CGGCGCGGAGTCTCGAACGGAGAAAACCCGCTGCATCTCTGTGGCCGTCCAATCGGAATTGATCTGACGGTAGCTTGAAATCCCGCTCCCGATCGCCTGGACCTAGCCGCCTGATCCTGTGCAGCGCACCCCTCTCAGTTCGGTTTGATTCCCATCCGTTGGATCGATAGGAATCTAACGGACAATAATCTTTTTCGCTGTTACTGTAGCGGCTACAGCAACAGCGAAAAATATTTCTGTCCATTGATTCCGATCGATCCAACGGATGGGAATCAACCAGCCCAATTTTGTGTTAATTCAATTCCCATCCGTTGGATCGATGGGAATTGAATGGACAACAATCTTTTTTGCTGTTACTGTAGCCGTTATAGTAACATCGAAAAAGTTTCCTGTCCGTTCGATTCCTATAGATCCAACGAATGGGAATCGAACCGAACAGAGCGGGGTGCGCTGCACGAGATCAGGCGACTGGTCCAGGCGATCGGGAGCGAGATTTTGGGCTACCGTCCGATCAATTTCGATCGGACGGCCACAGAGATACAGTGGGTTTTCTCCGTCAGGGACTCCCGCGACGCTTCCAATCTCGCACGGATTTTGGACACTTGGAGCGTGCGTAG